>OX337235.1:0-600000 GCA_946965045.2 Epithemia pelagica | reverse complement strand
AACCACAACGCCGAGGCACCCCCATGCACAAAGGATCGCCACCACCAAGTGTCGTACTGGTGATGACACAACAATTTGACATGAAGCAACAAGGTCATGACTTGTACCAGCAAGACAAAAAGGACCATCGTTTTGGCAAGGTAGACATAGTCATGGAACAAATCATTGTTCCACAAACTTGGCATGAGAAGATTGCGAAATTCAAAAGAGATGGCACCAAAATAGGGCACAGCTCCTGCAATGGCAATGGAACAGGGAGGAGACAACCTAAACGGTACTGGATGTGGTGGGGACCTGTCACGAACATCGTCCGAGGATGAATTGTTGTTGTCATTAGTTGTGTCGGGCACAAAGCCGATTGCACTTTGACCTCGAGCAATCATATTACCCAGATATACCATGGGTGTCGAAAGACCCAACCAGAGCATGAGCAAATAGCCCGTCACGCGAAAGGGCATGACATATGTTGATCGTTGTCCCAGCGCAATGAGATTGATGAAACAATAGGCTATAGCAGCGACCAAGGGGAAAAAGTGAGCCATTCGAAGAGCATGAGGACCCCAATCATTGTTGTTACCTCCAAACAATTCGTACAATCGTGTGGAACTGTATCCACCCACCAAACCACCCATGCTGTACCAAAAAAGTTGCGCTGTATGCCACCGACCGGGAATGGCAGGGCTCAAGGAACCATGGAGTCCCATGCAGAGCATGCCCACAGTCATGACCAAGAGCTGTGCTCCCGTACCCACAAACAAGACCAAGAATTTGGGTGCAGTCACTGGAGGACGTATCATGGAGGCCTGTGCCGTAATCCAACAAGGCCCTGTGGGTGATGATGCGTTACCGGAATTGTTCGTGTTTCGGTCGTCATTGTCAGAAACCATGTCCGGTGGTGCTTCTGAGTTCGAATCCAAAGGGCCTTGCCCAGCTGTCGATTCGGTCGTGGAGGTGGAAACACGTTGGTAATCCAGCACTTCATCACGCCAGGGTCGTTGTCGTCGCTTCTGGCAACAAAGCTTTTGAAGTACCACCCACAAGGCAATGCCCGATACGACAATCAACAAAAAGACTTTTTGACCTATCAGAGTCGTTTGTATGACGGGTGGAATCCAATTTTGGACGTAGGGATCCCATCGATTGGACCATGAAACGTTCGCTTTTTCTTTCCAAATGACATCCTGGAGAAAGAGAACAAAATAGAATGATGAGGACTTTGCGGTGTCACAGTTTTGGTGAAATTATCTTTGAAAGTCTTACGTAGGTGAAGAGTACCTTGCCCGAAGCTGGTTGAGGAGAAAGATCCTCAATTGCTCTTTGGTAGACATGTGGAGGATCACGTATAGCCGAGTTACAGGAGGGAATCGGGTTGA
This sequence comes from Epithemia pelagica, assembly GCA_946965045.2. NCBI lineage: Eukaryota > Bacillariophyta > Bacillariophyceae > Surirellales > Surirellaceae > Epithemia > Epithemia pelagica. Next base: position 598,627 of record OX337235.1, on the reverse strand, counting down.
TAATCTCGACAAAGGGGGCACTACCATCAGTGGAATCCTGAAGGAACTCAAAGTCTTGATGAAAACTAAATGGTTCAAGGGCGAACCCTACAATCTGGTACGAATCCTTCTTGCCTTGTACCACTTGGTATTCCAATATGATGTTGACCTTATAGTATATGCATAAATGAGCCGATGTCAGCGATATCTAAAGAAAGGCAGAGTGTTTTGAAAGAGAATGATACTTACGTGATTGTTCAAATAAGCAATGCCATCTGCCGACGACACAAAGCCAATAGGAGCGGCACCAGGAACATACTGCTTTATTTCAGCCCTGTCGAAATACATTTTCAACGCAGGAAGATTGTCGACAATCCAATTGCTGCCATAACTGTTGTGAATAGCGGCGACCATTCGATTGTCGCGTGTGCCTTTGCGTTCACCTCGGCCGGCATTGGTAATGCCCAGTTGCTCACAATAGACATCCTTGAGAAACTCGATGCGGTATGGCAACTTATGGATACGATCACCTTGCAGCAACACGCCAACGTTTTGATATTGTTGGTCCAGAGTACCTGAACACTCATTTTGGATAAAGGGAAGCGAGAAATAATCGACGGGTATCAATGTCTTTGTCGAATAGAGCTTGTTTGTTTTGAGCTCCACCCTAGTCACGTTTTGCAGGTGATGTTCGTTCCCATGGGTAGCATGAGATTGACAGAAAGATCAAGTGAGAGTCGCGAGCGGTGACAATGGCTGTCCACAGCCATGAGTGGTGCAAGTAAACACAAGGCTCTGTTGTACTCACTGATCGCCTTTGTGATAGATTCTGGGTGCCAATTCATGAACGTGAACACCCGATGATGCAGCATCGCACACGACGAACAGGAAGAAAGAACGAGATGCGAAAAGCGGAGAAGAAAGACAGACAGCAAGCAAGGAAAGTCGACGGATACGATGCATCACTGTTTCAAACATGGCCAACGGTGGGTTTGTTGTGAGTAATTCCTCTCTCGGAATAAGATATCATCATGGTCGAAAAAGTTCGTGGAAAAAGATCTACTTCCGGTTTACTTTTGACACGATTTAATATAAGCGACTGAAACACGACGGCTCTGCCCTCCACCATCAATACCGGTCGCATAAAAGCCACTGCTATGTCGATTCTGCCTAATAGGTAGATGTTATTTCATGCAACGGTCTGTGTTGCTTTAGTAGAGTCGGTTCCATATTCTTGGCAATCTATAGAAGCCTCGTCTGTCTACAACCGATCCACATCTCAAGGTTACGAGAGAACACCATCTTGTGGCCAGAACGCACAATCCATAGCTACAAGCGAGAGGCTGCTGCTTCCCAGCGAACAAAACAAATGTACTGTTATTATCTTATTGTTGAGCGCAACATGCATATAAAGTCCACGAAAGAGACTACGAGAGGATATGACGTAAAGAAGCGTGACCATTGACAACGACTGCCAAACCAAACAGCCCATGTCCACGTGCCCAGGTGTATGAATTACATGAATTCGAGGGCAAGTTTGTTGCCCACGGCCTCCGAAACTCGTTTTCCAATCTCGGCCTCGAGGAGTCCAGCCACATTCGCACCACCCGCAATCTCTTCAAAGACTTTGGACAAGTCCGCCGTGTCGGTACTGGCGCGAACCTTGCCAATCGGCGACGCGGCGGCAATTTGACTGAGTTGAGCCTGACTTGCATTCAACCCGAAGGCAATTACATGAAGCTCAAGATCACTGCCGGTGTGTCCCTTGATGTAATTATTAAGTGAAGAAAAATACGATGCTGCTTGTGAAGCATCGTCTGCGCAACCATCACTCATAAAGACAATGACTGGTACATGCGTCGACGGAGTACCCCTTGCCAAGGCACAGGCATTCTGAGCAGCTGGACTGAACTGAGTTCCACCATTGTGATAGTGCAAGGACTTCGGAGCCTCTTGGATTTTCTGCTGCTGAATTGTGATTCTTGATTGACTAGAAAACTGGACAACCGACACGAGATCTGAGTCGCACTGGTACTGCCGGCGACGTGAAATGTATTGATTGTAAGCAACCACTACCCCCGACCAGTCATTGTACATTGATCCTGACTCATCCAGCACAAAAACAATGTGTCGATTGTAGCTCACTGGATCGTGAGCACCTGACTGTTTGGAAGTAGGTACTAGGGGGATAGTTGTCACTTCACGTTGATCCTTATTGCTAGGGTGGTTGAGATACGTCTGGGAAAGTTCCTCTTCAGTCTTCAATGTTGCCATTGGGTTGAACGAACACATGAACAGATCAATCCCCTTGGAAACAAGTTTACCCATCACACTATGAGCGGTCAAACCAAGAGGATGCCGTGAAGAATAGTGGTCTCCGTTTGGACCACCTGCTACTGCCGGATTGGCCAACCCATGTGCAGCCGCATCTGTGAGAACCATCATGAACTTAAGTCTTGAAGTCCAAGCTCCTGGGCCCTTCCATTCTGCAGAGCGATCAAGAGCTCCTAGAATATCTTCGGCCAAATCACCACCACCAGATGACTGTTTAGTTTCACGTTCGACAAAACGAATTGCTTCATCGGCAACGTCTGTGAAACGACTCTTTGATTGCCATACACTCTCAGTGAATTGTTTCGCCTTGTCATCAATGTCCCTAAAAGCCATCACTGCGGTGCGGAAGGTGAACTCCGTGTCTGGGTAGTTAGCTTTGAGGCGTCCCATGACTACTCCCTGCTTGTCAATCAGTGTTCGGATAGTGGCCGCAATCGCAGAACTGTAAGGCCCCATGCTTCCAGTGACATCAATCAGAAACGCAATGTCAATTTCCGTGTTTGCAGCCAATGCCTGGGTTTTCATTGAAAAGTACAACTCTTTGAACAAGTCCTGTGCCCTCCGCGCGTTACCCTGTAGAAGAGAATCAAAGTAAAGATTTGTGTTCTTATCCTTTTCGGTGGCACCCTCGAGATTGACGTCCATCACATGGCAATGACTTTGATGCTTCTTTCGGCGGGCATTAGAAAGCCATTCATATCTATCCTTTTTTGGAACTTTGTCTTTTGCACCTCGCTCGATATCAAAGTGAGTCTCGAGGTCAGATTCAAGCAATACCATCTGATAAGATCCTTGCTTCCCCTGCCTAGCTGTTCGGCCTCTGATTTGAACCTCCTCACTGAGTTCCTCCGACAAAAAAGCTTGGATGACGTGGACACCGCCATTCTTTTGCACAACATCATCCTTGCAAAAGAAATCTGTTCCTCGACCAAACGACGCTGTACACAATGTTATCTGACCAGCCGTCGCAGCTTTTTTCACAACAAAACCTTTATCATCAGCGCTCATATCCTCTGTCAGCAATCGAATTTGACGACGACCAAGCCTCTTGAAGAATGAACTTTGTTTGTATTCTTGTAAGCGCAAGTTATCATGAAAGAACACGATCGCAGCCCTCCTTTGCTTCGTCACATCGAGAATGACATCCGTGATTTTGTGAAAGAAATCGCTAACCGATGGTTCCACGAATATACCATCTCCAGCCATGTCAAATTTGAAATTGGATGGACCATAGACACTCGGAACGTAGATAAACCTTTCAATTCCATACTTCGCCAGAACATCGTGTTCGTATTGACCCATTGCCTCCACTGTTCCAGAAACACCTAGAATTCGAAGTGGACTGATACCGGCATACGAAAACTGTCCACATGACACGGGCATTGCAAGAACATTCGCCAGTCTTGTCTCGGCATTCTGCAGTTTTCCCTTTTCGGCTTCCTTGAGGTATGCAAACATCGTACAGTATCCATAAGTAACATCGTACTCGATTGTATCCATTACTTTGTACCCGATGCGTCCCGTAACTTCGTCAAGATGGTATGGTTCCTCGTCGACTCTCTTCACTTGATCAATCATCAACAAAATTTCGTTGTCGAATACATAAGCAAAGTCAGGATACTTCTGCACAAGGTGACGGTATGGCTCGATACTTTGTACATCCGCAAGTTTCAGTTTTGGTCCTCCTCGCATGTTGTTCGCCCAAATGAATTTAAGTATCTCAGCAATTTCGTCTTCTTGCAACTGGTAAACCTGATTATATGTTTGGCCATAAAAGTCGGAGCCAAAGAATACATCAAATTCATCCACAACCAAAATCTCCTCGTCAAGGCCGCCTTGTCCTGTCGTCCGAATCGCGGTACCATCATGGGCGAGAGAACCTCTTAATAGGCCACCGGTCAACTTGCGGATGTCCCCTTTTGCTCTTGTGCAATCTTCGGAAAGTGTCGTGATCTTGGAGTACGTGATTTTATCTGTCAACTGGAAACATCCAAACAAATCCTTGAATAACTCGTAGTCGCGATTTGAAAGATACTCGCTGTAGCATACGCAACGAACGCGGAAACCAAAAAGCGCCAGTACAACAGCCGAGGCACCAAGAATCAGAGATTTTCCCTCACCCGTGCGGATCTGCATGACTTGGTTCTCAAGATTAGAGCTTGTCAAATCACCACATCCAAACATGGACAGAATCGTCAAGACTTGGATGTTATGTGGTTTCATGAGAATTTTTTCTCCTAGTTCGTCATTGCCAATTCGATTATACGTTGCAGAAGATTTGAGGACCGTAAATACAGCAAAAACACCTGCCACTACCGACGGAAGACGTTCTTTCACCTCCGTTGTCCATCCACCAGCACATTTGATAGGTTGTAAACTTGTCGCTGCTCTAACCACTGTTTGTACAAGCTCATTTATATCTGCATCTGGATTCAGATATTCAGCCAAATACAGCTTGTACTTCTCTTCAAAGGACCAAAATTTCTTCAACAGCTCGTGCTTATCAATGTCCAACTCTTTCGTGCCTGAGCTACTTCGTTGCTCTCCTCGTATATCATGAACTGTATCATCGGCAGGCTTCTGGCATGTCTCTTCATTCCACACCATAGTCTGAACCTCCTTGAAATGACTAAACTCTGCAACGATCATTTGACAAATGCGATTCTCGTCATCATCTGCATTTGCGTCACCTCGTTGTAGACTAAGCCCAAGTTCAAATAAGAACCCGTGGCCCCAATCAGCATTCAAACAAGCCTCCAGGACTGAATACATCGTCGATTTCGTGATATCTTTGAACCAAACCAATTCATCTAGGACATACCCCATCCGTACAAAGCATCGACGAAAGTCATCTAACTTCTGGTACGCTGTAACTTTCGATTCCAGAAAGCCACGTGCCCGAGCGCCCAGCGACTCAATCTCGGATTCGATAGCACGTAATACTCCGGTGTTCCATGATGTTGGAAAAATATCATGGTAAGACTTGAAACTCGCCTCCATTTGTTTCAGATCAGCAATATTCTCATTGACGGACTTGTATTTTCGTTCTGACCAGTTCGTATTTACATCAACCCTCACCCCGTCTACGTGCTGTTTAACCAATTGGCTTACCGCTTGTAAAGTCTTGTTTGACTCCATCGGAGGACTGACTAGATCATCCAATAAATGCAGACCATCCAGTTTAAACAGCAACTGCTCGACCTGATGATATTTCTGTTGTTGTAGCAACTCTCTCGTTCGCTTTCGCAGGCGATCTCCAAGAGAAGAGACTACATCATCAAAAGGTTGTGCAACATTCTCAATGTCCATGCTCTCATATTTGGTCAACTCCAAATAAGCAATCTCAACTTTTCGTAACTTCGCTCTCAACTCGCTGTCATTCTTGTAGCCACCCTTTCTTTTTAGTTGTCCATCCATTGTTTCCTTTGTCTGGATGATGTCCGTCAGAGAAGCCGAAGGAGGCAACCCGAGGACGGCGAAATGCTTTATCTGGTCAAGACGGCGACCACGGCAAAAGTGAGCCATGGAAAGGGACTGAATCTTTTCTAACCACCGATCAACATTCGCATGCTCGGAACATTCCACTTCCTCATGCAGCAGTGTGAACCTATCTGCAATGAAGCCCCCATCCGACCGCAGATGCTCAACCGATTCCTTAATTTTCCGGAAGTCAAATGACTCTAATAAGCTTTCCAACTCAGCAATCTTTTTATCAAGTTCTTCGTATATTTTTTGATTTGTCGAAGAGAAAGCATTCTTTCCGGAATCTGAAAGCATTGCTACCGGAACATGGATAACAAAATTTCGATAGTCAGGGAAGAGCCGCTGGAACTGATGACTTAGTCCTCCGACCTCCAATGCATGTTGGGCATCACGGCAAAGGCAAAGAAACGAATCCAATGCAATTTTCTTCAATTCGTCTCGAGCTACAATAGATTTCGAGACATTCTTACCCAGCTTCTTGCTGATTAAGTCCAACATTGATATCTTCTCCTGTGCCGTTTCAAGATCTTTGTTCCTTAATAGTGCCGCTTTTCCAGACATAAAAACTCGTTCTATCTTGGTTTCAAGCGTATAACAAAGGCGCCAATAGGAACTGTCTCGCCCAGACCGCAGGAACCCGGGGAACCACCACTTTGACTTTGGATCCAAACTAGCGAGGGAATGAGACCATTTGTCCAGCTTAATGTCGGCGTCAATTCCTTCAAACTCCAAGTCCTTCTCGTAATCAGTCTTCTGCGAACGCCAACGATCCACCTGTGCGCTGATGTCAAAAACAAGGTCCTTGGTTCGTAGATGGTCGCGCAAACCAAAGTCCATCTGTCGCCCAAGTGCTCTCATCCACGCTATGGCTTCTTCGAAACACATATGGCGTTCAACCGCCATTGATATAGTCCTGTACTTCTCGTTCAATTGCTTGATAAGATCTTTTTGTATCGATGTATAGATCGTCGAGAGTTCCTCCAGAGTTTGGGAATCGTGATCACGGGCCTCGCGCAAACTAATTAGATCACCAACTAACAAAGAGCCTTCTGTCAAGCCAGACGAAACGAAATTCTCCAGATGACGTGAAACGGAATCAACTGCTTCCTTGAAAGCAGCCAATGCATTGTTCATTTGGGATCTAGTTGCTTTCGAAATGTAGACATGAATCTTGGATGACGAGAATGCTTTTACAGCAATTTTTCCTGTACCGAGGCTGACAAAGTCTGGCCGTTTCGCTGACTCTTTCATATCTGAGCATATCAAGCACAGGCAAGAATTGATCTTCGTCTTGAGTTTTCGTATATCTCGCGGTAAGGAAAGTCTGCAATCTACAGTAAAGTCTCCAAGCCCGTCCAAAAATCGCTTAAGGACAGCTATGTTTTCTGCGACGGTATCGAGACCATCTCCGCTCATATTACGAGCCGAGAGTTCCGAGAAAGATTCATGAAGAATACGGAGCAAATTTGTGGAAACAATTGTACGACACTTGTTGGTATGAGTAGTTCGGCAGTTTTTGTAGGGCTTCAGGAGATCGATGACGCGTGAGTACTCTCGGTGTTCAATCAGGTTTCGTATTTCGCTTTCCAACTCTTCGCCCTCTTCCTCTTGGATATTTTGAATGACATGAAGACAGGATGTACCTTCGTTTCCAGTGAAATGGTCAATTGATACAGACTTTCTCAACTCTTTTAGCTCTCTTTCGATCTTTGGTGGATCTGATCCATCCGATATCATTTGTTTGATTGAAATTGCATGTTGCTTTATTCCAGCTTTTGCTTCAACTTTCATCGTTTCGGTTCCCTTGATAGGAATGTGAGATAAATTAGCGAATTCGTGCAAAGCACATATAATACGGTGCTTGGCGAAATACCTTCCTTGGCACTTGACTATCTCTTGACTATCCTCCTCAAATTGATGAAAGCATTGACGAATATTCGCTGTAAGCTTACTCAGCGTACCATCTGTTGAGCATTGATGCATGTCAGCAAGCATTTCCATCTTGCCCAAAATATCATCAACTTGCCTTCCCGCTTCATAAAGTTTCTGTTGAGGTTCATCATCCATTTTGGTATCGTCAACGACGGGTTTGTTAAGATGCTTCTTCCATTCCGAAACCGCTTTCCCCCAGGCTATCAAAAGCTCATCAGCCTGTTTTTCTTTCAATTGGATGTGCTGTTGTAGTCTGGAAAATGCTTCAGATACCATGGGGGCAACACCAGTATCAAAAATCCCAATCTCATGAATTTCCCTTACATAATCTTGCAAACATAGCTTGGAATGTCGTTCTCGGTTATCGCTAAGTAGGTCTGAAATGTACTTTTTGATCTCTTGCAAAACAAAGTCAATTCTCTCCTGGTAGCTTTTCTGAATTCCCCTCAGTGAAAGAGCCACAAATTTGTGGTCGGCATGTAGGAATTCGTCAAACCACTCAAACCCAGCCAGATGATCGATCGCGATTCTCTCTTCGGCCCCGTCTCGAAACCCATGCTGTAAAACATCTTTCGCTCTAACTTCGACAATACGCATCCGTTCTTCCAAAACAGATTCAAGCTTGCGTATGATGGAAGCAAATCCAGCCCTTACAGGACCCCAGCAAGGCGATTGAAGACCATCAAAGCAACCAACCTGATACTGAAGTTTAGTGAGAGCTTGATTCCAACCTGAATCAAAATTCTGACTTGCCGTTTCGGCTTTCTCATATATTTCCGAGAAGCACGTGGTCACCTCTTGACCCAATTTACGGATGTGGCTTGATAATGCTTCATCAAACGACGGAAAGACGAGGTGGCGTTTCGCCAACTCCTGAAACAATTCTAAGGACCGTGCAACTCGAGCTACGTCCGCCAGTTGTTCTGGGCATACACTTGTTGGAAGTGACGCCTTTGTTTGGACTGCCTTTAACATTGCTTGCCTCACCTTGACAACGACCCGACGCGGCACGGTAACGTCAATCTCATGTTCCGCAGCATGGCCCACAAGTTTGCACACGAGCTCGATATCGCGGAGCGTTTCCACAAAGGTCTCCAAACTGTCTTGTGATACAGAAGCAAATCCATCCAGGTCGAAGCCACTAATGTATTTGCACCCTCCTTCGAGCAGCTGGACGAAATGGCTATGGGCACTCTGGTAGAGAGTCTGAAACTGTCCAAAGCCGTCAGCCCAGCAACGTAAATGAGCAAGCACAATGTGCAAGTTGTCGCACCCAAATCCACACATGGCCTCTTGATGAAAATCTCGAACTTTACAGTCTACAAAAGCATTGACCTCCTTGAAACGTTTTCCTTCTTCGCAAAAGCTGTCCAACAGTTCCACTTGTCCCAGAGCATTCTTGAGCGATTCCACATTAGAGCGGCCAAACTTGACTTGTACCGACGTGCCTCGTCGCGTTTCCGTTTCCACGACATCACACAAGTGTTTTGCGTACTTTTGAGCCAGGGAAGAACAGGCTGTGACGTTGCTACGGACCACTTCAATGTCCATAAAGCGCATTAAATAAAGCATATAATCACAAACCTCCTTGGCCTCCTTGGCCTCTGCAAGCGATGAATCATTGTTCAACAGAACACGCAGATGCTGCAACATACTCTCCAGACCAGCGCCGAGTTTCAGTTTCAGCTGAGGTGAGAGACCACAGTTTCCTGCGACAAACTTCTTTGTTACTGGCTTGCTTTCTTCAACGATCGTCTTCAAATTTGCAAAATCTGACTGAATGGGATGCAAAATGTCCACAATTTGGTATTTAGTTTTTTTGGGATCATGTTTGCGCTTCATTAGGTAGTCGATCATGTGGTCAAGAATTTGCACGACATCTGTGTCGGATGCATTGGTACCCATTCTGGTTCGAATCAACTCCTTTAAGAGACATTCTCGTGCACCAGCCAGGTCTTCTGAGACATCCTTGATCTCATTTATATGCGTAAAAAGAAACGTGAAACTCGTCTTGTGGGCCTTGAAATCATCAACAAACACATGAATGAGCTTGAGGACCGCCCGCATCGAACCTCCGCGGTCTTCGAGCAATGAGGCGTAATTGATCAAAATGACAAATCGAAGACTTTTGGATCGTTTGACCACTTGATTGATCATCACCGATGTGGCAATGTCGACTTCGGGGCCATCCGTGTCTTCAAACCCGGGAGAGTCGACGTATACAACTCTACTCTTCTTCTTGGACGACGAAACTTCAAGTTCTGGGGCAAAGCATCGAAGGCATTTGGTCATGGACTGTTTGGCATGTCCAATCTCAAAGCCGGGAAGCTCCTGCGTGGCCATAAAAACATTTTTCTCCACTGTTACTCCGGTACTTGTCTCTTGGATGACTGTTTCTTTCAATTCCTTTCGGGCAATTCCGTTAATCAACGTAGTCTTTCCAGCACCTGTCTTGCCCATGATGAGAACGACATCCATACCATTCACTTGCTCCAGAGCTGCCTCGCCATTCTTGATACATTCCTGCAAACACTTCATGTCCAACTTGCGCTGAGGAGGACCATTGTTGGTAACTGCATCTTCTATCAGCATGCTGACCGACCCGGCATCGCTCTCCGACCATGCATCGTACGATTCGTGGTCGTCCTCTCCTTCTACAGTAGAATGAGGATGCTCATTCTCGGGCTTGTGGGTTATAGCTTCATAAACATCCACCTCAAGCTGTACTCTGGCCCGCTTCCGGTTGCCATCCTCCTCATCCGACCCATTTTGAATAACAGTCTTGTTGTTGTTGACGTCAGACAAGGTGCCTTGTTGTTCACTCAACGACACAGTCGTAGCCCCTGCTTCTCGTTGAATCGGTTTTGCCTGCTGCAAGGATACACTGGTTTCTCGAGGAGGGTTCTTGCTGGATTCGTCTTTTTGCGTTGTTTGCAGTTCTGTACAAGAACGTTTGCGTGTAGTACTGTCCTCCGTCGAATCCTTATTGTTCCAAAGCCGCACCCGGTGGGAACCATCCTCTTGTAGCACACGTGCATTGCCCTCCTTGCCTTGCGAGCGAGCAGTTCCTGCTGTCACAACAGTCCCACGGTTCTCGTTGTTTGCTTCTGACACTTTGCTTGGGATGGCTTCTCACTCTTTGGTTCTCTCGAGAAGCTTCGAGGTGGTCTTTGAACCATGCCCTGGAGGGTCTTGAGGGACGTTGGAGCGATTCTCGGCCTTCGTCAAGTCCACTACAACCCTATGAACCATTTCCGAATCCATCGGGGGAGCCTCTCTACCCTTGTTGTCTTCGGACCTTGTCTGGATTCTGGAATCTGTTTTGTTGGTACTGTCTTGGTTCTCGTCCTGCTTGGCATCCAGAAACCGTGAGGTCGAGTTGGAGTCTTCCGTTTCAGGCTCTTCATCAAAGTCGGACAGCACATCGAGGAATTCCTCGTCACTCATTTTGTCTTCTTGCGTTTGGACGACCGCCCATTCCTTGGCAATCTTGGGAGTTACCTTAACAGTTGGATCAGATGATGATGTTGTCTTGTCCTTGGGTTCCATGCTTTTGTAAGGAATTGAGGTCGGGTTTTGGTGCAAACTTGGATCTTCCTCCTTCTTTGTGTCGTTGGCAGCATCTTTGGAGTTGGGCAGCATCTTTGGCCCGTTCTCCGCGATTGGGACAGTCGACGCCTCCTTATCCAGGAACGATTTCATACACCACACCACCACTGATGTAATGGTTCAACAGGTGCTTTTGGTTTCTCAATCAATCGTCTTTGGCTTGCGTTGGCCCAACAACTGAACTAGCGATTCCGTGTTTTTTTTTGGCTGTATGGCGAGAAAAAGATACCTCGGGATTTGGAGTGAAAGGCGAGAAAAAAAGAGTCGTCTCGCTGCCCGGTCATGCGTGAAGGAGGCGTGCCTGCGCGCGCACACTTCAGGAGAAGCGACTTGAACACGACCCCATCCTGTTTCACTAGGGTTAAAGTTATAAATTTTAAAATCACCACCTCACCATGACGCTCCGCATTTGATGCCGCCGTTCATCATATCCAGACAGCAGACAGGTCGTGTGAGTTTCGTGCGAAAAATCGAAGGGGCGGTAGAGATGAAGTCGTTCATCTGAGATGCTCTGTGTTTTTTTACCATTTTGCTTGTGCTGCACCATTTACGTCGCTATTTGTCTATTTCGCTCTCTCACACCCTGATAATGCTTCCTGTTATTCTTTAGTAGTATTAAAAGCGATGTGGAGTGGTGGGTGTGCAGGGGGAAGTGCAGCTTTAGATAGCTTACCACTCAAAAACAGCTCTGTTTGGCACGTTGGCACACAACAATCAACGAGCAAACGACGAAACAGAGGCCATTTTTGCTTGTCTGGAGCAATGGTAAGCAGCAAAGTCATGTCCTACATTGTATTCTATTTTCTTTGTATAACTTGCATCTAATTCGATCCCTCTTTTACGCAGGGACGTACACGAGATATTTCTCCAGGACGACTGCTAGTAGCCGAACACCAAACGCAACAACATGTCATCGTTCATGTCCTCAACGGCCGACGATGCTGCCCAACGGTCCACATTGCCGCCATTTGTGGAATGCTGCCGAAGAGTTGTCGTTGTCGGAGCAGCAGCAAATCCAACCACCACAATGCCAAGGCTCGATCGTAGTCCTGCACGAATACTACTACGGCCCTGAATGTGGCCTTGTATTCTTTGGGCCTCATGCCTTTGGTTTTAACCGAACCCTGCAATGCAGGAAATGTCTCCAAAGTCAATGTTTGGAGTCTATTGCTTTTGCCGACATAGTGCTTCAGTTGGCGCTCCTGCAATATAGCTGGTTGTGGTGCTGAGGCTGACTGCGGTATTGTAGCTACAAAGCAAATGTTGTAGGTCTACACTTTTTATTTCGGTCAGGCAGCATCATAGAACCAGCATTTCGTCTACTGTGTTGTGCTAGTAGGTGTGTTCGTGGTCGAAGTCTTTCATTGGGTCTATTCTCGTTCCCTACATATCTCGAGTCCTTGTGAACAATAAGGTGTTTCGACCATGCGCTAGCCATGCTGTGGAAGACACTCAATAGTCAAGAAGAGGGGAATGACCACTTTTACGTCATAGAGTTTTCGTGATGGCATTGAAAATGTCAATTCCTGAGCTCATTTCGAAAAAGTAACTGCACTAAATGGCATCAATGTGTTCCTAAGAGACTAATCTTGCTCTCTACTATATTTTGTGCAGTTACTTTTGACTACGGGGCTCACAATCAACAACGGAAGACCACCATGGTCATTGCGGAAGAAAATGTGAGGGAAATCACCGTGTCTGTGATGAAATCCTTAACCCTATACGCCCCCTTAGCATTTGGAAGACGTACAGTCAAATCGATGACCCAGCCCTTACCCAAAGCCTTTCTCCTTCTTCGTTGCGGTTTTATCGTCTTGTGATAGGCTGGATGGAGGGATGGCAATCGCCAATGACACCACGAGCGCTTTCGAGACGTCTTACTATTAGCCTCCATGGACTTGGCGACTTCCTGATGAGCCTCTCGGCACCCGACTTGATCGACTTTTGCAATGGCGCAATGGGCACAACCCATTCTTATGCTGGAAGCTCGGGGAAACGAAACAAATGGCCAATACGACTTTTGGGACTCGTTCATACAAAACGTCGTAGTGGCCGTTTGGAGCGGTTGCCCGGGCTTGCAGGAAGAATGGACTGAATCCGTGTGTCCCTTTCACCCGTTTCATCCAAAAGATCGTGACGCAGAATATTATAACCATTTGTCAGTTTTCTTCCGAATGACTGGTTCGGACTGGTTCGGACTGGTCTTAGTTTCGTTGGAGGAGTTCAAGGATCCTTGAGCTCCTTCAACGAAACCAATACCACTCCGAACGAGTCCTCTACTTTCGAAAGAGACAGTCATGATGTTTGTTGCCCGAACTCCACAGTGTTTCTCGGCAGGCAACAAGGAACAACGCGTTCCTCTTCCTCGTGATTGTTGTTATTGTTGTTGCATGTCCTTGTTCCAACGGAAATGTGCGTTCGATGCACTCCCACACAGTCCCATTCCGGACCAGTACTCCCACCATGCAATCGTGTCCTTTTTCTCTCAAGTCTTGTGGATGTGTCTGGTGGATTGTGTCCTTGAATCCATAGGACAATTATTCGACGCCACTACTTCTCTTCCACCACGTACGTCCGACGTTTCTCTGGTTCCACCATGATTCCAATTTCCTCCTCTCCTGCTTTTGTCCGATCCATCCTCGAACCATACGTTCTGGAACGCAGGTGAAGACCCCCAACAAATTTGCCATCCAAGTGCGGATAAAAAAGATCTTCCTTCTCGTGGATGCCTTCAGGGAATATGGCATTTTGGGTCGGGACAACCTCACTCCTTCTCTTGTTCCGCTCCGTACAGGCGTAGTGCCTGCTCCATGACGCTCCAAACAAATCTTCTCAATGCCAACTGCCAACGCCTGCCTTTCAACGCGATACTTCCGTTTTGGCCTCTCTCCACTCGCATTCCTTTGCGGAACACTGATCCATGCCATCGGTAATTGTATGATGCAGATGAAATGAGAAATGAGAGGCTCGATCTCTAAAAAAGATCTCCCAGCAGGTGGTGGGGCGGAATGTGTATGGGCGACCCACATGTGGGCGAAGGGCACCGGGCGAGAGGCGGGGCGGAGGAGCAGAGTTTTTAGCATCCCATAGAGAGAGAGATAAATAGGCCTCTACATATGATAGGCAACCAAAAAACGGACCCTCCTTCTAAGATTCTTTGTCCATCCCTTCTGTCTATTATGAACCTCATCCTGGTTCTAGAGGTAGACGATATCGAATGCCATCAAGACGAACCCATTACCATAGGCGGTATCTTTCTCTGTACAAAGAGACGAATGCATTCGCAATTCGCACACTCAATTGACCTGGTTGCGGAGCCATTCGAGAGAGCCACCATTCCAAGATTTAGAGATCCAAAAGGAACTCTTTGTTAGTAGGGCGTCGGTTTCGTAGAAGTCGTATACATTTCTCGCGTACCGTCCTTGGTCGGTGGAGTATTTCGTTTTCCCATGCTTCTCTATAGTACCCGGACTAACTAGAGGCATCTTCCAAGTCTCTTGCTACTGAAAAGCATAGGTAGTTCAAACAGGAACATACACATATTTTGTGTCACAACAAGGAACTCTTTAACAGTATAGAGAGAGAGCATCACAGGGTATATATATACTACTCCCAGTTCCTCGTGCGACGCGTTGGCCCAAAGCGTGGAGATTGTTTTGCATCTAAAAGAATAGCAAGAGAAAACCCACATCTTTTCTGCTGGACCACTGTTTGTTGTAAGGTAGTACGGTGGAACCGTCAACGTCCAACCAATCATCTATGAAAGATCCGACTTGGAACTCTCTCTCTCCTTGAGGTAATGTACCAGTGTCTCGCTCTGCCGGGGCCTATTCACCGGATGCTTTGCGTTTCTTGTCCACAAATTATAAAATCGAAGACCCTCATGGACACGTGTGCCATTGTGTCATTGCATCGTTGTTCGTGCGGTGTGTCGGGGGTCCAGCTTGTCGTCCTGCTTCCATTTGTCTTGTCCTCGTTCTTGGAGTCGCAGCACGGTTCGGACGTTTTTCCTATACTCTTTTGTTACATGGCTTTTTTGCAAACGAGTCGATGCTTGTCCCAATCTCCCTTTTGACATTCGACACTGCAATAGGTGGCGCGTCGACACCGACTGCATTTTTTCATTTTGGTGTAGGGAAACTTTTTGGCACAGGTATCGCATTGGACGACGCGCTTGGCCTTTTTTTCCCGTCGTTCTTCCCGTTCTTGTTGTTTGAGCAAACAATCGGTTTGTTGATGGGGAATCCGATGGGCTTCACGACAGGCTCGACTGCAATAATATTCACTCCAACAATCGCGACACTTGATGGTCAAGCGGACCAAACAATTGCTATTGTCTGGATCGGGATCGCCATGAATCTTGCCACAGGCCGGATTGCCACAGGGTTTGCCCACTCGTTCCCGCCATCGCGCATCGTCCTTGTTATTCGTAGCATTACCAGTACCATTGGGTACCACGACACAGGAGGAGGAATGACTCACCAAGGACGACGCGGACGAAACGCCCGTTCGAGCATAGGGATTGTGGGACGCCGTACCGCCGCCATCGTTGCCCCGTCGTCGTCCTTCCATGGGTGCGGAAGTTGGTGGCGGTTCGGGATGCATACTTTTGCTGAGCACGAGTCGATAATCATTTTGCAACGCTTCCCACGCTCCGGTATGTTCCCACAAATTGTACAAGGTCCAAGCATCCATGAGTTCGTCCATCCAAAAGGGCGTCGTTGGAGTGGTACTTGGGTTGCTGCTTGTTCCACCCGTGGTCGTGCCAGGAGTGCCATTCAATGGATTGGTCAGTAACGACAAGGACGACGACGATGCATTGGTGGTTGATGACAGTGTGGGCCCTCCACTAGTCGTGTCGGGTCGGGGTGGCGCATTTTCCAAAAAGGAGGCCGATCCGGCTTCGGCCAAGACATCGGCGGCCGGCAGGGTAAAGGCCAATCGGGTGCGTCGTTCCCCAGTATTCCAATCATTGCCCCCACCGGGTTGAACGCGGAGCGTCAAGCCATCCAACAAGTCTTCCATACAATCCAAACAGGTCAATCGACAAATGGTGCGCGTGCCCAAGGTCAGTTGCGATCCCTGGACCAAGGTAATTTGCAAGAGGGGATAAAAGACCATCCAATATTCGTAGCGTTTCGGCGATCCGGGTTGCGGCACGGGTCCCTGTCGACCACAACAGGGACAGAGCAGCAAGGATTGGACATCGGGCCATTCAAAATTGCCATTCGGGGCCAAGTCCATGTCGCGCGATTGATCCTTGGTTCGCATCATGACACGAAAATCGTGATAATTTTCCGCTGTAAAGGTACACCGACCACCGACCGTCAAGGTGACGGGCATGGTCTTGTGATGTTGCTGCTGCGATGACTGCGACGACGACGACTGCGACGACGACGCCGGCGGTGCGGCGACGGGTTCCAATTGCAAAATGGTCGTGCCGGCAAAATCGACATAAAAATTGGATTCGTCGGCGGCCGCAGAAAAGGAACTGCTGGACGACGAAAAGGAGGAGGAAATGGGCGTCGACGGCAAGGGCGAGGACGACGACGATGAGGATGGATGAACACTTGCGGCGGTAGGATTGGAAGGATGATGATAAAAGCCCTTGTCTTGACAGACCAAGACGCGTTGTCGGGGCAACACCTTGCACCGGGCATCGTAGGTAGTTTCTTCTTGCAACAAGAGGGAACAGCGGGCATCCTTCATGCCCTGCGTTTCCAACCCGGACCAACGGGCCCCCGACGTATTATTGGTCGTAGGAGTCTCTTCTTCGGTCAATCCCAACCAGGAGTTGGTGGACGACGACGGTGCTCCACTGGCTGTCATGATGATCCGAGGACTTTTTATATTGTTGGCAGGGTGTTTGGAAAGTGTGTCGTTTTATTGAATTATCCAACCGCGCACTCCAATCAAGATCACAAACTGCACTCTGCGGACCCAAATTCCCGTTTCTCACTCCGAAACGTAGAGACGTTGTTCCTTTTTGGGAGGTTGCTGTCGTGGAGAGAGGCAGGAAACTATTACTCGACACACTGTGCTGTGGTTGTGTTTCCAGTGTTGGAGAGGTGCAGGAGCGAGATCACACACAACGGCGGACAGCACCACACACTGTATACACGAATCTCTCTTCCTCGCTCACGTCGTTTGTCGTTCGCGTTGCACCGAAAGTGATGATGCCAAAGGGGGTGAATTGTGGTTGGGTAAATTGGTCGGAGTGTATACTCCCTTTTTTATGTGGATCTCGACTGGCTCGCTGTCTTTTGGTCCACCAAAAAAGAGAGAAGAGGTCCACAACCGGGTTTCAATGGACTCTCACAACCCACCCACACAAGTTTCGAGAATTGGTTTCGTATGCAGTTGTGATGATGGAGCGTGCCTCTTTTTGGCGGTGATTCTGTGTTTCTCTCAACCAAAAATGTCCCTCTCGATATACACTCGAGAGATGCGGATTGGAGACAGGGTCTAGCTCTATAGTAGTAAAGAACAAACAGCGACACCAAGTCGATCCCCATCCATATATAGAAAGAAGAAAGTCGTTGTTGTCTAGTTGTGTTTTATTCAACTCCGTCTCCACGTCTTGCGCATACACCCTCTGCGAGTGTCTGTTCTCGTACTGCGAATACATCACCACTCACCGGCATCGTTGGGTGCAATTCTTGCTGCCACAAAAAGAGAAAGACGGAACTTTGTTTTCTGTCCAACAAAGAGTACTGCCAGAATGTCCGAAGGCATTGGGCCCGAACAACCACAACTATATCGCTGCCAAGTTTTATTCTTGGGGCAATACTCGAGTCGACCGACAGTTCAACGGACAAAGTAAAATCACGATCTCGCCGCGACTGAGTTGGACCAAGCAGTTTCTTTTCGTTCATCTACACTATTGCCCCCCGGCATTGGGGATACACCCGGCCTTGCCCCTACTACGACAACGAAAAAGTCTATGCCATCTATGTCGATGCGCAAGATATCTTGGTCGTCGATATTTAGACCAAGAAAGAATCAATCGTTGCATCTATCTACGTCTGTATATCATAGCATGACGAAAGGATCAATATAAATGGAGGTCGAACAGCAAGCAAGCGTTGGCAAGGAGAAGCGAACCTGTGTGTGTGTGTGTGTGTGGATCAGGCACTCCACAGTACGTCTCGTCGTATAGATGGTATTCGATCTATCGTCTCTACTAGCTAGCTAGAAGCAGGAGCAGACACCTGTGTCCAGAGAGAGGAGGGAGGGGCAAAGGTATCAATTTCGAGGAGGAGGAGGAGGAACCTGTGTTGCGGTGGCTATACTCCTATACTTCCATTTTTGTCAAACTAGACTCTAGATATCTATATGCCTATCCTAACTACCTGGATGCCCTTCTGCCCCTCGCCCGTCGCCGAGAGGCATCGGTCGCACATACACATTCCGCCCCCCACCAAAAGATTTCTTCGTTTGTTGAGATCTTTTCTATCAGCACGATGGGATACTTGAATCCATCGTTTCTTCCACGTTCCCGTAAAAGCTTCGAGTTGTTTCTACTTTGTCGTTCTCTGGATGCGTCGGTTGGAGCGACACTGTCTCGTCGTTTGTGAAAACCTCTTTGGAACCTGTCATGTATTCTGGGATAATCCAGGACAAACACACTTCTGGGCACGTCGCCTTGGACAAGTTGAATGGGTGGACAACCAAAATGCCATGGAAATGACAAAAGCATGGTTGGTATGGAACAGAGAAGATACGCAATCTGAGGAGCCGCTCGAGCGAGAAACATCAGTGGTGCATCCACAATTCCCCGTCGTGGCAACAACGGCTGTCGAATTGCCACTGAATCGCATTTGATGATGAAGATGATGATACTGTGGAATCCGTATAGTCCCTGGTAACCAAATCAGAACCATGGCCTGCGGACGACCCGAAAAACTGCCATTGACGGTTTCGGTTTGCTGATAGACGTTACCAATCAACCAACCAAACGAGGGAAGGAGAAAGAAAAAATATACACTACTTGTGTGTGTTGCGAATATGATGCATGTATCCAGTCCCATCATGTCTGCGTTTTTGTCTCACTGCACCGATTGTGGTTCTTTGATTGCTATCCTCTCCCCCATCAACCAATTGAGAGAGAGAGAGACTAAAAAATAATGTCGTGTCTGCATTTCTGTCTCACTGCACCGATTGGTTCTCCTCTTGTTGCTATTCTCTCCCTCTTCGTTCACAGGACCGGAATTCCGGAAATGGATCTTTGGGAATTTCTTCAACCTGGAATGTGGATTTTGCGGTGAATTGGATCCTGCAGGAGTGGGGCTTTGGAGTGAAATGGATCTTGGGCTTTGGAGTGAAATGGATCTTGGGCTTTGGAGTGAAACGGTTCTGTGGTTCTGTGAGGCTCTGGAGGGAAATGTATCTTTGGGGGATGTGGAGAGAATTCACCGTGACATGGATCTTTGTTCGGTGAAGATTTGCAGTGAAATGGATCTTTTTTGCAATTTTGGATCAAGGGAAAGTGCGAGGTTCTCACAATCTTGGACTCGGGCGAAACCGCACGCACAACAAGATTGTCCTTTTTCGCAAGTTGAGAACACAAGTACGAGAACGGATCAACCATGACGCAACTGGAAGACGAAGGTTCGTTGTTTGGCAGCGATGACGACGATGGGAGTTGGGAAGACACGGTGATGGAGGTGACACCTCCTCCTACAATGGCGAACGGTGTGGCACGGACGAATGCCGTTACGAATCCAGGAGGATCTCCTACTGGAACGCAGGCATCCGCAAGGCCGTTTCTGGAAGAAGGTGGAGAAGGAGAAGTTGAGACCATAATGGAGACTCCGTTGTACAAGCATGTTGCCAAGGGAAATAGTGGCCAGCAAAATCAAGATCTTTCCGAGAAGAATGGATCGTTTGCCAAGAAGCAGTCTTTTCCAAATGGTGGTGAAGGTATGGAAGAACCATTCGAAACGAAGGTTGACACTTCGTTGGCCAAGCCGTTCCCCGACAAGGAAGATCAGGTTAGTGAAGAAGAAGACGATGAGGATGATTCCGTTCTGGGACCGTCGGATGAGTGGAATACCAAGCATGATCTGGAGAAGGACGGATCGCAGCGAGAGCCGTCCTTTACGCATGGTGGGAGCATGGAAGAAGGAATCGAAGCGACGATGATGGACACTGCATTGAGCATGCAGTTCCCCAAGGGAGAAAATAGTTGTGAAGAAGAAGAAGGAGATGAAGAAGGAGGAGGAGATGAGGATGATTCCGTTCTCGCTACCTCATACCAGAAGATAACTCGGAGCACCCAAGATCTCGCCGACAAAGTTGGTCTTATCGAAGGCAGCACCCACACGGAAACTGCATTCTCGACCGAAGATAGCGAGGGCAAGGATATCGATGGATGGGTTGAACCTCCTACAGAATCGGTGAAAAAAGAGAGTGAACCGAACGACCAGACCCACGAGTATCACATTGGTTTTGCCAAGACACGTGATCAGGAGTCTGCTTCGATGCAATCCGATTCCAAAACAGGTTCTGTATATGAAGGACCATTTTTTGGAAATCACAAGAGTCTTTCGATTGGCAGTAACACTACGAATCGGATCTCTGTCAAAGAAATCCCTTCTCCTCCTCTTGTAATGTCACCCGACAAATCTTCAGTCGTCCGAGATGGATATTCGCTGCAAGAACCGAACCCTGAGGGTCAAGAAGCGCGGGATGTGACGGACGTGGCAGCGAGCAGTAAGAAGAAGGCTGAGCCCATCCCCTCCAAGACTTTACCCAACCGTGAGGACAAAACTAATGAAACAGCGCTGAAGAGTCGTCAGCAGATGAAGCCCCTACTCGCACACGGACCTGGATCTGTTGGTCGTGGAGCAGGAGGTTTGCCTCGTGAAGACAAGACCGTTTGGCCACCTCTTTCTTCCTCTGAGAGGAAGTCAGGGAAGGAAGAGATTCTTTCCAGTCAACGAGGTGAAGGTAGCACAACGCCGCTCACCAATGCGATGAACCCCGCCTTCCCGCATGGGAGTCTTCTCGACAAGGTCGAAAGTACTGTTGCAGGGCCATCAGTTGTTCTGGGAACAGTCAACGTTGGAGGAGAAGGACATTGTCCTGGAAGTAAAGGACTCAAGGCTCGGCGTACAGCACCGTCAGTGGATCCAATCGTTAGTAGCCATGGTCTTACGAAAGATATACGAGTTGTATCGAACAAACAAATGAACGAGGAGGCACGACCCCATTATGACGACTTCGGAGACAGCGCAGGACTTGCATCTGTTGGACGGAAATGGGCGTGGGAGACTCCCAGTCCTTCCTCTGCAACAATGGACTTGCAAGACCAAGAGGATGATATACCTGAACATTTCATCATAAGCGACACTGAAGCTGACCGGGCAAGGACATTGGACACCGGATGCGAACGGTTGGAAGAGCGAGAACAGTCTCATCATCGTACTAAGGCCGTAGGCTCGACCATTGACAACCTCAAACAGGATGCACCGGATCATAAAGCATACACCGCCGTATCGAAGCCAACCAATGATGTAGACGAAGATGACGAGAACAGTTGTGCTGGGTGCTGGTCAGAAAGCGACTCTGAACTTTCCATCGATGAAGAGCATGACAATAACGAAGGTACTCAACAGGCCCTCTCGTTCAACGTGGGATGGTTGGGAGATTGTATGAAGAATGGAGAAGCTGCCCTCGATGAAATTCATAACAAGAATGTTGTTCTTGTTATGGGGAAAACAGGAGCGGGGAAAACTTGCTTCATCAATGGTATTGCTCAGAAGGAGATCGAACAAGCTGTTGTGAATCATACGAGTTCTGGTATGACCGTGGAAAAGCAAGTTTTTGTTGTCAAGGATGAGCTCCCGGGTTTTAAGATTGGACATTCCAAGAAGTCAATGACGAAATGCATTCGATGTTTTGCTCCTGGAGGAAAGACTGTTTACGTGGACGCACCAGGTCATGAGGATACGGATGGTCCCGAAGTGGACATTGCCACGTCGGTTATGATCAATCAAGTGGTGAAGAGATGCAAGAGTATTCGATTTGTTCTCCTCATCAACTATACGTCCTTACTGGAAGATCGTGGAGGTTCCTTGAGGGCTCTTCTCAAAACCATCAATTTGTTTGTGGATGATTTCAAGGCAAACAAAACGAGCTTCACGTTTCTGTTTACCCACCTTAATGAGATTAAAGAGGTCCCAGAGGACCTACCAGGTGCGAGAGAATCCCTTTTGAAAGAATTGATTCGCACCAAAGCAGGGACGAACAAACGAGAGACCGAAGTTTTGCAAATTCTTAACCACATGATCGATTATTTGAAGAAGCGCGGTTATGATCCAGATAAACGCAGATACAAAATTGTGGATGTTCTTCATCCAATGAAGTCTGATTTCGCGGAGTTGAAAGAAATAGTGGAAGAAAGCAAAGCAGTAACCAAGAAGTTCATCGCGGGCAACTGCGGTCTCACACCTCAACTTCTGCTAAGACTTACTGCCGGTCTGGAAAGTATGTTGCAACGAATACGTTGGCAACTGAAGAACGATTCCTCGTCTGCTGAAGCAAAGGAAGCAATGGAACTATGCGAAAATGTTGAATTCTTGAAAAAATTCGTTGACATTGAAGTCGTTCATACAAAAGTAGCAGAATGTTCGTCCGTGGTAGCCGCCTATACCAAGTCCTTGTCTGGAGTGGTCGAAATGGAGACTCAACGGGGAACATCGGTTGATTCCAAATTTTGTGCTTCCAACGTTGAGATTTTGAAGAATACGTTGGATCAGTTGAAAGTGTTCAACAAATTTGCTGAAAATGGTAGAAGTGTGGGTGAACTCGAATCATTCATCGACCGCAAAGTACGAAACTACCAGACTCATGCGGTCAACGAAGATGGAATTGCTTTTGAGCACCTCCATGTTGTTCTTAACAATCTGTACTTCTGGTCAGAGGGTTTTGGCGAGTTCGCAACTCTTTACAAAGAAACACGGAGTCATTTGGTGCGTCAACTCCGCAGTTGTTGCAATACTATTGCTAAATTTGACCTGATGGATCCAACGTCTTCATCCCGCGAGGTAATACAGAGCTTTGTGGAGGCCGTGCGCATGCTCGAGCTCGTGTGTAAACTTAACACACGATTATCGGAGCACACTATCAATATTTCGCTGGCTCGGAAAACTTTGGACGAATCAAGAAGGAAGATAATTGAAGCTGTTCATGGACTAGGGTGCACGTCCGAGCTCACTACAGAAGATGATTTGGTTGTTGCAGCAAGACATGTATGTACTTTAAAACACCTGCAAGAACTCACCGAGAGCAGACTGGACGAGATACCAGGTTTAAGTGATGCATCTTCAAAACGACTAGACCAGATGGGAGAATCTGTTCTCAACTTTTGTTCCAAGAAATTTACTCAGTATGAAAAGAAAAGAGCTAATGTCGATGCTCGTTGGCATGACCGAATCCGCCGACTCCATGATACGGTTACACTCTTTGATGATCTGAAAGGTGAATACTGGGAGCAAATTAGAACAGGCTATAAGTCTATGATGCTTTCCATTGGGTTCGTTTTGGAGGCAAGGATAAAAACCTTGACGCTTTCAGCTAATGAAATTCGAGAGAATGGTTTTCGAGAGGGATGCCACAAATTCAGAAGTGCGATTGCCAACGTCGCTGGTTGTGATTGGCTTGACAATTACCTCCCCCCTGATAGATGCTTTGTTGTCTTCTCTTTGAGTGAACTGAGGAAAATATATCAAGAAAGAATTGATGTTGTCGTCCATATGGCCAACCTGCATTTGTCAAAATTGACTGACGACACCAACGAGTGGAGTCAAGCTTCCAAGCTTCTGAAAGACTCTATATTTCCAGAGTTAAAGCAAGTATCCCAATTGGACAGGAGCTATGCCCATTACGAGTCAAGTGCGCTTGCTCAACTTTTGGACCAGGTCAAAGTCAACACAACGCGCACGTCAGAGCTTCTTCACAGCTGGACAGATACTGCGAAGCAATGGAAAATTGACCTGAATACACCAAGAGCGGCGAATATGAATCGTCAACAACAGTTACTCTCTGAAGCTGGTTTTGCTGTTGACGCGAGTCTTGGCAAACTCAAATCCTTATTCGAGATTTGCCCTAAGCTCAATTCAACGGACAAGCAAGGCATACTTAAAGAAACTTGTGAGGGCTTTCAAACATTTGCGCAGTCCCTTGAAGTAGTTGTGGGCTGTAAAGGAAGGTATCTTGCTAAATATCATGCGTTATCTTTGGCCGAGGAGCTCGCCAGGTATCGGCACATTCCTCTCAAAGGACTTGATCGGCTCAAGACGAAAGCCAAAACATCCGTGGAGAAGCATGCGACTTATGTCCAAAAGTTAATTGGTGAGAATTCCGTCCACCAGGACGTTGAAAACGAAATGAGAATGTTTGCAAAGTCTCCTTTGATTGACCGATTCACCTCCAACGAAGGATCAACAAGTCTTGTTTCTCTTCAAAGGCTACTTGTCCAAAAGGAAGAGGGTCTGGATAGTCAACTTCAAGATCTGATTCAGGCAAACGATTGTCAAGGCGTGGTGGATCTTCTTCAGTCCAATATCTACCCCAAAGGTCATCGGTCGTTGCCCAAACTAAAAACACTTGTTTCCTCGATGATGCTTGATATTGTAGAGAAGGCACGTTGCGAAATGCATCTCCCAAATCTCGACAGAGAAATCATTCAGCGTGTGACACGACGTATGGAGTCCCTCGAATTAGCCAGGATCAAGCTCTCAGAGTATGCTGTTCATGGTGGCCTGTACTTACCCCGCGAGATAAGTGCACTGAAAAAGCTTATCAATGAAATTGCAAGGAAAAATATTGAGCAAATGAAACTTGCTTCCAAGCGAATGGACTTCGTTGGCCTTGGTGTCGGACAGCTTAATATAAGCGCGTTTTTGAACTCGTCTATTCTCGGCTTTCTCGAAAAAGGTGTTGCTGTCGATATGCACGGTGCCTTGGCGCTATTCCAGAAAGCAGTTGATTCTGTTTCGCAGCATTCAGCGCTGTTTGTTTCTTCTTGTTTGACAGAGGGATCTTGTCTTATTGGTGACCTTATCAGTTTGAAACATGCTCATGATCACAATTCCCCAAAGTTGGGGGAACTTGCATTGAAATATCAAGAGACTTCGAGAGCATTGTCCATGCAGCTGAATGAGAAATACCATGCCATTGCAACGGCCGTGGTCGAACGGCAGTGTTTTGACGAAGCAATAGCTTGGATACTTGCACTACAACATCAACTGAACCTTGGTCTGCAAGATCATATAAAACTTGACTTTGACTTCACAGCCCAACTGCATGAATGGCGCTCTCAGAAAAGGGACTACGATAAGGATCTGGAATTCGAAGGCTTCGATGCAGCGTCGACACTTGATAAATGGTCTCGTTCTCTTAATAAATTAGACCCACAATCAAAGTGGTGGATACCCGGCTTCCTGAAGAATGAGCGTGACAGTTCATACATGAGACTTTGCAAGAATCTCGAAGCGGAGATACAACGGATTTTTTCCTCAGGCGAGGCGGCAATTCTGAGAACGAAGGATCTTGAAACAGCTCAAGAAAAGATAGCGATGTTGGACTTGGTCAGTAGCAAGGTGGGAAAACATGTTTCGAAGTCCATTCAATCTCGAGATGAATTACAGAAGATTGCCCTGGATTCGTTCATCCAGCTCTGCGATGACGCACAGCAGGCACTGGAATCAGGCAGTACAAATGAATTCAAGAGACTCTTGCCAGAATATCGGAATTTTGTTCTCCAAATTCCGCTCACAATGCGTTCTCCTCGTGGAAAAGCTGCCTTCTCTTCCACCAATCAAAAGGTCTTCGAGACAGCGGACAAATTGATTACCGACATGAAAGAACTCGTTAATTCGTTTGATTTCAGGAAAATCAAGGAAACTGTTGAGCATATGCGAAAACATTGGGGATATATAGCTGATAGGTTCGCGTTGTTGCATGAAGAAGTGGAGTGTTCACATCACGCCAATGTGGATCGTTCGTTGGAGGAACTGCGAAAGCTTTGTTATGCTAACTTTAGCAATGGGCGCCGTCTTGACCTGATAAAGCATTTTGCAGTTCTTGAGTTGTCTCCTTCTGCTTCTCAAACTGAGGTCGTGCATTCATATAAACTGAAGAAAGATCGCGCACTGAGCAAGAATAATGATACTGCCGGTGGTTGCAGGAACGAGGCTGAGTTGAGAGTCATTCTCCGGAACCTTGAAATTGCATACACGGAACTGACCAAAGATGAGAATACTGTGATCCCGAGTGCAGCACAGCCGTTTGATGACATTATTCGCTCACTTGGTGATCGTTTACGGGAAAAGGCAAGACATCTTTTGAGACAACAGAGATATGACCTTGTTGAGCAGCTTCTATTCAAGCTCGGGGGCCTGCATGTTTTAGATGACATTGTTCGGCCATCTCTGGAATCGACCACGATTGTTAACACAATAAGCGATCTGGTAAAGCAGCACGTAGATGGAGTGAGAATTGACGTTGAAACCAACTGGGCCGAACGTAAATACAAGTCTGTGAATGAGAACATTGCTGATCTGAAACAAATGGAGGCTAGTTTCAAGTCCTACAGTGACATTTTTCCAACATCCTGGAACACCAGAGTTTTTAGTGCTGTTGAATCCGAAATTGAAAATTTTGGCGCTCGTGCACGTGGCTTTCTGGTTTCTAAAGCGACAGCATACCAGAAGTTGACCGACTTTCGTCGATGGTTTGTAAGCATGGGATTTGTACTGGATGAATTGGTTTGGTTCAAAGATTTCACAAAAACAATCATGAATTCAGTGCTTGAGGCCTGTTTGAACGTTGATTGGGGCCATGGCTTCTTGTTCGATCTTGGACTTAGTCTTCAGAGAGGCGACGCAAACGCAGATGATGATGAGAATCGCATTTGTCAAATGATCGTTGCAGAGTTTAGCCATTTCAGGGAGGTTCAGACAATGGTGTGGAACGAAGAGACATGCCAGAAGCCTGCGGATGATACGGTCCACGACATACGAGGAGAGCAACGAAGTAGCTCTGGCACGAAAGAGTTAGACATCGATCAGCAAGAGCTGTTGACGAAGTTCTGGTCCTTTGAAGAGAAGTACAAACAGTATTTGGCCGAATATCTGCACGAAGATGCAGCTGTCAACGAACTCGTCCAAACTGTAGTCAAATATGCGAACAGTTTGAAGCCAATCGAGTGTGATGGCGGTTGGACAACTGAGGTGAAAGAGCATCTTCCGTCGATACTTGCAGGTGTGTTCGCTGTATTTACGGTTCTCAAATCTTCTGCGACGTATAATCGAATTGGAAATGACAAACTAGGAGAGAAAATTCTGATGAAGCCGCACAACATCCAAGTACTAACGATTCTGTCCATGTTTGGATGTGGTGATCCGACAAGTTCCAATCTTGAGAACCAGGTCATGCAGATCCGCACCGGTGAAGGAAAATCTCTGATTCTTGGTGCCGCTGCAGTTGTACTGGCGCTTTTTGGTTTCCGCGTTCGCTGCGTTTGCTACAGCGAGTATCTTTCAAATCGTGACTTTGAGTTATTCAAGGATTTGTTTGGGTATTTCCAGTTGGCCGATAGAATAACTTACTCCAAGATTACGAAACTTTCGGAAGATTGTACGAGAACAAAAGGCGACATCCGCAACTTGACAGAAAGTCTATTGAAGGGAAGTTTGTCTTCAAGAGGCTGCAAGACTGGAAAGAATGAGCAGGGCAGGCTTGACGAGGAGATTTTGGTTGTGGATGAATTTGATGTTTTCTTTGGCTCCGACTTTTACGGACAAACATATAATCAGGTTTATCAGTTGCAAGAAGACGAAATCGCTGAGATACTCAGGTTCATTTGGACCAACAGCAAGCGAGTAGGACAGAAACTGAAACTTGCGGATATACAAGGCATCGAGTCATACCAGCATCTTGTGAAAAAGTATCCTGACTTTACTTATCTTTTCGATAACGAAATTTTGTTGATGATTGACCAAGTTAAAAGGGTTGACGAGGAACCATACCACCTTGACGAAGTGACAGGGAGAATTGGGTACAAAGTTATGGATACAATCGAGTACGATGTTACTTATGGATACTGCACGATGTTTGCATACCTCAAGGAGGCCGACAAGGGAAAACTGCAGAATGCCGAGACAAGACTGGCGAATGTTCTTGCAATGCCCGTGTCATGTGGTCAGTTTTCCTATGCAAGTATCAGCCCGCTTCGAATTCTAGGTGTCTCTGGAACCGTTGCGGCAATGGGTCAATATGAACACGATGTTTTGGCGAAATATGGGATTGAACGGTTTATTTACGTTCCGAGTGTCTATGGGAAGTCCAATTTCGATTTTGATAAGGCTGGAGATGGAATATTCGTGGAACCATCTGTTAGCGACTTCTTTCACAAAATCACGGATGTCATTCTCGATGTGACGAAACAAAGGAGGGCTGCGATCGTGTTCTTTCATGATAATTTGCGCTTACAAGAATACAAACGAAGTTCGTTCTTCAAGAAGTTTGATCGTCGTCAAGTTCGATTGCTGACAGAGGATATGAGTGCGAATGACAAAGAGTTTGTTGTCAAGAAAGCTGCGACGGCTGGTCAGACCACGTTGTGCACGGCCTCGTTTGGTCGAGGCACTGATTTCTTTTGCAAGGACGATGTGGTGCATAAGAATGGTGGCGTGCACGTTGTCCAAGCGTTTTTGTCGGAAGCTCTAAGCGAGGAACTCCAGATCCGAGGACGAACATCTCGACAAGGAAAGGAAGGATCCTATCAAATGGTATTGCTTGAATCTGACCTGAAAACTCATTTTGGCGTTGAGATTGGCGCGAAAGACACTGTTGCCAAAAAGGATATGTATGAATGGCTTTCCAGTGCCCGTGCGAAGAAACATGAAAGTCATTGTCATGTGATGGACGTGAATCTCCAAGACGCCACCGAGAAAGACCAGAACACAAACCTGTACTTTGACGCTCTCATCCAAGGTGACTCGCGGAAAGCACAGGACTTATTCAAAGAGTTATATTTTTCAATGAAAACACAGGCACTCGCTGCAAACACTGATATTGACATCGCGTTTTTGATTGATGTCACCGGAAGCATGGGGCCGTACAAGTCTGCCATTGCGGCGACTATCCACACACTGATTGACAAGCGGGGAGCAGTCATGGGGCGTCTCCAGGCCAACTACCCTGACACGGAGTTTACATTCCGTACTGCAGTTATGGCTTTTCGCGACATAGATGACGAGGCGAAGCAATTCACAGAAAGTACATGGCACTCAAAGAGCCATTTCACCGACAGCGCCGACGAGGCAATTCGTTTTGTGGAACGTAATACTAAACATTCTTCAGGTGGTGGCGACTTGGCGGAAGATATTCTAGGAGCTCTTGATCGGTGTGCGCATTGGAGCGGCCCGGGAGACTGGGCCTCAAGACTCAAGTTCATAATGGTTCTCACGGACGCCGCGGCACATGGTTTGACGGATCCAGGTTTTGCGAGTGGTCAGAATTCAGACAACTATTCTTCACGGCATCCTCTTGGATTGACGGTTGATAGTGTTGTTGATGGACTTGTTTCCAAGGGGATTGATTTGTTCATGTGTTCATTCAACCCTGCGTCCACGTTGAAGACAGAGCAGGAATTATCCCAGACATACCGAGATCATCCCCGTAATAAGGACCAACGTGAGGTGACGACTATCCCTCTCGTACCTACTTCCAAACATCCAGGTGCTCATGATCCATCGGTGAACTACGATCGACACATCATTTTCGTTCTTGACCAGTCAGGTTCTATGTACGATGACTGGTCTGGAGTTGTGATCGCATACAATCAGTACATCGCGCGCCGCCAGCAGTATCAGTGCGAGTCCGACCTTGTGTCTGTTGTCCAGTTTTCACATGAAGCCGAAGTCACGGTGAGCCTAAGCCCCATCGGATCGGCGCCGAAAGATCTCTACTATCATGATGGCGGAACGAACTTCAGTCCAGCTGCACTGAGTGCCTACAATGTGGCTAAGGCTTCTCCATCGACGCATGTTCCTGTTATTGTCTTCATGAGCGATGGTTGCGCAAACGATGCTCCGCAAGCGGCATCGCATTTCTCTGATTTGAACAATGATATCAAGGCACTTACTGGCAGTGATCTTGAGCTGCATGTGATTGCATTCAGCCCCTATGCTGACCAATCTCAGCTCGGACAAATAGCCGCTGCTTCACCGATTGGTAAGGTTAAGGCAAGTACGGATACGTCCGACCTTGCGAAAGTTTTTCAAGAGATCGCGGGTGGTGCAAATGTGGCTGGGCTCCTCGAGGCCGAAATCGGAAAACGAGTCTCCGAGGCCGTTGGCAACAAACTTGCCCTGGAATTCATGTAACTCTGTATTTCAATTCAACGTTGTGCGTAGCTCAGTCCAATAAAAGTCTAGATGATGCATAGTGGTTTTCCTTCATACCGACCTCGGCGCACCACATCTTGCGACGGAGCAGAGTATTGGATTGTCCTCTTGATTGACATTGTGAGTCATGCCCTCTTTCGCTCTCGGTCGCCTTCGTCGAGTGACGGTTTGACATTCTACCATTTGGCTTTGGGCCGATTGGACTGAAGCAATCTATCATTAGTGTTGTCGTAAAATAACTGAAGAAACTCTCTAGGAGTAGAAACGACTTAAAATAGGGGAAAGCTCCGCTATGTCTGCTACATCAACGAAAAAGGGGTCGTTATTCGTTTGGTGTGGCGACGTGCAGACGGTAGCCCCGCTCTTACTCTTGCGGGTACCCGCATTCCAGGCGCAGTCGGGCCGGTCGCGCGCATGCCCTACCGAGCACGCACACCCTCTCCTCCGCACGGCGCTCTGCAGAGATGACATTCGTGTGTGGTTTTGCATGTCGTGTGTGTGGTTGATGCACCATGAACTTTCAGCCGTCTGTTTCGCTGACAATGTGTGGTGTTCTCGTTACAACAAGAGAAAGACCACAGTTGTCCCCAAAAGAACAACCCGATGGTTGATCATGATCTCTGTCTCTTGGAATCTTTCGTTTTCGAGAACAGTTTGAATGAAGCAGCGATGCACTCTCGCGGTTTACCTTTCGATTCTGGGAAGTGGGTCGACTGAGCGTTTCTGGGAAGTCGTCCACTGAATCTCTCTCGTGGTCCCGATCCACTACCTTGAGGTCACTGGTGTTGTCGTTTGCGAAAAAAGAAACTGAGCAGGGTTTTCCAGTGACCTACTCGGATGGACCAATAAGAAGCCTCGTTAAAATCTTGAACGGAATTTCGACTGACACATAGACCGGAAACGGCAAGTGGTGTGCTTCCGGCTGCAGATGATCGATGAACAACGGCGCGAAAAATCGGCGACTGCCAGTTCACGGATTTTCCCGTGAGATGGATTCCCCGGTTGGGCCAATGAGATACCGTTATAAAATGTGGCGAAAAAATCCAAGGAACTGTGTACCAGTTTGACGAATAAGGCACCTTGTTAAAACATTTTGCGAATGCAAGGAACGGTCTGTACCATTTCGGACAGCTGTCAGAATTCCATGGATGTTGATTGGCTGTGGAAGCCAAAAGATCTTTTGGATCTTTTGGGGTTCGGGCAAAAAAGAGTGTGTGTCTCGCGTTCAGGCTGCCACAAAATCTTGTTTGTGTGTGTCAAAAACAAACTAAGATTGAGTCCCTCTTGTGTGTGAAGAGATATGCAAAGTACATTCGACGCATCCTCGTATCATGAAGTTGAAGAACTCGTTCCTCCATGTCGGCCTCGACGATGACGACTTGTCCAGTACGGAGGACACGGCTACGACGGTTGGCGGTGATGTGACGATGAAAGTAGAGGAGAAAGACGGTGGAAAAGGTGTGTTGGAAACAGTTGATTGTAAGTCCATTGTGGGCCAATCAAAACCCCCGATCCGTTCGGATGGTAATGATTGGGAAACGATGGAAATGTCTGGTGCCAAGGCATCTGATGGTGATGCTGGACTTGGTGGTGGTGATGGTTGCGAGGGGCATGAGTTGTTGTCGTGGAACAAGGTTGGATTGAAGGAAGCGCCTCTTGGCAACGATGTGATGGAGGGTGACCAGAAGGAGATCCCGAAGAAAACGGCCAAGGGTCCGGCATGGAAGCACCCCGTGCAGATGGAGATTGATTCGCCCACTCCAGCAAAAGTGCTTGTTGAAAACGGGCATCTTTGCCAGACAGTGCTAGCAATGGATGTGGATCAAGTTGGCGTCAGCACTGTGAATGTACCCAAGACTGGTTTTATCCAGGAAAAGGAGGAAGTTTTGGTTGTTGATTCCGGGTACCGCAAGGAACTGGATGGTGAAGATTGGGCTCACGGAGATCCAAACCATATTGAGACTGTAGAGGGTAGTGTTGTCCTCATGCCGAAGGAAACCTTTTGCTCTGAACAGGATGGGTTGCAGCCGGCTCCTCAAGTTTGGAACCATGATAACGACGATGGTACTCCCGGTGAACTTGGTACAAACCCGATGACGTTGGAGGAGCCCTGGTCGAATGAGAAATCTAAAAAGGAAGCACTGATGAACAAAACAGTAGGAGGGACTTGTCTTGCCGGTGCGGAGAATGCCGGTAAGCATCAAGAAAAATCGATGACTGAAGCGCACTCACTTGGAATGCCCGATTCGACGAACATCGATCAAGTTCCGCCTCCAGCGACTGCCGATGCAATCGAACACGAAGCTCGTGGTGGAGCGATGGCACACAAAGACCATCTGGCCTGTTTGACAAAAGCGACAGAACGCGTGAGTAACGACGGGACTAGTACCGAGAAGCAATCCGAGGAGACTGAAAAAGCCGTGTCATCCACCCGCTCTGAGATTGTATTGGAAGGTTTGCAAGAGATTGAGGCTACGGATGGAACTGGAACTGAAATCCAAGGCTTGAGGATTGGTCATGAACAGTCTTGTAATGTTGATGTTGGAGGACATGGGAAAATCCAGGCTGTTAAAAGCAGCCCCAATTCGTCTGTGGTCTTACCGGCCGTCGAAGCTGCAGCTGAGCCTGAATCTCTGAGTTGGGCGTGGGTTACCCAGGAAAAACCGGTAGTTTTTGATCCCCAAAAAGTCCAGCACAAAGGTGCGGAAGACCAGCACGCTCTCACGTCGAAGCGAGATATTGTTTATCACAACGGCGATGACGGACATTTGGAGCCCGGCAACCTCAATGTTGCTCTCGCTGAAGCGGGGGAGGTGTCAACGCCGAATGGATTGGTCAACATGGATGCAGTGTTTCCCAAAAGTTCCGGCGTAGCTGGGGATCCGGTGCAAGAAGCTCCTGTCACCGGTGTTCACACGGAGGTGATTCCGTTAACTTCAACGCCAACATCCCAACCTGGGAACGAAGTATCTATCATAGAGGAGATAGAAGTCACTGTGCACGGAGAGCACGAGGGAAGTCTTGAGGACGGATGGTCCGATAGCGAATCAGAATCAAGTAATTGTGGAATTCCACATGGTTGGGACTTGGGTACATACACGATTTCGATGCCTTTCGACATGGGACTTTTGCGAGAATGCATCGAGAACGGACTACCCGCCCTTGAACAAGTTTCAAACAGGGATGTGGTCTTGGTTGTGGGAAAGACTGGGAGCGGCAAATCAACCTTCATCAACGGTATTTCTCTCCGTCAGTTAACGAGAAAGACTATCACTAATGTGGGCCAGACAGTGGGGAAAGACGTGTTCGAGGCTGAGGATGAGATGACGGGGTTTGAAATTGGTCACAGTAAAGAGTCAGTAACGAAATGCCTTCGTGCGTACCTGACATCAACGACAACGAAGAATACACAGATTGCTTTTGTTGACTCCCCGGGGTTTGAAGATACGAGTGGCCAGGAGGTCGATGTTGCCACGTCCGTTATGAAAAACCATGTGGTCAAAAGGTGCAAAAGTTTGCGGTTTGTAATTTTGATCAACTACACGTCGTTGCTCGAGGACCGAGGAGGTTCGATGAGAGCCGTTCTCAGATTAACAAGGAGCTTTGTCCAAGATTTTTCGTCCCATAAAGCAAGCTTCGCTTTCTTTTTCACTCATACCAACCAGATTAAGAAATTTCCGGAAGAAATTCAAGATGCACGAGATTTCCTCTTGGAAGAATTAGTTCAGATCCTGAACGGCACTAGCAGGAATGATCGTGATGTGGCGACTATCGTCGACCACATGGTGAAATGTTTGAGAAAGCGTAAAACCGATCCGAACAAACGTCGCTACCATATTGTCGATATTCTCCATCCTACGGAGACGGATTTTGCTCAACTTCGGTTAACAATAGAAAATATGAAACCATTTGAAGACAAGTTTACCTCAAGAACTTGCGTTCTGCCACAGCATCTTTCAATGAAGTTTGAGTCAGAACTAAATTCGATGGTGCGCAAGCTGCAGGTTTTGTTGAACGACCCAGTACACTTCAAAGTTAATGACATGCGGGCTATTTCTGAAATCCTTCGTTTCTTTTCTAATAACATCGAAATTGAATCGGTTCACCATGCAGTGGCGGAATCGGAGAGGTTGTTCACTCAGTATGCTCGTCGCCTTTGCAAGATTGTTGAAACTGAAACATCCCGAGTCACCTCGACGAATATGAAGTTTGCAACCTCAAACATTGACTGTCTGAAGAAGGCATTGTGGCAGATTCGTTCCGTCAGCGGATATACGGGCTGACCAATCATGGGGACACATCCTACATGAAGTCCACGCTTTCCACGACCAGACGGCCAAAGAAGACGACTACGACAACTTTCACGTTGTTCTTCATAACTTACGCTTATGGGCTGAAAGCTTTGAACAGCTTGAGCCTCTATATTATGCATCGCGAACAAAATTCATATCCATGATTGAAGAGACATGTAATGAAGTCTCTGAATTCGATCCAGAGAAGCTTGCAATGGTCCCACACGAATGTATTCAGAGCTATGTTCGAGGTATTTTTCTCCTTGAAACGATTTCAGGCCGTTCAAGTTACCTTTCCATGCATGAAGTGCCAGTCGATTTGATTAATACAGCAAGAGCCAAAGCTAACAGGAGAATGAAAGCACTTCGTGATTCCCCGTCTCTCGATAGACCGGTTAACTTGCAGCAGCAAAACCTTTTCTCACTTTCACAAAAGGCTCATCCTCTCGAGTTCCTAAGGGATCAGCTGAACGAACATCAGGCATTTCCTTTTTTATTGATGCATTGGAAGTTAAGCTTGATCAGCTTGCCGGTATTGTTACTGAACAGTTTGCACTAGAGGCAGATTCGATGAAAAAGATATGTAATGTTCGCGACTCTACGATGAAACAACGTGTTTATGATCTCCGGGCCAGTGTTGACCTTTTTGCTGACCTGCAAGGAGATGAATGGAAAGGAATACGTTCGAACTATAAGTCTGTCATAGATGC
Source organism: Epithemia pelagica (assembly GCA_946965045.2). Classification (NCBI taxonomy): domain Eukaryota; phylum Bacillariophyta; class Bacillariophyceae; order Surirellales; family Surirellaceae; genus Epithemia; species Epithemia pelagica. Next base: position 562,870 of record OX337235.1, on the reverse strand, counting down.
TGTCATGGCTGAAATAACTTTATTGATTAACGCGTCAAGAAGAAGAGCCGAAGAAACGTTCGCTAAAGGGTTCACAAATGGATGTCTTGACGCGGAGTATGTCTCCTCAGTTTCTAACGTTGAATGGTTTGATGAGTTCGGTTCACCCGGAGCATGTTCCGTTATTGACTCACTTCATTCCATGAAGAGCATATACCGTCAACGAATCGATTTGATTTCAACGTCTTTGAATAGCCATCTCACGGATTTACTTCAAGACACGAATAATTCTTCTTCCTCCATCAATCAGCTTCGGACTTGGTTACTTCCAGAGCTTTCTCAGATTATTGCTTTTGACGACGAGCTCACTGCATGGGAGGGTCATGTTGTTTCGCAATTATTAGAGTACGCTGGAAAAATTGAGAAACGAGGGAACGACGATCTTGTCATCTGGCAAAAGGTTTCGAAGGAGTGGAAGAAGCAATTAGACACGAACGAATGTGGTGGCATGACTACAGAGCTACATGGTTCGCTATGTAATGCGGGGAGACAAATCGAGATCCGTTTTGGTGAAATCAAAGATGTCATGTCTCTCCATTCAAAATGCAAGGAGAAACTCCATCATAGCTACAATTTGATTCTTGGAACCGTTTCTCATTTTGCGGATCAGCTAGGATCGGTAATGGAAGTCAAGGGCCGATATCGGGCCAAGGAGTTCTCATTAGCTGCCGCTGAAACGCTTGCAAGCCATCAGGTGACGTGCATTTACGATTTTACCGAGTTGAAGCGTAAAGCCCTCGTTGCTGTTGAAAACCATGCAGCTGAACTTCAGAAGCTCTCTTCTAAAGAGCCCGTTGACTGGAAAGGATTGAACAGTCAGATCAACTTGTTTGAGAACGCCACAGTTATTGATCGATTCATTGACCACAAGGCAAGTGCAAAATTACGCATGTTCCGAGATCTTCAACAGCAAAATCAAACTGGAGTTGGTGCCGATATACGTAGTCTAGTGCAAGCCGAAGATTACACCGGAATGATTAATTTGGTGGAACAATATGTCAACAATGGACGAGGAAATCAGGTCTCTCGCTTCCGTAAACTGATTTCGGAGTCTCTCTTCAATCTCGCGAATAGAGCGCATCGACAAATCGCCATTAGTGCTATCACAAGGAGCACGGTAGAAGAAATTGCTGTGATCATCGAAGTTCTTGATCTAGCTCTAAGAAAACTCCAAGGATTTCTTCGTGAACTAGGGCATTCTTTGCGAAGATCCCTCGACAACCTGAACAACCAGTTGACGAGCACCTTTGCGAACAAACTGAGGGAAATGAATTCAGCGGCAAAGTGTTCAAATTTTGTCTTGCTGGGAAGATTTAAATCGGACATCACCGAGTTGTTACACCCCACTATCGTTCGCTGCATTGCAAAAGATGTCATGGAAAACAAAACTAAGGCTTTTTCAAAGTTCGATGATGCGCTTACCTCTGTCATGCAGAGTGTAGACGACTTTGTCGCGTCGGGTCTACAAAAAGGCAGCTTGTTATTAAAAAAACTCAACAACTTGCAAGAAGCTCGTGACTGCCAAACACCACGGCTGGACGAGCTGGCCGCTCACTACTCTAACGCCGTTGTCCTCCTCACCCGAGAAATAAACGATTTCCACACCAGGATTTTGAGTACTGTGGAAGAACACCATTGTTTCGATGAGGCCATTTCCTGGATGGACTGTTTGATCCACCAATTGAATTCTGGCTTACGAAATCATATTGTGTCATCTATTCTTCAGTTTGATCCAACACGACAGCGTGACGAATGGCTTTCGATGAAAATCCAGCAAGACAATTACCTTGAGTACGAAGGTTCAACTGCTGAAACGAAGCTCAATGCTTGGGCAGACAGACTGGAACGCTTGCATCCGCAATGGTGGACAGGCGTAATAGGTTTTGGCAGGGACAAATCATACAACAGGCTCGGCGACAAACTGCAACGAAAGGTTATTCGATTCTTCGAAGATGGCAAAAATGCGCTAAAGACTAGGACAAATCTCGCCGTTGCCCGGGCGAGTTTTGATCAACTCCGTCTCATTGAAATCAAAGTGGGAAAGCACATTGCCGACTCATCCGCTAAGAGACAGAATTTAGAGCGACTTGCTCGGGAAACGTTTTTGCTTTTGTGCCACGAAGCTCAAGATACGTTGAGAGATGGAGACGTTCACAACTTTGACCCGCTTTTCCCTGTTTACCTCGATTTTGTGCGCAAACTTCCTTGGATTGCTGGATCTGATGCAGGCAAAGCGAGTATGACAAAGGTGCATGAGTTGGTTTTCTCGAAGGCACGGGACAAAATTTCGTACTTGGAAAAGCTATTTATGAACTCCACGGATTTCAGAGAGATAAAGGAACAGGTTGAACTTGTGAGGACAAAAATCTGTTTTTTCGTGGAAAGATTCGTGCTCCTTTCTGAGGAGATAAAAAGAGATGATTGTCTTGTGGTTGATACATGGCTCAAAAAAATTAACTCTCTTTGGTTTGATCACTTCAGCTGTGGCCGCGAGCCCACGCGTGTACAAGATTGTTTTTTTTTGGGGTTGTTTCCTTCAGCTTCTTTAGCTGAGATTGAAGCCACTCAACAGCGATTGATTGAATGCGCTGCTGAAAGTCGGTGTGTTCCTGGAAATAGTTCATACTTCAACGCTGCAAAACTCGGAGACAAAGAAGAAGCCGGGACTCGTTTACTCAGAGCGGAATATCGCCGCTGTAGTCGTAGATGTGAGCCCTTTGATAGTCAAGTTCGAGGCGTGGGAACTCGCCTGCGAGAGCAAGCTCAGGAATATCTACGAGATCAACGATACGACCTTATTGACGATCTTCTTTTCAAGCTACATGACCTGCGGTTGCTGGATGACCTTGTTGAACCACTTTACGAATCAAGATCCACTTATGACGCAGTCGTTAGATTGGTAAAAGAATATGTGGATGGGGTGAGAGTTGATGTCGAAACAAACTGGGCAGAACATAAATACAAAGCTTTGAACGACAGTATCATCGATTTGAAGAAAATTGAAACTAGCTTGAAATCACATGCTGATATTTTCCCAACATCATGGACGACCGGAATTTTGAGCAAAATTGAATCGGGCATTGAGTCACTGGGAGATTGTTTGCATCAGGTGCTGGCAAAATATCCAAATGGAAACCAAAAAGTTATCGGTTTTCGAAGAAACCTTGTCCGACTGGGATCCGTTATGGACGATCTCCAACACTTCCGAGAACTGACCAAATTGACAATGTCTACTTCGTTAGAGTCATGTCTCCAGTACGGATGGGGCCCTAGTTTCTTGTTCGAGCTAGGGTTATCATTGCAGCGTGGTGATCAAGATGCAAGTGATGACGAAAATCGCATTTGCCACATGAATTTAGGCGAATTCAGCCACTTTAGGGAGGTGATCACGATGGTTTGGAATGAAGAAACATGTCAGAAACCGTGTGAGGACACAGTGCGTCAAATTCAGGTGAAACCTTGCACCGAGAATATGGCAGCCAATTTCTCTGTTGACTCAAATGAACTTTTATCAAATTTCTTCGCGGTCGAGGAGACCTTTAAAAACTTTCTTGCTACATTTTTGCCACATGACGCTGATACTAGCGGGCTTGTTGAAATTGTTACCAGAATGTCGAATGAACTCAAACCGGTGAACTGTATCGGAGGCTGGCGTCCAGAGGTGAAAAAGAAAATACCCATGATCCTTGCAGGTGTGTTTGCAGTATTCACTGTTCTGAAATCTGGCACTAGCTATAACCGCATCGAGGACGAAAGACTGGGAAATAAGATATTGATGAAGCCTCATAACATCCAAGTCTTCACGCTGTTGTGTATGCTGGGATGTGGTGAGCCCACGAGTTTCTCGTTGGAAAGCCAGGCTATGCAGGTGCGAACGGGAGAAGGGAAATCGCTTATTCTAGGCGCGACTGCTACCGTTCTTGCTCTACTTGGCTATCGAGTCCGCTGCGTTTGCTACAGTGATTATCTTTCGACTCGTGACTATGAGCTCTTTAAAGATCTATTCGCAATCTTCAAGTTATTGGATCGCATCAACTACTCCAAGATAACAACATTTTCTGAGGAAACCATCTCCGCGAAAGGTGACATACGTCGGATGACCGAAAGTATGCTACGAGGCGAACTAGTACAGACGGGAAGGAGACGAGAACAACCAGAGGAGGAAGAAATCTTGCTTGTTGACGAGCTTGATGTGTTCTTTGGCTCGGACTTCTACGGACAGACATACAACCAAGGTGCGAAGCTTCGAGATACAGAAGTTACTGAAATTCTTCAATATATTTGGGTTGAACATAAAAGCGTCGGCGGCCAGCTTCGGCTATCCGACGTCAAGGCTACTGGGCCTTATCGAAACTTGATCAGAAAATACCCCAGGTTCACTGATATCATCGACAATGAGATTGTGTTGATGATGAGCCAAGTCAAAAAAGTGAACGACGAACCGCGCTACCGCCTTGACCCCATTTCAAATCGGATTGGGTACAAGATCATGGATACGTATGAATACGATGTGACGTACGGATATTGTACGATGTTTGCGTACCTTCAAGAAGCCGATAAAGGAAAATTACGTGATGTAGATTTGACGCTTGCGCAGGTTCTATCAATGACAATTTCATGCGGACAGTTCTCCTATGCAAACATATCACCGAAACGGATTCTGGGTGTATCAGGCACCATCGCTGCAATGGGTCTCTACGAGAGAGAGGTTTTGGCCAAGTATGGAATTGATCGGTTTGTCTACATTCCAAGTGTATATGGCGAGTCTAACTTCAAGTTTGACGAAGTGGGCGATGGCATATCGTTCGAAACATCGACAAGCGACTTCTATCACTCAATCACAGCATCAACTCTACAGGTAACCCGTCAAAATCGGGCGACAATTGTATTTTTCCGAAACCTCGTATGCTTGAAGGACTACAAGTCTAGTCCGTTTTTCAAAAAGCTTGGACGACATGTCCTTTTGTTGTCCGAAGAGATGGACAAATCAGATAAAGACTTTGCTGTCAAGAAAGCCGCAACTGCTGGCCAAATCACCTTGTGTACGGCCGTTTTCGGTCGTGGGACCGATTTCTTTTGCAAGGACGATATTGTCCAACGAAATGGAGGAGTACACATTATTCAGACCTTCCTGTCTGAAGAGTTGAGCGAGGAGATTCAGATTCAAGGACGCACAGCACGACAAGGAAAGAAAGGTTCCTATGAAATGGTCCTGCTGGAGTCTGACCTATGTCAAAACTTTCGGATTGCGATGGGAGAAGCCGGTAGAATCCCACGAGAATATCGATATGACTGGCTTTTGGCAGTCCGACGAGCAAAACGTGTTTCCCATTACCAAGAGCTTGAATCCCAGCTTCAGGATGCCACAGAAAAAGACGAAAACACTTACAAGTATTTCAACGCGTTGCTTGCCGGCGACATGGAACTAGCGTGCAGCGCTTTTAATGAAATGTACTACAGGATGAAAAACGCGGAAATCGGAACATGCCCCACCATTGACCTTGCATTTCTGGTCGATGTGACTGGAAGTATGGGACCATATGCACCTGCGGTTGCGTCTACCATTCATACTTTAGTGGACCAGCATGGTGCTCTAATGGGCAAATTAAAGACAAATTTTCCGGACACGGAATTCACGATAGACGAGTTGCCGTCATGGGATTCCGTGATATTTGTGACGGGGACAAACAGTTTGAAGAGATTTGTTGGTCCGTTCGAGACGAGCATTTCACTGAAGACACAAAGAAAGCAATTCGATATGCTGAAAATCTCTGCAATGTAACCTCAGGTGGCGGGGACTTAGCTGAGGACATTCTGGGGGCGATGGACCGTTGCGGGAGCTGGGATGCCCCAGGAGACTGGGATTCTAGATTGAAGTTTATGATGGTTTTGACGGATGGTGCCGCCCACACTATGGTTGATCCGTTTGTATTGAGTAGTCCGAATGCCGACGACTATGATGGCACAACGCACCCCAATTGTCTGACCTGTGATGGTGTGGTTGGCAAATTGATTTCACGTGGGATTGATTTGTTCATTTGCACATTTAATCCAACGGAAACGGCTCAAACCGAGCAGCAAATCGTTGAGGCCTACCGGGACCACCCGGGCAACAAAGATGAACGTGAAGTGACAGTGGTGCCTCTGATTCCAGCGGTAGAAGAGAGCAGACGTCCTGTGAGCTATGATCGCCATATTGTGTTTGTTCTAGATGAATCTCGCTCGATGCGCAACGATTGGGTGGGTGTCGTAGCGGCCTACAACCGGTATATTGAGCGACGAAAAAAGTACCAATGCAATTCCGATCTTGTTTCGGTGGTCCAGTTCTCAAAATCAGCCCGAACTACGGTCAACCAAAGTCCTATCGGTTCCGCTCGTACGACTCTGAATCGAACAAGCATGGGTACGCGGTTTGAGCCAGCTGCGCGGGTGGCCTGTGAAGTGGCTAGAGGAACTCCATCTTCGCACACACCTGTGGTCGTCTTCATGAGCGATGGCGAAGCGCCCGACGCAACTGCTGCCGCATCCCTCTTTGTGGATCTAAACCAAGAAATCAAGGACCAGACAGGATCTGACCTTGAACTCTACGTGATTGCCTTTCGATCCCGTTGTAACAAGTCCCAGTTGCGGCAAATCGCTGGTGCTTCTCCAATGGGAACGGTCCGGTCTAGCTCCGATACCGAGGACTTGACGAGGGTATTTGAGGAAATTGCCGGTGGAGCCCAAGTGGCGGACTTGTTGGAGGCGGAAATTGGAAAACGCATTTCCGACGCGATTGGCGACAAGCTGGCATTGGAATTTCTGGGCTGATCTTTTTTGGATGAGTGTAGTGTTTGGAATTTGGAGGTGCAGCATTGTCGTAAGGACAAGAGATGGTATCCACGTTGGACTGTTGTGGATTTGTGTCTGTATAGCGTCAAACAATAGTTGCTGTGTTGTCGACTCAATTGTCAAATGGGAGTACCTAGTATAGACATAATACTTTTGTTTCTTGGAGTGGCCCCAACCACACAAATTACTTTTGGACGAGCCTTCCCAAAAGGTCTGTGACGTGCATTGGCGTGAGTTTTGGAAGTTCGTTTGGTCTCATCCAACGGGGGATGGAGGATTTGTGTTGCTCGGTTCTCGTTCCATGCTCTCTAAAAAGCAACACAACCGCTGGCACCGAGTCAAACATTGGTAAAGTGAAGGGACCATGGTCGGTACCCCTCGTAGTGACAACCTAGGATAGGTGATGTGTCGTCGACTCACTGGGAGAAGATAGACTCCAACTTGGAGAATACCGAACTCCTACTACCTCTAGGTTGCGGATCCTCAGGATCCGCACTCTACTAGGAGTACCTCTTGGAGTAGCACAAGGGTTGGAGTGCCGGTGGGAGTCGACCTAGGTATCTTCCGACTTCGGAACGTTTAAGCCCGACCGACCCGGCGCGCAGGATGACGTCGTCGAGCCGTGGAGAAAGAAAAGTGCTGCGTCAATTGGAATTTTTTATTTTTTGTTTCGTCAAAGGTCAACGCGAAGTCGCGTTTGTGAACAAGACAAACAAAAGACTTCGTGTTCCTTCATATAAAAGAGAGAGAGTTTATAATATTTCATTCACGTCTTGTTCATAACAATTGAGAATCCAGTGGAACATTCCTTCCTTCATCCTAACGTTGCGATCCTGGCCATGGCGTCGCGCAGCCTTACCAAAAAGAATACAAACAAGGGAGAACCGACGGCGACTCCTACTGTCCGGACCACCTCCACCACGGGCCATCGTCCCAAATCCAAACGCCACCAACGACAGGTCGAATTGGCCTCCTTGTCGGAATTGTTGCACGCCAATGTGGAAATCAAGGATCGCAAATGGCGGACCAAAACCTATCGACAATGTTTTTTGCATTCCGAAGCCATTCAATGGATGATGCAATATCAAGCGCAACAAAAAGAAGAAGAAGAAGAACAACAACAACAACAACAAACGAATCCAACCGAACCGACCAAGGCCACCAAAAAGACCTTGTCGTCGTCCTTGTCCAAATCGGCCGAAACCTCGGCCGTCTTGTCCTTGAATGCCTTGAGGCAAGCGGGCTTTATTCAACATGTCGTGGATCCCCACAAACCCTTTCGCGTTGGACAAGGCATGAAAAAACTCTACTTTTGCTTCGTGGTGCAACCACACGCGCAGTTCACGACCAATCGTGCCCTCGTGTCGGCGGGTGATAGTCGTGATTGTGAGGACGACGAACCAGCACCGACGCTGGACAAAAAGGACGATGCAGAAACGACTACCACAGCCGCACTCATGTGGGACGAAGATGCATCTTCGTCGTCATCGTCCTCCTTGTCCCTGTCGCATGCCGACCACGAGTTGGTGCAGCACTTACAAACGCAATTGCATCGCTTGCAATCGACCGTCTCGCAACTGTCGGAAAGTCACGTGGCGACCCAAACGCAATTGGACATTTTCTCGCAAGCCCTGGGATCGCTGTGGCAAGCCTTGGCCTGGATGGCGGTCTTGTTGACCTTGTTGTGGGTCTATACGGCCGCCGTCTTGTCGTCGTCGGTAGGATCCTGGAAAACCGTCACGGCCATGGTGGGAGGCGGAACCGTCTTGGTGTCGGCCGTGGCCCTGCAAGCCTCGTGGCTCGTGCGCATTTGGTCCTCCTTGCAAAACAGTGTCTTGCAAGTGGCACAAGAAGAAGACGAAGATGACGACGACGAATTTTTTGAACCACAAGTGTTTGTGCAAGGCGACTCCTCCACTACCAACAACAATGAGTTGGTCCCCGACAAGGATGCCGGTTCCACAACCACCATGGCAACGACGACGACGACTAGCAGTAGTGGTACCAGTGCACGTCCTCGATTGAGTCGACATTCGCCCTTTTTGTCGCTTCTGCCCCAAACAAACAATGGAACCACAACAACGACTGACAATAGTATGGAGGAAAAATCCTCCATGACCCACATGTACCTGTCGTCTCGCAACTTGCTCTTGTCGTCGTCCAGCAATAGCACGACCGAAGAGAAACCCAGAGACAACCCAGAAGGCTCACAACCAGTATCGGCACAGCCAACCAAGTCACAACCCCCAACAGTGAAAACCACAACTGCACAATCCTCCGAGATTCAACAACGACAAGCAGATGATTTACCTCCACCTTCGACGTGGCCCAATCGTCCCCTCTTGCTCTGTGTCAATACTCCCGTCTCGTCGCAATTGAAGGTTCCAAACCATGGCACGGGTCCCTGTCCCATTGGACAACCCTTTTCCTTTGAATCGGAAGTGTTTCACGGCACGTGTTTGGTGCGGATTCGCGATTTGCCCACGAGCGATAGCGTGGCGGGTGATGAGGCGTATTTTGCTGGTCGTCGCCGCTTGTTTCAAATGATTGTCCAAGGCCGGTTCAAACAAGCCTTGACGGCCGACAACGTTTTGACGGGCCACGAATTTGTCAAACCCCTCCAGCACTTGCCGCATCCCTGGATTCTCAAGGCGGCCACCAATTTGATTGGCAAATTGGCCCCGGGCTGTGAAATTTCCATGGCGGGCCCAAATCCGACAATGTTGGCACCCCTGGCGGCCACGTCGCAAATTGTCCGTGGCGATGAACCCGGCAATGAACCCGATATTTGGCAAGCCGGACAACACGATACCGATGAGGTGCAAGAAGATTGTTCCCTCTTGGTCGTCAATCCTCATTCCAAGAATTCGTCGAGCAGCAAAAAGGCAGCGACGCCCTTGTCCAACAATGCCGCCAAACGCAAGGTGCACTTGTCCCATCCGCAGCGTGCCGCCCACTATACCTTTGATACGGAAACGGTGTATACCTTTGACTTTTATCAATCGCTCTTGAATTGTACGACATATTCCTTGGATTTGGGCTTTGCCAATATTGGCATGACTCGTATTTTGAATGGACAACCCATTCAATGTTTGGCCAAGACCAAATCCGATGGACGATACTTGTGGTCTTTTCAAATTTGGCATGAAAATTTGCTCCCCAAAAACAGCATGCTACAGACACCCCCGTCGGCCACAACCGACGACGACACCAAAAAGAAACAGTGAGTTCCTACAATGGAATCTTCCTATACTATTACTACGAAAGAGGAACAATGCTGTCGTTCCATATCTTTTACAGTCATGGATTCGGCGGTTCGGAGGAGCCACACTGTCGGACACGTACGTTCCATGGAGTGTGTGACAGACTTATTGTCCACACACACATACATACACAGCAAGCGTATATGGGTGTGGGATTGGTGGTCGTTGGGCCACGAACCGCCGTGTTCTGCCGTAGCTCATTATTTGTTGGTGCATCATGCGCCATGCGAGAGGCAAGGGCGTGTGTGGTCCGTTTCGTGTCACGGTTAAGCTTCTGCCGTCTCCAAGTCGGGTGCGGAAAAGAGACGCAGGGGTCCAGTCCCGTCATTGTCGTCATTGTCGTGGGCATTCTCCAATCCACCCACCACACACAAGACGTCCTCGTCGCGCAAACAAATGACACCCGTCGTAGACGAAGTAGGAATAATCATGTCGGGTTGCTCGTCATTCGACATGGGTTCCGTCTTGTCGTTGTTGTAGTCGTTTTCGCGTCGTAGTTCTTGGACTTTGCGTGTCACCAAGCCGTGCCACTGGGGTGTCATGTGCGGAAAAATGGAGGTTCCCGCCGGCACGAGCAAGTCGAGACCGGCGACCGTCTTCCAATCGTCATAGGTCGGTCGCGTCGGGACAATGCTGGGGGCATCCCATTCTTTCCAACAGGCCGTTTGCATTGAGGCGCCCAGGAGAATGGCTCCGGCACTGCTGCCACAATAGACGGCAGCCGTGGACCCCGTCGCATCGACCGCCTGTCGCAAGGCCTCGAAACACGTGGGTTGTTGTTCTTTCAAACAATGGTACAACCAAAAGGTATTGCCCCCTTCGACATAAATCAAATGAGGATGCCAGTCGGTCAGGGCGTGGTGACCGGATGTCGGACACCACGAAGGCAACTTGTTGTTGTTGTTGGAGGAGGCCGCTGGAGTGTCGTCGTTCTTGGAAGGATTGCGAGAAATGGGCACTTGTTGGGGAAGTTTGACGGAATTGTCACTCAGGTCCACCGTGACTAGTTCCAATTGGAGTGTTGCTGGTGCCGACGCCGATTCCAGAGGAAGAAGGTCCGTCACGAGTGGTTCTAAAAATTGAACCAAGGCCTGGCGTCGTTGTTTGGCATCGTATCGGGCCCGTTGTCGTTGTTTGCCTGGAGTACTGGTGGAATCGGGCCGCAGCGCATACAGGGCTGTGGGAATGTACACGATTCGAATCGATGGCAACCGAGCGTGACTGTCGTCATTGCCCATGTCCTTGTTGAGGAGGGCCTTCCAAATGGATTCCGCCGTTTCGCGTGGCACGGAGGACGATACTGTCGAGCATGACCAGAGTTGCTGCATGGCCTGATCCAATTGTTCCAAGTGTTGCACTGCGTCCAGATTGGTGGGTCCACAACAGGGCGATTGTGTGGCCGATTGGGCAATCTCGCGTTCCACTTGAACTTGTCCTTGTCGCAACAAGGATTGGAGCAATCCTTGTTGCAACACGACATGAGCTTGTACCGTTGGTTTCAAACCGTCACTAAAGGACGAAAACAACAAGCCACACGCCAAGCAAGAGGAACGACGACGAGACGCAGCCTCGTCTTGAGGCCGGATCGTATCTTGGTGGAATGTGCCAGTTGTCGGGGACGAGGCATCTGTGCGGTCTGTTTCCGTGGCTTGTACACAGGTCGTAGTACGCGAAAATGGACGTTTGACAAAGGCAATGTGCGAAACCAACATGTCACCCCCCTTTCGGCATCGACGGAACGAGGCACTATCCTGCCACACTGGTACATGGTGATGGTGTCTTGCTCGGGAATGGACGGACACGAGTCCAGTCACTACTAGCGACGAGGAGTTTGTCGTCGTCCAGTACCACAGCATACCCAGGATCATGACTCTGGAAGGATTCCAACCAAGAACCAATTTTTGTCGACGTCCAATCAGAAGAACCATGGTGGTAGGATTGGAAATCTCAATCGCCCCCGAAACCAAAGAAAGCAAATTTGGGTCTCGCTTCTCGTTCGGACGGTACGCACTCCTCACTTTGCATCTCTCGTCACAGATGTTTTCCTGTACAATAGAATACAATAGAGGGTCCTTGGTCTAGAGTGAGATCCTTCTACAATATTTCATCCGTTCCATCATTCTTTGTCATGGGATGATACGTACGTGGCCGCATGACTCGGAACCAACTAGGTCGCTCTTATATCGCGTTGAATGAAACCTTATGTGGATGGGGCGCTCGTTGCGCTCTTGTGTTGCGCTTGTGGCCCTCATTTCAGCCAGGATCACGCTTGTTGTGCCAGAAGGACAAGGAGTTTTTCTCATCCCTCGGAGCAAACAATCAAATAGAAAGAATAGAACGGACATCTGCGAGGGATAAGAAAACGAAGATAGTTACGGACCATAACAGATTGACGGAAGGCATGCCATGGTGGTGAAGCCACGATACTGCGACATACTTGACAAACTTGATGCCAAACGTGACGTCATGTACCAGGAAGATTTACGTATACAATAGGCTCTACTGCGTTGGATATATTTTTACTACTCCCGTAGTATCCGAACAAAATACAACGGTGAGTAAAACTACGTTGCTTCTGGTACATTCCTACGATACTTTATACGCAATAGTAGGTGGGCATCCACAAGACAATACCTTTGCTACCTTATCTATCTTCTTTTCCAATTTACTCCAACACATCTGTATGTAGAGCGGAATAAAATCTCCTTGGCGATTCTGTATGAGCCTCTCCAGGTGCCCAAACATGGCGCCATAGTCTCCTTCTCTCTACCAATCTATCGTACCATCAGGATCCAGCCGTCACGTTCGTGGATAGGAGAAGCCGTTGTTTGAATCTCCTAACATGGCAGCAAACATTTGCCAAAATAGCCCTTCCTCCACCCGATATCCGTCCACTAAGAGACTCTTGTAGTAGCAGCACATACACTCACTCAAATTCACTACACTGGGTGTCGTCCATCGTTCATTCATAGGAGTAGAAGAGAAGACCACAATTCTCGCCCCTCGACCATCCACAGAATGTATCGTCCGGGAGAAAGGTATCTAGATACCCTCCGTTTCAGTGCGACCGTGAAATTGGACGAAAAAACCATTCTCTATGGACCAAAGAGGCGGATGGTATGACTTTTTTGGATCTCTTGGATCTATTCTACCAACCTATTACTCCTACCTAGGTAGTACGGGCAGTGTCCGAGTGCAGAATGATTCAAAGTGTCCCCTAAGGACGAACATGGAAGTGTTTTGGTGATTCTTTTTTATGGACATGCTCGTAAGATTAAATTCTACCTTGAGACGACAACCAACAACAATACTCTCGTTCCTTCGTTTGTTGCTCCCTTTCCAATAAGGATGACTGAATGGAGAGTCCACCACCACCACTTTTGTGTGGTGTGTACGGCGGCCTGGCTTGTTATTATCTCAACCGTCCCGTGTAGAGAACATGGTTGAACGGGAAGCTCGTTTGGTTTGTGGCCTCGAGCAATTGCGTTCGCACAACGACTTGTTGTTGTTGTCTTGTTGATGATGGTGCTGTGATGTCGACATCGTCATCATGGCGATGGGTGCTTCTTGTGACAAGGCTCAAGGTGGAAGGTGGCCCATTACGCCGACCAACTGTATTCCCGACACTCGACGGTCGCAGGTTTTCGGGCAGGAGGAGGAGCCCTTGTTGCTCTTTCGGCTGCCACCTGGTCTGGTGGTTGGTCTTGTTGTTGCGCCATAAAGACTTGATAGATGCGGGAATGCAGGAGCAGTGCCTTGTCGGAGACCATCGAATACGATCACGACGACGACTCTTGTGGATGGTTGTTGCTGTTGCTGTTGTAGGATTTTGGATTGCCACCACAAGGGCCGAAGGTGTACGTGAAATGAAAAATGTGAGAAAAGTTGTATTTCAGTCATGAAGTACACTTACTTTCATAGTGCAGAGTTGTATTTTTGGCATGGTTTGCGCAACTGAAAGGGCAACTTCTAGTTGTATGGCATACTCTCGCAACCATAAGCTAGAGGCACACTATGAAGTACAAAGACATACTCCTGATGGGACTGACTGGACTGATGCATACTCCTGCATCCACTATAATAGTACGCGATTCGAGACCCAGTCAAGAAGAATACTACTGCAGTTGTATTTTTGCGTTATTCCCTCTGTAAACCCTTTGTTGCACCAATTGGTTTTTGGTTATTTTAGTCGCATTAAAAATTCACGTATACTCCAGTACAAACCTACAGGAGGACGGCTGGCTCATTCGGAGTATCAAAGTCTAAGAATAATATGGGGGATCATATAGAATGACATGCGCGCCTCTACACTACTATACGAAAAGTACAAAATATTTGGCGACGGAAGTCAAAGCACCTCAGAAAAAGGTGCCCTGATTGACCATGGTGATGAGGGTCTAAATGGCCCGACCACAGCATTGTGCCGGCAACTCTGGTCCCTTTGACACTCCAATAGAGCGTCCTGGCCCTCGCGCTCTCCTAGGAGGCATATAAGGATCAACCGGTACGGGATGAAAGTAGGTGCTTCAATTTCGTCCCTTTTTTGATCACAGGTCGTCAGGAATACGAGATCGAACATATAAATTATATCAAATTGGATAAACAGCAAAGAGTGTGGAGGCTAGTTTAGGTTTTTCTATCCAAAGATTTTGGAGTGTTCTACTTCCCGCTCGCGCGCCAGCAAGCCACTTCGGATGGACTAATCTACATCCACTCGTACCCGGTCGCCGTTATCAACTACATCGGTGGTCAGGGCATCAACGATAGGGAGCTCCTCTAGTTTGCCGTCGTCCACAATGAGCACTGGTGGAGTGTCTTTGGGAGTGCTGAATGCAAATCTAGCTTGGAGCCCCCGTCTACGTCGTTCTTGGTAAGACATGGGCGGGATCGCATCAATGATGCTTTCACTCCTCATGTCTGTGCCCTGGTCCATATCGTCATTTGCAGTTGATAGGTCGGTGGGGGAGATTGATGAGGAGGTTGTCCATGAGAAAATCGAGGACCTTGAGCTTGCCGAGGTAGTCGAAATCGGGCGGCAAAGGAGGACCCTTTCGTCGTCGTCCGACTCATCAGTGCTGGTTGTTTTGTTGTTCTTGAACCGATGAAATCTCGGCTTATGGCGACAGGCGCCGTAAACCTCGTTGCACTTGTTGATTGCCAATTTCGGGTTCTTTCGTGTGAATTTCAGTATCTCTAGCCTCTCTTTCGCGCAGAGTTTACAGTTTCGTGTACCAAACGTCTTGACTGTGGACAGTGGTTTGCCCTGCCATAGGATATCAACTTTGAGTTTGACGTGTTGTTTGATCTCTTTTTTCTCGATGCCTCGTGGGACAAAACACGCAAAGTGACTCGCGAAAGAGTCTGATTGTTTGTTTTGGAGTACAAGAGCTTTGACGTCTTGTACGTGTTGCTGCAGAAGTTTCTTTACATGTTGTTGCGTGTTTCCAATGTACTGTTTACCTTTTTGGAGGCAGGTAGCTCTGTAGACAACTATCGATCTCCTGCAGCGGCCACCGTACGGGCATGCCTCTCTGTTCCTGCAGTTGCAGTCGAGGTCTTCGAAGTCCAGTGAGTTGAGGCCGTCTGCTAGCTTTGAGTTCAAGTCCCCTTGAAAAAGTTCGCGGATGTTATTGAAGCGATGGTAGGACATAGATATGCGTAGCCACGAAAGTGAGGGGAATTTGGACTTGATCTCCTTTATCACTTTGTGAATTGGTTTTCTCCAAAAGTCGGTGAATCCGATCTTGAAGTAGATCGCCCTCTTATGGTCTCGCTCTCGTCTCTTCTTCAGCGCTTGTGATGCCGTGTCTTCCTTTTCTTTTGCCATTTTTTCTTTAGACTCGCCCAGAGTAGGAATTTGTTCGGGTTTGATGAGTTTGGCATTGTTTAGGGCTTCGAAGTGGGTAGGATAGAGTTCGGAAAGCTTGCAGTTGGTGTTGTCGTCGTCAAGGGAGGTAAGTTTCGTGAGTCGCTTGAAAACGCCGCTCGGGATTGCTTTGAAGCACCCGGGGGTGTGAGCGCTCCCCTTGTTAAGGTATTTCAACTTTCAACTGCTGGTTTTCTTTCAGGTGGACCTTGAAGGAGAGTTTGGAGTTGGAGTTCCAAAACATCTCCATGTCTAGGAAGGGGAAGGATTCGGACTTGGCAATCGTCGTACTGGGGGATTCGATTGTTGCTGGATCGTGGAGGTTGGTTGGATCCCAAATCACGGCTGTGAATTTGAGAAATTCATTTCCCGCTACATCGTTAATGTCAGTTTGAAAGGCTTTGAGCCAGTCTTGGATTTGCTTCGTTGAGAGTTGGCCCTTGAATACTGCTAGGCCGTCATCTCGGTACATGCCGAAATAGTGCATGGGGTCGTGGATAGAATCGTAGGTTGCTTCTAGTAGGAAGGACATCACTAGATCTGCCAACCAAGCTGACTCGTATCCACCAATCGTGAGACCCCTCTCCTCGGGTTTGAGATCACCGTCGTAGAGGTAATACTCATCCTTGAAGGCAATCAACGTGTTTGTCATGCCGAAGTAGATTAAATCGAGGCAGAGGTTGATTGTACGGTGTGTCTCGGGGGGTAGCGCTTCCGCGTAGTAGATGACCGCGTCGTAGATAAGTTGGAACTTAATCGACGGGTACATGGCTTCAGCGTCTACCGACACGATTGTTGAGTTGGAGAAGTCGAAGGGCAGTTGTTCGAGTTTTTCCTTGAGGTCTGAGGCTTGGACAATGTTACGTTATCCGTACTCAATGTTGTTTTCCTTGAACAAGTTTTTGATGCCAAGGTAGCCGATTTTGGGGAAGCCCGCTGTAAAGTTTGTTGCGGGCACGACTAGACGTGTTGGGTAGTTGCCGTCGGGTCCTGCCTTCTTGTGATCCTTGACCAGAATTTTCGGGTATGGGATGGCCTTGGATTGAATTTTCTCTTTCAAGAAGTTCCTCTCATTTGTTGAAATGAACGGGTCCAGTTCTTGAATGAAAGAGAAGCAGTTGTCCACGATCTCTGTGAGTCTGGAGCGATCGATCCTGACAGCGCTCTTCGTGAGGTGTTTGTTGATTTCCTTTGAGTATTCACCAGTCGACATGATCGTGAAGGAGTTCGTCTTATCCGTGGGGATAACGACTAGATCATGTTCTTTCAGTTGTTTGAGTAGGTCTTTGATTTCCAGCGATAGTTTGCTTTCGTTTCTTGTCTTTTTTTATATACCGAAATGTTCGTACTAAAAAGAGCTATAAGCCTATATAATTTTTTTGACCAACGGACATACGCCCATGAAATGACGCAATTCCCCTTTTTTTGGTGCAACTTCCAGAGGGAGTAGGAGGAAAACGGTTAATCCCAAAATCCCAAAATCCTATTTTTTTACCGATCAGAAATCATCAAATCGTATGACGCTCCGACAAATTATTCATGTAGTCTAGCATAGTAAGTACTCTTTTTTATGATGATCGACTGCTTTTTCCTGGATCAGGCTTCGATCGTCAAAAAAGTGTGGGATTTTAGGAGTTTAGGAGACAACCGTTTTCCTCCATGCTGCAGCAAACAGCAACACACTATATTACCACGACTCCCTTGACCCACAAGTTATCAACTTGTCGCAATGAAGAGAAGTGGTTCTCCAGATATGAGGGAGGCGTCTACCAACAACGACGGGGGAAAGAGTGGAGGGGGCAATGACGAAACCGGCCCAGCTGAAAAGAGACAAAAAGTAACCAAGAGGAAGACTCAAAACACTGTGAAACCTACGAAAAAGAACAAAAGGCGCAAAAGAAGCGCTAGCTCTCCGAATCCACCGGACGACAGCAAAACACTTGGTTACTACTTGAAAGACACTTGGTTCAAGGCTGATACGTCAAAAGCAGCAAAAGAAGGTTCTCCAGATATGAGGGAGGCGTCTACCAACAACGACGGGGGAAAGAGTGGAGGGGGCAATGACGAAACCGGCCCAGCTGAAAAGAGACAAAAAGTAACCAAGAGGAAGACTCAAAACACTGTGAAACCTACGAAAAAGAACAAAAGGCGCAAAAGAAGCGCTAGCTCTCCGAATCCACCGGACGACAGCAAAACACTTGGTTACTACTTGGATGACACTTGGTTCAAGACAAATATGTCACAAGAAGAAAAAGACTTTGTTCGAAGTCAATCGATCAAATCCTTGAGAATAATTTCTAACTTGTCAAGTGTTGTTCAAGACTATTTGAAGATTAACTTGGCACACTTTTTGAGAACAGGAAAAGTAACTCCTATGGATTCTTCCCCCAATGAATCCCATAGAGTGGCCTACATCGACTTTGACATCAAAAACAGCGCAATGTTGTACAAACGAGACTTAAATGCATTCATGGATCGAGTGGAAGAACTTTTCAAATGGAAAGACTCCGCAAAAGAAGAATACATGGCTCCGTATTTTCCGCTCATCCAATCGAGTGGAACTGGCAAGACCAAATTACTTCACGAATGCAAAACAATGTTTGATAACGACCATGAAAGCAACGTTCACTGTGAACTCATTCTGTGCCATCATGGCGAAGTTACACACTTAGCATGGGGCAGTGACATTTTCTCCCAGACTCTGGACGTTAAAACAATTGGAACCACCCAAGATGACCGAGAAACGCTCTGGAAGAAGTTGGATGATTTTGTAAAGAATGGAGGAAAGGAAAAGGTCATACTGCTCTTTGACGAGTCCCAACACCTGATCAACAACGGTGATGGATTTCATTTTCGAAGCATACGATGGTGGCTTCGAAGAAAACAAAATGAACATAACATTGTTGGCGTGTTTGCGGGGACAAGCATGAGTTTGTCAAACTACTTTGCGGAGCCACCGCAGCATTCCAAGCACTCAAGAGATGTAAAAGCAACATACAACTCAGGCAACAAGTTGTATGCTCCATTTTTCGAGATCACGACGACTGGACTTGTTTCAATCACCAGTGGTTCCGAATTCGATAAAAAATGTTGGACAGAGTTTGAAGTTGCAGTCCAATATGGACGTCCGTTGTTCGCTCGGATGCATCTAAAGGGTGAGCTAGAAAAAGCGTTGGACTCAATCTTGCTTCGGATGAAAGGTGGGGCCTACAAGATTGAGCAGGTGAATGTGAGTTCATGTTTTTCAATTTTGGCAACGCGTCTGCAAATGGGCCAAGTTTCATTTGATCTTGCGTCGAAACAAGTGGCTTCGGGGTATGCCTACCTTACTCATTTTGACCCGGAACAACCAGCTGTCGCAGATATTGCGTACCTTCCGGATCCGGTATGCGCATGGCTTGCGATGTCCCAAATGATCAAGAACTGCAACCGTTTTAGCGACTGGTTTCAACCTCCTTCTTTTTGGTCCAAATTTGCCATCAAGATGTATACGTCTGCATTGTGTCGTCCTGAAAAGGGAGATGTTGGTGAAGTCGCGGCTGCCTTTTACATGCTGGCTTGTGGAGACGAGTTGCGCTGGGAAAAATCAAAAGATCTGAAACATCTTTCCGTTCCACTCGAGAAATGGCTTAAAAAACTGCAAGGCAACAATGATGATTCATCTAGCGTTGATAGCACTGGACAAGCAAGCGTCAATTTCATCCAAGTGTGTCGTAATTACTTGCGTTACAGTCTAAAAGAACTGCAGGAGAATGGCCTATTGGAGCACTGGTATCGAGCTGCAAGGGCATCCTATGCGTATGCCTCTTGCCCAGCTTACGACCTGGTAATACCTGTGCGATACAAACACAATAATCAGGATCACTACTGTCCCATGCTAGTGAGTGTGAAGAATCGATTATCTTACAATTCTGTGCAACGCGAGGGTGCAGTCAACGCCATGAAAATGGTGTTTAAAGATGCCGGCATCGAAACTGGGTTGTGTATTCTATTACTGATTGGCCTCGAGGATCCATCGCAAAGCACCATCCGCAAGAAGAATTTTTCCCATGGCAGAATTTTTACAGTAACTATCGAAGTGCCTACCGATGACTGTTTTGAAGCGACCAAGCTTGCTGTTTGTTCCACTTGTGGCGGAGGGGAAAAGTCGGAGGTTATGGCGTCTCATTCAGAGGTTGCATTAGGACGTGGAAAAAGCGCTAAGCGGTTGCTGCGAAGCAAGACAAAGCCGGACATGCCATCGTCACAGTTTTTGCAAGAGATAAAGGAGGGCTTCGAGGACAACTTGACAGGAAATGACAGCTAAATCCTCCACTGTGGTGCCACGTTCCACATCCATTGAAGTATTACATTGCACAGTACGGGAGCCTTGCGTGATTCCGGGCATGAGAGACGGAATCGGATACAAAGTCTTGGAGACGAATCTTTTGGACAATGCGAAAGGTAATGACGCGCGCTCGTTGAAAAATATCCTCATCGGTCCAGCCACCTTTTTCTAGATCATAGACTACCTCGATAGTAGAGTATCTATACCATGGGTAAACCATAAAAGTGGCCGAGTGGCGACGACGGATTGCCAATCCTATGGTGATTCAATCAAGCCGCCAATTCATTGTCATGTCCGCAACCAACACACACTCTCCTTACAGTGGCGCCCCTCCAATAGGCAACTGGTGGTAATGCCTCAAAACGTGTGCGTGTCCATGTCCCTCCTTTGGATGCAAGCCCCGCTGCATCCTGACGTCCACCAAAGAATTCCATGGCCCGGTATAAAAATAATGAGCCCATGAACCCATTGCTTGTTCCGATCCCTCTCATGGGAGGAGTGTTGGCAACTTCAAGAGGAGTTCCAATTTCTATGCTTTTGCTGTTGTGTAGAGTCTATGCTTTCCTGGGAAACTTGGTCCTCCAGTGACTGCTGCTGCAAAGACTTGCTGCCGGGAACATCCTCCGACGATGATGCACCCTCCTCTGTGGATTCTTCGTCTTGTTGTTGTTGTGGCTTGTCGGATGGTTCCGCGCGAGGAATTTGCGGGGTGGTCTGCTTTAATTGCTGGACGCGTCGCTGGTACAAGGACACGAGCAGCCATCCGGCGTGAAATTGAAGGCCCACGAGGAGAAACACCAGCACGGACACGACCCAGAACCCCGGTGCCTGGTCCCCCACAGACACACCTCGTTGACATCCGCATGCCACGAGCATCAACAGGACGATGGCCTCCATGGTTCGGGTGACAAAGTACACGACCACGAAACAGGGAAGCGCCACATGGACAAACCGTCGATAGCTTGGACACGCCGTCAACTTGCTCCTGTTTTCCTTGTTCCAGGAAGCGTCAAAAGCTGAATCATACAATCGTACAATCCAGAATGGAGCAAACAGGGACCACTCATAGGTCCAAGCGACTAGAATCGTAAGAGACATTTTCGAAATTGTCACTTCGGCGGCGGCAAAAAAGATGAGTTGCAGCACAAAGAATCCCACATGATGAAAGGTAATTTGATAAAACATGCGGGGGTCAAAGTTATTGAATCGCCACTGGGACAGACGAAGGGCAATCTCAGCGATAAAAGGGGCCCCCACCAGCCCGGAGGTCCAAAACGAAATCCGGTAGGATGAATCCGCAAACATTTGGATCCAATAGGGATTGCCAATGATCTGGACCCAGAGAAGCGTCATGGGTACAAAGCAGGCAATTGAAATGAGAAGACTCACGGTCAAGATGCACAATCTCACACGGTCGCGAAAAATATCATTGTTGACTCGTTCCACTCGGAGTTCCTCCTGGGCAACGAGTAGTACATGGCGGTTGGCGTCGACCGAGAGATCTTCGTGGTCGACAGCCAATGGCTCACTCGCTGTCAGTGCGACGGTACTAAAGTGCAGGGTAGCTGGTTGCACTGGTCCGGGTGATTTTTGAAACGGTTGGAAATGGGACAAACTCCAAAAGACGGCAATGTAGAGACCAACAATAATTGCAAAGCATGCCTGGAACGCCCAACACAAACGAAAAAAAGTGTCAGCAGCAGCAATCCTACTGTCCTTTCCTTGGTGTCGTCCCACCATTCAAACCGTACCGTGTAGATTGCCACAGTGATGCGCATATAGCCGTTATCATAGTAGTACCAGGAAGTGTAATCCACGCCCACATTACTGCAGACCGTCTCCATTCGGAACAAGCTGGTCCCCACTTGGTCGGGGAGTCTCCAGTCCTTGGGTTCCATGCACGTACTGGCGTCCGTTTGAAAGGGACAGGGACGGTCCACGTCGTCGCCGTGTTCGGGGGCCAGGAGCGTTTGGAGCAAGGTTCGAAATTCAAACTGTTCCACAAAGTCTTTTCCGGCCTTGGTCAAGTAGTCGTCGTTCCAGAGCATGGGATTTTGAAGAATGGCATTGGACGCCACATCCTGAACGGCAAAGAGGCTGACCAAAATGAGCTGCACGTCGCCCAGCAAGTTCCCGGGCAGTCGGGCATGGGAATCCGCCACAATGCCCGTCAAGAATTCGAGGCGATTCACATCTCCGTGGTAGAGTTGTTGGAGTTGTTGCGGATTGTCCACAGCCAGCTCGTCAAAGGATTGCAAGGGCGGTAATCCCACGTAGGAACGATAGGCATTGTAGGAGGGCAATCGTTGCGCGCGTTCATCGGCCAGGGCCTGTTCGGTAATCCCCCGGACAAAGGGAGGGAAATTGTGGGGACCATACCGGGCAATGGGAGTCTGAGAAAAGGCCAAGGCAATTTGGGCCAGGCTGGTATTTTGAAAGAAATGGGGAGACCACATGAGATTGGTCAGTGGTACCGGTTGGCCTTGAAGATGGAGTGCATCCGGAAGCAAGGAATGCCAGGCTTGGTAGACGTGATTGAATTCCAAAAAGTGGGGTTTGGCTCCCGAAAAGGGAAACTGCGGGACCATGAGTTGGCGAAGTTCATCTGGATTGTACGGGAGCCGTGCGTGATTTCGGGCATGGGAGACGGAATCGGAGACAAAGTCTTGAAGACGAATCTTTTGGACAATGTGAAAGGTAATGACGCGCGCTCGTTGAAAAATATCCTCATCGGTCCAGCCCCCATCCTCCGCATCTTGTCGTGGTTGCGGTTGGTGTTGAATCAAAATGTCGCAGACGGTATTGTGCAGGTAGAGGGCAATGCTGGTCCAAACAATGTGACCGGGATGCATGTTGAACCGAGGATCCCCCATGGCAAAGTAGGCCGACGTGTCCACGTCTTGCTTACCGGCGGCACTGGAATTGCTACTGGGTCCATTGTGCGGTGTCCACATGTCAAAGTCGGGATAGTCTTGTTGCACGTCATTCCACAAGGGCGGAAAGTAGGACCATTCTCCCAACACAGTTGTGGCCGACGACGACGACGATGATGTTTTCATTTTGCCATCTCCTTGCAAGGTACGGAGCGCTTCTTGTCGGTACCGGGTATGGCCATAGACATGGGTCATGTGAAGTCCCCCATCGCCTCCCCACGAAAAGGATCCATTGGTATGGGGAACGGTCCGAAAGTTGTCATCGTGAAACCAATTGACAAAGGACAAGAACCAAAAATTCAACGAGGCCGGAGCACTCTCCAATGGCATACGAGCCGACGACGAGCAAAGACGGCATTGTACACATCCCGTACCGGAGGAAGGTCGTCTGGATCATTGTCCTCTTGTGGATTGGCGTTGGGGCTACTGTTGTGACTACGACGCCACCATTTCATGGAAGAGTCGGCGTGAGTGGGCGCCACACACTCGTGTTGTCCGTGGGCCGTGTCGGGGGGCAACAAGAGATCCTGCGGCGTTTGGGAGGAGGATCCTGCGGCTGGACCGACGAATTGATCGGCGGCCGTGACACAGCCCGCCTTGTAGATTCGGGTCGATGGCAGCAAGGCTCCAATGCGTTCCAAAATGCTTTTCAAAATTACGGGAGGAATGGTGTGAATCTTGAACTGATCCGGTCCCCCCAAGTCGCGGGCCGCCCGATGAATGGTTAAAAATGGTCCTTCAAATTCCAAGGGGACGATTGTTCCGCCCCAGCAGCTGGTCCATTCCCTGCAAGAATCCAAACGAGGCACAGTAATATGACGGCGTAATCATAGTGGCACCAACCGAACAGCCAACGACGACAAGGGGGCCGTCGTCGGAATCGGAAGGGCTTGGACATGTTGTTGTTGTCGCGTTGCCTTGTGTGTGTGTTTTGGCGAATGGCTATACAGACTGTAGTTTTGGATCTCTATTGGAGAGGATGCCGATTGGAGATTCGAGTAGGTATAATAGGTTGTCATCTAGAGTGACGTACGGTATTTCTTAGAGGAGTAATTCCCTGTGTCAAGGCCTCTTGAGAAGGGTCGCCCGGCGCGGTTCCACCGTATGCGCCGGGCGATCCATCCTTAGAAGCGACTTAGATATACTCCGTAGTGGTTTGCGATTAGATAGGAAGTGTTCCAACTTATACAAAAGTTTGGCGTCTTGTTGAGTGCAAAGGTCCTCGATCATCTGAGCAGTCAATCCTCCGCTGTTCGTCTTTATAGCACATAACTACTCCGCAATGGTTGGGATGAAACGGTATAGAGGATAGAGGAGGAGAAAGCATCCCACTGTGGGCTTCCTTCGACTGTATGAAGTTGATGAAACGGTATGGAGGATCGAGGTAGAAGAGAGAGAGAGAGAGAGAAAAAAAAAAAGAAATCTACCTAATACCAGATTGACTATTGTTGTTGTGTTTGATTTGGTGTTGTGTCATGACCGCCAGGACCGTGTGACGATACTGTTCGGGAAGACGGGGATCCGGCGCCAATGCCGTAATGTTGTTATTATAGAGGATTCCGGTTCGGGTCCTGGCCTCTCGATAATGCCGAATGAACAAGGACGTCTGTTCCACATGCGTCATTTGACACCCGACTTGCCTGTCAGGATCATGGGCCGCACTGCATTTCAGTAAATAATGAATTCCAATCGAAGCGGCAGTGGGAACACTGTACACCATTTTTTGACGCTTGTATTTCGTGTGCTTCAAGTCGCGATTTCTCCAAACTTGGTCCATTTTCAACACGATGCTCGTTTTTATGGGAGGAGAATCACTGGTTGTATTGTCATGGGGGACTACTGTCAGGAAATTGGTCTTGTTCGTCTTGTGGTCACCGTAGGGGACACTTGCTAGAATCAAGGACCCAATCTTTTCGGCATTAAAGCGGCGCAAGAATTGCAAGAGTGGAGCATCCTCCGTCACAGCAGTCGCATCTGCAAGCGAAACGGACAATGGATCTATTACTGCTGTTGAATTTCTGTGAATGATGTCTGGATCGGAAATGTCAAGAAATTCATCGGAATCGGTGGTGATGACCCAATCGAAACCGAATTTTTTGGCATTCCACAAGCATCTCATTTGCATCGTTTGTTGCCACGGAAAGACGGCTCCTCCCGCATCTGGAACGTAGTCACGATAATGGTAATTGTAGGGAATATATGTGACATAGCTCAAATTCATGGTCGGATTGTTGTACGTGGTATTCCAGTCTTCGTTAATGTGGATCCAAAAGTGAGAAACGCCCAATAATCGGTGGTATACAATCCATTCATGCAAGGCTTGACGGCTCTTGTCTCCCCACGTAATCAAACAGGCACCTACTTGAGGAGGAGGACTACTGGGAGACATTATTGTCGTGTTCTTGTGGTGGTTTGGTTCGGGGGAAAACGGCGATTCGTATGGTCGGAGCCTTGTGTGATTTGTACGGGTGGTGGCATCCTCCGCATGCTCTTGTCGTCGTCGTTCGGGATGCCGCTGCTGGTTCGTCTGGTTCCAAAATTCCAGCGTTTCCAAGCGATTGCAGGTTTGAAACAGCCGCAAATCGTACACAGGCCATACACCGGTTTGGCGTTCGGCCACGGAGGACCACAAATGAGTCACGGCGATTGGCGCATGACTGCCAGAGTCGTTCGAATGGTGGTGGTTGCTACTAGTAGTATTCATTGGTGTTGGGGGAACCACCAGAGGACATGGCACAATCACTTGGTCATGCTGTCGGGGCCTTTGGACAAAGAGGTTTCGTGTCGGAACGGGACCCGCATTCTCCAACGAAGAATCCTTCTTGAGGCTGTTATTGTTGTTGCTGCTGCTATTGAAGTACTGATGCGTTTGAATCAAGGTTTCCAAGTGTGCCCAATGGGCCGCATGCTCGAGATTTCCACAGTACCACGTCGAGGCACGGACCAAAGGGTCGGTCTGGAGCAAGGGATTGAGCAAAATATATTGTTGTTTGTGGTTGGATGAATGGTTGTTGTCGTTGTGGTTGGTCGTGACCATCAATGGTAGGACAATGACATCTTCGAGCGTGGGGATGCGATAGCGGATGCCATCGCCAATGATCCACGGATTTTGAACCGAGTCTTGAATCGCCAGTCGACAGTCGGTAGCACTGGCAAACGAAACATTTGACGACATCCCAGACGATGGCAAGGAGATCCAACGGTTCCACAGAGACCACGGCGTTGTCTCGGTTCCATTCCTACTTGTCGTAGTAGTAATTGTTGTTGTTGTTGGTGGTGGTGGTGGTGGTGACTGGGTTATAATGGTAGTGGCGTTCCGAGTAGAAGGAGACGTGGAGTCCGTCCTATTATGGCTGCTGGTTTCGGGGGACGAAACGAGTGTTGTTCTTGTTGTGGTTGTTGTTGTTGTTGTTGTTGTTGTTGTTGTTGTGGTCCAAGATTCGGAGGACATGGACGACACGGCCAGAGACAGCGACGACGACAAGGAGGAGGACGGCATGGACATAGACCATTGAAAAAGTACCACAACCACAAGAACCATCGGACCGTATCGGGTCATGACGTTCTTCTTTTTCTTGTTCTGGAGGTTGACACGGTTTCGTTCTGGCACCAGTGTCTCAACCTTAACACCTCGACCATTCTTCATCATCTCGTTGTTGTTGTTGTTGTGGAACATGTTCAAGAGGTTGTGGGGCAACCCTTGATTGGTAGAAGCATGAAGGTGGTCGTCAATCATGATCTACTCGAGAAGCAAGCGATAGTATTAATCCTATATCTGTCCGATCCGGCGGGTGTATAACTTCTGTCATCCATCCGACATTTTTCTTTTTTCATTTTAGTTTTTACTTTAAATTATAGCTCAGTTTTTTTCTCTAAAAGCAGTAATTATAACGTCCATAGCAACTGTCATAACTGGCATCGCGCGCTTCGCCCTGGCTTTGGCTTGATACGGAGCACGACGCGAAGAAATCCCACACAAGGATGAACAGTGAACACACACGTGAAACAGAAAAAAACATGCACAAACACAAGACAAGTGGCAATGGCCCACAACAAGGAAAGCTCTTAGTACATTGACTGCAACTAAAATACAAGCATAGTCAACTCTATATGTATCTAGGTACTCCTCCTATTTGTTTAGGCTTCCTGGCCCTATCCATTGTATTGTGTCCTTCCTTAGACTCTGATGTCGTCCACACACTGGTTGATTGTCATCTTGTCATTTTTCATCCTTCTTCTCATTCGGTTGATTGCCGCGTTTACTGATGATCCAGGGGGTAGATCTTGACAGTAGTATTCATGCTATGGTCATTCATTTTGCTGGATTGTTCGATTTTGTTGCAGCCCCATTGTCATTTCTTGTGGTTTGTCGAAAAGTGAGAAGTGAGACGATTCATGGTACAAAATACGAGGCGAGGCCGGCGTTCAGATTTCAACGATCGAAAGCAGGCTGACGATTTGACATGGCAGGCGCTTTGGAAAAAAACAAGAGGCCAAAGTTGGGCAACGCACAAATGACAGAAAATATACACCTCTTGAATCGTTCCCATAATCTTGGCAGTTTTCAATGGCATTTTGATATGATGAGAGGCACCATCCGTGGATGTGGTTTTGAAAGTTGTGGTGCCCATTTTGCCGTCTTTGCTCAGAACCACCACAATAAGAACCACCACCACCACGACGAGTGCTCGGGACGACCCACCACCACCACCACAAGAACCAGAAGAACCACGGATACATGTCGTTCCACCAAACACACAACGAGGAGCACCACACCAACACGAACCACTGCCCGCACAGCCCTTCTTGTTCCAATCCAACACTACCAAGAAGGAACCAGAATCCAACACTAGGGTACAGTCGACCGACTGCCCTGGCGCCATTTTTCTCGGAATCATGGAGCGGGGGGACAGCCCGCTTGTGACAAGGGGCCACATAGACGAACCGCTTTTCGGGCCCCACATCTAGCCCTCCCAACCACCTAATCACAGCGGACTCGAACCCTGGACACCCAAGAACCGAGACCATCATGAGCAAAGGCCCGTACCACCCGACCAAGGCGGCTGGTGGCATAGGTCTTTGAGAGGGTAGCACGGTTCGGAAACCGCGATACAGAAGCGACAGAGTCAGACAGACGTGTTCGCACACGGTTCTCTTGCATCCAAACACCATGGCGAGCATGGAGCCGTTCGAATCGGCACACACCCCTCTAGAGAGGATGAGCGACTTGCGCGCACGTGAACCGAGAGGCAATGGGTTCCGACGGGGGTGATCTCTCTCTCTCTTGAGCCATGTCGTCACATCATCATCATCATCATGAGACCTGTGGGTGATTTTTGGGAACTCCCCTTCGGACTGTGACACAGCGTTCAACCCGAAGCCGGTCTACAGCAGCTTTTTTTCACTCGGAGGAACAGAGAAAATCCGAACCGCGACACACCATCCGAAGGACTACGAGCAGTTGTATCGCACAACGAAGAGGATGAGAGGAAAACAAGACCTAGGTTGTCAAAGCAGCAGCATCCCAATTATCTTTTTTTTTACCCAAATTCGATCCATGACGATATAAACCTGCAGGATGCACTCAATCAAGTCCAAGCTGAAGAAAAGGATGACTTACTACGCCCCTCGATTTCTAGGTTGGATTGGCCTTGTATCTGCCATGGTCCACTCCGAAACCGTCCCACCAGAACCAGACCTGTGGCATCCTGTCACTCCTCCAACAAATAAGAACAAGTATCCAACAAGGACTGCATCCCTTGTGTCGGTCCAGCCGCAACCACCCAAACGGCACCACCAACAACCACACAGGGTCCACCAAACGACTATGCTGGAACCAACACTCCAAAAACCGTCCGCGTCGTCGCTCGTAGAAGATCCCTCGTCCTCTTTGAGAAACCGTCCATATCTTCGTGCTCGACTGGTCCGACGAGTCCGCAAAACCACTGCCACCACCACCCTGTCACCCAAATATCAAACTGCCACCACTCGATTGGCATCGGACCCTCTCTGGAACCAGGCCCAGAAGCAATATCGGTGGCAGCTCTGGAACCAATCGCTTCGTTGTATGGACCATGTCCTGGACCAGGAGGAGGACCGGCTCGTGACTGCATGGAACTGCATCATCCCCAGCACGAATACGAATAATAATCCTCGAGCGTCGGACGTGCAACAAGCCTGTTGGGTGGCGGGCGGCGACGAGAAAGAGGGAGCCACCACGTTGATCGTTTCCTACAATGTTACCATTCCCTGCGATTTGGTCCTGTCGTGGAATGCCCCCAATACTGCTACTCCACCCTCCAACCCGAACGACGAAGACACCAACGCATCCACAGTGGTTGTCACCACCAAACAGGTGACCTTTCAATTCCGTTCCATTCCAGCGTGTATCCATGGGGATTGGTGCAATCCCTCGGAATGGATGAGTGTGGTCCAAGAGGAGGCGGATACAATAGACTGGGCCACGACCCTCGAACAGGACTGGAGAGACGTGACCGCCGCCCAAGCTTCCTCAGCAGCCTCCTCCAATGTGTCGCTCCATCAAGTGCATTGTCATGACGCCTCACCAATTTCCTCCGTCACGTGGTCCGTACCACCCAATAACGACACGATGGTTCCTCCACAATCAGAACAACCACAAAACAAAAACGAACAAACGGTAACCGAACTCTTGGTGGTATACCTCTTGTGTGGCATGGCCGTCCTGTTTGGTGTCACCTTTGTCGTGGCCTTTTTGGTAAGTCTGGTGCAAGAGGCAACCGATCGTCGGATCCCAGCCGCCGCCGCAGGAACCGCCGCACCATCCGGCACACGCTCCACGCTCATGCTGCGGGGAGGGACCATGGATCTCACGGAAGCATCATCGCACAAGAGTAATAGTGGGGAGAGTGTTTGTCTTGACATTCCTGCCAATCCTACTACCACCGTGCATGATACGGAACAACCTCCCTAGCTTTGATAGATAGAAAGTCCTCCAAGAAACACACACACACACACACACACACACACACACACACACACACACACACACACACACACACACACACACACACACACACACACACACACACACACACACACACACACACACACACACACACACACACACACACACACACACACACACACACACACACACACACACACACACACACACACACACACACACACACACACACACACACACACACAAGTCATATTCGAGATTCTCCAACACCCAACATTCGGATGCCGCGTACGAGTCGCTTTCCCTGTGTGAATCCATGGCGGGAAGAAGGGGGCCATGTGTGCGTGTGTGTTTCATCCGCCACTCTGTCTGTGCCTGGTTGTGTGCCAGTGTCGTTGGAGCCGTGCCACATTTGGCTTTTGTAAACGATTGTTACTCGGAGCATAGTGCAGTCGTTTGCAGGATACCTGCACAGGTCTGTCGTTTTGTATCCATACATCGTAGCACCTATATACCTACCGGTAGGCGTGTATAGGTATATAGGCGTGTATGGTTTGTAATCAAGCGCTTTCGGAATCCGACGATCGTAGATGGATCCTAGACTACCTCTACTAGAGCCAAAGTATCTACACCATTGGCCAACCATACAAGTTGCAACGTTGCGACGACCGATCCTCTTCTGGTGGTTCCAGCCGCCACACTTGATTGTGAGTTCCGCAATACACAAACACACACTACTTCTATTACGCAGTGACGCCCCTCCAATATAGTGGTGGTTTTCCCAAGTCGCTTCTAAGGATAGATCGCGCGGCGCGTTTCTAGATAGATCGCCCGGCGCATACAGTAGAAACGCGCCGCGCGACCCTCCTCAAGAGGACTTGACAACACAGGGAATTACTCCTATTTACCTTACGTCACTTTAATAGATGACAACCTATTATACCTACTCCAATCTCCAATCGGCATCCTCTCCAGAATAGAGATCCAACAATACAGAAAACACACAAGGCAAGGCGACGACGACAACATGTCCAAGCCCTTCCGAGTCCGACTGCCCCCTTGTCGTTGGCGATCCGGTTCGTGCCACGTGATTTGGTGCCTCGTTCTGATTCTTGCAGGGAATGGACCAGCTGGGGCGGAACAATCGTCCCCTTGGAATCGCGAGTCCACGGCAATACCTGGAAGGAATTTGAAACCATTCATCGGGCGGCCCGCGACTTGGGGGGACCCGACCAGTTCAAGATTCACACCATTTCTCCCGTGATTTTGAAGAGTATTTTTAAACGCATTGGGGCCTTGCTGCCGTCGACGCGCATTTACAAGGCGGGCTGTGTCACGGCGGCCGATCAATTTGTCGGTCCAGCCGCATCCCAGACAAGAAGAACGCCACAGGATCTCTTGTTGCCCCCCCCCGACACGGCCCACGACCACGACGGACAACCAGAGGAGTGTGTGGCGCCCACTCACGCCGATTCCCCAATGAAATGGTGGCGTCGTATGAGTCCCAACAGTAGTAGCCCCAACGCCACCAATCCATCACCAGAGGACAAGGATTCAGACAACCTTCCTCCGGTCCGTGATGTGTACAATGCCGTTTTTGCCCGTCGTTCGTCGTCGGCTTGTATGCCATTGGATAGTGCTCCGGCCTTGTTGAATTTTTGGTTCTTGTCCTTTGTCAATTGGTTTCACGATGACAACTTTCGAACCGTTCCCAATACCAATGGATCCTATTCGTGGGGAGGTGATGGGGGACTTCACATGACCCATGTCTATGGCCATACCCGGTACCGACAAGACGCGCTCCGTACCTTGCAAGGAGATGGCAAAATGAAAACATCCTCATCGTCGGGAGAATGGACCTACTTTCCGCCCTTGTGGAACGATGTGCAACAAGACTATCCCGACTTTGACATGTGGACACCGCACAATGGGCCCAGTAGCAATTCCAGTGCCGCCGGTAAGCAAGACGTGGACACGTCGGCCTACTTTGCCATGGGGGATCCTCGGTTCAACATGCATCCCGGACACATTGTTTGGACCAGCATTGCCCTCTACCTGCACAATACCGCCTGCGACATTTTGATTCAACACCAACCGCAACCGCAACGACAATATGATGCGGAGGATGGGGGCGGCTGGACCGATGAGGATATTTTTCAACGAGCGCGCGTCATTACCTTTCACATTGTCCAAAAGATTCGTCTTCAAGACTTTGTCTCCGATTCCGTCTCCCATGCCCGCAATCACGCGCGGCTCCCGTACAATCCCGAGGAACTTCGCCAACTCATGGTCCCGCAGTTTCCCTTTTCGGGAGCCAAACCCCACTTTTTGGAATTCAATCACGTCTACCAAGCCTGGCATTCCTTGCTTCCCGATGCACTCCATCTTCAAGGCCAACAAATACCACTGACCAGTCTCATGTGGTCTCCAAATCTATTTGCCAATTACAGCCTTGCCCAAATTTCCTTGGCCTTTTCCAAGACCCCCATTGCCCGGTATGGTCCCCACAATTTCCCTCCCTTTGTCCGTGGGATTACCGAACAAGCACTGGCCGATGAACGCGCGCAACGGTTGCCCTCCTACAATGCCTATCGTTCCTACGTGGGATTACCGCCCTTGCAATCCTTTGACGAGCTGGCCGTGGACAATCCGCAACAACTCCAACAACTCTACCACGGAGATGTGAATCGCCTCGAATTCTTGACGGGCATTCTGGCCGATTCCCACGCCCGACTGTTCCCTTGCTGGGCGACGTGCAGCTCATTTTGGTCAGCCTCTTTGCCGTTCAGGATGTGGCGTCCAATGCCATACTTCAAAATCCCATGCTCTGGAGCGACGACTACTTGACCAAGGCCGGAAAAGCCTTAGTGCAACAGTTTGAATTTCGAACCTTGCTCCAAACGCTCCTGTCCCCTGAAAGCGACGACGATGTGGACCGTCCCTGTCCCTTTCAAACGGACGCCAGTACGTGCATCGAACCAAACGACTAGTGACTGCCCGACCAAGTGGGGATAAGCTTGTTCCGAATGGACACGGTCTGCAGTTATGTGGGCGTGGATTACACTTCCTGGTACTACTATGAAAACGGGTTTATGCCCATCACTGTGGCAATTTACACGGTACGGTTTGAATTGTGGGACGACACAAAGGAAAAGGCATGATTGCTGCTGCTGACACATTACCCTTTTCTTTTGTTTGTGGCTTATCAGGCATGCTTTGCAATTATTGTGGGTCTCTACATTGCAACCTTTTGGAGTTTGTCCCAGTTCCGACCGTTTCAAACATCACCCGGACAAGTTCAACCGGCTACCCTGCACTTTAGTACCGTCGCAATGACAGCGAGTGAGCGATTGGCTGGTGTGGACCACGAAGACCTCTCCGTCGATGCCCACAGCCAAATACTTTTAGTTGCCAAGGATGAACTCCGAGTGGAACGAGTCAACAATGATATTTTTCGCGAACGTGTGAGATTGTGCATCTTGACGGTGAGTCTTGTCATTTCGACTGCCTGCTTTGTACCAATGACGATTCTCTGGGTCCAGATCATTGGCAATCCCTATTGGATTCAGATGTTTGCGGATTCATCCTACCGGATTTC
The DNA here is from genome assembly GCA_946965045.2 of Epithemia pelagica. Lineage (NCBI taxonomy): Eukaryota > Bacillariophyta > Bacillariophyceae > Surirellales > Surirellaceae > Epithemia > Epithemia pelagica. Next base: position 529,067 of record OX337235.1, on the reverse strand, counting down.
CTTTTGGACATCCGGGCTGGTGGGGGCCCATTTTATCGCCGAGATTGCCCTTCGTCTGTCGCAGTGGCGATTCAGTGACTTTGACCCCCGCATGTTTTATCAAATTACCTTTCATCATGTGGGGTTCTTTGTGCTGCAACTCATCATTTTTGCCGCCACCGAAGTGACCATTTCGAAAATGTGTCTTACGATTCTAGTCGCTTGGACCTATGAGTGGTCCCTGTTTGCTCCATTCTGGATTGTACGATTCTATGATTCCGCCTTTGACGCTTCCTGTAACAAGGAAAACAGGACCAAGTTGACGGCGTGTCCAAGCTATCGACGTTTTGTGTATGTGGCGCTACCCTGTTTTGTGGTCGTTTACTTTGTCACCCGAACCATGGAGGCCGTCGTCCTGTTAATGCTCGTGGCATGCGGTTGCCAACGAGGAGTGTCCGTGGGGGACCATGCACCGGGCTTTTGGGTCGTGTCCGTCCTGGTGTTTATCCTCGTGGGCCTTCAATTTCACGCCGGATGGCTGCTCGTGTCCTTGTACCAGCGACGCGTCCAGCAATTCAAGCGGACCCGAACGATCCCCAAGATTCCTGGCCCGGAACCATCAGACAAGCCACAACAACAACAACAACAACAACAAGACGAATCCACGGAGGAGGGTGCATCAACGTCAGAGGATGCTCACGGCAGCAAGTCTTTGCTGCAGCAGTCACTGGAGGACCACGTTTCCCAGGAAGGCAAAGACTCGACACAACAACAATTGCATAGAATTGGGAACTCCTCTGGGAGTTGCCGACACTCTTTCTAGGCGAAGGATTGGAACAAGCAATGGGTTCATGGGCTCATTATTTTACCGGGCCATGGAATTCGTTTGTGGACGTTATGATGCAGCGGGGCTTGCGCAAGTAGGGGCATGGACACACACGTTTTGAGGCACTACCACCAGTTGCTTGCATTGGAGGGGCGCCACTGTTATGAGTGGGTGTGGTTGTTGCGGAAATCACAAGGAATTGGCGGCTGGAACCATAGGATCCGCAATCCGTCGTTGCAACTCTGCAACTTGTATGGTTTGCCAATGGTAGATACTCCAAAGTAGCTAGAGTTAGTCTTTGATCTATCTTCGATCGTCGGATTCCAATAGCTATACGCCTAGAGGTAGGTGCTACGATATGGATACAAAAGACAGGTATCCTGCAAACGACCTTCTCCCCGATGCACTATACTCCGAGAAACACACCCCCGACGACAGTGGCACAGGACCAGGCATAGTGTGGCGGATGAAACACACATACATGGGCTCCTTCTTCCAATCATGGATCCACACAAGGAAAGCGACTCGTACGACATGTTGGAGAATCTCGGATGTGACTTGTGTGTGTGCGTATGTGTTTCTTTGAGGTATGAGCTAGGGAGGTTGTTCCGTATCATGCACGGTGGTAGTAGGATTGGCAGAAATGGTACGATCAACACTCGCCCCACCACCACAACTACTACGACTCTTGTGAGACGACAATGATGCTTCCGTCAGATCCATGGTCCCTCCCCGCAGCATGAGCGTGGAGCGTCTTCCGGATGGTGCGGCGGCTGGGATCCGATCGGTTGCCTCTTGCACCAGACTCACCAAAAAGGCCACGACAAAGGTGACACCAAACAGGACGGCCATGCCACACAAGAGGTAGACCACCAAGAGTTCGGTTACCGTTTGTTCGTTTCTTTGCTGTTGTGGTTGTTGTTCTGATTGTGGTTCCGTGTGGTTATTGGGTAGTACAGACCACGTGACGGAGGAAATTGGTGAGGCGTAATGACACTGAACATGATGGAGGGACACAACCGTAGTGGAGGAGGCTGCTGCGGCAGCTTGGGCGGCAGCCACGTCTCTCCAATCCTGTTCGAGGGTCGTGGCCCAGTCGGTGGAATCAGCCTCTTGTTGGACCACTTGCCTCCATTCCGAAGGTGCACCAATCCCCATAATACACACTGGAATGGAACGGAATTGAAAGGTCACCTGTTTGGTGGTGACAACCACCGTGGATGCATTGCTGTTCTTGTCGTCATTGGGGTTGGAGGGTGGAGTATCGGATTTCCACGACAGGACCAAATCGCAGGGAATGGTAACATTGTAGGAAACGACCACGGTGGTGGTTTCCTCGTCCTCGTTGTCGCCCGCCACCCAACAGGCTTGCTGAACGTCCGACGCTCGGGGATTATTCGTATTGCTGGGGATGATGCAGTTCCATGCAGTCACGAGCCGGTCCTCCTCCTGGTCCAGGACATGGTCCATACAACGAAGTGATTGGTTCCAGAGCTGCCACCGATATTGCTTCTGGGCCTGGTTCCAGAGAGGGTGCGATGCCAATCGAGTAGTGGCAGTTTGACATTTGGGTGACAGGGTGGTGGTGGCAGTGGTTTTGCGGACTCGTCGGACCAGTCGAGCACGAAGATATGGACGGTTTCTCAAAGAGGACGAGGGATCTACTACGAGCGACGAGGAGGATGGATGGTTGTGGAGTGTTGGTTCCAGCACAGTCGTTCGGTGGACCGTGTGTGGTTGTTGGTGGTGCCGTTTAGGTGGTTGCGGCTGGACCGACACAAGAGATGCAGTCCTTGTTGGATACTTGTTCTTATTTGTTGGAGGAGTGACAGGATGCCACAGTTCTGGTTCTGGTGGGACGGTTTCGGAGTGGACCATGGCAGACACAAGGCCAATCCAACCTAGAAAGCGAGTGGCGTGGTAAGTCATCCTTTTCAACTTGGACTTTTGATTGAGTGCAGCCTGCAGGTTTATATCGTCATGGGTCGAATTTGGGTCAAAAGAAGATACTTGGGGATGCTCTGCTGCTTGACAACCTAGTTCTTGTTTTCCTCTCATTCTCTTCTTCTTTGTGGTCGTAGTCTCCTTCGGATGGTGTGTCGCGGTTCGGATTTTCTCTGTTCCTCCGAGTGAAAAAAAGCTGCTGTAGACCGGCTTCGGGTTGAACGCTGTGTCACAGTCCGAAGGGGAGTTCCCAAAAATCACCCACAGGTCTCATGATGATGATAATGTGACGACATGGTGCAAGAGAGAGAGAGATCTCACCCCTGTCGGAACCCTTGACCTCTCGGTTCACGCGTGCACAAGTCGCTCATCCTCTCTACTAGAGGGGTGTGTGCCGATTCGAACGGCTCCATGCACGCCATGGTGTTTGGACGAGTTCGGAGAACGAGAGAACCGCGTGCGAACACGTCTGTCTGACTCTGTCGCTTCTGTATCGCGGTTTCCGAACCGTGCTACCCTCTCAAAGACCTATGCCAATAGAGCTATCGAGTATCGAGTTGCCGGTACGTTCCAACCTTTGCAGTTCTAGGAGTAGTTCTATTATTGTAGAATGCGATAAGGCCCAAACAAATGGTACTTGTGCTTTGGCAGAAGAGCCGAGGACGACTCTCGTACTGCCTTGCTAATAGCTATAGGTCCAGCGACTGTTGTGACAGAGTGTCTCGTCCGCAGTCTCTCTCTATTTGAGGGTCCACACGAGAGAACAGGCGCTCGTATACCTGGATTGGTGGTGGTCCCGAATGGCCTCTACACAATTGCAAATTGTCCCTGTGATGTCGGTGTTGTTGTCGTCACTCGAGTGTTCTTCTTTTTCTCTTTGACACATCCTCCAGGAAAAGCTCCGTTCTTACCGAGACTGCTCCTCCGATTGTTCCCCAACAGAAGGGTCGAGAGGTTGAGGACCATTATTGTTTGATGGAGCAGGATGGTTCGTGTCGGAAGTTTTGGATCGTTCCGAAATGGTCATGGCCATGGTGCCACCCCGCAGCATGGTAGGATGTTGATCGCCTTCGTGTCCTGGTGGTGGTTGTAGTGCGGGTTCCGTGGACGAAACGGTGAGACTCAACAGGACAATGAGACAAAAGAGGACTCCACAAAAGAGCAAGAGTGCCGCAATCACATACGTGACCACATCATTGGATACCTGTTGATGGGTGGTGCTGGTGTGTCCCGGTCCCATTATATGAGAAAACTGGGGAATGGGCTCGGCACGGCACGTGGCCACCACCGTGGAGTTGTCGTCCATGGCCGCCATTGTATGGGTCATCCAGTAGTCTTGCAAGGGTTGTGCCAAGTTGTCGGTTGCCTCTTGTTGAAGGAGATCAAAGACTTCGGGGACTTGGCACTGAAACAAGTCGACACAGTTTTGGAGTTGGGGAAATGCAAAGGTTGCCTTGGCTTCGGTTTTCTGATCACTCGCACGTTCCTTCGTGAGGTCGTTGTCGTTGGTGCTGGTCAGACCAGAAACGGATACCGTGCATTGCACCGTGACGTTGTATTGGATAATGGACCCACCAGCCGTGCGACGACAGGCGTCCTGCAGGGGTGTCCAAAAGGACGTTGGTCGTGGTGTTGTGCTCATGTCGGTACAATCGATCCGAGACGACGCTGCTTGTTGTGTAGTTTTCGTGTTCCAGAGATGCAATGTCTGGTCAACACAGGGAAAGGCATCCTCCAAAAGGTTGGTGTGGATATCGTCTCGAATCTTCTTGTTGTCTAAGAGGACACCATGGGAATCCAAGGTGTCTTGGGCCTTAAGGCATTCCGGAGAGACGGTGTTGGAACGGAGATTTCTTCTTCCACCGGGAACAGAGAGCGCGTCATGGCTCGAACGGTTGAGTTTGCGTAAGAACGGGTGTGTGGACCTTGGAACTGTCAACGCCATGGCGGAAATGACCGAATGATTGGGAACTAGAGTCGTGCCTCGGGACCGCAACAAGGTCTCAAGGTCCTTGATGACAAGGCTTCCGACCACTAGAAGCAGAAGGAGGAGACGAATCATCTCTTTCATGTTGTTTGTTGGTTGGTTGGGGTTGGTTGTCTTTGTGACTGCGATTTCATGAAAAAAAACGTCTTTGATTTTGTGCACTTCGTTCTTGGTTCATGTTTGTATCGTGTCAAAAGTCATGATAGGAGCTGATGTGAAGAGGATGGTGGTTGTGATGGCCATGTCTCAGATCGACGTCACAGACTCTTATGTTCCAAAGAAAAAAAAGAATGGTTCGGTTTCATGCGATACTGCATACCGTAGAGGATGAATGGAATGGATGCACTGTCAAGTCGTGGGTTCTTTGAAAGCACTCATGTTTTGATTGGAGCTTCGCATTTTTTGTTTACATGTCGGTGGGCCCCTCTTATACAAAGAGTGGTGTCTGAACGAGAACCAGAAGATGTGTCCGTTGTCGCTTGACCGTGCGATTTTGTGACAACGCGAAATGGCTCGGTTGGCGCGATCGCCTGCCGTCCGTGTGACACATCCAAATTCAACAGCCATCTTCACAAATAATTTTTTTGTTCTCGATCCACAAACCAAAAACCTACGACCATGTCTACCGCAAATCGCAACCAACAGCGCTTCCCTCATCCAGCACCACGCCAGGGGCAACGTTCACAACCTCAGGAAGTGATCGTGTTGGATGATTCGGACAGTTCTAGCGACGAGGAAAACATCTCTACGAGGGGAAGATCGACCGGATTGCAATCTCTCACCAACACGTTTCGGAAAAAGCTCATCTTGATCGACGACGACGACTCGTCTTCCGACAGTTCTGTCGCGGAAGTGACCCCTCGACGTCCAAATCGGACAACTAGTGGGCCTTCGTATTGGATCTGGAGGCATTTCCCGGACCGCAAGGAATATGGTCTCGAGTGCACCGAGTCGAAACTGCCCTTTCCCAAGTTTGGCCTACCGCAAAAACTCTACGACACACTCTATGACTTTCAACTCGATGGTGTGAAATGGATTGCCTCTCTCAACAATCATCGTGTGGTCGGTACTACGCCATCCTCGTCATTGTTGCGTGGCACGCCATTGAGAGCGGGGGGTGGGATTCTGGCCGATGACATGGGTAAGATCTTGGAGAAAATGTCGTGGCGCAGGCGCTATCGAGTCAAGGAGATGGCTTCTTACCTTTCTTGTTGGACATGTTTCTTCTAGGTATGGGCAAAACTTATGTTTCCTTGTCGGTTCTGGGAGGACTCATGCGTGGTGGAGCCATTCAAAATGCCTTGGTCATTGCACCTGTGAGTTTGCTCCGAAATTGGGAAAACGAATCCAAGCATATCTTGCGACACTGTGTCCGAACCGTTTGTATTTCTGTCGTGTCGAGCAATACTTCGGAACGGGAACGCAAGAGAATTCTTGGCAATGCCACCAACCAAAGGTACGATAGGAACACAAGAAACGAATCGTTCGGGTTGTGACTTTTCCACCAACAACTTCATCGTTGCGCGTTGTTCCAATTGTGTTGCAGACAAAAGGGTACTTGCCACATGGTCATTACCACCTATGGCCTGGCTCGGAGTGCTCAGCAGGATTTCGTTTGTCCGCGCCACTCGCGTGATGCTCACCGTTGGGATTATGTTCTCCTCGATGAGGCACACACCATCAAAAACCCAAAGGCGGCTGTGACCAAGAGTTGTCATGCCATTTGTCATGACCCGGCGACACGCCGACTCATGTTGAGTGGCACGCCCATTCTCAACAATCTCACGGAACTTTGGTGCTTGTTTGACTTTGCCACCACGGGAGCTGTCCTTGGTTCGCTCAAGAGCTTTCAGCAGGATTATGCGGGGCCCATTGAACAGGCCCGGGATGCCTCGGCCGGTCCGCAGGAAATGGCCCTCGGAGAAACCAAGAACCGCCAACTTCAAACACTGCTCAAACCCTTCTTTTTGCAGCGTCTCAAGGCCGACTACCTCAAAGAACGACTTCCCGAAAAGAGGGACTTTGTTGTATGGACGCACTTGTCAAGTAAGTTTTGTTCGCAGCTGGAACAAACGAACGGACGGAACCTTTGAACTCAAAGATTTGTTGTTGTTTCTCTTTGGATCCAGACCTTCAACGCGAACTCTACCAAGAGTTTTTGAACAAGAATGACGATGTTTACGACATTCTGAGGGGCAAAAAAATATCTCCGCTCATTGCCCTCACCCACCTCAAAAAATTGTGCAGTCATCCAATGCTCGTTCAAACAGAAGACGACGACGACGAAACTAGAGTCATTACAGACTCGAACTCCACCATCATGGCACAAAGTGCCAAGCTTGGAGTCTTGGTGAAATTGATCAATCAGATTCGTTTCCACCATCGGACACTGATTTTTTCGCAAAGCACCAAAATGTTGAACATTATCGAATGTTGTCCACCAAGGCGGCGGGGGTCGGATTGACACTGACCGGCGCCGATACTGTGGTGGTCTACGATCCAAGCTGGTACGTCGGATTTCGGATGCGTGGATCCATTGTTTTTTTTTTGAAATCTCACACTCAAGTTCCGATGATCCAGGACTCCTGCCGAAGATTCTCAGGCCATTGATCGTGCCTATCGATTGGGGCAGAAAAAACCAGTCACCGTATACCGTTTGATTACGGCTGGTACAGTCGAAGAGAAAATGTATGAACGTCAGATTCACAAGGACGGAATTCGTCGGACTGTGTTTGGTGTGGAAGGAGAGGCGGTACAAAGATACTTTAAACGAAACGAGCTCAAGGAGCTTTTCAAACTTGGCGAGTACGTGTGGAGTATGTCGTGGTTACGTTGTTTATTGCTACTGACTAACATACATGTGTTGTGCCCTCTCCTGAACAAAGTCCTGGAGTCTGTCATATGATGGAGAAGGGTACGTGTAACGATCGATTCAACAGTCTTCTGTCAGTTGGGCTTCGATTCCTTACCATAATGTGTCTATTTCTTTCTAGTTTACGAAGCCATGCGTGGGCAGACTACAGACTGGCGAGATCAAGAGCATCTGTTCTCGATGGATGGAATAGTCGGGCTTTCGCGTCATGATGGTTTCTATTCTTTCTCCGAATCGGAGGGAACCGGCAAAAATGTGTTTGAAGATGCCACGGATCGAGCTCCAAGAGTTTTTGGTCGCTCGCAAAAAGTCATGGAACGCGACAAGGAAAATCAGGAGCTGATTGCGTTGGGGCAGAAACCAACCACATCCCGCAAACAGAATTCCACCAGAGTGGATGTCACCCAACAACTTTTAAATCGAACAGAAGACGTTGCGCCTCCCACTCTCCAAGAACAAATCATAAAAGCCGAAGCATCAACCAACCTCGATTGGCCTTGAAACTTTGCTTGGACATGCTGGCGTCACCCGAGTTCCCGGGACAAAATCGGGAGCGTAAATTGGAACTGCACAACAAAATAAGTCAGCTGTCGGCCTCAATGGGTTTGCTTGCCGTCAAATAAGTACTGTTTGAGCTTCTACCCTTTGTTTCGCGAGTTTGTTTCTCTGCTTATACGCAGGCAGTCACCACGAGTCTCTCTCATTGGACCAATATCCATGGCTATCGCTGCTTGTACAGGGGTTTCTTTGTCCGCATATAAATAGCCTAAGATAGGACAAGTACAGTGATCAGGTAATGGCAAAGCAACGAAAAGTCCAAATCGCACCACTGAGAACAGCTTGTCCCTGTTTCTCGGATTCGTCTCTAGTGGTGCTGGTGTGTGGATTCTGGTGGGCAGAGTTGGTATAACACAGCCATTGCAATGCCGAGATGGAAATGCATGCATCAAACGTTGCCGGTCAGAAAAGAAAGTCCTGTTCTCATATCGTGATGTCGTAAATCGGCCATGGAGCATTTCGCTTCCTCTTCTTCTTTGTGCTCCGAGTACGCCAGTTCATTGGACTTGGGATTCCGAAAGCTTTGTTCTCATTTGTTCATATGCTCTTTGGCTACAGTCCACATGTCACGAGAAACATGGCATTCTACCTTGATATGCCCTCGTTCCTCAAGAACTTTTGCCAGATAACCTAGGTAGTCCCATATCCAATGTCGAGTACTAGCTAGGGGTGTGTTATCATCAATAAAGGCGGCTGGGGTCGGATTGACACTTACCGGAGCTGACACTGTGGTCGTGTACGATCCTCCAAGTCCGTACGTCGAATTTCGGATGCATGGATCAATTTTGTGTTTTAAAGTCTCACACACAATTCTTGATGATCCTTCCAAAGACTTTGAGGTCATTGACCGTGCCTATCACGGCCCATGGCCTGAGAATCTTGAGCAGGATTCCTACAACCAGACTAAAGACTGGCGAGATCACGAGCATCTGTCCTCGCTGGATGCAATAGTCGGGCCTTCATGTCATCTGAAACATGGTAGAAGAAGTAGTTGTTGTTGTTGTGTTGGTTGTCTATGGAACGGGAAATGGAGTCTCGGAAGGGATGGAGGTGGGACACATAGAGGCCGACAGGGAATCGGGTTGTGGATGGGCGATGGAGTGCAACGGAAGTTATCCGTGTTTTTGGTATGGATTTCCTGGATGACTCCTCCAAAATTACACTTTATCAGTCATCGTCCTCGCCACGTTGTCGTTCTCGTTGTTGTTCATGGTAGTCGACGGGGAACTGATGCCACCACACCACACATTGCCCTCCGCTTCCTGTACACGGTGAAACTGGAAGACGACAGACATGACCTGCTTGTATCCTTCTTCGGGAGACTCCTTACCGAACCGTCAAGGAATGGTTTGATTACTTCCGTTGTCTTTGTTGTTGCCACACGCTGAACCACAACCACACAATCATGGCATCGTCCTCCTCGTCTGCGCGCACGTCGGAAATGTGGATGGGCTGGTGCGTCGCCCGTCACTAAGCTCGACCGAGAGTGAATACACAGGACTCTCCTACGCACTCAGGGAAGCTATACCGTTGATGGAAATACTCAAGGAGATGGACCAGCAAGGTAGTAACGTGGGTAACTCAAAAGCCAAGGTCCATTGCAAGGTATTTGAAGACAACAGTGGCGCCTTGGAGATGGCACGAGTGCACAAGTTCAGACTGAGGACAAAGCACCTGAACGTGAAATTGCACCATTTCCGATCATATGTCGAGCGAGGCGACATCAGCATTCACCCAATCCGAACAAACGAGCAATTGGCTGACTACCTAACAAAACCACTACTGCGTGACCCGCTCGAGCGATTGCGGAAGAAAGTCCTGGGTTGGTAAAAAGGGAATTGGCCGACAAATGTGCGTGAGAGGGAGTGTTAAAAGTATGGGATGCTCACCCGGCTCGTTCCCGGGACCCAACGCTCACAACGGAAGCCTTCACAATCGATCCTTTATTTTCTCTTTTAGACCCCTTTTGGAATGAATCCAACTCGTCTATCTGTGGACCTACTTGCTCCACACTGATCAGAAGAAAGGTCCTTTGCAAGCTGGCTCCCATATTAAGCAGCTTTTTAAAAAGAATTCTACATCAGGTTTGCCTTGTTCCAAATGGACCAGGACAACTTGTATCGTTCTTCAGGTATTAGTAGTCGGCGCCGCTCTACTATCTCTCCAAGCCACTTTTTCTCTGGAGAATGAGACAATTAATAACCAGCTACGATTGATGAGGAGCATCAAAGACACTACTACAGACGGGACGATTCATCTCATTCAGATAGGGGCCAACGATGGAAGTTTGAAAGGAAATGACCATACGGTGCGAAACATTTTGGCCCACAAGGACACTCACGGCATTTTGGTGGAAGCCAACCCACAAATCTATCCAAAACTGCTGGAGACTGTACAAACTACTTATGAAGGCTCGTCAAGAATCACGCCAGTAAACGCTCTCATTTGTCCAGAGGGCGAAACCAAAACATTTTATGTCGTTGACCATGAAGCCTTAGACAAAGATTTCAAGAGACCCCCGCACTGGCTCAAGTACCAGCTATCAAGCTTGGAGAAAGACAGCATTACAGGCGGTGTTCGAGGGTCTCTCAAAGCGCGAAAAAGGAAGGAATCACCCGAAAAATACATTGCCGAAAAGAAGGTTGAATGTGTCCCATTTGCCAGGATTATCTCAAAATACAGCCTTGTGGGCCCAGAGGATGTGGATGTTTTGGCCATTGATGTCGAGGGCTTTGATGCAAAAATTCTATCCGAGGCGCTGGATGTTCCAGGATTACTTCCGGGGGTCATTGTGTTTGAGCAAAAGATTGTAGCTTCACTCTTCCCAAGTGAGTTGCAAGCCATTCTAACCAGGTTGGAGCAAAACGGCTACAGTACAGGGGACTGTAAGCGTGCCAATACAGGAGATGCATCTGGGCCGTTCAAGTGTCAGGAGGCTGATGTGATTGCAGTGCGAAAAGGAGCTTCCTCCTATGACAAGTTACATGGTCTATCGCTCATCTAGCAAGAAGCACCCTGATGGTAAAAACTTGTAATTGTTGTTGCTGGTAGTAGCAGTAGTAGTGGGCTGCGAACCCAAATGACGCCAGATGAATCTTGACACTGGTAGTGGCCCAAGTTGAACTCTATGACAACCTTCGCAACTGTCCCACCAGCATAGCCTAGAATAAGCAGAGTGGTCAAAAGCAATGTCAATGGTAGGTGTCAAAGACAATATCGTTCAAAGCTATGGGTGCACAACCCTTCATATATGTTTATTAGAGTTGAGCGGCGAACAATTCCAAGCAACACAACCAGGAACATGATCCCTGCTTGTTCCCCGTTCTCGGATTTGTCTCTTGAGGTGTGGTATGTAGTATTCGAATCTGATGATTAGTCAATTTTGATGGACCCAAAAATGACAATGTTAAAGTACAGCGAGGTTGCAACGCCCACAAAGCCCAACATGACAAACAATCCCGAACAGGCCACGGCCATGTATCCAAAGTACATGACATAGGTGGCCAACCGGGAGGCTTCCAATTGCTGGAAATAAATCATGGAGTACAAAAAGACGTACAGGGCCGTACTACCGGCATTGGCAAAGGAACGCCACCACCAATGGTAATCTTCACTGCACAGTTGGAAATAGGTAAAGAGAATGGTAATTTCGGCACAGGTCACGAGCAGAATGAAAAAGACCAAGAGCAATACGCCAAAGACGTAGTAATAGTAGTCTTGCCACACGGAGGCCATCATGTAATACATTTCCACAAAGCACGAACCAAAGGGCAAGATTCCGGCAATGGCCAAGGTAAAGGGAACGCCCATGAACCAGGGCTGATCCGGAATCTGTCGAGGAATGCTGCTGGTACTCACGGGAAACTCAAAGGACTCTTCACGGTATCCAAAATAGGCCCCCATAAAGACGAGGGGTGTCGAAATTCCAAACCACAAGAGAATCAAGACAATAAAGGTGAAAAAGGGCACGGCGTCGGTGGATCGTTGTGAGATGGCGACAATATTGATAATGAAAAAGACACCAAAGGCAATCGAGGGAAAGCCCAGGGCTGTCCAGACCGTGGCTTGTTGCCAACTCTTGCCCTTGAACGTCTTGTACAGACGGGCCGTAACGTAACCACCGACGGATCCCATGGCGGCAAAAAAGAAGAGTTCGGCCATGAGCAAGTGGCCTCGTCGGGCCGGACTCATGAAACCCAGAGCCGAAAAAACAATGGTCAAGAGCGACATGCACATGATTTGTGCTCCGGAACCACAAGCCACCGCCAAGAAGAGTGGGTGTGTAGGTGGTCGAAAGACATCGGCATGCACCAACTTCCAACCATATTCTTCCAAATCTTCTTGCTTTTCTTCATCAGACACCTCCAAACGATTGTACCGATTGATATCACGTCGAAGATTTCGTACCAAAATCGCCGCCACCATACCCGAAAGTACCATGACAATAATCAAGGAATTGCCAATCGACAACCAATGAATGCGCGCAGGAATGGTTCCATCCATGTTCAAGTAGATATCCCAACGCGAAGCCCAGGGCAACTCATGATTGATAATCCAAGTCACATCGTACGTGAACAAGGCATTGCCCGATGCGGGTTGCGGATAGTGGTTGTCGGATGTTACCATTTCAAAGGTGGTATGTTCTTGGTTGCCTGGTTTGCACGAGGCAATCGGATTCTGAATGGAGACAAGCTTGGGTAAAAAGGACTCGGATTTCATGGCATCTTCCTCCTTGACTTTGGTATCCACATCAAATTCGTGTCGAATCGACAAGGGTTCGACCGTAAAGCGTACCACACGATACGAATCGGTTTCGTGTTCGACAGGGTGATACATGATTTCAAGATTGACCTGTGTATCACCAGAGCAATGGCATGAAACAACAAAACGGAGTCAACAAACAAGGACCCCCAAACAAGAACCATCAGGTCTCTGCACTCGATAAATGGCAAGAACGCACTCTCCATGGCCAAACCCCACTTACATGGTTGTTAATGTAGGCCTTGCCATCGGTTTTGGAAATAAATCCCAAGGGAAAGCCATGCCAATACAGTGTTTTAGGATCACCCTCTTCCCTTTCACTTTCATCCAGTCGATGGGCCGAAGGAAGATTGTCTACAATCCAATTGTTGTGATATCTGAAACCAACAAGGCAAAACAGCAATGTCAACAAACCATGCCATGAGACAACCCGCTTCACCTGTCACCAACACAACCGCTCCAGTCCACTCCATCCATTGTGGATTTTTGTTTGTTCACGTACTCTCGTCGAATGGCCTTGACGACTCGATTGGGTTGAACGCCTTTTTGTTCGGCGCGTCCCATATTTTTGATGCAGAGCTGTTCGCAATACATTTCCTTTTTCATTAATAATTTGTACGGTGAACTTTCAATGCGGTCACCCGCCAAGAATTCACCCAAATTTTCATTGTCCTTGACCGGCCCATTGGGAGGGGTACAAAAGGGCAAGTAGTAATAATCCAAGGGCATGAGCGTTTTGGTGGACGTCATTTTGTTCACCTTTAATTTGACTCTGTGTCATGTGAACGATGATTTTGTTGTTGTTGTTGAATTCAGTTGGAGACACGATATCGCAACCAAGAGGTTTGTTGAAGCAGAGTTGGGTTCGTTGGTACAGTGCAGTTCGCACGATCGAGAATCGTCGAATCATGCCCAGTGATGATGTAGTTTGTCGAACGAATCAGTCATTCCAGAACAACAATCCATACCAAGCCACAGACACAGCAGTACAAGGAAGAAAGATGGTGAGAAAGGATACAAGAGGGGCAAATCACTAGTCACCACTCAACAAGACGACGACACGAAATCTTTGGCACGACCAGAACCACCACCAACTTACTTTTGTCCTTCCAGAAAGGATTGTGGATTGGATCCAGGAAGATAATAGGCCTCAGCGACATGATCCGTACAAGGATATGCCAACAGCCACAGACCAAGCGTCCAAGACACCAGTCGTTGGGAGAACGAAGACGAAAAGGAAGAGACCATGGTCGTTGTCACGGTTTTTGCGTTTTATGGAGGGTCATTTTGGGGAGTGCGGAAAACAAGAAGAGACCCAACCGTTTGAGCTGTTTGAGTGTGCCGGGCGCTGGTTTGGTCGCGCAGCAGCTCAGGCAAGGTGCATGGCGTGCGCGCTTACAGAAGCAACGCGAGTCGCGACCACGTTTGGGACGAACAGAAGGTGTCGTCACAAAGAACTCTCAATCGTGCTCCATTTCCCAATTCATCATACGTCTCGATTCTCGATCGCCATAAAGTCGTTGCGTTATTCAACTTTCGGAATCATGCAAAGGAGGATGACACTGCAAGAACAAGCGCAACAGTCGGGGCTTTTCGTTTTGGACGAGAAACCGAAATGGAAGAAAAACAACGACTGGCCTCCTCTGGAGGGTGGATGGCGTTTGCATCATGCGTCGGTCGTACTGAACCCTTGCAATCATGACAACAAGAAGGGACAAACCGCTGTCGTGTTGGGAGGAAACCGAAAGGGTCACGGTGCCACCAATTCTGTTTTGTTATTGAATTTGGCCGAACCACACAAGAAATGGCGAGAAGGACCACCCATGAACAAGAGGCGTGAGGGACATGCCGCGGTGGTGTGCAATGGAGGCGTCTACGTCATGGGAGGATACAATGGCGCTTCTTCAAGTTTGGATTGTGTGGAACGAATGGACGCAAAAGATATGCTTCACTCTTCTACAACAACAACAAACAGCTCGAAGAAGAGCCACTGGACGATATTGAATTGTAAATTATTAGCAGGGCGACATGGATGTTTCGCTGTTGCGGTTCGCAATCGCTACATTGTGGATTTCACTTTGGGCCAGACGGGAATTTCTCGTATTTGTCTGTGGAGATTATCGATACCAGTAGTAGGAACCAGCACATGGTCCGAATGGGACCATCCATGACTGTTCCTCGTTATGGTTGTGCAAGTGCGGTCATGGGCCAGAACCGCATCTTTGTCCTGGGAGTACACAACGCCGACCACTCCAATGACTCGGTGGAGTATTGGGACGTTCCAGTAACTTCTTGCGACAACAACAATCCGGAGACGTTGTCGACAGTCATGTCTTCCTTGTCCACTTGGACGATACTCTCCCGTTTGACGCTTTCTGTACAACGAACTTCTTGTGCTGTGGTAGATGTGGGATCCTCTCTGCTGGTGGCGGGAGGAGACGAACCAACAGTGGAAATCTTGGATACATACCGCCACCGCGTTTGGAATCTCCCACCAGTCAAAAAAGCAGGTACGTTGGGCTGCAATATGGTAGCTGTGGACAATCAAATCGCATTGATTGGTGGAGAAAAGAATTCTTGGTGCGCGACATTTGGAATCACGGACAAGAATTCGTTGGAATCACGGACAAGAATTCGTGGTGTTTTCGGCGCCTCTGTGAGCACGAACCGACCAGTGGTATCATTATCGGGAAGGATCGGTGAACCGAAATGTCAATGGAACATCCTTCAGCACGTACACGAGCGAGGACCAGTACATGTCGTGGTGATAACGGGGAGGATGTCGATTGAAACGTCAGCAGCGTAACTTGTTTCTCCAGTTACGACCGAAGCGCCTCTCGAGGGACCGCTCAATGGCCCCCACGTCGCCCGTGCGAAATCATCTGTTCGTAACTCTGAAACAGATTATATCCAACGACAAAGTGGGGGTCCTCAAGTTTGCCTTTTGCCCAGCAAAATTTGAATGCAACCAGCAATATAAGAGGTCGCTCATTTGACTTCAGTACAGAGCGGACGAGGTCGCAACAGTATATCCTTATCCTTGGTTCCGACCATTGCTCCAGCTCCCAGACCCACGTACATAGCCAACACCAACGGTCTACTTGGTAGAGGTAGGAATTCCCCATAGCAGGACAGACCGCGGGACCAGCGCCCCGAGAGCGACCATCTCGACTTAACGGGACTGAAATGGTCGCCTTTGAAAATGATATATATGCCCTTTTGATTCTCGATCGTGGAAGAGTCGCTCTTGGATCCAAATGAGAAAAAGAACCCTTTTACTCGTTCACGATGATGCATCCATGTAGTATTTCATAATCCCCTCATAGATATGTGTAAGATAATAATGTGAGACGGTCGAGTAAGTCGTCGTCATCCTTGGTCTTTAATTCTTGTGTTTCGCATATTATTTTATGGTGCCAAGGATTGAATTGCCCACTCACCTGACCACTCACCGCACCTACCTTCTTTGAAAATGGATCATCCTCAACTAGTCTTTGCATTCTTGTTAGGGCATTGCCCTCCTCCTCTGCTCTATGTCATCAGCTGGCTGTTGGGTTTGATGGATCTTGCCGCCATTCGTCTGTTTGGATCGTTGAGCTCGATCAGATTCTTTGACGATGGCTTTGGAGATTTGCCACATTATCATGCTCGTGTTGCCACCATGTGGAACAACCTTCATTGCAGCACCTCCATGGAAGAAAAGAACTCTCCGAAGACGGAAAAGAACACTTGTGCATCATCATCGTCCTCTCTCCCTCCCCTTTGGTTAGACAACTCCATGATTCGATGGGGCAACCAGACACGTGATGGTCCCATTACGATCCAGAAGGCCCACTTTTTGAGTCCCTTGGCGCACGACCTACCCCAGCAAGCCCGATATAGTGAACTCTTTATGATTCGACCCATCAAGGATCACGACGGTCAGCATGATCACTCGTCCTCGGAACACAAGCGAGATGTCAACGATTCCAACGTGTTCATCGTCATGATCCCCGGAACGGGAGAAATGGGTATTTCCGATCGCTACAGCATCGCCAAGGCTTTGGCAAAGGACTTCGGCTGGAATAGCATTCTCATGACGGCACCCTACCACAAGCATCGAAGACCCAAACACCAGACTGCCTGTTTCTTGACGTCCGTTCAAGATGGCTTTTGGCAAGGACAAGCCTGTGCTCAAGAAGCAGCAGCCGTGACGGCCTATCTCATGCGAAAGACATCGGATTCATTGGTATGCTTGACAGGCTTTAGTTTTGGAGCTGCCTGTGCCAACTTTGCCGCGCAATGGGCCTTGGCCTTACCCAGTGTTGACGGACACCGTTTGGCCGTGTGCTCCTATGTCGGTTGTGCCTCTGCACGTCCGTACGCCAATGGCGCCATTGAACATGTCGTTCACTGGAAAGCCTTGCAGCAACACCACACGGAGACCGAGAATGACAGCACTGCCAGGGCTAGCCTACAAGACGAGTGCCAAGAAGTTCAACGTCGCAGACTTCTTGACGCTTTGTCCCAATTCCAGTTGAAGCACTTGGCTGCAGCGTCTTGGAAGAGCACTTGCAATGAAGCCCACAACGAAAAGGACAAATTGGGCATGAATATCACAAGGACAGGGCATGTGCACTAACGACCCCACGTCAAGGTGGTCAAAGCGTGCCACATGCGACACGATGGGATCATCAAACCCATTTATGGCTTGGAACTCCAAGAGCAAATCAAGCAGTGTCTTCTCCCTCCTCACGGTTCATTGTCCTCAACCAAGTTTGGAATGAAGTGGCTTCCCGGAGGACACTTGTTTGCTCATATTATGAGACCACTGTTCCACAGACAGCTCAAGGTGGTCAAAGCGTGCCACATGCGACACGATGGGATCATCAAACCCATTTATGGCTTGGAACTCCAAGAGCAAATCAAGCAGTGTCTTCTCCCTCCTCACGGTTCATTGTCCTCAACCAAGTTTGGAATGAAGTGGCTTCCCGGAGGACACTTGTTTGCTCATATTATGAGACCACTGTTCCACAGACAGCTCTTGATAGAAACGGTGCGAGAATTGAAGCCCAAAACGCTATAACCGGGAACACTAAGCCGCAGGAAGAATAAGTTCGTTTTTGGTCAAGATCGGCAATCTTCTTACACTTGGACCTCAAAAAGCTAATAGCTCATATGCCAGAAATTGGGCTGCAAAGACGGCAGCATGGGCCATTTTTGTAAGTTATACACCCTGTGATGAATTGGGCACCAACCAATAGGGCGAAAAAAGAGGATAGTTGTCAATCGATGGCGTCGTAAACATAAAAATTTTGTCGCTGGCTATTCATCTGATTCTTCCGGAGATTGTGTGGTACGCTTGCGGAGGGCTATTCCTGTTCCGTCATCCGCTGTCGTCTCCAGGTCGTTGTTTTGTCCCCAACTTGCTCCCGACTCGGTCGCTTCGGCCTGGAGCTCTTGTCGCAAGCTTGCATAGATGGCACGGTTAAAGGAGAGCGAAGCGGTGACACCGATAAATCCCAACATACAAAACAAACCAACGCATACCACGATCATGTATCCGAAGAATATGACAAGGGAAGTCCACTCAGCGGCTCTTGATTCCTGATACTGTCCAATGGAATACAAAAAGACGTAAATGGCCATACTGCCAGCATTCGCAAAGGAGCGCCACCACCAATGATAATCTTTACGGCAAAGCTGGAAGTAATTCAAGAGAATGGTCACTTCTGCACACGTGATAAGCACAATGACAAAGACACACATCAAGAAACCAAACGCGTAGTAATAGAAATCGGAAAGGGCAGAGGCCATCATGTAGTATATTTCCACAGACGACGAAGCAAATGGCAAAATACCAGCCACCATCATGGTACAGGGGACCCCGAGAAACCATGGTTGATAAGGAATTGGTCGGCGACTGTACTTGGTACTGAGCGGAAACTCAAACGACTCTTGTCGGTAACCAAAACGGGCACCCACAAAGACAAGGGTTGTCGAAATTCCAAACCAAAAGAAAAGCAATAACCCAATGTTCGAATAGGATACGGCGAGCGTTGACTCATGCATTTTGGCCATAATGTTCACCACAAGAAACACACAAAACACTAGCGAGGGAAAGCCAAGAGCCGTCCACATCGTTGCTCGTTCATACTGGTATCCCCGAAACGCCATGTACAGTCGGGCCGTGACATAGCCACCTATGCATCCCAGACTGGCAAAGAGGAGCAGCGCGGTCATGAGCAATTGTCCTCGTCGTGCTGGACTCAGAAGGCCAAAAATGCCAAGAAAACTGGTCCCCAAACTGGTACATAGAATTTGAGCTCCTGTACCACAGGCCACGGCCAAAATCAACGGATGCGAGGGTGGTCGAAAGACATCAGCATGCAACGATCGCCACCCAGAGAGTTGATCATCATTCCCGTCGCTAGTATCAGTTTCTTGTTGCTCTTGTTGCTTTTTGGAATTGTCCAATACCTCCAATCGATTGTAGGGATCCAAGTCTCGTCGTAAATGACGCACCATAATGGCCACCACCACACTGGTCAGCAAGACAAGCCAAATCATGGAGACGCCAATGCGCATCCAATGTACATGGGCTGGAACCGAGACCCTATAGAAATCCCACCGTGATGCCCAGGGTACCTCGTGATTGGCAATCCAAGTGACATTGTAGGTAAACAAGACATTGTCAGACGCGGGTTGGGGATCCCGTTCTGCCAACATATTATCTGTAGTATGGTTTTGGCTCCCCGGCTTACACGAGGCAATGGGATTCTGAATAGACACACGATGATACTGTTTGTGTTCGTCGAACCGGTAACTCTCTCTGACGCGGAATTCATGTTGAATGCAGCGGGGATGAACTGCAAAGCGCACAATCCGATAGGTATTGTTATGTTCTTGCACTGGATGATACATTATCTCCAGATTGACGTGAAATGTTTCAAATCCAAAAGAAATGGTAAAAATGGAATACGAAACCACACAAGAGAGATTTACCAACGAAAGGGGGGCTCGTTGGACCGTTCAATAAGGCAGAGTGTCTCGACAGGAGGATGGCGTACATACTTACTTACATGATTGTAGATATATATACCTCGCCAAATTGAACAAATCCCAATTGAAAGATATGCCAATGCGGTGGGTAATCCGGATGATGATGCTGATTTTTTCCAAACTCATACAGCCGATGGGTCGAAGGAAGATTGTCGACCATCAAATTCATCCGATATCTAGGGAAACCGACAAAACCACAACAACAATAAGAACAACAACAAGCCATGTTTCATGAGACACGAGCTGTTTTTTTTTTGCAGGACAGCGGTAGAGGAGCATACACAAGTCCACTCCATTCATATTCCTTTATAGTTTGTACAAACCCTTGTCAAGTGGCCTGGACGACTCGATCGGTTATTTGCATAATGCAGAGCTGTTCGCAATACCCTTTTCATGAATAATTGGTACGTTGAACTTTCAATTCGGTCACCGGCCAAGATTTCACCCAGATTCAAATGGTCCAATTTGGAAGGACCGTCGACCGGAGGGCAAAAGGGCAAAGAGCGATACGGCAAGGGCAAGAGAGTCTTGTGGGACGTGAGTTTGTTCGCCTTGACTGGGACTCTGTTTTGTTGAACAGGGCAAATCGCAGGAGACGTGAGAAACTCACACTTTTTGTGGAGGATCCAACAAACAACAACAAAAGAACATTGGAATCCCTACCGATCTCCGGGTCGAAAGGAACGATGGTTGATCCCTGGTATATACGACGCCACCGCAAACACGGTGGCACCATGGTTTTCCCCAAGCAAGCTGCTTGGAAGTAGTAGTAGAAGATACCGCCACCATCCTATCCATGCCATCATCATCGTTATCTACGAAGCCCCCGACAATGATTTGGACCGCCGCACATTGCAAGTTCTACCATCCAACAAAGACGTTGCTGTTCTATTCAGGAACGGAGGAACCATTCTTTGGGGATCCTGTCACGCGAAGGGTTCCGGCACAATTCTTTTTTGGATTCATTCTGTCAAGCTTATTGTTCTCAACTGTGGAGAGATTTTTGTTCCGAATCTCTCGTTTGGGGTTTGGGGTAGCCCCCAGCGGGGGCGAGTGTTTTACGATGAATTGATAAAGAGAATTTACGACGAAATTCCCACCTCCGCTGGGGAATAGAGCATGGGGCTCGCTCGTATATCTTCTGTCCGTACAAAGGACAGAAAATACATGCACCCCGCCGGATGAGCGGAGTCGAAGATTGCGGATTTGCGGAGTCGCGTTGTTGTTGTCCCAATCAAAAATGGCATCAACTGCAACGACGCGACGGCACGGACATCCAAAGAGTATGGCCGCAAATGCGTAATTTGTTCAAGCCTTTGGTTACCACCGCCTTTTGGATTTTCCTCGTCGGCGTAAGTGACGCTTTTCAGGTTGAAGTAAACTTGCTCACGCCTGAAGTCAATGAAGACGGAAAGTGCGACTGTACTCGTTCACATAACCAATAATGAGGAGCAAACGAGTTTTGTTGGAGTGATTGAACGGGCGATGGTAGCAGGGACGCGACGCAAGACGATCTCATTCCAGGACCGATACAGGAGTTTGCTCTTGAGCATATTTACAGCGACGTCGCTCAAGATACCTCGTACACTATCACTGTGACCGTCACCCCTTACGGAGGTGCGACGGTCACCGAGACTCGATTCATCATGGTTCGCGACATTCCTCACGATTTCATGATCGGCGTCGGAAAGGAAGACATTACGGATGGAGCCAAGAATATTGGACTTCAAGGATTTTCTGTCTCTGACCAAAAGACAAATGGTGGTCCGTACCAGAGAATCTATGCAAGAGCTTTTTTTATCGAAGAACGATTTGATCCTTCCAAACGAGTCGCCATGGTGAGCACGGACAACTGGGCTGCAACGGACAGAGTCAAACGTAATGTTATCCGGCGCCTTAGAAATGATGAAGAAGGCGAGCAGATGCAGCTCAACCAAAAGAACTTTATGTTAATGGCTAGTCACGCACACAGTGCTCCTGGTGGGTACTCGGATCACGAATTGTATGAGACAGCTGTAGGCGGATTCGATAACCAAAATTTTGAATGTATCGTGCAAGGTATTATCGAAGCCCTGAAACAAGCATTCAGAAACAGGGACTACGGTGACATTTTTATCAATGTTCAGGACATTCGAGACGAGAGCGGAGGCAACGTCATGAAAGTCGGTCAGCAGCGATCTGCAGGTGCCTACGAAGCCAATCCTAAAGAGGAGCGGGTTTCCTATGATTCAGATGTCGACCATCGAATGTTTCTTCTCAAGTTAACCCACGGACAGACGCCAGTTGGTATGATCAATTGGTACGCACTTCATCCGACGAGCCTGGTACGTGGAAAAACTAGTTTTCTCTTTCGCGGTGTTATCCCTTTCTATTTCTCAACCGCATGACATGATGACTTCCAATTTACTACACAGGGTCAGGACTACTATCGTACGGCTGGAGACAGCAAAGGTTGGGCTGCTCAGAAGTTTGAGACAGTTAATACGGGGGTCATTGCAGCTTTTGCCAACTCGAATGCTGGCGATGTGTCAGGGAACGTGGATATCCAGCGCACGGATCTACGCACGGTGAAAAGTACATATGAGAAACGCATGATTGAATACGGCAAGGCGCAGGTGCAAGCAGCTACGAAGATATTTGATACTGCCAGCGAAAAGTTGGAAGGTTCCATCGTCTTTCGTTGGCAGCGCGTCAACTTCTCAGACGTTGTAATTAGTGATGAGGATGACATCTGTTTTGAGAAAACAACTGCACCGGCAGCCTTGGGTGTGTCTTTTGCAGCAGGTAAGAACAGGATTTGGGACTTCAGGAATGGAATGGGTACATCGACCACTGACCTTGTTGTGTTGTTGTACTGTTCCTCTTGCGAAGGAAGCACAGAAGATGGGTTTCCCGATCCTTACGTTAAGGCGATCTCAGAAGGAATGGCCAAACCACTCAATGACGTCGAACAGTCTCTTAAATCTATTGTTAGTAGGGTATTGAGTGAACTCCTTGGCGCTCCCAAATCCTGTGGAACAGATAACGAAAAGCACAATCCCAAACCAGTTGTACTCTGTCCAGGTAAAGCGAATCCTCCGATTGTTCCCAATATCTTGCCTCTACAACTTTTCAAGATTGGCCAGATGTCACTGGCTGGGGTTCCCGGCGAACTGACCACAATGGCTGGTAGACGTCTCATGGAATCGATTTACACTGTTTTTGATGGCGATGTCACTCATTCCCCAATCGCTGGGTACGCGAACAATGACTCGCAGTACATTACGACGAAGGAAGAATACGACAAACAGCACTATGAGGGAGCGTGTACTCTCTTTGGCCCATGTACACTCTCGGCGCACATTCAAAGCTTCAAAAGACTTGCCAAAAGCATTATAGACGGCACGGTGATTGAAGACTCTGATGTAGATCGACAAAAAACATCCGTCCGTAACATGGACCGGATCACAATTCGAAGCTTCTGCACGGGGAAAATCAAGTTCGAGATATATGACTACAATGATGAAGTGAATTTGGTTCCTCGGCCTGATGCTCCAAAGGCTTTTGTTGGAACCTATTGTGGCCTGACTGATGGTCGCCCTTATAACGGTCGGGATTAGCGCTGTGGCCTCTATAACGGTCGGGATTAGCGCCTTGGGATTCGACTACTGGGGAAACTATGTACGGGATCAGGTCATATGAATGGGAGTCGAAATAGGTCTAACTCCCACGGGGACACAAACAAACACAGAATACGATTAGGATAACGAAAACAAAATATTAGTAATGAGATCATAAGTTTGGGAAAAGCAAAACCTAATAGGCCAGTCTTAAAGTGTTCTAGCACGCTTCGAAGCGAAAGGAGATCGCTCGAGACAACAATGGCTACGGTAGACGACTTATCACTAAAGCATCTACGTTTGCAGACGTTCGATGGAAAGCATGAAAATTTCCAAGTTTGGTTCATGAACTTTTGTTCATATGCAGTGGCGCATGGATTCAAGTCGGCGATCAGCAAAGATGGGCCTGACACTGACTTGCCTTTGCGGGACGATTCAGCTCTCGATACCGATGCAACAGTGGCGGGAAAACAAGCTTTGGCTAAGAAGAAGAATGCGGCAGCCTTTTGTGCCTTGAACCTTGCGATGACAAGCCCTCAAATGATCCGAATGTTGACTGAAGCTCAGACGGATGAATGGCCCGATGGTTTGGCCTGGAAGGTGATTGCTGCATTGCACAAGCGATTCAAACCGACAGACACTGTATCGAAGATTGAGATGCGAAGGTTGTTGGGTAAAGTGGCAATGACCAAGAAAGAAGATCCGACTACTCTGTTCAGCCAAATTGGGCAGATTGAAAATATGTTCAACGTGTCGATTGATGATGAGGAGAAAATTGCGATCGCGATTGAAGCAGCTCCGCGAGAATACCAGTCAATTATTGTGTCGGAACAACGCCAGCAGGGTGCGGCATTGACGTCGGACCACATTGAAGACGTTATGCGGTTGCACTGGCGTGCACTTTATGGTCAGCGCACCAAGAATTTCCTCCAAGACGACGGAGACGAAGACAACGAGATTGGTCTCGCAGCTGGAGACAAACAAGGTTCAACGTCAGGAAAGTCAAAGTCAAGCAAGAAAAGTGGGAAAGGTGACGGTAAGAAGACTTACAAATTCAAGGGCAAGTGCCATCATTGCGGAAAGGTCGGGCACAAGGCCGCAGACTGCTGGATAAAACCCGAGAACAAAGACAAGAGGCCCGAATGGTACAAGGTCGAGGAGCATGGCAAAGTGGCAAAGGACAGTGGTGAGACGGATGTCGAAGGCAGCGTTGAAATCATCACTTGTGCGGTCGAATTACCACCAATGATCCCTCGGAACATGGTATGGTTAGATACCGATGACGAGGACGAACACAACGAATATAAAGAACTCCCTGATTCGGTGCTCGATCACGAGATCGTGAGCGACACCGACGACGAAGAGACAAGAGGCGACGATGAAGACCTCGATTGGATCAGTTTCTTGGGTGAAGAGGACGATGAAAGCATCGACGACTCGTTGGTTGTTGTGTCAGATGACGAAGAAGAAGTGGACAAGGAGATCTGCTGTGCCGGTATGGCCAAGGAAATGGAATTCCCAGCCATCCAAAGTCTCCTGACAGATCCGAATGTATGGATCGCAGACACTGGAGCGACGACGCATATGACTCCGTTTCGCGTCGGAATGGTTGATGTCAAGAAACAACATGATGAGAAAGGGATCACCATGGGCAACAATAAAACAGAAAAGGTCGTGGAAGTTGGCAACTTACCTGGAGTGTTGCACGACAAGAATGGGAACGCGCTCAACCGTGTGAAGATGCAAGACGTCAGCGTGGTTCCAAGCGGTGGATTCAACCTGTTCAGCATCACGAAAATGCAGATGAGTGGATGGAAATTGGAAGGAGACAAACAGTCAATCCGACTTACCAAGAATGGGCAGGAAATCATCTTCGATATCAAGATCCAAACGCCCAAGGGAGTGATTTTTGCCGCGTATTTTGAAAGGACCGAGTTGGGAAACGCAGCGACAAGTGAAGAACAAATCAAGATGACAATGGAACAGGCTCATGAGAAACTGGGTCACATCGGAGAGAAAGCAGTAATCGAAACAGCCAAGAAACTTGGATGGAAACTCACCAAGACAACGATGCCAAAATGTGCAGCTTGCGCAGCTGGAAAGGCAAAACAGAAGAACTTGCCGCAAAATGAGAACGGAGAAGATGACAGGGAACACGATGACGAGAAACAACTTCGTGCTTACCTCGACATGGCCTCGATCAAGAAGAAGCAAGACATGCCAATTCCGTCGAAGCCGCAGTGGAGAATCTTGGTGGTCCATCCGAAAATCCAGCTCAAGCTTTCCGAGTTCTATGATGCCAAAGATGAAATGCCAGAGGACACATGTGAGAAAATGGCATTGATGAAACAACATGGTGTGTCCATCACTCACCTTCGGTTGGACAATGCAGGCGAGAACAAGGCCTTGCAGAAACGGTGTCAAAATGAAAAGTGGCAACTTGGGATCCATTTTGAGTTCACTGCCCGTGATACACCCCAGCAAAACTCTGTCGCTGAGGTGGGATTTGCTACCATGATGAATCGAGCACGTGCGATGATGCACCGCGCTAATATCCCCATAGAAATCCGCTTCAAGTTGTGGCACGAGGCTTGCATGACGGCAACGCTTTTGGACGGCTTGGTTGTTGTGGATCATGGGGGAAGATCTGCGACTCGATACGAACACATTTGGGGGAAAGTGCCAACGTTCGCGAAACACTTGCGAGTATGGGGGGAAGCCGGAACGGTCAAGATCAAGACTAAAACTTCCCCGAAATTAATGGACAAAGGTGTACATTGTTTCTTCGTTGGGTATGCACGTGATCATCCGGGTGACTGTTATCGGATGTTTGATCCTAAAACGGGTCGTGTTCGGGAATCACGCGACGTGACTTGGCTAAAGCGGCTATACTACAAGAAACCTCCTAATGCCAAGGAACTACAAACCAATCCAGTCGTGGATGCTGAGGCTGCATCGAATCACGGGGAGAGTCGCGGAAGTGGTCGCGAAAACGATGGCCAAGACGACCATGGCGGAAACGACGGCAATGTGGACGACAACAACTCCAACAATGAATATGAACCGGATGATCCGATGCCTGAAGTAAACATGAGCACAGGCAATGACGAATCCACGGCTCCAGTGCGGAATATTGTGATTCCGGAGCCCGTTGAAACAGCGACGACGCGAACAGGTCGTACCGTACGAGCACCACAACGGTTGATTGCTGAAATTGGACAAGCCGTGTTGTCCAAAGCAGAACAGAATTACTACCATGCTCTTCAAGCATTGGACTCTGATGCCGATAGTTTCCTGGATGAAGAATTGGCCATGGTGGGTGCCGGATTGGGGCAAGGCATCACGAATACAAAAGAGCTCAAGGTGATGACCTTCGATGAGGCAATGGCCCAAGCCGACAAGGATGCATGGGTGAAGTCAGTCGATGAAGAACACCAACGCATGATTGATTGTGGCGTTTGGGTGCCCATTCGGAAAGAAGATTTGCCTCCCAATTGCGACATCATCGATTCGACTTGGTCTATGAAGAAAAAGGCCAGTGGAAAGTATCGTGCTCGTTTGGCAGCTCGGGGTTTCAAACAACGCGAAGGAGTGTCGTACGATCGTGATGATTTATTTGCACCGGTGGTCAACGAACTCACCGTGAAAATTGCCTTTGTGATGCTGATTTTGGCTGGGTGGTACGCACATTTAATGGACGTGAAAGGGGCTTTTCTGAAATGCGGATTCCGCACGCAACACAAAGTGGCAATGGAAGTCCCACGAGGTTTTGAGAAATTCTATCCCTACGGTTGGTTGTTGCTTCTGTTGAAGACGCTCTATGGATGCAAGCAAGCCGCTAAGATGTTTTGGGAATTTCTGTTGAAGTTGATGCAGAGTATGGGCTTTGATCGAAGCAAAGCTGACCCTTGTTTGTATTTTGCTTGGACGCAATTTGGGCTTATCTTGTTTCTGTCCTACATTGATGATATGATTCTTATGGGGAATAAAGACGGAGTTATGCATTTCCGTGAAATCTTCAAGGGAAAGGTTGATGTTGATGATATTGGACCGTTGGATGAATATTTGGGGAGCAAGATTGAATTTTGTACTGAACAACGCACAGTCAAAATTACCCAACCAGTTCTTCTTCGCAGTTTTGGGGACGAATTTGGAGTGGGGGAGGGTACATCGAAAACACCTGCTGTACCACACAGTACACTACAAGCTGGAGATGAGAGTTCGCGTTTGGATGCTAAGGGCACATTTCGAGTTCGGTCCGGGATTGGGAAACTGTTGTACTTAATGAAATGGAGTCGCCCTGACATTTCAAATGCCGTTCGAGATTTGAGTCGATTCATGCAGGAACCTTCTCTTGCGCATGACAAGGCAATGCGACGCTTGATGGAATACTGCGTCTCAACCAAACAGCGCGGTCTTTTGCTAAAACCAGAGGGACAGTGGGATGGAACAGCCGATTACGAGTTTGAGATCAGCGGCCGTTCAGACAGTGACTACGCGAAACAGCACGATCGCAAGAGTGTTAGTGGAATTTCGGTGTTTCTCAACGGTGCACCTATTCAAACGAAAAGCAAGACTCAGAGCATCATAACCCTGAGCGTTACGGAAGCCGAATTGGTGGCTGCTGTGGACTGTGTGCAGACGATGTTGTTCGCTCGGCAAATTATTCTCAGCATGGGGCTTAAGGTGAAACTACCTATGTTACTTGAAATGGACAACAAGGGGGGGGGGGGGGGGGGGAAGATATCATCAATTCGTGGGCAGTCGGTGGACGGACACGTCACATTGATGTCCGCATGTTCTTCCTTCGAGAACTCAAGGAAGAAGGAATTCTCAAATGCAACTGGATCAGCACTGACGACAATTCTGCGGACCTCTTCACCAAGAATCTTGATGGTCCCACCTATCTTCGTCATGGGTTGGTCTATGTGGCCGATTGAAGTCAGCCACAAGGGGAGGGTGTTGGAACCTATTGTGGCCTGACTGATGGTCGCCCTTATAACGGTCGGGATTAGCGCTGTGGCCTCTATAACGGTCGGGATTAGCGCCTTGGGATTCGACTACTGGGGAAACTATGTACGGGATCAGGTCATATGAATGGGAGTCGAAATAGGTCTTACTCCCACGGGGACACAAACAAACACAGAATACGATTAGGATAACGAAAACAAAATATTAGTAATGAGATCATAAGTTTGGGAAAAGCAAAACCTAATAGGCCAGTCTTAAAGTGTTCTAGCAGCTTTTACCTGACCTGGAGACCTCGTATATGTGAACCCTATCAACACAAAAATCAAAATCAAGATTGTAGACAGTGGCAAATATATTGGCGATGCGAACGGGATAGCGAATGACCAAATGGTTGTCATCAAAGCCAACTGCCAAGATGGGTACAAAGAGGACTACACGCCGTTCTGGAAGGAGTTTCAGGATTGAGAGCAAAGGCACAACTGAAAACGAAAGAGAAGAATCCAAGCAAGTATGAATTTCAAACGAACGACCTGTATATGAAGAAGTTCCTCTGTGATTTAGTCGTCGAGATTGCACAGCATCGTCGTTTTGCCATGACCTTAAAAGGTATCTTTCGCATCATGCTTTGGTATCTTTCTCGTCTGACGTCACTCCCTGTTGAAATGAGCATTCCTTTTTGTAACATCCAAGTACTTTTTGTTTCTATAGTCGAAATTAATGATGACTTTCGGACTCATGTAATGACTGTGTGACTGGCATTTCACCGTTCACCGTGCATCTCTCACTCCATTTTTCTGTCGTGTCCCAAACCAAAGTTTTCTACGGTGGCATCGCGGTGACCCCAAAATTCCGCCCACCAAATTTAGTCAGGCTGCCAAATTAGTCAGGTTGCTTCTACTCGTATCCATATCCACAAAAGAATCAGCAACATGGTATTAGGGGCGTTGCCATCGAGTAAAGTTGAAAGTCTCCTGGACAGCAACGAGTCTGTCGGTGCCCTTATAACAAAGATACAATCGCAACTCAACGATGCTCATCATGATAACGACGACGACGACAGGAACAATCACCATCTCCTTCAGCAGATACTGGAGGTGCAGAAGCAGTCGAACCAGATCTTGACCGAACTTTTGACTCTCCATGTACCGCAGGAACCAAGAGGAACCTTAAAACATATGTTTCAAAACATGTCCAAAGCTCTGAAAGAGCTCAAAGAAATGGAGGTGCAGGAACAACAACAAGATGAGCAAAAGCAACAAGTTCGAGATCATTTGACTTGCTTGTTGCCATGGGAAACGCGCTGTCCGGAACGGAAAATATTGGTGGAAGAATGTAAACAAACCATTTTGCAATTGAGTACCAAATCAGAAACTTTCACGGGCCCGTTCGCCTTGCCCAACAGCTACGAGGATACCGGAGTAGAGGGCACTCCTTATACAAATACTGTAGGAACGACACTCCCATCAAGCCCCGAGTCCTTGAAACTCCTGTCAAAATTACAGCCCTTACCCAAACTCTTGTCAGACTTTGATTTGGATATTCATGTTGGTTTGATTCAAAGAATGTTGAAGGTTGATCCGACCTTGGCACTGTACATGGCACGGGCGAGTCCCGGGGGTGGCACACGAGAGGTTTTGTTCTGGAAGAATTACTTTTTTCACTGTGCCGTTAGTCGATACGAAGCTGGCTTGAGTGTCGACGAAATTTGGTCGGAAGAAGCCATTCATCGCTATTTCTTGGAAACACAGCAGGAACAAAAATTAGAGGCCGAGAAAGCCAAGAAAGAGAATGCCAAATGGTCACAATGGTTGCAAGCTGCCACAAAATCAGTCATTGCGCCTTTCTATCTCGACAACTTGAGGTTGGAAGCAGACAGTACAGAACCAGTCTCCAGTACCAGCAGCACACCGCAAGTTATATAGACCCCCAGCGGACACTGCCAGTCCATCATCTTCGGTGACTGCAGAAGTTACTCCCAAACCAGTATCATTGACAACGGTGCGTGATGAGGCATCTTCAAAAGTATCGACCAGAACGCATCAATCTGCCGATTCGGCTTCCGCCGATTCTAAAGTGGTCCAATAAGACTCACAAGAGTCTGCTGGAGCAGCATCAGGAGCTCCAGTACCCACGACGAATACCGGAAACTCGGATGTCCACTAAAACGACTAGGAAACAAAGGCGGGGACGACGTTGTGGATTTGGTGACTGTGATTTACAAAGATCTCTCGTTGGATTGATTGGAGGTAAATTGCGCTAAAGAATTGAAGGACTAAACAGCGGCCTTATTTACAGTTCAACACCCAAGACAGGAAAAGTGCCAATCGCTCTCGCCATTTTGGTTAAGGATATATAGTGACGCGACACTATCTATACAGGTGTATTTATGCACCTTTTGAATACACTGCAGACCTATCAGTCGAGTGGTATTCTGTTCTGAGAATGTACCAACATCGCCAGGAGTATCGAACCAACGAAAATCCACTCACGAACCAACCAGGGTCAGAACCACAAGAGAGACGTATCACGGAGAACCAGAGACGAAACGAACATGGAGCCAAACGAAGAATAGCCAGCTTTGTATTCCTTTTGAGGTTGGTACAGTCCGTGCTGTAGAGGACTGAACAGGGCAGGGTGATACAAAAAACACGAGACACGAAAAGAACAGTACCTCACAGCCTTTTCTCCGTCTCAAACCGACATGATTTTGGTGAGAAGTAGTCTGAGCTTCTCATCTGTGTTTTCGCAGATTCCTTCCAACGACCTTACTATTCTTGGAACGATGATAATGCCCTCATTTCGCAACGGCTCCGTTTAGTAGCATGGCTATACCTTGCCTCCTTGCCTCTTC
Source organism: Epithemia pelagica (assembly GCA_946965045.2). Classification (NCBI taxonomy): domain Eukaryota; phylum Bacillariophyta; class Bacillariophyceae; order Surirellales; family Surirellaceae; genus Epithemia; species Epithemia pelagica. The sequence continues at coordinate 497,678 of OX337235.1, read as the reverse complement.
CAAATAACGGGAGGACTTATTGAAATATTACCAATAGATATGACGATTTTCATTCATGCGTCTTGATCATGATGGCAAACTCTCTACGTAGGGGTGCCTTTGCGTACATACTCCACGGACATTATCATACTGCTATCCTAGCTACCCTTATGCATCATTCCTGCCCCTTTTATTCTTTACGGGAACCGGGGATTCTGAGTTCAATGCGGGGGGGGGGGGGGGAAATCAGTGGCAATGATTTCGGAAATACAACTCTAGGGCCATTTTAGCCAATCATAGACTTTTGTTCTATTCCACCAATGGTATCGAAGAACCAGAAATCTCCGATGGGGAAAACGGTTGACGCTGCATCTAAACAACCAATCGAAACCAGCGAGAGAAAATGACAGCACAAGGGCGCTTTGGGTTTCAAGTCCCTTTCCTATTGACAACGGAAACAGCCAATCAGTTCTCAATATGACAATCAAATCTCGATGCATCCGTGGGTCTAACCCCGTGTGGCCAAAACGTCAAAAACAATGTGAAATGTGAGTATTGGGTTCCTTGTCCCAATGTGTTTTCGTTTCTGATCCCACGGACGCCACACGTGGTCTTATGGATCCACTCGACTTTTGCTCTTCCACCTCCAAATTCTAGATCCCTCACTTTGCTCACAATTTTCCAAACGGCAAAAGCAAAAAGCCTCAAGTCTTTGCACCGATTTTCAAGAACAACTACATTCACCATGAAGCTTTCTCTTGCCTTTCTCACCATGCTCTTCACTTCGTCTGCTGCCGCCGACTTTAGTTTGCGTGCTGCCTTTCAAGAAATGGTGGCCAGTGCCTCGACGGAATCGTACAATGCCCGCATTGTTGTGGGTGGTCTTTCGGACATGGTCTCGGACGAGGAAGCCAACTACATTACCAAGCAAGCTCAGGCCGCGTACAACCAGGCCTTTGGTTTCGACAAGGCGGGCCAAAAGTTGGGCGATATCAAGACTCAAGGCTTTTCCACCATTCCTTCCGACTCCTTTTGGTGGACACCCAGCAGTACTTCTCTTGTCAAGAACAGCCAAGAAGAAGCTGCCTTTATCAATGCTCAAGTCGATGTATTTTATTACAAGGACAGTGTGTTGGGTGCCACGGCCGATCTTGGTCTTCTTCACGAACAGTTCCAATATGACTTGTGCGACCGTCTTCAAAAGTCCTCATATGTCAATTTAGTTCATGCCAAGGACTGTACCTTTTCCTTCTTGGAACACACTGGCTTGAACACCATTGGACCCGTCGAAACGGCCTATGGACATGGCGAAATCACCGAAGCCCAGCTCACCTTGATTGGTTTGCCCCACGAATTGTCGGACCGTGACAATCAAATTCTCAATAAAGTGGTTCTCAAGGCCCACAATCAAGCCTTTAGCAACTCCGCCTTGTCTCTGGGGTTGTTCCAAACAGTGGCTGACATTGCCGTTGGTGGTCACCAAGGATGGTTGGACCGTTCGTGCGGATTGTGCTGCCCCTACGATGACGATGATCCACGATGCTGCTGCAATGCCAAGGCCGATGAGGCTACCATTGTCGTTGCCCGTGTTGCTGCTGCGGCTGGTCCCATTGAACAAGTTAGTTACCGTCATGCCAAGATTTCGCACGGTGACTTTGAAGACTTTGTTTGCTTTGAACTTCGTCAAAGTGGCAGTGCCACCTTTGAACATGTCCACGATTGTACCTTCAACTTTGTGTACAACCCCGTTGGCAAGGCCTTGACCAAGGCCAATTAAGTTTGGGTATTGCAGTATATGCATGTTTTGTCGAGTGGAGACACGTTGAATTTGTCTCCGGTTTCCGATACACCATCCTGAAAATAGAATGGAGAGTTCAGCAAATAAATATAATAATAGAAGGGGGAAAAGCATCCATAGCGGCCTTTTTGATTGCGCGCGCGCAAGCTCTGTGTTTCGCGAGAAACACTGGTTCCAAACTCTTCCAGCTTGAGCACCACACGCACGCACCCAAGAGTCCTGTTCACCATCTTGGATTGACAGTGTTGTTGTTGGTGTTTTTTCTCAAGCTCGTCGTCGTTGTCGTTGGTTGTTCTTGTTGTGAGCCGAATGGCGTGGCAAGCGGGAGGAGGGTGGTTGTGCACCACCACCACCTCCGCGACGTGTCGTCGTCGAAAAGGGATCACTGGCAGCCGCCTTTTGAAACCGATACAAGAGGAATTGATTGGTAATATCATGGCGAATGTCCAAGCGTTGCCACAAGTAGGGTTTGCCTATCATGGGATTGCGAGGCGTGCGCGTCGGAATCGTGGTAGAATGGGTGGATGACGAGGATAATGACAGGGATGCCAAGGGTTGATAATTGCGATACGTGTTTTGGAGTCGTTCTTGTTGTTGTTGTTGTTGTTGTATGGACAAGGGTGGTGGCGAGGGCATGGATGGACGATCCAGATATTGTGGAGAAAACATGGAACGACGAGGATCCTCCTCCTGGGACAACTCCCCCGTTGCGTTCCAGTCATTGTCGGTATCATCCTCATGGTCGGAAGTGGGTTGAATGAGGTTTTCTTGTTCCAACAAGGGTAACAAGAATTCGGGTTGCGGCAGGGACCAGACACAATAATACCCATTGGGTTTCTAGACGCAATGGACGGCTCGAAAAATATCTTGGACCTGTTTCGATCGTCCATCGTGTGATGGGCATAGGTACGAGACAAGGGATCCATCAATCCCTTGTCGAGTACAGCGTGAATGGAATTGTCTTGCGAAATAATCCACAGTTGCACAATGTGCGGACTGCAATCGACTTGAATCACCGTTCGTCGTTGTCGTCCTTATCCAAGAGGGGGTTCGTGCGCGGCCGATTCCGTACCCAATCAGGAAATCCCACAACCCAAAATGACAATGGGAGCCTTCTTTTTCTGGGCAAAATCTTTGGTGTCATTGTCGTCCTCCGTATTATACTCATCATCATTGTCATCATCATCATTCTCGGTCAATCCCATGGTTTCCGCCAAGGTTGTAGAATGCACCGGTCGATGAGCATGCGACGAATCCAAGGTGGTGGATACTGGCTGGTTATGGTCGTGATTCTTGTTTGGATCGTAATAGACTGCCGAAACAGAGGACAAATGCTGCTGATGCTGCGACGCTACGAGCAACGAGGTGGATACGGAAAGCGTCTTGTACTGATATTCCTGACGCATCGACCCATTCTTGCGGTCCAACTTGATCTGGTTGCTGCAACTTGGATCGATAGGAGAATCCCAATACCGAGAGGTGCCGTAGGGGGCGCCGGCAAGAAAAGTTTCAAATTGGCTAACGACCAACGGTTTATGCAAATAGTAGAAATGGCGAGGTGATATGCTCTGTTCTTCTTCTCATATACTACAATAGGAGAGTATTTAGATATCACTTTCTCGCAAGGCGTCCTCGAAGCCCTTCGCTATCTCTTGCAAGAACTTTGACGATGGCATCTTTTTCGTTGTCTTGCTTCGTAGCAACCGTCCGAACCTGTTCCCACTTCCCAATGCAACCTCTGAATGAGATGCCATTACCTCCGACTTTTCCCCTCCTCCACAAGTGGAACATACAGCAAGCTTGGTCGCTCCAAAACGGTCATCGGCTGGCACTTCGATTATCAATGTCGAAATTGCATTGTGCGAAAAATTCATATCAGGTAAGGTGTTTTGCAATGGATCCTCAAGGCCAATCAGTAAGAGAATACACAACCCAGTTTTGATGCCAGCGCCCTTAAACACCTTTTCCATGGCGTTGACTGCACTCTGGCGTTGCTCGGGAGTGTACGACAGTCGATTCTTTACACTCACTAGCATGGGACAGTAGCAATCATCAGTATTGTGTTGATATCGCACAGGTATCACCAGGTCGTAAGCCGGGCAAGAGGCATACGCATAGGATGCCCTTGCACCTCGATACCAGTGCTCCAATAGGCCACTCTCCTGCAGTTCTTTCAGGCTGTAACGCAAGTAATTGCGACACACTTGGATAAAATTGACGCTTGCTTCTCCAGTGCTATCAACGCTATATGAATCATCATCGTTGCCTTGTAGTCTTTTGATAAATTTCTCAAGTGGAACAGAGAGATGCAAGAGATTTTGTGATTTTTCCCAGCGCAACTCGTCTCCACAAGCCAGCATGTAAAAGGCAGCAGCGACTTCACCAACATCTCCCTTTTCAGGACGACACAATGCAGACGTGTACATCTTGATGGCAAATTCGGACCAGAAAGAAGGAGGATGAGAAAAGTCGCCAAAACGCTTGCACTTCTCGATCATTTGGGACATGGCAAGCCATGCGCATACCGGATCCGGAAGGTACGCAATATCTGCGACAGATGGTTGTTCCGGGTCAAAATGAGTGAGATGGGCATACCCCGAAGCCACTTGTTTTGACGCAAGATCAAATGAAACATGGCCCAATGGCAGACGAGCTGCCAAAATTGAAAAACATGAACTCACGTTCTCCAATTCAATCTTGTAGGTCCCACCTTTCATCCGAAGCAAAATTGAGTCCAACGCATCTTTCAAATCACCCTTTAGATGCATCCGAGCGAACAACGGGCGCCCATATTGGACTGCAACATCAAACTCTGTAGAAGATTTTTTATCGAATTCGGAACCATTGGTTATTAAAACAAGTCCATTCGTTGTGATTTCGAAAAATGGAGCATACAATCTTTTGCCTGAGTTGTATGTTGGTCTTACATTTCTTGAGTAGTATGAATTCTGCGGTGGTTCCGGAAAGTAGTTTGCCAAACTCATGCTTGTTCCTGCAAACACGCCAACAATGTTATGTTCATTTCGTTCTTTTCGAAGCCACCATCGTATGCTTCGAAAATAAAACCCGTCACCATTGTTGATGAGGTGTTGGGACTCGTCAAATAGCAGCACGACCTTTTTCGTTCTTGCCTTCTCTACAGAAGCATCCAACTTCTTCCACAGCGTTTCTCGGCCATCACTGGTGGTTCCAATTGTTTTAACGTCCAGAGTGTCGGAGAATATGTCACTGCCCCATGCTAAGTGCGTGACTTCACCATAATGGCACAGAATAAGTTCGCAGTGAACGTCGCTTTGATTGTCACTGTTAAACATCTTCTTGCATTCGTGTAGCAATTTGGTCTTGCCAGTTCCACTCGATTGGATGAGCGGAAAATACGGAGCCATGTACTCGTCTCTTGCGGAGTCTTTCCATTTGAAAAGTTCTTCCACTCGAGCATTGAATGCATTTAAGTCTCGTTTGTAAAACATAGCGTTGTTTTTGATGTCAAAGTCGATCAAGGCCACTCTCTGGGATTCATTGGGGGAAAGATCCATACGAGCTACTTTTCTTGTTGTCAAAAAATGTGCCAAGTCAATCTTCAAATAGTCTTGAGAAAATGCAGAGAGTTTAGGATTTTCTTTCAACATTTTGATCGATTGACTTCGAATAAAGTCTTTTAATTCTTGTGACATATTTGTCTTGAACCAAGTGTCTTCCAAGTAGTTACCAAGTGTTTTGCTGTCCTCTGGTGGATTCGAAGAGCTAGCTTTCAAGATTTGGCGTGTCTTCCTTATGGTCACTTTTCGGTTCTTTTTAGATGGGCCGGTTCCGTCATTGCCCCCTCCAACCTCTCCCCCCTCGTTGTTGGTAGAGCCTCGATTACTCCGTATCGCGACAAGAGTTCTATTGTTGTTGTTGTTGCGTTGAGTTGTAGACACAATATAGCGACAAATAAGTTTGTTGTAGCAGAGTTGGATTCGTTGATACAGTGCAGTAGACGATCGAGAATTGTCGAATCATTCCGAGTGATAGTATAGTGTAAAGTTGGTAATTAGTCATGCCAGAACAAGAATCCATGCCAAGCCACAGAAACATTAGTCCAAGGAAGAAACATGGTGGAAAAGGATACAAGAGGGACAAACCACTTGTCACCACTCAACAAAACGACGACACCAAATCTTTGGTACAACCAACTAATACTTACTTTTGGCCTTCCACAAAGGATTGTAGATTGGATCCAGGAAGGCAAAATGCCTCAGCAACATGATTCTGATACGCATACGCCAAAATCCACAGACCAAGCATCCACGACACAAGTCGTCCACACCGGGAGAAGGAAGAAAACAAAAAGACCATGGTCGATGTCACGGTTTTTGCTTTCGGGTCATATTTTGGAAGGGCCAAAACCCAAAACCGTTTGGGTGGGCCGGGCGATGGTTTGGTCGTGCAGAAGCAAAGGCAAAAGCTACACGGCGGGAGCTCACGCGAGCCGGCGTCAGGATTGGATCGTATCGAGACAATTTTTTCCTTTCGGATGACGGACGAACAAAGGTACCCCCCAATCGCACCCAAAAATTCTCTTGGTCCTGTACCCCCCTCACTGATCCATGCACATTCCGGGGGTACAGGAAACCGAAAATTACGGTAGTCCTACAGCATACCCCCAAAACAGTCAGTGACATCGATACTAGCCGATTTTTTCACCCCTCCCTTGTTATTTTTTCCTTCTACGTTAATTGACCGGTATCCCTTTTTCTCACGATCACCCGAGTCTGCAAATTTCTATTCCAAACTCTTCTTTCCCGTTACGCCAGCAATGTGGCAAGCGTTCTTGCCTCTGCCAGAATTTCCCGGGGGGTCTGTTTTCGCTATTGTAAAATAGCTGTTCTGGGGGAGGAGAAAATTTGGAGTTTCTATGGTTCCACCCCGTCCTTAAAACTACTACGAGAAACAGGCAAGGTACACGACGGGAGCTCACGCGAGCCGTCGTCACGATTGAATCGTCACAAAATGGCTCAGACGTGCTCGCATCCATTCCATTGATCCCCCGTCTAAATATCCTTGTATTAAATTTAACGTTTGGAACCATGCAAAGAATGATGCCACTGCACGAACAAGCACGATATTCGGGGCTTTTCATCTTGGACAAAAAACCAAAATGGACTTGAGGGTTTGGATGGCGTTTGCGTAAGACTGCGCTGGTCGCACTGAACCCTTGCAACAATGATGACAAGAGGGGACAAACCGCTGTCGCATTGGGAGGAAACCGAAAAGGTCTCTGTGCCACCAATAGCTGAATTTGGCCGAACTACACAAGAAATGGCAAGAAGGACCACCCATGAACAAGAGGCATGAGGGACATGCCGCGGCGGTGTGCAATGAAGGCAGCTACGATATGGGAGGATACAATGGTGCTTCTTCAAGTTTGGATTGTGTGGAACGAAGGAACGTGAAAGATCTGCTTCATTTTTCTACAACAACAAAAAAACAGCTCGAAGAAGAGCCACTGGAATATATTGATTTGTAAATTACTTGCAGGCCGACATGGATGTTGCGCTCATGTAGTTCAAATTCGCTACATTGTCATAATGGGGGGATTTCACTTTGAGTGGTAACCAGTAAATGGTCCGAATGGCAGGAAGATACTACCTATCAAGAAAACACGAGTCAGGGAAAGAACAGTTCTCACAGTTTATATACTACTCCCACTTGTTGAACCGACATGATTTTGTTGGAGAGTAGTCCAAGGTAGTTGTCTGTGTTTTCGTAGGTTTCTTTCATGGAAAGAGGGAAAGAGAAAGGCTCGTCCTTTTGCGACGAACTTATCCTGATCGACCACTCCAATTATCTTCTTGCTATGATTGTTACCCATATCCCATGATTCCGCCCCCTTTTACTTACAACACGGGTAGACTTGTCTTCAAAAGTCCTCGTATGTCAATTTATAGTTCATGCCAAGGACTGTACCTTTTCGTTCTTGGCGCCCGTGAACAACATTGGACCTGTCGAAACGGCCTACGGGCATGACGAAATCACCCAAGCCAAGCTCACCTTGATTGGTTTGCCCCACGAATTGTCGGACCGTGACAATCAATCAAGTGGTCCCCAAGGCCCACAATCAAGCCTTTGGCAAAACATACAGTGGCTGATATTGCGGTCGTTGGTCACCAACGTTGGTTGGACCGTCCCCTTCGATGACGATGATCCACGATGCTGCTGCAATGCCAAGGCCGTTGAGGCTACCATTGTCGTTGCCCGTGTTGCTGCTGCGGCTGGTCCCATTGAACAAGTCAGTTACCGTCATGCCAAGATTTCGCACGGTGACTTTGAAGACTTTGTTTGCTTTGAGCTACGTCCAAGTGGCAGTGCCACCTTTGAACATGTCCACGACTGTACCTTCAACTTTGTGTACAACCCCGTTGGCAAGGCCTTGACCAAGTCCAACTAAGTTTGGGGAATTGTAGTATATGCATGTTTCGTCGATTGAAGACACGTTGAGCCCTGCTCCGGTTTCCGATGTACCATCCTGAAAAAGGATGGGGAGTTCAGCAAATAAATATTATAGGAGGTGAAAAAGCATCCATTGCGGCTTTTGAATTGCGCACGCAAGCTCTGTGTTTCGTGAGAAACAATGGAGATTCCAAACTCGTCCAGCAACACGCACGCACCCAAGATTCATGTTTACAATGGTTGATGGACTGTGTTTGTTTTTTTTCAAGCTCGTCGTTGTCGATGGTTGTTCTTGTTGTTGTTTTCCGAATGGCGTGGCAAGCGGGAGGATGGTGGTTGCGCACTCGTCGTTGAAAACGGATCACTGGCAGCCGCTTTTTGAAACCGATACAAGAGGAATTGATTGGTGACATCATGGCGAATGTCCAAGCGTTGCCACAAGTAGGGTTTGCCGGTCATGGGATTGCGAGGCGTGCGCGTCGGAATCGTGGTAGAATGGGTGGAAGACGATGATAATGACAGGGATGCCAAGGGTTGATAATTGCGATATATGTTTTGGAGTCGTTCTTGTTGTTGTTGTTGTATGGACAGGGGTGGTGGCGAGGGCATGGATGGACGATGCAGATATTGTGGAGCAAACATGGAACGATCCTGGAACAATTCCCCCGTTGCGTTCCTGTCGTTCTTGTGGTCGGTATCATCCTCATGGTCGGAAGTGGGTTGAATGAGGTTTTCTTGTTCCAACAAGGGTAACAAGAATTCGGGTTGCGACAGGGACCAGATACAATAATACCCATTGGGTTTCAAGACGCGATGGACCGCTCGAAAAATATCTTGCACGTGTTTGGATCGTCCATCGTGATGGGCACAGGTACAAGACAAGGGATCCATCAATCCCTTGTCGAGTACAGCGTGAATGGAATTGTCCTGCGAAATACTTGACAATTGCGCCGCCGAATCTTCCCGAATGTGCAAGGCACCGGATTGTACCTGGTCGTGACAAAACATGGTTTGCAATTGCACAATGCGCGGACTCCAATCGACTTGAATCACGGTTCGTCGTCCTTGTCGTCCTGGTCGTCGTCCCAGAGAGGGTTCGTGTGCGGCCAAATCGGTACCCAATCGGGAAATCCCACACCCCAAAATGACAATGGGAGCCTTGTGTTTCTCGGTAAACGACGAATCGTTGTGGTCATGGTCGTCCTCTGGATTATACTCCTCCTCATCATCATCATCATCATTATCATTCTCGGTCAATCCCATGGTTTCCGCCAAGGTTGTGGAATGCACCGGTCGCGTGGCATGGGACGAATCCAAGGTGGTGGGTACGGGCTGGTTGTGATTCGGGTGGGACTCGTAATACGAGACGGCCGCACCGGAGAACCGAGGCTGTTGCTGCGGCGACGAAAGGAGCAAGGAGGTGGGGATCGACAGCGTCTTGTACTGATATTCCTTCAACGTTTCGTACGAGGCATTGCCCCATTCTTGTGGTTCGACTTGATCGGGTTGCTGCAACATGGATCGATAGGCATGATCCCAATACTGAGAGGTACCGTACGGAGGCACCGGCAAGGCCAGGTTTAACTGGGCCAAGGTCCAACGTTTCAGGCGATCAATGACATAACGACCACGCAGAGACGGCATGATATACCTAGTATACGGACAAGGACACTGTGAAACGGAGAAGAACGAGGACAATGATAATAGGACCACACACAGGGAAGGAAGTCCATCCAACGATGCCAATGGATTGTGTGGCCCTCCCGAAAAGATTCGATTGAAATAGGTGCGTTTGAAGTGCGTTTTCGGTCCGATCAGGTCGCGTTGGATCATGGTCAAAGGCGTCTGTCCGCACTCCGCACATGCGTCTGTCCTCCAGCCGGCTTGGTCATCCGGTCCGTCCATTGCCTTAAAAGCTTGTTCCGTCTCGGATTGCACTACTAATCGATTATCTACGTAAGCTAGCCTTTCTCGTACTAGGTCTCGTCAATGTCCCAAAAGGCTAGGTCGTTAGTCCAAACATCATTCCACCAAGATTTAGGGGAGGCGACATTCTCGTAGGTCAAAATTCAGTTCTGGTAGTCACCATCATGACTCATCTCATCCTCATCCACATCTTGGACATCGGAGTCATCAGAATCATTGTAAGGGGCGATGGTCCGTGCAGTGCCTTGGTTTGCACGCTTTCGTTCCGGTTGCTTGGCGGCCTTGAGGAGTATCGAGAAAACAAACATCTTGGCAGCACCCCTGTGCTCCTTGGTGAAGTCTTTGTCCTTCGAAGTGAAGGCTTGTAGTTCGTATTGCATATCTTCCTTCACACACTTGAAAGGTAACTTGATTTTCTGCTTCGCTACAAACTTTGGTTTGCCACCCTCATACGTTGCATGTTCCTGTTTGGCCCGGTCACAGAGTTGCTTGAACTCTGTGACCCTATCGTCCTCTTGCCCAAGATCAGGATGCGCCGCCAACAGTCGACCTTTCTGGAAGAAATAGCTTGGCACAACAGAATCGACCTGGACTGCCATGCCATCATCCACCAGCCCCGGAGTGTAGGTCTTCGTGGACCCTCCTGGGACACACATGTCCACAGAACAGAACAGAGTATTAGAACTCTCAAACTTAGATGCACAGTAGGGATATGAAGCCGCTACTACCAGTTCCTTGAAAGCAGCACCACCACCACCCTTCTTAGGTGTCTTGGCCGGGGTGAGGCCCATCTTTTTGAACGCTTGAACCGCCTCCTCCATGCTGAAGCTGTTGATTTCGCTGTTGTTGTCTTCTACCTCTTCTTCTGCTGCACCAGATTCAACTGACGCCTCTTCAAGATCAATGGAGATGTCCTCCTCCTCCTCAGCCCCACTGTAGTCTCCGTCTTCAACTTCCTCGGCTTCGTCCTCGACAAGGTTGTTAACCTCTAGGCGATTTTGCTCTTCAGCAGCAACAGCTGATTCTATAACAAAAGAAAGAAAGTAGTTAGAATCATGAAGCAACTTTCAACAATGGACACTTTACTTACGTCGTTTACCAGCTCGGGCTTTCCGTGCCCCTGTCAAAGTCTGGTTAATATTCCAGGCTCTGGCTTTTTCGCGAAAGAGAGGGCCAAAATTCTTGTATGCCTTGTGGACGTCGGGCTTGCAGCGCTCGGGAAAGTGAGTGAGAAGGACTTTCTTCGCAGTGTTAACGGACGTGTCGTTGCTTGAAATTCCACCGTGGCTTGGACCCTTGCGAAAGAGTTCAGCGAGCTTGGCGTCGTCTTTCTTACTCCAAGCAGGTACTCTGTCGGTCGGTAGCACCACTTTCATTTCATTGAGACAAAATTTATGATGGCAAGAGATTGCGAGACAACGACGTGAAGTTCTTCTTCTGAGCACTCCGTTGTGTTTGTGTGACTGGCATGCTTGCAATCAGAAACGAGTTGACTTTCCCTCTCGCAGTCACACGGCATTGCAAGCAGGCGCGGTAACTGAAAAAACATAATTGGTCCGTTCAACGGAAAGCCCAAATTCCGAGATCTGGCCCGAATTCCGAGATCGACCCGAATTCCGAGATCTGGCCCGAATTCCGAGATCGACCCGAATTCCGACCAAAGTATACTTTATTTCAGAGTAAAAACCCGAATTCCGAGATCTGGCCCGAATTCCGAGATCGACCCGAATTCCGAGATCTGGCCCGAATTCCGAGATCGACCCGAATTCCGAGATCGGGGCCAGATTTCTGACATCAGGACCAAAATTAATTATTGACACGTGCCATCCAACTGACCGGCCCGCTTTCTTACGCTTAATCGGTTGTTTGTCTAATCTGTAATGGACATGTACGTGCTAAGTCAATATGACAGGTCTAGAGAGTGGTGTTATATTGGTCACGAATGAATAGTCATCTGCCTATGTAACACTATCAACATGGATCCGTTCAAATTTTTCGGTGGGGAACGGTCCCTAATCCACAGTTGTAGTCCCTAGTAGAAGTAGAAAGGAGAAATCGATGCTCGCGTGAATCGTGAAAGGTACGATTTCTACCTAAAAGTCGTGTCTCGTCCTCAAGATTTCTCACAAAAACTGTCCATCATGGCTCCGTCGAATGCCGAGGGGAACAAGCGGCAACGCTGGTCTGCCCCAAACCCTGAAGACTTTTTGTACTATGCCCGGTTGATCTGGAGCAACGATTCCCTTTTGTTCCACCGTAAAAAGGGGACCGTCCAAAGTGAGGAGCGGATGTTTCGGCAGTATTTTGGGTGTGGCATTCTTGTTTGCTTGAATTTGTGGTGCGCTCTTGTGGAGTCCGACTCGGTGCCTGTGTCAGGAACAATGTCCCATCTTCTTTGGACACTCATGTTCCTTCGGGTGTATGCAAAGGAACGAGTATTGTGCACTCTGGCTGGTGGTGTCAACAGGAACACGTTCTCGAAATGGACATGGCTCTTCATTGATGCCATTGTCCGCCTTGAAAGTCAAGTGGTAAGTCTCCCTACAGTCATTTTTGTTTGTTTTTGTTTCATTATCTAACATTCCAAGAATGCTTTACAGATAGTGTGGGAAAACCGCTATAAGCTAGACAAAGGGAATGACTGCCTCATTAGTGTTGATGGGACAGACTTTCGGGTGGCTGAGAACGGACGCAAGTTCTACAGCCACAAATTCAAGAAAAGTGCCCTCAGATATGAAATTGGGCTGTGTATTTTGACAGGGGATGTCGTGTGGTTGAATGGGCCCTACGTTGCTGGCAGCCACAACGACATCACAATTTTCCGTGACTGTCTTCTGTCACACCTCGACCCCAATGAGAGGGTCGAGGCTGATGATGGCTACCGTGGCGAACATCCTGAGTTTGTCAAGTGCCCAGCTGGATTCAGCAATCCAGCAGACAATCTAAAAATGCAACAACGAGTCCGAAGCCGACAAGAAACCATCAACAAGCGGTTCAAGGACTGGGGTTGTCTGCGTCAAACGTGGCGGCATGACATTGCGTCCCATGGCCGTGCTTTCCGTGTCATCCTCATCGTCTCGCAACTTGCCATCAACAATGGAGAGAAACTCTTCTCCGTTGACTACACAGATCCATCCTAGTCGTCCACAGATCCATAGTCCATAGTCGTAACAGATACTAGTGAAATTAGCCATTGTCGAAATTTGGGTTTTAGCTATGGACTGTCAACACTATCTGCTTCAAGGCAATGATTAACTAGGATAGGTTGTGTTATGACTACTAGCCAGACTTCTCGTTCGGACTCGACAGGTTATTGGCCGATCTCTTGGCAGCCTCTCGTCCGAGACGGAACCAGCTTTTAAGGCAATTTCATTATTTCTCCAAAAGAGTTTCACGAGAGAGGAGACCAACAGAAGACGAGAACATCGAAAGCTCTCTCTAGATTCGATTGGAACCAGACCCACCATGACGACGACGACGACGACGACCCGTTTTTATTCTGCCTTGAAGTTGTTACGAAATCGTCATGGGTGGGATCGATGGAAGCAATGGGTGTGGCAAACCTTTGACGTTTGTTTGCCCGTCCATCGTTATGGATCCGTCGTCTATTGGGATTATGCCCATCGCAACAGTGGGTCGTCCTCCGTGTCGTCCCTCTTGGCCACGGCGGGATCCAATACCAATCCAGCCGGTGAATGGGCCCATGTCTCGCATGCCGCCTTGCAATCCTATTCCTATCATTTACTTCCCGTGCCACCACCACCACCACAACAAGGGCCACCAGGTTCAAACGAAGAAGCACAACCACCAACGCACTCGTTTCTCACCACGTTTGACGTGGACCAGCTACGAACCAATTCAACCAAAAAGCAAGAGGACGATCCAGTGGCCACCTTGCATACCACAACTCTGTGGGAAACCCTGGGTTTGTCTCCACCACAAGACGACTACGACAATGACAAAGATTACGACAGTGAGGATGCCGAGTTGGAAGAGGAGGAGGAAAAAGAAGAAGAAGAACAAGACAGTGTCATTAAGAGCGACACGAGAAAAAGAGAGGACCGTGGCTCGTTGGGGACACCATCCGCAACCAATTCGAGTACTCGTTCCAACAACAACAACAATAATAGTAAGGAACCCGTCTTGATTCTCGGATGCGGCGTGTCACGATTGGGGTGGGACATGGCCCATCAACCTCCACAGTATTATCGAGGCCCCATTATTCAAGTCGATTGGTCCTCTCCCGTCATGCAAGTCCAATCTCGTTTGTGTCGCGATCAAGTCGAGGCGGGTCGCATGCAATTATTTGTAGACAATGCCACGGAATTGTCCTCCCAAACCACGAATGGGATTCCCAATCTTCGTCCCAATTCCATACAGGCCGTGGTCGACAAGGGCTTGCTCGATCCACTCTCTTGTACCTATCTCCATCACGATCGTCGACAAGTCCAAGTCCATTCCATGATGCAGGCCGTCCATCGCGTCTTGAAACCATTGGGATATTATTGCATTTGGTCCCTCTCGCAACCCGAATATTTTTGGCCCGTCCTCTTTCCCAATTCGAATGGTACTGCCACCACCACCCACCACAAACAAGAACAAGAACAACAACGATTGTGGCAAAATGTGGAAATTCGATACGATGTCTCCAATCAATTACTCTTGTATCGGTTGCAAAAGGCACCCGATCCGACCCGTCTCATGGCTGCTGCATCCAAAAAGAAGAAGAAGAAGAATAAAAAGAAGCAAACGCCAAAGAAGAAGCGGTAATCGATTGCAATTTTTGTTCCTTTGTTTGTTTGTCCCAGAGGCCCCGCCATGGACAGTGTCGACACACTAAAAGGTTTGGTTGCAACATGGGAAAACAAATCTCGCACACACCCTCACAACCCAATCTTTCAACGAGCAAACCCTGCATGAAATGACCCTCTTCTACACGTGTCCCCGTCCAAACGCCTTGGCTTCCACAACTCCTCCAGGAAGTAAACTGCTGTGGTTGCAATCTTCTTTTTCTATTCATGTATATACTTAACGCTCCATCCTATTTTCAGAATGGTGTATCGGAAACCGGAGCCGAGCTCCACGTGCCTCCAATCGACGAACCTTGTCCACTACAATCCCCCAAACACTTAATGGACCTTGGTCAAGGCCTTGTCAACGGGATTGTACACAAAGTTGAAGGTACAATCGTGGACATGTTCAAAGGTGGCACTCCCACTTTGACAAAGTTCCAAGCAAACAAAGTCTTCCAAGTCACTGTGCAAAATCTTGGCATGACTTGTTCCATGGGACCAGCGGCCGCCGCCACTCGAGCCATGACAATGGTAGCCTCATCGGCCTTGGCATTGCAGCAGCATCGTGGATCATTGTCATCGTAGGGGCAGCACAATCCACAGGAATGGTCCAACCACCCTTGGTGACCCCCAACAGCAATATTGGCAACGGTTTGGAACAAACCAAGAGACAAGGCGGAGTTGCCAAAGGCTTGATTGTGGGCCTTGTTGAGGACGACCGCTGATCCTCGGGGGGGATGTATTCCCCCCGCACGTGCCTAGTTACTATAGCCCGATTTTTACTGTACTCAAATTTTAATTTTAGTGTATATAAGTAAAATTTTCGGTCGTGGGAAAAACCGAAAAAATGAGGCAAAGGGAAACCGTCACAAAATGAGCCGAAACAGACCACGAGAAACAAACCGCGTGCAACAACAGCAACAACAATAGCAACAAGAACAACAATAGCAACAAGAACAACAATAGCAACAAGAACAAACAACAGCAGAGCCAGGACAAAGACAATGTAACAAAAAGGACATCACAACCAACCAGACCAAAGGATAAAGGCGAGACATGAAAACCAACCAAAGAGAGACACAAGGCGAGACAAGTCGACAACTAAAGAAGGAAGGCAAGGCAGAGAAAGGCAAAGACAAAGGCAAGACAAAGCAAAAACAACAGATAGCACCAGCAACAACAGAAATCGAAGAGAGCCATTAAGAGACAACAATCAACAAGGAATAGGGAGGGTGAATGCATTCGAGGAGGACCAAAATCAAAGAGAAACGGCATTCGAGAAGGACCAAAATCAAAGAGAAATCAAGATTAAGGTTAGACATGCCTTTGGAAAGAACACAGCAATCAAGAAGAAACAGCAAAAGACAAACTTACCTATGGATTTGTAGCGAACATCACAAAGAGCTCAAGCATCAACCTGTTAAGACGAAGATGGTGAGAGAATAGCAATAGACAGACAGCAAAGCAAACGAAGTAACTTACCCATTTCATTCTGTCATTCAGTAGTGACGACCCCCGTGGTTGTAATGGTAGTGATCACCGCCATGTCGGTGATAGCCACTGTGGTGGTTGCCGTGGTTTGGCCACGAAGAAGATGCAGGATACTGACGTGGAGGCGGTGGTGGCAAGGAATGATGGTGATAGTGATGGACTGTTGGGCCATTCACACGGGATGAAGGAACAGGAGGAGGTGGCGAATATGATCGAGGAGGGGGTGGCGGAGGGGAAGGCCTGCGGTAATGATCGTAACGGGGTCCATACGATGGTGGAGGTGGAGGAGGAGTCCACCCACCATGGTTACGATCGCTCGAATGGCAGGAGTACGATCGAGAATGAGGGGGAGGAGGAGGAGGCAACCGATTGTAGTGGTTGTCGCGTTGGTGGTAGTGACTGCGACTCTCGTTGCGCTGGTAGTTGTGGTGGTAGTTGTCGTGTTGGTGATGAGAGTGTGTGGTGTTTGTTGTATTGTTGTTGTCCCATGCAGAAGGAGGAAGGAGCGGGGGTGGTTTGTCCTCGTCGTCTTTTTTCGCGGCTACTGGTGGAGATTTTTTCTTAGGTTCCTCTGAAACGAGAACAGTAGAGAGGTAAGATACAGAAGTAGTAACAACATGCATCAGTCAGACAACAACGTACCTTTTTTGCTTTCTTCTTCGTCATCGGATGGCATTCACCAATGGGCCGTCACCGCCTTCTGTTTCGAGTGGTCCGTCACTTCTTGATACTCAAAGTTGATCTTTTCACCCTTGTGGCGGCCATAATTCGTCGCAAGAGGTTGAGGAACGCCCGAGTTCGCAACCGTGGTGATCCCAGTTCTCCGAGCGGAACGACCAGTAAAGTTGCCGGTTCCTTTGAAACCACAACGCTTAGCCAACTCTTTCGTCTTGCGCGCAGCGAAATTTTCGCCCAACTTTCCACCAGGACGCATGCCAGTCAATGGATTAATCTTTGTTTTCGACATATCAGGAACAAGATCCGTCCAGGCACGGTGAGTCGATCCGTCAGCGCGTGTGGCAATTACTTTGGCGGGTGCTTCACGAAGGAAGAAGAGCCCTTTCCAACCCGGCGGGTGGGCAACTCTACGGTACTCCATGACCAGTTTGTAGGTGCTCCATGGATCCTTGGGGTTTTCAACAATCATGTTCCCTTTGCAATCCACTGCACGCCGGAACGAAGGGTTGGCAAGAGTCAATTTTACATTTTTATGGTGACCGGAGTCAAGAGGAATGATCGCCGCCTTACCAGCGAGATTGCCGTGCGAATCATCTAGACTTTTAACAAATAGAAAGTCTGTTACTTTTGCTAAATGCATCTGAGTAGAAACAACAAGCAGAGGTGAGAAGCGTGTGATCCATACGACAATCCAACGGATCGTGGACGTACCTCTAGATATCGAAAACTACAGTCACGGCAGACTTTGTAGAACACCATCGTGAGGAGATCCCTGTAAATTTCGAACGGACGAAGTGGAGGACTCGCATACTTTCGCATGGACTTCTCGTCGTTGAGGCAAACTCCGCCAAACTCAGAACGGACGGTGGCGGTTTCCGACCACAAGTTCTCCAAGTAGGCATGGTACGAGCCCTCCCCTTTGAGGTCCGACTGCGTGATCACGACTCCATTGGCTCGCAGGATGGAAAAGATGTGATTGAGCACTTTGCCGGTCGTGTTTGGCTGGTAGTGATACTTGGGGTCGTGGGGATCGTGCTCCCCCTTTTTGTACCCAGCCATGCGCAGATTCATGCAGAAAATCATGCAGAGAGAATTCAACAACCCAAGTTTGCCACGAGTAATACCCCCCCCTGAGAGCAACAAAAAGCTTGGGCACCTTCAAATTCTCGCCCTTTTCAGTATCAGGATCAATGATGGGCGCCGCGAGTCCTCTATAGTATTTATGGCGACGGAGAATGTCCAAGAATCGTTTGAAAGAGTCCGCCTTGGCCTTGTTGAACGACTCCGAGTTCTGCGAGAGCTCGCAAACGTCGTACTTGTGGTTCTCGTCTTCGTATACATCCTCGCTGATGCGAGCAAAGGTGTTCCAGTACTGAATACCGTCCTTGGTGTGTGGCACATCCACGGGGAGTTTTCGATACTCCGCAATCATCAGCTCGCCATCCTCATTTTCGGTCACATGTCTCTGCTTGACGCATGCCATGGCAATGGTTCGTGTATCGAGTGGAGATGGGGGACCAATGGCAGCAGGAGGATGATGTTCGTCCAGTGGTTCCTCGTCGTCCGTATCTTCCAACAGGTGGTACCAATCGTCTTCATCTTCATCGTCATCGTCCCTGAAAGAAAGAACGACATTCGTGTGAGACACAACAATCATACAAAAGAAGGGAGTATCTCATCCTCAACTTACTCCGGAAGATAAGGAACAAGAGGAGGAAGACGATCGTCTTCTTCGTCGTCGTCTTCCTCGTCGAAAAGGGAAGGACGATCCTTCTTCCCATTGGTGCTGAAAAAGAGGAGGCCATTCTTGTCAGACACAACAATCATACAGAAAAGACGACGGTAATGATGATCCAACAACTTACCTTTCTTTCGGGTGAGGATGGTGACAAGGAGGAGGAGGAACGTTTTCCTTCCCATTGTCAACGGTGGGAGGAGGAAGTTTCTTCTTTGGATGAACCTTCTTTGTAACCTTCCGAACAGGAGGGCGAGGAATGTCGTCTATCTCTTCATCGCGGTACCTCTTCTTGGCTGCTGCAGCAGCAGCTTGGCGTTTAGATCGACGGGGGCGGAGCGGAGTCTTGGCCATGGTCTTTTGTTTCCTGCAATGGGATGCAAAAATGGCGATGGAAGAAAAAGTGTGAGGTTTGTTTTGCACGGTAAACACAGCAACGAATTCAAAAATGGATGAGGCA
Organism: Epithemia pelagica; assembly: GCA_946965045.2. Classification (NCBI taxonomy): domain Eukaryota; phylum Bacillariophyta; class Bacillariophyceae; order Surirellales; family Surirellaceae; genus Epithemia; species Epithemia pelagica. The sequence goes on along the minus strand of OX337235.1, from coordinate 478,386 downwards.
GGGCACGCGCGCAGGAAGAAAAAGGAAGGAAGGAAGAGTCGCAGGAAGGAAGACTGGTCGACAATGACAAAAAACAACAATCAAACTTACATTTTCTCCAACTTGGCAAGGTACCAAGGATCGGAATGAACACTGTGAGCATCGGTGTCGCTCCCAGTGCATTCATCCATCTTTGGAACGAAGGTACCGTCCAAAGGTACAAAGGCGAGTGAGATGGCGTCCGACGAGGATGAACACAACGATAAGAACACGACGACAAAGACGACGAAGAAGAAGCAATGGAGATAGGAGAAGACACAATGCCACGATTTCCCTTGTCCTTGGAAGGCATGGGGCTGACAACGGCCGTAGGAGGTTTCGTCATGGTCAGGTCTTCCTTTTTCCAAACGAATGATGAAAACACAAAACACAACGCCCAACACACAAATGCGGCCGCTTTATCTGCTTGGAAACTCGTAGATCCTAAGTAACCTCTAAGTATATTTGTGAGTCCTAATTAGATTGTTCCTTATTGTCGTAAGTAATCTTTCTTTACAATGGTACTGTTTTCCTATGTATTCCAAACAATTAGAAAACTCAACGTACTTTATTACATCCCCCCCTCGGACGCAATCATTTGCTGCTCGGAATGCTTCTCGTCGGGGGCACTCGTCGGGGCGTAACTCCTCGAAGGGCAATACCTTGGTGACCCCCAACAGCAATATTGGCAACGGTTTGGAACAAACCAAGAGACAAGGCGGAGTTGCCAAAGGCTTGATTGTGGGCCTTGTTGAGGACCACACGGCTGAGAATTTGATTGTCACGGTTGGTGACCTCCGACCGCAATATCAGCCACTGAATGTTTTGCCAAAGGCTTGATTGTGGACCTTGAGGACCACTTGATTTGAGAATTTGATTGTCATGGTCCGACAATTCGTGGGGCAAACCAATCAAGGTGAGCTCGACATGGGTGATTTCGCCATGTCCGTAGGGCGTTTCGACAGGTCCACTGTTGTTTGCGGGCTCCAAGAAGGAAAAGGTACAGTCCTGGGCATGAACTAAATTGACATACGAGAGGACTTTTGACAACAAGTCTACCCGTGTTGCAACTAAAAGGGGGCGGACTCGTGGGACATGGGCAGCAATCATAGCAAGAAGATAATTGGAGTGGTTGATCAGGATTAGTTCGTCGCAAAAGGACGAGCCTTTCACTTTCCCTCTTTCCATGAAAGAAACCTACGAAAACACAGACAACTACCTTGGACTACTCTCCAACAATGTCGGTTCGATAAGTAGGAGTAGTATATAAACTGTGAGAACTGTTCTTTCCATGACCCGTGTTTTCTTGATTGGTAGTATCTTCCTGCCATTCGGCCCATTTATACTGGTTACTACTCAAAGTGAAATCCCCCCATTATGACAATGTAGCCAATTTGAACCACATGAGCGCAACATCCATGCCGACCTGCTAATAATTTACAAATCAATATATTCCAGTGGATGTTCTTCAAGCTGTTTTCTGTTTTTGTAGAAAAATGAAGCAGATCTTTCACGTTCATTCGTTCCACACAATCCAAGGTTGAAGAAGCCCCATTGTATCCTCCCATATCGTAGATGCCTTCATTGTACACCGCCCCGGCATGTCCCTCACGCCGCTTGTTCATGGGTGGTCCTTCTTGCCATTTCTTGCAGAGAGACTTTTTCGGTTTCCTCCCAATGCGACAGCGGTTTGTCCCCTCTTGTTATCATTGTTGCATGAGTTCAGTGCGACCAGCGCAGTCTTACGCAGACGCCATCCAGACCCTCAAGTCTATTTTGGTTTTTTGGTCCAAAATGAAAAGCCCCGAATATCGTGCTTGTTCGTGCAGTGGCATCATTCTTTGCATGGTTCCAAACGTTAAATTTAATACAAGGATATTTAGACGGGGGATCAATGGAATGGATGCGAGCACGTCTGAGTCATTTTGTGACGATTCAATCGTGACGACGGCTCGCGTGAGCTCCCGCCGTGTACCTTGCCTGTGCTTCTGCACGACCAAACCATCGCCCGGCCCACCCAAACGGTTTTGGTCGTTTTGTGCCCCTTCCAAAATATGACCCGAAAGCAAAAACCGTGACATCGACCATGGTCTCTTTGTTTTCTTCCTTCTCCCGGTGTGGACGACTTGTGTCGTCGATGCTTGGTCAGTGGATTTTGGCGTATGCGTACCAGAATCATGTTGCTGAGGCCTTTTGTCTTCCAGGATCCAATCTACAATCCTTTGTGGAAGGACAAAAGTAAGTATTAGTTGGTTGTACCAAAGATTTGGTGTCGTCGTTTTGTTGAGTGGTGACAAGTGGTTTGTCCCTCTTGTATCCTTTTCCACCATGTTTCTTCCTTGAACTAATGTTTCTGTGGCTTGGCATGGATTCTTGTTCTGGCATGACTTATTACAAACTATACGCTATACTATCACTCGGAATGATTCGACCATTCTCGATCGTCTACTGCACTGTATCAACGAATCCAACTCTGCTACAACAAACTTATTTGTCGCTATATTGTGTCTACAACTCAACGCAACAACAACAACAATAGAACTTTTTTCGCGATACGGAGTAATCGAGGCTCTACCAACAACGAGGGGGGAGAGGTTGGAGGGGGCAATGACGGAACCCGCCCAGCTAAAAAGAACCGAAAAGTGACCATAAGGAAGACACGCCAAATCTTGAAAGCTAGCTCTCCGAATCCACCAGAGGACAGCAAAACACTTGGTAACTACTTGGAAGACACTTGGTTCAAGACAAATATGTCACAAGAATTTAAAGACTTTATTCGAAGTCAATCGATCAAAATGTTGAAAGAAAATCCTAAACTCTCTGCAGCTTTTCAAGACTATTTGAAGATTGACTTGGCACATTTTTTGACAACAGGAAAAGTAATTCCTATGGATTCTTCCCCCAATGAATCCCAGAGAGTGGCCTTGATCGACTTTGACATCAAAAACAGCGCAATATTGTACAAGCGAGACTTGAATGCATTCAATGCTCGAGTGGAAGAACTTTTCAAATGGAAAGACTCCGCAAGAGACGAGTACATGGCTCCGTATTTTCCGCTCATCCAATCGAGTGGAACTGGCAAGACCAAATTGCTACACGAATGCAAAAAGATGTTTAACAGTGACAATCAAAGCGACGTTCACTGCGAACTTATTCTGTGCCATTATGGTGAAGTCACGCACTTAGCATGGGGCAGTGACATATTCTCCGACACTCTGGACGTTAAATCAATTGGAACCACCCAAGATGGCCGAGAAACGCTGTGGAAGAAGTTGGATGCTTTTGTAGAGAAGGCAAGAACGAAAAAGGTCGTGCTGCTATTTGACGAGTCCCAACACCTCATCAACAATGGTGATGGGTTTTATTTTCGAAGCATACGATGGTGGCTTCGAAAAGAACGAAATGAACATAACATTGTTGGCGTGTTTGCAGGAACAAGCATGAGTTTGGCAAACTACTTTCCGGAACCACCGCAGAATTCATACTACTCAAGAAATGTAAGACCAACATACAACTCAGGCAAAAGAATGTATGCTCCATTTTTCGAAATCACAACGAATGGACTTGTTTCAATCACCAATGGTTCCGAATTCGATAAAGAATCTTCTACAGAGTTTGATGTTGCAGTTCAATATGGGCGCCCGTTGTTCGCTCGGATGCATCTAAAGGGTGATTTGAAAGATGCGTTGGACTCAATTTTGCTTCGGATGAAAGGTGGGACCTACAAGATTGAATTGGAGAACGTGAGTTCATGTTTTTCAATTTTGGCAGCTCGTCTGCCATTGGGCCAAGTTTCATTTGATCTTGCGTCAAAACAAGTGGCTTCGGGGTATGCCCATCTCACTCATTTTGACCCGGAACAACCATCTGTCGCAGATATTGCGTACCTTCCGGATCCGGTATGCGCATGGCTTGCCATGTCCCAAATGATTGAGAACTGCGAGTCTTTTGGCGCCTTTTCTCAACCTCCTTCTTTCTGGTCCGAATTTGCCATCAAGATGTATACGTCTGCATTGTGTCGTCCTGAAAAGGGAGATGTTGGTCAAGTCGCGGCTGCTTTTTACATGCTAGCTTGTGGAGACGAGTTGCGCTGGGAAAAATCACAAGATCTGTTACAACTCTCTGTTCCACTCGAGAAATTTATCAAAAGACTGCAAGGCAACGATGATGATTCATCTAGCGTTGATAGCACTGGAGAAGCAAGCGTCAATTTCATCCAAGTGTGTCGTAATTACTTGCGTTACAGCCTAAAAGAACTGCAGGAGAGTGGCCTTTTGGAGCACTGGTATCGAAGTGCAAGGGCATCCTATGCATATGCCTCTTGCCCAGCTTACGACCTGGTGATACCTGTGCGATACAAACACAATAATCATGATCACTATTGTCCCATGCTAGTGAGCGTAAAGAATCGACTATCTTACACTCCCGAGGAACGCCAGAGTGCACTCAGCGCCATGGAAAAGGTGTTTAAGGGCGCTGGCATTGAAACTGGGTTGTGTATTCTCTTACTGATTGGCCTCAAGGATCCATCGCAAAACCCCGGCCCTGGTATGAATTTCTCCCGTGGTTCAATTTCGACATTTATAATCGAAGTGCCTGCCAATGACCGTTTTGGAGCGACCAAGCTCGCCGCTTCTTCGACTCGTGGAGGAGGGGAAAAGTCGGAGGTCATGGTGTCTCATTCAGACGTTGCATTGGGAAGTGGAAAAAGCTTTGAGCGGTTGCTGCGAGACGAGACACTGAAGCAGATCCCATCATCCGAGTTTTTGCAAGAGATCGCAAAGGGCTTTGAGGACGCCTTGCAAGAAAATGACATCTAAATACTTTTCTCCTATTGCAGTAAAAAAGAAGAACAAGAGAGCATACCACCTCGCCATTTCTACTTTTTGCATAAAGCGTTGGTCGTTATTGGTCGTTGGCCAATTTGAAACTTTCCTTGTCGGTGCCCCCCTAAGTTACCCTCTCTTGGATAAGGACGACAACGACGAATGGTGATTCAAGTCGATTGCAGTCCGCACATTGTAAAACTGTCGAGTATTTCCAGGAAAATTCGATTCTCGCCGTACTGGACAAGGGATTGATGGATCCGTTTGTCTCGTACCTATGCCCATCACACGATGGACGATCGAAACACGTGCACGAAATTTTTCGAGCTGTCCATCGCGTCTTGAAACCCAATGGGTATTTATTGTATCTGGTCCCTGTCGCAACCCGAATTCTTGTTGCCCGTGTTGGAACAAGAAAATCTCATTCAACCCACTTCCGACCATGAGGATGATACCGACAATCCAAAACACGTATCGCAATTATCAACCCTTGACATCCCTGTCATTATCATCGTCTTCCACCCAATCTCCAACGATTCTGACGCGAACGCCTCGCCATCCCATTACAGGAAACCCTACTTGTGGCAACGGGTGGACATTCGCCATGATATTACCAATCAATTCCTCTTGTATCGGTTTCAAAAGGCGGCGTGGAGTGATCCGTTCCCAACGACACGTCGCGGAGGTGGTGCGCAACCATTCTCCTCCCGCTTGCCACGCCATTCGTCTCACAACAAGAAGAAGAATAACCATCGACAACTAGGAGCTTTAGAAAAAACAAACACACAAAAGTAGACACACAAAAGAAAGACTTTTGCCACACCAAAAAAGAGCCATGACGGATGAATTCTACCTAAAGACACGCATCTACACTATATCGAAAGGAACGCGTGTGGATCCTACCAAACGCACCAGAAAATGAATTTGTGTGCGAGCTTGCGCGCAATAGAAAAAGGCCGCTATGGATGCTTTTCCCCTTCTATTATATGTATATGCTTAACTCTCCATCCTATTTTCAGGATGTTGCATCGCAAACCGGAGCAGGGCTCAACGTGTCTCCACTCGACGAAACCTGCATATACTGCAATGCCCAAACTTAATTGGCCTTGGTCAAGGCCTTGCCAACGGGGTTGTACACAAAGTTGAAGGTACAATCGTGGACATGTTCAAAGGTGGCACTGCCACTTTGACGAAGTTCAAAGCAAACAAAGTCTTCAAAGTCACCGTGCGAAATCTTGGCATGGCGGTAACTGACTTGTTCAATGGGACCAGCGGCAGCAGCAACACGGGCAACGACAATGGTAGCCTCATCGGCCTTGGCATTGCAGCAGCATCGTGGATCATCGTCATCGTAGGGGCAGCACAATCCACAAGAACGGTCCAACCACCCTTGGTGACCACCAACAGCAATATCGGCAACGGTTTGGAACAACCCAAGAGACAAGGCGGAGTTGCTAAAGGCTTGGTTGTGGGCCTTGAGAACCACTTGGTTGAGAGTTTGATTGTCATGGTCCGACAATTCGTGGGGCAAGCCAATCAAGGTGAGCTGGGCCTCGGTGATTTCGCCATGTCCATAGGCCGTTTCGACGGGTCCAATGGTGTTCAAGCCAGTGTGTTCCAAAAAGGAAAAGGTACAGTCCTTGGCATGAACTAAATTGACATATGAGGACTTTTGAAGACGGTCGCACAAGTCATATTGGAACTGTTCGTGAAGAAGACCAAGATCGGCCGTGGCACCCAACACACTGTCCTTGTAATAAAAGACATCGACTTGAGCATTGATAAAGGCAGCTTCTTCCTGGCTATTCTTTACAAGCGAAGTACTGCTGGGTGTCCACCAGAAGGAGTCGGAAGGAATGGTGGAGAAGCCTTGAGTCTTGATATCGCCCAACTTTTGGCCCGCCTTGTCGAAACCAAAGGCCTGGTTGTATGCTGCCTGAGCTTGCTTGGTAATAAAGTTGGCTTCCTCGTCCGAGACCATGTCCGAAAGACCACCCACGACAATGCGAGCATTGTACGATTCCGTCGAGGCACTGGCAACCATTTCTTGAAAGGCAGCACGCAAGCTAAAGTCGGCGGCAGCCGAAGAGAAGAGCATGGTGAGAGCAGCAAGAGAAAGCTTCATGGTGAATGTACTTGTTTTTTAAAATCGGTGCAAAGACTTAACATTCTGCTGGTGCGATGGAGGCTTTTTGGTTTTGCCGTTTGGAAAATTGTGAGCAAAGTGAGAGATGGAATTTTGAGGAGGGCGGAGACAGAGTCTCGATGGGAACAATGGGATAAAAAAGAAAACACATTGGGACAAGGGGCCCAGTAAGGCGTGGTCGTGTTTGCCTTTCAATGCATTAGTTTGGATTGGCACATTTCGTTATAGTGGGCGAATCGCAGTGGAATGTTTCCTCTTTAAGTCGATATACACCGTTGCGATCGGATTGGTGGTTTAGGATTTAGGAGCGCCTCGTAAGTAGGGCAAGGACTTGAAACCGGATGCGTTCTTTTTGTTGGATGGACCTTGTGTGCTGACATTTTCTCGTTGGTTTTTATTGGTTGTTCAGATATAGCGTCGTCTAGACCCTACGAGTAGACACAACCAGCAGTCTCCCAGCAAAAAGAGATCTACAACGACAAAGGTGTTCGTCCATCCCCGTCCCGGAGGTTCTGGCTCTTTGATATACTTGATACCATTGGTGGAAAAGACCGAATGCTCATTGGTCGTAAATTATGCTGCTGTGATTGGCTGATTGGTCATCTATTCCCGTGTTCCCTGAATATGATTTATGATTATGTTCCCCCCCCCCCCTCCCCCACATTATGCACACCGATACAGAAGGGTGGAGAATAGGGGTAGCATGGATAGCTGGAAGATAGCATGAACCCAAAAGAACATATTAGGCGACGAGCTCGTCGATATCACTGTATTTTTTGGGTCTACTGTGGAGCTTCTATGTGTTGATTCCCATTACTGATTCTACGAAGGCCACGACAATTGTCGCATTGAGGAGTAATGGTTTTCCAAATACAAGAGACGCCTCTATCAACAACGACGGGGGAGAGGGTGGAGGGGGCAATGACGAATAAATCATCGTACTGGTACTGTGGCAACCATCCGTACAGCCACAAGCACAATGACAGCACCATCCTCGTCTCGTTTAAGGCAACCATCACGACGTTTGCGCCGCTAAATAGTTTACGTTACGAAGAATTACCTGATCGCGTCACAGCTGGGTTGCATCGTGTACACTATGCCTTAACGTTGCTCGTCGTTGGATAGGGGCATTTGTCTCGTGTTCTATCGGCGGCTGCAACAACGATTCACCATAGCTACCTGACTATTCTCGAAACGACGACAATGCCCTCAGTTTGACACGGCTCCGTTTAATATAAAATGGTTACATTGTCTTCTCCAAATAAAAGTATAGGATGTATCGAACTTTAAAGACATATGGCGGAGTCCGTCAATCTTTCTCATGAGATAGAACGCTTTTCAACAATGTGTCTTGACCATGATGAGAAACTCTCTAGGAGCGCCTTTGCGACGAACGATAGCAAAAATTACCCCCTAGCGGGGGTGGCTTATAGGGTGTAATTTCTCTGAGCCACCCCCATACCTATTTGCCAAAAATAACCTGTTTCCAGTCGGCCGGCATATCTCATTTCCTCCACCACGATAACAACACGGGCCATGGTGTTGCACAGGTTGTTGTGCACCTATTCGGACTCGTGAAACCTGTCTTCCTAGTCATAGACCTCAAACCAATAGTGTAGAATGCATCGGCATCACCAAAATTTAAAGGTTAAGGCTATTATGCATCAGACTCATAGGCGCCATGCCTCGTGGCACATGTACGGAAGCGCGACGTCTTGCCATTTCGAACGAAGCAACTCAAAGGGACTATATGGCTCTTATCATGCATTGTTTGGACACATATTGGTACACAATACACATCACAGTAGGAGTTACACAGTGTATTGATAGCAAAACAGCAACTCTCATGTATTTTGACGCCATCATGGTCTCCTAGTGTGCCGTATTACAGCGTCACTGTATTGGTCATTTCCTAGAATGGCCCGCATGCACTGTGCCCCTCACAATGTACTGCCATGGTACCGATATAAAGCATGTGATGGTCGGATCATGATGGGGTGGCCGTAGGAGGTCACCAGCAACGACAAAGTTTGATTGTCGTGTTGTTATCGCGGTGGAAGGAATGAGATATGCCGGCCGACTGGAGCCAGGAAAAAGGTATGGGGGTGGTTCACAGAAACTACAACCTCAAAACCACCCCCGCTAGGGGGTATAGCAAAAATACTCCCTCCACTGCTACTCCTATTCATCAATCATCAATTCCTACTATCAATGCTATCCCTATCCATGGGATTCCTCCCCCTTTTATTTACGGGGAGCGAGGATTGGGTTGAGTGCAAGGCGGGGGGGGCGGAGAAATAAATTCCACAATCGGGAATACACTCTCGAGAGCCACTTGAGCATACGGAGCAAGTAGACTGGGTCTATTCCACCAATGGCATCAAGGAGCCAAAAAGGATGATGATGATGATGTTCGGGAATCTGGAAACATACTCGTGTTCGTATAGTTGTTCTCCTTTTTTCGTTGAGAGTGTTAGTTGTTAGTTTGTGTATAGACCACGCTGCATCGAAACAACCAATCAAAGCCAGCGAGAAAACGACAACCCACAAGATCCAACCGACAACACACATTAAGGACGCAGCCGGCCTAAGGACTTGCCCTACTAACGAAGTAAACAGCCAATCAGATCTCAATGCTGTGTCGACTAATAGAGGAAAACATTCTCATGACATTCTTCCACTACCAAAACACGCCAAACAAATCTGGATAGATGCATGGGTCACATCTCACTTCCCGTGACCGAGACGCTATCAACACTAGGTAACGTTCCAATGAAATGTTTCCGCTGTAATCCCACTCAGACGACACGTGGCCTTGTGGACCCACATCACTCCAAATTCCAGATCTCTCACTTTGCTCACAATTTCCCGAACGGCAAAACCAAAAAGCCTCCATCGCACCAGCAGAACGTTAAGTCTTTGCACCGATTTTAAAAAACAAGTACATTCACCATGAAGCTTTCTCTTGCTGCTCTCACCATGCTCTTCTCTTCGGCTGCCGCCGACTTTAGCTTGCGTGCTGCCTTTCAAGAAATGGTTGCCAGTGCCTCGACGGAATCGTACAATGCTCGCATTGTCGTGGGTGGTCTTTCGGACATGGTCTCGGACGAGGAAGCCAACTTTATTACCAAGCAAGCTCAGGCAGCATACAACCAGGCCTTTGGTTTCGACAAGGCGGGCCAAAAGTTGGGCGATATCAAGACTCAAGGCTTCTCCACCATTCCTTCCGACTCCTTCTGGTGGACACCCAGCAGTACTTCGCTTGTAAAGAATAGCCAGGAAGAAGCTGCCTTTATCAATGCTCAAGTCGATGTCTTTTATTACAAGGACAGTGTGTTGGGTGCCACGGCCGATCTTGGTCTTCTTCACGAACAGTTCCAATATGACTTGTGCGACCGTCTTCAAAAGTCCTCATATGTCAATTTAGTTCATGCCAAGGACTGTACCTTTTCCTTTTTGGAACACACTGGCTTGAACACCATTGGACCCGTCGAAACGGCCTATGGACATGGCGAAATCACCGAGGCCCAGCTCACCTTGATTGGCTTGCCCCACGAATTGTCGGACCATGACAATCAAACTCTCAACCAAGTGGTTCTCAAGGCCCACAACCAAGCCTTTAGCAACTCCGCCTTGTCTCTTGGGTTGTTCCAAACCGTTGCCGATATTGCTGTTGGTGGTCACCAAGGGTGGTTGGACCGTTCTTGTGGATTGTGCTGCCCCTACGATGACGATGATCCACGATGCTGCTGCAATGCCAAGGCCGATGAGGCTACCATTGTCGTTGCCCGTGTTGCTGCTGCCGCTGGTCCCATTGAACAAGTCAGTTACCGCCATGCCAAGATTTCGCACGGTGACTTTGAAGACTTTGTTTGCTTTGAACTTCGTCAAAGTGGCAGTGCCACCTTTGAACATGTCCACGATTGTACCTTCAACTTTGTGTACAACCCCGTTGGCAAGGCCTTGACCAAGGCCAATTAAGTTTGGGCATTGCAGTATATGCAGGTTTCGTCGAGTGGAGACACGTTGAGCCCTGCTCCGGTTTGCGATGCAACATCCTGAAAATAGGATGGAGATTTAAGCATATACCTATAATAGAAGGGGAAAAACATCCATAGCGTCCTTTTTTTATTGCGCGCAAGCTCGCACACAAATACATTTTCTGGTGCGTTTGGTAGGATCCACACGCGTTCCTTTCGATATAGTGTAGATGCGTGTCTTTAGGTAGAATTCATCCGTCATGGCTCTTTTTTGGTGTGGCAAAAGTCTTTCTTTTGTGTGTCTACTTTTGTGTGTTTGTTTTTTCTAAAGCTCCTAGTTGTCGATGGTTATTCTTCTTCTTGTTGTGAGACGAATGGCGTGGCAAGCGGGAGGAGAATGGTTGCGCACCACCTCCGCGACGTGTCGTTGGGAACGGATCACTCCACGCCGCCTTTTGAAACCGATACAAGAGGAATTGATTGGTAATATCATGGCGAATGTCCACCCGTTGCCACAAGTAGGGTTTCCTGTAATGGGATGGCGAGGCGTTCGCGTCAGAATCGTTGGAGATTGGGTGGAAGACGATGATAATGACAGGGATGTCAAGGGTTGATAATTGCGATACGTGTTTTGGATTGTCGGTATCATCCTCATGGTCGGAAGTGGGTTGAATGAGATTTTCTTGTTCCAACACGGGCAACAAGAATTCGGGTTGCGACAGGGACCAGATACAATAAATACCCATTGGGTTTCAAGACGCGATGGACAGCTCGAAAAATTTCGTGCACGTGTTTCGATCGTCCATCGTGTGATGGGCATAGGTACGAGACAAACGGATCCATCAATCCCTTGTCCAGTACGGCGAGAATCGAATTTTCCTGGAAATACTCGACAGTTTTACAATGTGCGGACTGCAATCGACTTGAATCACCATTCGTCGTTGTCGTCCTTATCCAAGAGAGGGTACTCCAATTCAATCTTGTAGGTCCCACCTTTCATCCGAAGCAAAATTGAGTCCAACGCATCTTTCAAATCACCCTTTAGATGCATCCGAGCGAACAACGGGCGCCCATATTGAACTGCAACATCAAACTCTGTAGAAGATTCTTTATCGAATTCGGAACCATTGGTGATTGAAACAAGTCCATTCGTTGTGATTTCGAAAAATGGAGCATACATTCTTTTGCCTGAGTTGTATGTTGGTCTTACATTTCTTGAGTAGTATGAATTCTGCGGTGGTTCCGGAAAGTAGTTTGCCAAACTCATGCTTGTTCCTGCAAACACGCCAACAATGTTATGTTCATTTCGTTCTTTTCGAAGCCACCATCGTATGCTTCGAAAATAAAACCCATCACCATTGTTGATGAGGTGTTGGGACTCGTCAAATAGCAGCACGACCTTTTTCGTTCTTGCCTTCTCTACAAAAGCATCCAACTTCTTCCACAGCGTTTCTCGGCCATCTTGGGTGGTTCCAATTGATTTAACGTCCAGAGTGTCGGAGAATATGTCACTGCCCCATGCTAAGTGCGTGACTTCACCATAATGGCACAGAATAAGTTCGCAGTGAACGTCGCTTTGATTGTCACTGTTAAACATCTTTTTGCATTCGTGTAGCAATTTGGTCTTGCCAGTTCCACTCGATTGGATGAGCGGAAAATACGGAGCCATGTACTCGTCTTTTGTGGAGTCTTTCCATTTGAAAAGTTCTTCCACTCGAGCATTGAATGCATTCAAGTCTCGTTTGTAAAACATAGCGTTGTTTTTGATGTCAAAGTCGATCAAGGCCACTCTCTGGGATTCATTGGGGGAAAGATCCATACGAGCTACTTTTCCTGTTGTCAAAAAATGTGCCAAGTCAATCTTCAAATAGTCTTGAAAAGCTGCAGAGAGTTTAGGATTTTCTTTCAACATTTTGATCGATTGACTTCGAATAAAGTCTTTAAATTCTTGTGACATATTTGTCTTGAACCAAGTGTCTTCCAAGTAGTTACCAAGTGTTTTGCTGTCCTCTGGTGGATTCGGAGAGCTAGCTTTCAAGATTTGGCGTGTCTTCCTTATGGTCACTTTACGGTTCTTTTTAGATGGGCCGGTTCCGTCATTGCCCCCTCCAACCTCTCCCCCCTCGTTGTTGGTAGAGCCTCGATTACTCCGTATCGCGACAAGAGTTCTATTGTTGTTGTTGTTGCGTTGAGTTGTAGACACAATATAGCGACAAATAAGTTTGTTGTAGCAGAGTTGGATTCGTTGATACAGTGCAGTAGACGATCGAGAATTGTCGAATCATTCCGAGTGATAGTATAGTGTAAAGTTTGTAATTAGTCATGCCAGAACAAGAATCCATGCCAAGCCACAGAAACATTAGTTCAAGGAAGAAACATGGTGGAAAAGGATACAAGAGGGACAAACCACTTGTCACCACTCAACAAAACGACGACACCAAATCTTTGGTACAACCAACTAATACTTACTTTTGGCCTTCCACAAAGGATTGTATATTGGATCCAGGAAGGCAAAATGCCTCAGCAACATGATTCTGGTACGCATACGCCAAAATCCACAGACCAAGCATCCACGACACAAGTCGTCAACACCGGGAGAAGGAAGAAAACAAAAAGACCATGGTCGATGTCACGGTTTTTGCTTTCGGGTCATATTTTGGAAGGGCCAAAACCCAAAACCGTTTGGGTGGGCCGGGCGATGGTTTGGTCGTGCAGAAGCACAGGCAAGGTACACGGCGGGAGCTCACGCGAGCCGGCGTCACGATTGTCTCGTCACAAAATGGATCAGACGTGCTCGCATCCATTCCATTGATTCCAAGTCTAAAAGTCCCTGTATTATATTCGACGATTGGAACCATGCAAAGAATGATGCCACTGCACGAACAAGCACGATATTCGGGGCTTTTTATCTTGGACAAAAAACCAAAATGGACTTGAGGGTTTGGATGGCGTTTGCGTAAGACTGCGCTGGTCGCACTGAACCCTTGCAACAATGATGACAAGAGGGGACAAACCGCTGTCGCATTGGGAGGAAACCGAAACGGTCTCTGTGCCACCAATAGCTGAATTTGGCCGAACTACACAAGAAATGGCAAGAAGGACCACCCATGAACAAGAGGCATGAGGGACATGCCGCGGCGGTGTGCAATGAAGGCAGCTACGATATGGGAGGATACAATGGTGCTTCTGCAAGTTTGGATTGTGTGGAACGAAGGAACGTGAAAGATCTGCTTCATTTTTCTACAACAACAAAAAAACAGCTCGAAGAAGAGCCACTGGAATATATTGATTTGTAAATTACTTGCAGGCCGACATGGATGTTGCGCTCATGTAGTTCAAATTCGCTACATTGTCATAATGGGGGGATTTCACTTTGAGTGGTAACCAGTAAATGGTCCGAATGGCAGGAAGATACTACCTATCAAGAAAACACGAGTCAGGGAAAGAACAGTTCTCACAGTTTATATACTACTCCCACTTGTTGAACCGACATAATTTTGTTGGAGAGTAGTCCAAGGTAGTTGTCTGTGTTTTGGTAGGTTTCTTTCATGGAAAGAGGGAAAGAGAAAGGCTCGTCCTTTTGCGACGAACTAATCCTGATCGACCACTCCAATTATCTTCTTGCTATGATTGTTACCCATATCCCATGATTCCGCCCCCTTTTACTTACAACACGGGTAGACTTGTCTTCAAAAGTCCTCGTATGTCAATTTATAGTTCATGCCAAGGACTGTACCTTTTCCTTCTTGGCGCCCCTGAACAACATTGGACCTGTCGAAACGGCCTACCGGCATGACGAAATCACCCAAGCCCAGCTCACCTTGATTGGTTTGCCCCACGAATTGTCGGACCGTGACAATCAATCAAGTGGTCCTCAAGGCCCACAATCAAGCCTTTGGCAAAACATACAGTGGCTGATATTGCGGTCGTTGGTCACCAACGTTGGTTGGACCGTCCCCTTCGATGACGATGATCCACGATGCTGCTGCAATGCCAAGGCCAATGAGGCTACCATTGTCGTTGCCCGTGTTGCTGCTGCGGCTGGTCCCATTGAACAAGTCAGTTACCGTCATGCCAAGATTTCGCACGGTGACTTTGAAGACTTTATTTGCTTTGAGCTACGTCCAAGTGGCAGTGCCACCTTTGAACATGTCCACGACTGTACCTTCAACTTTGTGTACAACCCCGTTGGCAAGGCCTTGACCAAGTCCAACTAAGTTTGGGGAATTGTAGTATATGCATGTTTCGTCGATTGAAGACACGTTGAGCCCTGCTCCGGTTTCCGATGTACCATCCTGAAAAAGGATGGGGAGTTCAGCAAATAAATATTATAGGAGGTGAAAAAGCATCCATTGCGGCTTTTGAATTGCGCACGCAAGCTCTGTGTTTCGTGAGAAACAATGGAGATTCCAAACTCGTCCAGCAACACGCACGCACCCAAGATTCATGTTTACAATGGTTGATGGACTGTGTTTGTTTTTTTTCAAGCTCGTCGTTGTCGATGGTTGTTCTTGTTGTTGTTTTCCGAATGGCGTGGCAAGCGGGAGGATGGTGGTTGCGCACCACCACCTCCGCGACGACGTGTCGTCGTTGAAAACGGATCACTGGCAGCCGCTTTTTGAAACCGATACAAGAGGAATGGATTGGTGACATCATGGCGAATGTCCAAGCGTTGCCACAAGTAGGGTTTGCCGGTCATGGGATTGCGAGGCGTGCGCGTCGGAATCGTGGTAGAATGGGTGGAAGACGATGATAATGACAGGGATGCCAAGGGTTGATAATTGCGATATATGTTTTGGAGTCGTTCTTGTTGTTGTTGTTGTATGGACAAGGGTGGTGGCGAGGGCATGGATGGACGATGCAGATATTGTGGAGCAAACATGGAACGATCCTGGAACAATTCCCCCGTTGCGTTCCTGTCGTTCTTGTGGTCGGTATCATCCTCATGGTCGGAAGTGGGTTGAATGAGGTTTTCTTGTTCCAACAAGGGTAACAAGAATTCGGGTTGCGACAGGGACCAGATACAATAATACCCATTGGGTTTCAAGACGCGATGGACCACTCGAAAAATATCTTGCACGTGTTTGGATCGTCCATCGTGATGGGCACAGGTACAAGACAAGGGATCCATCAATCCCTTGTCGAGTACAGCGTGAATGGAATTGTCCTGCGAAATACTTGACAATTGCGCCGCCGAATCTTCCCGAATGTGCAAGGCACCGGATTGTACCTGGTCGTGACAAAACATGGTTTGCAATTGCACAATGTGCGGACTCCAATCGACTTGAATCACGGTTCGTCGTCCTTGTCGTCCTGGTCGTCGTCCCAGAGAGGGTTCGTGTGCGGCCAAATCGGTACCCAATCGGGAAATCCCACACCCCAAAATGACAATGGGAGCCTTGTGTTTCTCGGTAAACGACGAATCGTTGTGGTCATGGTCGTCCTCTGGATTATACTCCTCCTCCTCCTCATCATCATCATCATCATTCTCGGTCAATCCCATGGTTTCCGCCAAGGTTGTGGAATGCACCGGTCGCGTGGCATGGGACGAATCCAAGGTGGTGGGTACGGGCTGGTTATAGTTGTGATTCTTGTGGAGATGGAACCGGAGGACAGAGGCTGCTGCGAATGCGGCGACGAAAGGAGCAAGGAGGTGGGGATCGAAAGCGTCTTGTAGTGATATTTCTTGAGCGTTTCATACGAGGCATCACCCCATTCTTGCGGTTCGACTTGATCCGGTTGCTGCAACATGGATCGATAGGCATGATCCCAATACTGAGAGGTACCGTAGGGGGGCACCGGCAAGGCCAGGTTTAACTGGGCCAAGGTCCAACGCTTTAGGCAATCAATGAAATAGCGACCACGCAAAGACGGCATGATATGTATATATAATACGGACACTGTGAAACACGGAAAAGGACGAGGACAATGATGATTGGACCACACACACAGTGAAAAGGAAGGAACACCACAAGTCAAGAAAGATGCCACAATCGATGCGAACATTGTGTTGCTAAAATTTCGTGTTTCAAAGAGATTATAAGATTATTTTCCACTGTCTCATTCTGGTCGATACGGGATTGATACGTCAGCATGACGTAGATTGGGCCTTATGGCCGGGGGGAAATTTGTACGGACATTATCGGTTACCACTTTACTGGTTTTATGCGTTGGATGTAGTTGTAACGATTATCTTAGTCTTTCTTTGGAACGGATTCTATCAGGTAGAATAAGACAGTTTATGACAAAAGATGAAGGACTCCGGTCGTTACGACACAACAATCAAAGATACAACAAAGCGTTAGACAATTCAAGGCACCAACCACGTAGCCAATCCCCCACGGGTCAAGGAAAAGGCCAACAACTACTAGAAGAGTAGGTAGGACACAAAGAGATGTGATGATGATGCTTTTTAGAATTGTGAGTGTTATCGTCTATGTTAGTGCTCGTTGTTGTTGTTTCCCCTTTTCCATCCATTTGTACTAGGTACGTAGAAATCTACACGCAGCATTGCTGGTTCGTGTGCATCTGACATCTAGATCGCATTCAATCGTCCCAAGATATCGCACATGTTCATGGATGATGTCTAGCTCATGTCCAAGGCCATTGAAAGCGCCTCCTATCGTATTCCCTTTCTCCCCATTGTCTAAACTACGATCTACATGTGCTAGGTGTTTGTATATTATGACGTCACAGCCAGATGAAACCACTAGGTATTGATCGTGACTCATCGTACGATCAGTCACGGTCATCTACCTTGTGCGACTCCCCTTTCGTCTGTCTGTCTTGTTTTGGTTCATTGATCTTATCGTTCAAAGCACTAACATCACCTCGCCAGAATAGCAGAGGTTTAAGGAGTGGCCATCCCGTGACAAAATCCCAATTTTTAGTCAACACGTCAGCGGGATTGGTCTTGCCATCTTTCCAGTAAAACTTGATAGCCTTCGATGCCATACACTCACGTACACGGTTGTAGCTCAGAAAATGATGGCGTTTGCTAAGGATTGAATGTGGTACCGTACTATTGGTTACCACTGACTTGTTATCTCCGAATAGGTAGCTAGAATCTCGTAGTGGTACTCCTAGGTAACGAAGAAAAATGCGTAGTTCCATGATTTGATCACATGCAATCCGTGCAGAGACAAATTCAGAGCCAAAGGTTGCAGTCTCAACCGTTGCCTGTCGCTTGGAGTACCAGTCCATGGGAGTTCCATTGACTAGGTGTAGAATCCCAGATGCTGATCTCCCCGTAATCATGTCGTGCTTTAGGTTAGCATCGACATAGGTAGTTGTAACAACGGGTAGACCCTTAGGTTCCGGTGCATCTTTTGGAACTTCCTCTCGTGCTCCATCGTAAACGCGGAACCAGTCATAGTTTTGGTCTGGCAGATTGGAGTAGTCTGGTTCATGTAGTCTAAAACGGATTGCTCCATGATACATGCCTGCTAGGTATCCAACAACTCGTTTTGCACGTTCCAAATGGCCAATTCGTGGAGCGGCACGGAATCTAGCCAATGTCATGACGGAAGTGAAGATGTCAAAACGACCTATAGTCACCACCCATTGCAGTTGCCCTATAATGGATTGATAGATGGCAATGTCCTTTTCTTCACATAGCTCGCTATCATCTAGTTCAGGATGATCTTGCCGGTCTAATGGAGTCTTGTACTTTTTCGGTTTGTTCCCGAATAAGATTTCGTATCCTTCGAGTATCTTCTCAACGTATCGTCTGGGGTCCCCAACCAATGTTCCATCTGGTTCTCTCTTGTATGTACACCCTAGGTGATATGCTATTGGGCCCACACCTTTGAGTTTGAATTTAAATTTTTCAGTGAAAGTATCACAAATTTCTTTCGGGTTCTTTGCAGCAATTGCTAGGTCGTCTACGTAAACTGCTATGTACTCGTAGACGCCGTGCTCTTCGTTTAGCTTAAACCAGATGTCAGGTTCAATCTTGCATGGTTTAAATCCCATTTCTTGTAAAACGTCGTAGAGTTTATCATGCCATCGTGCTCCACTGGTCACAAGCCCGTAAAGTGCCTTATCAAAAATCAAGATTTTTCCTTCCAAATCTCCAAATTCAGGACCAGCTATGATGAATAGCTTCTCCTTTGTTTGTGCTTCTAGGTAAGCATTTCCAATGTCAGCTGCCCAGATCTCCAGCTTGTTCAGTTCACTGAGGAAGATAACTAGACGTAGGCCACGTATTGATACCACTCCTGAGTAGCTTGACATAGACGGGTCTCGTATAGTCAAATGCCCATCAGCTACAAGTCTAGCTTTTCGACGTCCATCATGTTTGACATCGAAAACTAGGTGAACTCTCAACCGTTGGTATCCTTCAGGAGCATTCATAAGCTTCCCATTTTGAAAAATAGCCTTATCCCGAACTAGGAATGTCTTATATTGATGAATGACTTGATCTAGCTCGAGTTCAGTTGCTTTTGACCATAAGTTATTCTTGTTCTGAACATCTAGCAGGATAGCTTCATCATAATCCCGTGGGACTTGCACGCCAAAACGGTACTTGATTTGCGCGCGAGAGTTACGCCGGATCATCTTTTTCTTGGCTTGCTGCAAATGTCGACGGAGTGTCTTGATGAGTCGTTTTTCAGTCTTGACGTATTTAGCTAGGTGCTTCCAGCCATCTAAGTCGAGTAGTCCATTATTCTTGGCATAGATAGCGCATAGCAAAGGATCATCACTAGCTATAAAAGAAAGAGGCTCATAGCTAGTCTCCCCATTTTCCCATTCGACAAGAACGTTGTAGCTAGATCCCTTGTAATGAGCATCAGTAGGTTTGAGAGGACCTTGATGAGCAGTGATTTGCCGCATGCGATACTCTTGCTCAGAGAAAACAACGTCGTCAGGATCATGATCTAGATGATTGAGAAGTTCGTTGTAAGTGACAATCTCACGAAGGCGACCTTCATCATATTCCACTTCAAAACTGAGGTCTTCAAAACGTTTTCGGTCACGATAAGCTTGATCTTGGACCATAGCAACAACTAACCCACGGAAACGCTCCCCAGTTTCCAGTTTAGGGCCAAGAAATTTACGGCCAAGTAGATCATGTGGATCTAAAGTAGGCATAGGAGGTGTAGATCCAGAAGAACTATCTTCATGACGACCTCTGACATGAACTATCTCCCCTTTTTCTGGATCTAGACGTCGGTTAGGTAAAGAAGAGGTAGCACTACGAATAGTAGATCGAAACAAAATCGTAGAGGTCTCATCAGTAAGGATCTTCCATGTTAATGGATCCCCAACTCCAGTACCAAAACCTACCCAACGACCTTTAGATTCATTACCAGTAGAAGGGTAAGAAGATCGATCAGGATCATAAGAAAAATAAATTGGTTCCCAGAAATAATGAGCAAGTAAGAAACTAACATCAGGAGTGGAGCCCGTCAGGCGCTCAATGGGGGTGCGACCGTTAAGCGCCGGCGAAGCAAGGTGGTTAAGCACGGTCGACGCATAGTCTAGAGCAAGTAACCAGCAGCTAGGTGGACAACCAGAGGTATTGAGAATAAGATTAGTCCAGCGCTTAAGAGTAGAGTACCGATTTTCAGCAAAATTCTGATGCTGATGATGAGGTTCAGATGTGTACTGAGAAATAAACAAAGACCGTAGGATGTCTTGTACTTTCTTAGAAACTAAAGCCTGAGCACGATCACTGATTAAAACGTCCATAGCTCCCCGTAGTCAGATATTATCCTCAAGGGTATTGACGAATTGAGCATCAGATTTGGCTCCATACACATCGCAAACAAGGGTATCTCTTCCAACAAAAATCTGAGCAGCCTTAGAACCATTATCAATAGCAGGTGTATCAGCAAAGACTGTATCAGTGGCAACCCCTTCACGACGACGACCGATATTGAGCACAGGGTTACGAGTGCGAAAGTGCTTCTTGAGATAATCATGAGGGGAAAATCCCACATAGCGTGTAGAAACCTTAAAGGTATTAGCTATGCTATCAGCCGATGCCCAAGCAAAATAAGGACGTAGGGCTTCAAAATCTTCAGATTTCAGAGATTGTTGATGATAACGACTGTGTTGAAAGTCGACGGCACCAGCTAGGTTTGTCTGTTGATGAAGGGTAAGAATCTGGGAAACTAGGTTGACGCGATGAACATAGTCTCCAGTCGCAGAAAAATCACGATCAATAGGGTCTGGGTTGACAAGATCCATCCAATCAGAATGTGTATCAGGATTGGACGAATGAGAATGATCCATGACGTCAGGATTCCATTCATCGGGTGACGTAAAGACGACATGAGGATAGGTAGCTAGGTCATTATCAGTAGGAATGCCGAGACTATCCAAGTAGACAAGTCCACCCTTAAAGATCAAAGGTAAGGCATAACCGTCTAGAGTCTCAATACGCTGTCGACCACCGACAAGAACTGACTTGTCATCAACAAGAGTCTTGAAATATTCCATTTGTGGCGGAGAGTGAATCGAACGACCTTTGCCAAGGTAAGCATACTCATGGAAAATACCAACGATTGTACCTAGCTGTGTAGAATAAAGACCTGCAGCGGTAACAATGTCCAAACCAGTTACCTCGTGATTATCAATGCCAATAATGTTAATCTTTCGACCAGTTTTGTGGATAATCTTCAAATCACTCCCAGCTAAACCACCATTGGCCCCTCTATCAATCAACTGAAAGGTAGGATTAAGGTTAGCCTTGGAGAAGCGATAGGTAGCATTGATAGAGAAACTAACACCCTTAGATTTAGCCTTGTTGGCAGAAAGGACGCGCTGAATATCAGATTCAGGATAATCAGTTTGCTCATGTAACATTGTGAGAAGCTGATCAGGACTAGGATCAGACTCAGTAGCAACAGCAGCTTCTTGGCAAGCTTCTTCAGTATTATCAGTAGCTGTTGGATTTTCATCAGCAGATGATTCACTAACCTCATGTAGGTTCGTTTGACGAGGTTTAGAATTAGGTGAGTTAGCCAAGATACGTTTATTGTGTGCTTTTAGCATCTCTTTAACTTCATCTGAAGTAGCATCCCAAATATCCTTAGGGAGAAAAATACGCTGAGTACGAGTATCAATGCGATTACGAGACCGATTAGCTTGAAAAATAGATACAAGATCCTCTTGAATGAAATCATCATGAGAACTAGAATGATCAGAGTCAAAAATATCGTGATCACACTGTTGGGAAACATAAGCTCGTCGTTTAGATCCATTCTTGCTAGCTAAGTGCTGATCAAATTGAAAAGCAGCATTAGTCAACACACGATAGTAGTCATCATAGGACATCTTTGCATGAGTCCCAGATTGGGATTTAAGAAAATCATCGAAAATCTTGACACGTCGAAGATCTTCATTACCATCCACAGCTTGCATGAGAAAAGTAGTACGTGAAAAATCAGGTAGCTTTTGGCTAGAATCACATAGACTATCTAAAAGACGTAGTTGTTCATTGAAATGAAGCAAGAACTGGGATGTAGTGCCTCTCCATGCTGAATCAAGACGAATGTTTGTAAGATAGGCAGTGAGACGCATGATTTCCTTGCGTGACAACTCGGAGTCCGTATGATGAGTGCGTAACTCATCTAGGACGGCTGTAGCATCCATGTCCGTAGTATGGGCACGAATGATAGCACGACCTTTATCAGTTTGTAAACAACGAACTAAAACTGAATATAGAAAGATCTGTTGTTCTCGGTAAAGAGCAGAGGCAGCAGGATCTGTGGAATCCACAACAAAAGAAGGATCCAAAACATTGCCTAATCCTTGAGCAAGTGCAGTAGCACGAAAACTACGCATAAAGGGGTCATAGTTTTTCTCTTCCTTGAGTACTTCATATGCCGTTGAGTCGCGTTTAATGCCTTTACGAAAGGTAGTCAAATCTTGCTGGGACTGAGACGAGTTAGACATAGTAGACTTCCCCCCCGGAGTGCCAAGAGATGGAGTACCTGGAGTAGACGGCACGTTTAAGGCCCGAGACTGAGAAGAAGTAGGGAAATAAGTCCCGATGCGAAACCGACCATAATCCTCGCGAGTAAGTGCTAACCAGTCATCAGCACCAAAGAAACGTTGGGCGAGAGAGTGAAGATGATTAGCCCAAAGAAGGAAAGCACGAATTTGCTTAGCGAAGGTAGGATGTAATTTCTGGGTCTTAGGCTGTCGCTTAGTTTTAAATTCAAGGTCATCCGCAAGGGTTTCAGGTTCGAAGACATACAACTCAAGAAACTCAGAGAAGTTTAAAAACTTGTGATGAGTAAACCAGTCTTGGAAATCAGAAAGGCGATCTGGGGGTTGATTCAAGATCGTAGTAAAGATGTGCTGAAAAACTGGATCCTGGGAAAGATCTACTGCATTCTCAGTCGGTTCCGTCATGATATCAGTAAACTAGGTAGAACTAGGTGAAAAACTTGAATATCTTGAGCGGAGATAGGATGAAGTTACTACTGAAGAGCCCTCTGAATCAAATTCACCAGGTAGTAGCCTACTTGTATCCGTCTCCAAAAACTTGAAAAACTTGAAAATAAAACCAAATAAAACACTTGAAATCAAACCGATTGAAAATAAAACTCCAAGCAGAGGTGCTATTCAGAACCGGGAGCAATGTCACGGGGCTCGCTGAGCGAAGCTAATTAGAATGTGACGCGCTTCCACTGCAGTCTTTAGGCTAGGTTGCTACCCGAGGGTAACGAAGAACTAGCAAGATCTGACGGTGTCTGTTCTTGACTCCACACACCGGGATTGCCAATCCCTAGCCCAAACTCCACGTGTAGGAAGGAAAAAGAAGCGATCAAAAGGCGGGAAAGACCAAGAACAATCGCGCACCAGGAAGGTAACGTCTGGCGGTTAAGCAATCTGTCCACAGCGCAAAGATAGAGAGCCTGATCGCTTGGCGGGCGACAGCAACAGATGCGTTGTTAGTAACGAACACGTGTGCCGGAGCACGCGAAGTAGTACCTGTTGAGTACCTTAACTTCGCCCCCTGACGGTATCCAGCCGGTCTGGCAAGGATCGCCCTCTTTTCGGCCTTGCGGCTTACTTGTACGTAAAGTACGGGATGGGGATACGAGAGTCTCGCGGGGACTGGGAGTTGGGTTGCCCGTGGGATTGGTTACCTCGGATAGTTCCCCCAACTCTGTTTTCCGACACAGACAAGAAACGACGAAAAACAAAATTCGATGCCGACAATGAAGATTTTTTTTCCACAACGATAAGACGACAACCAACCGACCCAACAACCAACCAAATGGATGAATCGATCGAATATGACGAGACGGAGAGGACGGGATATGAGAATCAATCCCTCCGAACGAATTTCACCTTCGGAAGTAAGAGCAAACCCAACAAACACAAACAACGCAAGAGATCGGTCAAAGACAACAATCAACCAAACGATTCGGAAAGGAAACGAGAACAACAATCAACAGGCGTGCTGTTGAGACTGTTAATCTGACAAAAGATGAAGGACTCCGGTCGTTACGACACAACAATCAAAGATACAACAAAGCGTTAGACAATTCAAGGCACCAACCACGTAGCCAATCCCCCACGGGTCAAGGAAAAGGCCAACAACTACTAGAAGAGTAGGTAGGACACAAAGAGATGTGATGATGATGCTTTTTAGAATTGTGAGTGTTATCGTCTATGTTAGTGCTCGTTGTTGTTGTTTCCCCTTTTCCATCCATTTGTACTAGGTACGTAGAAATCTACACGCAGCATTGCTGGTTCGTGTGCATCTGACATCTAGATCGCATTCAATCGTCCCAAGATATCGCACATGTTCATGGATGATGTCTAGCTCATGTCCAAGGCCATTGAAAGCGCCTCCTATCGTATTCCCTTTCTCCCCATTGTCTAAACTACGATCTACATGTGCTAGGTGTTTGTATATTATGACGTCACAGCCAGATGAAACCACTAGGTATTGATCGTGACTCATCGTACGATCAGTCACGGTCATCTACCTTGTGCGAGTTTATCAGACCCATCGTCTGGTAAAGGATAACGAAGGATGGCTACATCGACGCGATCGAATACGAAAACTGCAACCGGGAGCGGAAGCGGAGGAAGCGGAAGCAGAAGCGGAAGCGGAACTGGGAGTGGAAGTGGAAGTGGGAACCCTGGAGCCACGGGCCGTACTTCACGTCATGGCACGAGTACGGTACCGACGGGAGGAAGTGACCCGCCCGGAGGTACACCGGGAACGGGAGGAAGCGCGGCAGGGATGGCCGCAGGAGGAACGGCTCCAGGAGTAGCTGCGCCAGGGGGCGCGTCTGGAACGGGCACTGCAGGTGCAGGTGCCGCAGGAACAGGAGGCGCCGGCGGCATCGCCGGTGCAGGTGGAGGAGTGCCAGGAGCAGCTGGGGCGGGAGGACCTGGCGCCCCTGGCGGAGGAGGTGCTGGAGGGCATGGTGCAGGAGGAGGAGGCGACGGCGGAGGTGCTGGAGGAGGAGGCGCTGGAGGAGGAGGCGGGGGTGGAGTACCTCCAGGCGTGCCACCACCACCACCACCACCGCCACTTTCTGCAGTCGGAATGGCCCTATCCGTGTGTGGCGCGAATCCTTTCGAGATTTATGCCTTGGAACACACGGAACGGCTTAATACTCTAGAGTCATACGGAAGGATGACATCGGATGACGTGACTCAGCTAGCGTCGCGATTGGAGAAACGTCCTTACCCGCATAACGTCGCCATCCCTACAAGTGTCGTCAAGAACATTCAAGGAATGTGTTTCTGGTCGGCACGGGCGCGTCGACAGGGTCGTCCGCTTAACTATGGAGATTTCACCACGGAAGTCTTGGCAGAATCGTTGGACGCCATGGAAATCCAGGCAGAAAAATCCTCCGCACCAGATATTAAGCCCTCCGCCCTCAAGGAAGAAGACTGGGAAGATTGGAGTCAAGAATTCCCCACGTATCTGTCTCACATATACGGAAAACAGAAGGCCCCATTGGACTATGTGATCCGTCCGGACCTAGCTCCGACTCATGTTTTTGCTAGTACTAGGGAACAAGAGCTCTATAGCTACCCTCTAGGTGGCCCCTACTACAAGGAAGATAACAAGGAGGTATTTCGGCTGTTGAGCGATCTAGTGAAAGATCAACCTGCCACTTGGATCCAGCCGTACCAGGCATCTCAAGATGGACGCCGTGCATGGCTTGCACTCGTGGATCATTTCGATGGCGGCGGCCAAAAGGAACGGCGTATCTCCAAGGCCGAGGCCATCCTAGAGACGGTCTTATATCAAAACGAACGCGTCTTTAGTTTTGATGCTTACTCTGCAAAACTTTTGCGGGCTTTTCGTACCCTGGACAATACCCCTAATCGGCGCACGGCATCGAACCAAGTCAAGATTCTCATTGACAACATGAAGATTGCAACGGCTGAGTTCGCTGTCATCAAGTCGTACGTTCGAAGCAACCATCGCACGGACTTACCAGGGGCCATTGCGTATATCTCACGCGAAATATCGGATATCTATCCGGACGTCGCCGTTGGTGGTAATCGACGTAACCAAGGCCGTCACCGCTTCATATCGGAAACCACCTCGAACCCCGCCAACCGTCCACGGAACTTTACTGGACTCCAGCAAACCAACGGAATCTACACCTTCTACGGTGTTGATGTCACCGACGTCACTCGTCGTTTTTCAAGTGAAGAAATGGCGACCCTTGGCCCTGCTGGGCAAGCTTATATTCACCAGGAACGCGCACGGGTTCGTGTTCATGGTGGTCGTGGCGGCGGCCGCGGTCTCGGTGGTCGGGGACGTCATGGACATGGGGGTCGCGGTGCAGGCCGTGGTCGTGGCATTTCTGAGATCCAGACTGGTGGGGACCAGTCAATTATCACCGATATCACCAACAACGATCAGGACACAAGGACGGAAACTGGCACAGCCACACAAGGGGAACGAGAAAGGGGGAGTACAAACGGGAGAAGATTTGGGAATGGGGCATACGGAGATGACAACACTGGGACAGCAGGGAGCACTGGGAATGGCCATCGGGGAATGGCGGTCGTCCATTGCGGGCCACAGCGACGCGTTGGTCAAGTCGCCAAGGGTTGGTTGTTGGAACAAGGAAAAGCGGGAACCATTGGTAGGAACGAAATGGACACGATGGCGGATACATGTTGCGCGGGGCGCAATTGGACTCTGCTTGAGACAACGGGGATGGAGTGTACCGTTAACGATTTTGCAGGCAACCAGGTGGGAAAATCTTCGGTGCCAGTGGCGACATGTGCCACTGTCGTCAGGGAGGCGAAATCTGGCTTAGAAATCGTAGTGATAGGACACCAAATGTTGTGGTTCGGGGATAAGTTGGATAAAACATTGTTGAATCAAAACCAGATTCGCCATGCTGGGCACGATGTTCGGGACGACCCGACGAGAAAGGATCGTGAAGGATTCGGAATTTGGGTGGATGGGTTTCACATCCCGTTTCAGTTACACGGAACGACGGTGTACTTTGAGTCCCGAGCACCAAGTCCTCAAGACATCGAACAGATGCCTTCTGTTACTGTTACACGTCAAGAAATGTGGGATCCCCACACGGTTGACCTGTCAGTCCAGGACGCAAGCCCATATCTGGAAACGTATGGACCGAGCATGGCCGGGATTGGGGAGATTTCTGTCGCCTTGACCCCGGAAGGGATTACACGCGAGTTGGCCTCTCGTCCGCGAGTTAAACAAGTCGAGAGCTCGCGGCATGGCTCGGCCACTGCGGAGAGTCTCAGTCGCAAGTGGCGCATCGGGCTCGATTCCGCTCGAAATACCCTCCGAGTGACCACCCAACAGGGGATCCGCACGGCTATCTCGCCAATCACGCGGCGATACAGGGTAGACAATCTAGCATTACACCGGAATCGCCTCCACACACGCTTTCATACGGACACATTGTTCTCCAAGACGACGTCTTTGTCCGGAAACAAATGTGCTCAGTTGTTTACGGACGGACACTTTACCGCGGTTTACCCTCTACCTAGTAAGGCACAAGTCGGACAGGCGCTCGCGCAATTTATCGACGAAGTTGGGATCCCGGACAAGCTCACCGCGGATATGGCGGGTGAGCAGTTTGGAGAATCCACCCTATTCCGGAAGTTAGTCCGGATGCACCGTGTGGACATCCACTGGACGGAACGTCACACTGGAAAGCAAAATCATCGCGCCGAGCGCGAAATCGGATTGTTGAAGCAACGATGGCACCGTCGTGCCACTGACTTGCATGTGCCCAAGCGACTGTGGGATTTTGGCCTCGTTTATGAAGCGGGCATACTCAGTCGAGTCGCTCGGGGACAAGACGGCCGAACCGGGTTGGAACGACTCTCGGGGGATACGCCCGACATCTCGGAGTGGATTGATTTTTCATTTTTTGACTTAGTTTGGTTTCACAACAACGTGAAAACTGATACCGCTGACGACAATGCTCAATTGGGATACTGGTTGGGAATCGCTCACCGAATTGGCAGCGATCTCTGCTATTGGGTGTTGACCAAAAGCGGCAAGGTCATCGCTCGGACAACAGTCCAGCACGTCACAGACGACGATATGCTGAAGCCAGAAATCGCCGAGAAGGTTAAGCAGTTCAAGTTGATTGTTGAAGAGAGGTTAGATGACCGGAACTTCACTGACACGGAAGGGAAAGGACCAGGTTACTTGGAGGACATGGAGAATTTGGAGTCAGAAGAGGAAAGACGGGGACGGATCGGGATCGTCCCGTCTGATGAGGAATACGGAGATATGGTGGTGGAGGAAACAAAGGATGCTGACGCACATGGGGAAGGACACGACGAATACATTGGGGCACAGATACAAGTCGAAGTGGGAGGCGAGCGAATGTTCGGCACGGTAGTGAAAAGACAGAAAGGGTTAGACGGGAAGCCTGTGGGAAAACCGCATCGCAACCCACGATTTGACACCAGGACTTACCAAGTAGGATTCCCAGGTGGAGTAATACAGGAATACACGGCGAACCTGGTGGCGGAGAACTTATATTCTCAACTGGATACTGAAGGGAAAAGGTTTCTGGTGATCCAAGAGGTAGTCGGTCACAGGAAAAACGGGGACGCCGTGAGGGTTGAGGATGGGTACCATGAAGGCAAGAATGGTAACAAACACCCGAAGAGAACAACCAAGGGATGGGAAATAGCTGTCGAATGCCGCGTTGGGAAACAGATGTGGATACCTCTACGGGACGCGAAAAATGGGTACGCCATCGAGTTGGCAGAATACGCGGTCGCACAAGGGCTCGTGGAGGAACCGGCGTTCAAGTGGTGGGTCCCACAGACGCTCAACCACATGCGTCGGATGGTAAAGAAGGTGAAGAAAAAATACTGGAAAACCACCGAGAAGTATGGGATAAAACTACCCCACTCGGTGGAAGAAGCTTTAAAGATAGACAAACTAACTGGAACTACGTTCTGGAGGGACGCTATCAACAAGGAACTCAAGGTAGTGAAGGTAGCATGGGAAGCACGGGACGACTTAGACATCGACGAGGTACGCGCCGGGCGACAGCTCATTGGCTACACGGAAATTAAATGTCATATGGTTTTCGACGTTAAAATGGACCTGACGAGGAAAGCGCGGTTGGTGGCTGGTGGCCATATGACCGACGCGCCGTCCAGCCTCACATATTCCAGTGTCGTCAGCCGAGATTCTATCCGAGTCGCCTTTCTCATTGCCGCACTAAATGGGCTGAAAGTGTTGGCATGCGACATCGGGAACGCATACTTGAATGCACCATGCAGGGAGAAGATTTGGTTCCATGGCGGAGCTGAGGTAGGGAACGAGTTCCAGGGCAAGGTTTGTGTCATGGTGCGAGCGCTATACGGGCTCAAGTCATCGGGTGCAAGTTGGAGAGCCACGCTCATGGTCACGCTTTATGACATGGGTTTTGTCGATACTAGAGCGGATGCATGCGTCCTACGGAGAAAGGCGAGAAAGGCATCGGGAGAGGAATACTACGAGCTTATTTTAGTATATGTGGATGACATCTTGTTGGTCAGTGATGACCCACAACCGGTAATCGACGAGATCGACCGACATTACAAGATCAAGGCAGGAAGCGTGGGTGAGCCGACTGTATATTTGGGCGCGCAGATTTACAAGCACAACTTACCTAGTGGTGACTGGGCATGGGGAATGTCCAGTGAAAAGTATGTGTCCAATGCCATTCGGATCGTCGAAGACCTGCTGAAGGAGGACGGGGACGGCAAACATTTGAAGACCACGGCACGGGTCCCCGTCATCTCATCGTACAAGCCTGAACTGGATACCAGCCCAGAGCTAGACGCAAGACTCACCTCACGATATCAACAGCTGATTGGGATTCTCAGGTGGGCAGTGGAGCTCGGTCGTGTGGACGTCTATTTGGAGGTCTCGATCTTGTCGCAGTTCTTAGCGAATCCAAGGGAAGGGCATCTCGAAGCGGTGTATCACATATTCGCCTTCCTCAAAACACATCCCAAGCTGAAGTTGGTGTTCAATCCAAAAGATGTGGTGCTGGATGAATCTTGTTTCCCGCAGGTTCCATTGGACTAATGGAAAGAGTTTTATGGGGATGTTGCTGAAGAGATTCCGTCCGATATGCCGCTGGCGTTAGGACGGCCCGTGACTATCACGTGTTTCGTTGATGCCGATCACGCCGGGAACATCGTGACTCGTCGATCGCACACCGGGATCTTAATCTTTCTCCAAAATGCTCCCATCCTGTGGTACTCGAAGAGGCAAAATACTGTGGAGACTTCAAGTTTTGGGAGCGAGTTCGTTGCTCTTCGGATCGCCAAGGAGATGATTGTTGCATTGCGTTACAAACTTCGGATGTTCGGGGTTCCTTTGGCCGGACCAGCCAATGTACTCTGTGACAATCGTGGCGTGGTGAAGAACACCAGTCTGCCTTCTTCGGTTCTCAGCAAGCGGCATAATGCTATCAATTATCATGCGGTGCGGGAGGCGGCTGCAGCGTCGATTATACGCGTCGGCAAGGAAGATACCGAATCCAATATTGCAGACTTGTTTACCAAGGTCCTGCCACAGGAGCGGCGGAACAACTTGATTTCGCAGTTTACGTATTCTTCGGCTTTTGGGTCCAGTGGTCCACCTTCTATGTCCACTGCTGGTATCAATCCATCCGCCCTCTGAGGGAGCCAGTCATCAATTCCATGGCATGTTGACTGGCGGGGACTGTCTCATTCTGGTCGATACGGGATTGATACGTCAGCATGACGTAGATTGGGCCTTATGGCCGGGGGGAAATTTGTACGGACATTATCGGTTACCACTTTACTGGTTTTATGCGTTGGATGTAGTTGTAACGATTATCTTAGTCTTTCTTTGGAACGGATTCTATCAGGTAGAATAAGACACCACTACTGTCGTCGTCCAATTTGGCGAAGACGGCCGGCTCGTATCGCTGACCGTTTGGAACGGTTATACAATGTGACATACAATTAGATCTCTCACGGATACATGCACAATTTCAACACTCCTCTCAAGGTGATCCCACCGCATGGGGTAACCTTGCAACCGTTCCCACAATTTCGTATTTCAGGTGGTTCACCAACATGGCTACGTCCACCGCATTCTAGCCGAGTGGTTCCGCTCCGTACGTAATCCACTCGTCACCCATCTGTGTTTCATCCAGTTCTGAAAATGTGGTGTAGGAGCTTCATCACAAACCCTCTCCTCTTTTCACCGCTCGGCAGAAGTTTCGTCAACAGATCTGCCTCATTTTCATGGGTGTTCACATAAGATGTCCGCCATTCGTCTCTGGCAGATCCTTCTCTGACAAAATGATACGCAATCGACTGGCTCTTCTTCTTCAAAGCAGAGTCGGGTATCGTCGTGTTGGCTAATACCGATTGGTTGTCGCCGTAAATAAAAGCAGGTCCCTCACATGGGATCCCCAACATGCGGAGCTTGTACCTCAAACCACGTAAGTACTCACAACATTGCTTCATGGCAATGAATTCTGACCCGAAAGACGAGGACTCAACACTCGTCTGTTTCTTACTCCACCAAAAAACCAGGGCACTGTTCAGGAATACAAAGAAGCCCGTGCGGGATCGGCGGGTAACAGTGTCCGACGCATGGTCGGCGTCAACCTTCGCTCGCATCACAAAACCCATGCCGCGAGGCTCAGGCATATTTGGCGGATATTCTTCCTTACCCTCTATATGGCCAAACTTGCTTGCCGTCCAGTCTCTCCTCTCAAAGTCACTCATCTCCACAACGGGGTCACTCGGATCATAAACCAATTCGGCATTGTGGTATTTCTTGAGATAGGCAAAGATTTGGAAGACTTGCTCAAGGTGTCCTTCCCTTGGTAGAGCCAGATGTGAAGACATGACGGACACTTCCAGACAAATGTCGACTCTCCCTAGCTCGACAATCCATCGCAACACACCAATCAACGACTGATAGTATGATGCCTCCTCTGGACCAAGCTCAGGGGTCACATCGAGCTCCGGACGATATGTTGACCTCATCGGTGTCTCGGCTTTTGCTGGCAGCTTCCAACAATCATCAGCCCGCTTGCTTATCCATTCTTCCACCCCTTTCACAGCGGCTTGAACGTATTGTGACGAACTGAAGGCCCAGGCGTACACACCGTTTTCCAATTGTACCTTTCGTACTCTTCCACCAAGGTAGAGCGTTGGCGCTCCAATGGACTCTTCCTTGAGTTCAAAATATCGACCGATTTCCTCTCGTAGGATCCTCTCGGCATTCTCACTGATCACCAGTGCATCGTCAACATACAGAAGCACAAATTCATAATATGGGGTACCATCAGCTTTCTCAGCTGGTCTCATCCACACATCAGGGTCGGCAGGGCATGACTGGAATTTCAGATAATGCATGCAAGACCGCAGATGGTTACGGAAATCTTTTCCGGCTGTCTTTCCCCCATAGAGTGCCCGATGTATCAGCGCAACTCGCCCCACATTCTCGAGCCCAAACTCGGGGCCACAAATAATGTAATCCTTGCGCGATGATGGCGCTTGGAGATAGGCATTTCGAATGTCGGCCGCGAAGACGTCCAGCCCATTCAACGCAGCATAGGTGAAGGAAATCCGAACACTCTCTCTAGATACAACTCCAGCAAAAGTGGATCCCTCAGGGTCTGGTGTCTTGTGCCCATCCAATACCCATCTGGCTTTGCGGGTAAAGTCCATCTTCACGTCCCACACCAGATGGCCTGTCACCTTATGCCAGCCTTTCGGCGGAGGCTGGCCAGGTTCCAGGATCTCAAAAGCAACTCCCACATTGTACATTTCCTTTGCGAGAGCTTTCATCCAGTAATCGTCTCCATTCTTGCGATCTAGTTCCTTTGCATGCTCCACACTCGTGGGAATCTCAATCCCATATTTGTGTCGGATTTGTTTTGCACGCGTTTTCAGGGCCGCAATTATCGCATCCCTTCGTCGTATGGTGTATCGAACCCACCATATGAAGGCCGGTTCGTCATCTATTCCTCTTGCGATCGCAAATTCTGCCGTCTCAATTGGATATGACTCCTTCATTTCGC
Source organism: Epithemia pelagica (assembly GCA_946965045.2). Classification (NCBI taxonomy): domain Eukaryota; phylum Bacillariophyta; class Bacillariophyceae; order Surirellales; family Surirellaceae; genus Epithemia; species Epithemia pelagica. The sequence goes on along the minus strand of OX337235.1, from coordinate 444,899 downwards.
ACAGCCTCATCCAGGACTCAGACTGGTCGCGCCACCGTACGAGTAGCCACCAGCCAGCTGTGGTTTTCCGTAGCCGTCGTCGTCCATGCTTATTGTAGACGTATTTGTCCGCCTTAGACACGGCGACCGACTCATCTCTCTTGTAGTCAATGATGCTTTCCAATAGCTGAATCGTGACTCCGTCTGAGTCTACCTGTGAGAGCATATTCTCTGCAATCACATTCGCGGCATACTCTTTCACCGTTCCATCATCGAATTCTACTTCATATATGATGGAGTTGTTTGTTGGGTTATGGTCGTATTTCCCTGATACTTTTCCATCAGGTCCCAGTGCACGACGCTTGACCATACCTTTCGCCATTCGTTCATCAAGCTGCAGTTGGACTTCTGCATTGATCAGCCTATCATAGACCGGTGCTTGATCCAGCAATTTACCGTTGAAGTCGACGGCGTCTTCGATCTCTGGAATTGGTCTAGCTGGTTCTTGATCATCTTCATACGGATCAAAAGTTTCGGAATTTTCTGAGATGGGGTGTGGTGGAGGATTGATGGAGTTCCCATACCTCCTCTCGATCAATGCGTCAAAAGCTTGTCGCTTTGATTGCTCACTGGAACTCGTTTCTTCAGCGGGGTGCAAGGCACGCACGGAACGCCGTGGGACAATGCGTCCATTTGCCTTCAATACCCACTGAGCCATCTCATTTCCCTCGCCTCGTGCAGGGCCCAAAACTCGTCCAAGGACCTCTTGGTTGTGGGGAAATCGAGCGGTGTGTTCTCTGAAATAACACCACTGGTACCATTGGAACTGACATAAATTTGATATGTCGCCCTCCTCCCCAAGAGTCAATGTGTACGGGTTGGAGCCTCGTACCTTGTGATAATCGCGGGCCGTCAGATTGTAAATCCTCACCCTCCTCTCAAGGCAATAGTCCCAGAAAGGGAGAGGGGAGTGGGATTCCCGCATATCCTTGCGAACGGCCTCTTTCATCAATTTGATGTAGAGTTCAGCCTTGTTCGCCCATGGTGTCCCTTCCTTCAACGCGCGAAGGGTCGTTCCTATGTCATTCAGGAACATTCTTAGGTCTGACGAGACCTGTTCCTGTGCCATATCACAGATGATGGCATCGGGAGCTCCAATTTCCTTGGCAAATTGCTTGACAGCAGACATGACCTCGGATTTACGTTTCATCGGTACCACGTAGATGAAACCTTTGTCCGTCACAAACAGTTGGCAGCACATGTTTCCACGAGAAGATTTACCCCCGTGCTTTGTAGCAAAGAAGGTATCCATGTAGAAGTATTCGTGGATTCGGCGGTATCGAAGCATGCGGTCATTCGTACCATAATTTTGGGTGAGAGTTGGGTCAGTTGGACGGGCACTATGCTGTGACGTAGCTTGTATTGTCCTTTTGGCATCGTCATGGCTGATTCGCCACACTTTTGACAGATGCGCAGCATCCACTCCATGTGATTTACCAGCAGTCACACCGGAAACAAAGAATTCATCGAGATCCATTTCACTTGTAATGCTCACCGACTCATGCGAGCCATCACTCATGGACCTGTCATCATCGTCCGTTACCACATATGGGTTTTCGCCCACATCTGTTGCCCCAATTGCCATGCAGTCATGGCCAAACTCTGCCCTTGCTGTCAAGGTATTGATCATGGTTTCTTCGGCAAGCACAGCTGAGATTTCGTGGAGTTGGGAATCGGACGTTCTTATTTGCCGCTTACTCCTCTCTGGCCTGCCAGCCTCTCTTTGCCCACACGTGCAGTCAATTGATTTTGCTTCCAAAGCAGATGCCACATTAGCTGTCATTGTCGATTCGTCGACTGGAGGCAAATCATCCAACACAACGCGGATGGACCAATCTCTCTGCTCCTTGATATTCCCCTCCCAATCCACTCTCCCAGCCTCGTTGTCTGCATAGACCGTTGAATGAGGCTGCCAGACAGCAGGTGTTAACACATAGGTGTCGTACCCAGCCTGAAGATCATCTTCTGTTGGCTTGTCCGAAGGGAAGAATGAGAATACGCCATGGAGAGACAGGGGAATTCGGAAACCTGTCGATGGGAAAACAATCGAGTGGTCATCAATTGTGGGCTCACTCGTGTGTATCTTGGCTCTTTCGTTGACATGGATTCCTGCTTCTCTCATCATGAAAGGAGGAATTAGGTTGTTGTTCATGGTTGGGACGTATATAGCGTTTCGTATTACCAGAATATACGTTTTGCCGTTATATGGTGACTCGTACCGTACGGCAGCTTGAACCAGTTCGGCCGTCATGGCCTTGTAGTCATTTGAAAATGGCTTGACATCTACTGTCCTTTCAAGCCTCTCAATCACGTAGGAGTTTCGGCCTACGACCGGCATATTTGCGTGACTGTCTAAATCCGTTCGAGGTCCGTCGAAGGATGTTTCGTTGTCATCCATGGTCTCATCGCTGTCATCACCATGGGTTGCAGCCGACGCAATATTGCTAGCAACGTCGCGCGCGCTGTGAAAATTTGAAATGTGGGCCACCCCTGGGTCCCACGTCGTTGTAGAATCCGGCTGCAGCACTTCTGTCTCACTCTCTCCTCTTGATGAGAGCGAGGAGATAAGAGCCGCCGGACGCCATCAATTTCGAACAGACTTCAGGATGGACTGAAGAGTTGTTTGCTTCTTTGCAGGAGGCTTCGAATCTACCTCTTGTGCTAATGCGTTCTGAACCATGGATGCAACCTGGGCGTCGAGGCTGACTTGGTCGTCATTTGTCGGTTGGGATTCCTTTGCCAATTTCTTGATGGCTTTTGCGACTGCCGACGAGATTTGGCGTCGTGCTGCTCGTTTGGCCTTTCGGTCACTCTTGCCTTTCCCTTCCGACTTCTGAGGATTGGCTTTGCGCCACTCACGGAGCTCATCCTTTTGCTCATTGGATAGGGTGTGATATTCATCGGGTGTGTGGTATCGAAAGTGGACGCCTGTTTTGCCAATGCTCGGCTTGGCTGTAGACTTTCCACCACCAGCACTGGCCCCACTGACCTCAGCAACGGTTGATTCACTGGTTTCATTATCGACAGAAGAGATTTGTGCCGACTGTCGTTTTGCTCCAGCAGCAGCCCTTTTCTTAGCAACGGGGTCATATGGCAGTAAATGTGCCACTGCTGCTTCAAAATTATTACGCATTCCAGTCGGGCCGTCATCGGTCCGCACACTGGCCATAGCAGCCTGTAATCCAGCATCCGAACATTGGATGCCTTCGAGTAAATACCCTACTCGGGTATGTTCATTGGGCAGTTGGTACTCAACGTGCTCAGCACACTGTTGCATAGACACGAATGCATTTCGGTGTTGGGCCAAAAATCCCTCAAGGGGAAAATTGTTTTGCCCTTTCCAGATGCGGGTATGGAGTAGATCATCTTGTTTCTTGATCTCCGACTCCCATTTATCTTTCCCCGCGTATTGATTTGTTAGAGCATTCCAGGCTCCCCTACCATCTTTTGTACGTTGGAAAGGTTTGATCGACGCGGCATAGGACGTACCACGCGTCGCCTCTTCCAAACTGTAGTACACGGTAGCATTGTCCTCACGATACAATTCATGTCCATGTGAGGCACGGGCAACTAGTTCCGCCTCAACAGAACCATGTTCTTCCGAATGGGGCTTATTTGCTGCCTGGGGAGGTGCAACAACCGGGACATCGACCTCGGGCCTGATGACATATGAAAGGGGAATCATTCTCGCACCGATCACGCGGTTGGCATAGTCGTGAAATGCTTCCGTCCATTTGATGATCGGTAGGGCCTTGGTGATTTTAGGAACTTCTGGATCGTCACCATCCTTTCGGTCCTTCAAAGCCTTCCACTGGACCTCGAAATTCTTTACAACATGCGTCCAACGCATATTACCAGCCGATGGATCACGCCCAACCGTTTCATAGAATCGGACCAGCTCACAGGCTACGCCCAGGCGGTGCTGAGACTTCGCGCCGAAGGTAAACGGTGGTGTAGGTATCGTTGCGCCAGGGGCAGCTCCAGGGTTGGGATCGGGGATTCTCCCTGCCGGCTTACGAAGGTTCTCAGCCAACTGCTTGAGAGTTTCCGAGTCGAAGTCGGCCAAATCAAGAATCGTCGTAATCCCTTCAACTTGAAGCTGGACCACTGTCGCATGGGGAATGCCCATTTGATCAGGGTTCTCGAAGAAAGCGGTGTTCTGGGCAGCGGTGAGGACCATAGTACTTTGTACTTCACAACAAAAACAAACTCAAAGCAGACGATGGGTCTGATAAACTGCTAAAATTTCGTGTTTCAAAGAGATTATAAGATTATTTTCCACTACTGTCGTCGTCCAATTTGGCGAAGACGGCCGGCTCGTATCGCTGACCGTTTGGAACGGTTATACAATGTGACATACAATTAGATCTCTCACGGATACATGCACAATTTCAACAGTGTGGCCCTCCCGAACAGATTCGATCGAAATAGGTGCGTTTGAAGTGCGTTTCTTTCCCGATCAGGTCGCGTTTGGTCATGGTTTAAGGCGTCTGTCCACACTCCGTAAAAGCGTCTGTCCTCCAGCCGGCTTTGTCATCCGGTCCGTCCATTTCTCCGGAAAGATTTTCACGAGAGGAGACACACAGAAGACGAGAACAACGAAAGCTATTATAGATTCGATTGGAACCAGACACCATCATGACGACGACGACCCGTTCTTCTTCCGCCTTAAAGTTGTTACGAAATCGGCATATGTGGGATCGATGGAAGCAGTGGGTGTGGCAAACCTTGGACTTTTGTTTGCCCGTCCATCGTTATGGATCCGTCGTGTACTGGGATTATGCGCATCGCAACAGTGGGTCCGTGTCGTCACTCTTGGCCACGGCGGGATCCAATACCAATCCAGCCGGTGAATGGGGTCATGTCTCGCATGCCGCCTTGCAATCCTATTCCTATCATCCACTTCCCGTGCCACCGCCACCACCACCACAAGGACCATACGGTTCAAACGAAGAAGCACAACCACCAACACACTTGTTTCTCACCACGTTTGACGTGGACCAACTGCGAACCAATTCAACCAAAAAGTAAGAGGACGATCCACTGGCCACCTTGCATACCACAACTCTGTGGAAAACCCTGGGTTTGTCGCCACCGCAAGACGACTACGACAATGACAAAGATTACGACAGTGATAATGCCGAGTTGGAAGAGGAGGAGGAAAAAGAAGAAGAAGAAGAACAAGACAGTGTCATTGAGAGCGACACGAGAAAAAGAGAGGACCGTGGCTCGTTGTGGATACCATCCACAACCAACTCGAGTACTCGTTCCAACAACAACAACAATGATAGTAAGGAACCCGTCTTGATTCTCGGATGCGGTGTCTCACGATTGGGGTGGGACATGGCCAATCAACCCCCACAGTATTATCGAGGCCCCATTATTCAAGTCGATTGGTCCTCTCCCGTCATTCAAGTCCAATCTCGCTTGTGTCACGATCAAATCGAGGCGGGTCGCATGCAATTGTATCTGGACAATGCGACGGAATTGTCCTCGCAAACCACGAATGGGATTCCCAATCTTCGTCCCAATTCCATACAGGCCGTGGTCGACAAGGGCTTGCTCGATCCACTCTCTTGTACCTATCCCCATCACGATCGTCGACAAGTCCAAGTCCATTCCATGATGCAGGCCGTCCATCGCGTCTTGAAACCATTGGGATATTATTGCATTTGGTCCCTGTCGCAACCCGAATACTTTTGGCCCGTCCTCTTTCCCAATTCGAATGGTTCTGCCACCACCACCAACCACAAACAAGAACAAGAACAACAACGATTGTGGCAAAATGTGGAAATTCGATACGATGTCTCCAATCAATTACTCTTGTATCGGTTGCAAAAGGCACCCGATCCGACCCGTCTCATGGCTGCTGCATCCAAAAAGAAAAAGAAGAAGAATAAGAAGAAGCAAACGCCAAAGAAGAAGCGGTAATCGATTGCAATTTTTGTTCCTTTGTTTGTTTGTCCCAGAGGCCCCGCCATGGACAGTGTCGACACACTAAAAGGTTTGGTTGCAACATGGGAAAACAAATCTCGCACACACCCTCACAACCCAATCTTTCAACGAGCAAACCCTGCATGAAATGACCCTCTTCTACACGTGTCCCCGTCCAAACGCCTTGGCTTCCACAACTCCTCCAGGAAGTAAACTGCTGTGATTGCAATCTTCTTTTTCTATTCATGTATATACTTAACGCTCCATCCTATTTTCAGAATGGTGTATCGGAAACCGGAGCCGAGCTCCACGTGCCTCCAATCGACGAACCTTGTCCACTACAATCCCCCAAACACTTAATGGACCTTGGTCAAGGCCTTGTCAACGGGATTGTACACAAAGTTGAAGGTACAATCGTGGACATGTTCAAAGGTGGCACTCCCACTTTGACAAAGTTCCAAGCAAACAAAGTCTTCCAAGTCACTGTGCAAAATCTTGGCATGACTTGTTCCATGGGACCAGCGGCCGCCGCCACTCGAGCCATGACAATGGTAGCCTCATCGGCCTTGGCATTGCAGCAGCATCGTGGATCATTGTCATCGTAGGGGCAGCACAATCCACAGGAATGGTCCAACCACCCTTGGTGACCCCCAACAGCAATATTGGCAACGGTTTGGAACAAACCAAGAGACAAGGCGGAGTTGCCAAAGGCTTGATTGTGTGCCTTGTTGAGGACGACCGCTGATCCTCGGGGGGATGTATTCCCCCCGCACGTGCCTAGTTACTATAGCCCGAATTTTTACTGTACTCAAATTTTAATTTTAGTGTATATAAGTAAAATTTTTGGTCGTGGGAAAAACCGAAAAAATGAGGCGAACGGAAACCGTCACAAAATGAGCCGAAACAGACCACGAAAAACAAACCGCGTGCAACAACAGCAACAACAATAGCAACAAGAACAACAATAGCAACAAGAACAAACAACAGCAGAGCCAGGACAAAGACAATGTAACAAAAAGGACATCACAACCAACCAGACCAAAGGATAAAGGCGAGACATGAAAACCAACCAAAGAGAGACACAAGGCGAGACAAGTCGACAACTAAAGAAGGAAGGCAAGGCAGAGAAAGGCAAAGACAAAGGCAAGACAAAGCAAAAACAACAGATAGCACCAGCAACAACAGAAATCGAAGAGAGCCATTAAGAGACAACAATCAACAAGGAATAGGGAGGGTGAATGCATTTGAGGAGGACCAAAATCAAAGAGAAACGGCATTCGAGAAGGACCAAAATCAAAGAGAAATCAAGATTAAGGTTAGACATGCCTTTGGAAAGAACACAGCAATCAAGAAGAAACAGCAAAAGACAAACTTACCTATGGATTTGTAGCGAACATCACAAAGAGCTCAAGCATCAACCTGTTAAGACGAAGATGGTGAGAGAATAGCAATAGACAGACAGCAAAGCAAACGAAGTAACTTACACATTTCATTCTGTCATACAGTAGTGACGACCCCCGTGGTTGTAATGGTAGTGATCACCGCCATGTCGGTGATAGCCACTGTGGTGGTTGCCGTGGTTTGGCCACGAAGAAGATGCAGGATACTGACGTGGAGGCGGTGGTGGCAAGGAATGATGGTGATAGTGATGGACCGTTGGGCCATTCACACGGGATGAAGGAACAGGAGGAGGTGGCGAATATGATCGAGGAGGGGGTGGCGGAGGGGAAGGCCCGCGGTAATGATCCTAACGGGGTCCATACGATGGTGGAGGTGGAGGAGGAGTCCACCCACCATGGTTACGATCGCTCGAATGGTAGGAGTACGATCGAAAATGAGGGGGAGGAGGAGGAGGCAACCGATTGTAGTGGTTGTCGCGTTGGTGGTAGTGACTGCGACTCTCGTTGCGCTGGTAGTTGTGGTGGTAGTTGTCGTGTTGGTGATGAGAGTGTGTGGTGTTTGTTGTATTGTTGTTGTCCCATGCAGAAGGAGGAAGGAGCGGGGGTGGTTTGTCCTCGTCGTCTTTTTTTGCGGCTACTGGTGGAGATTTTTTCTTAGGTTCCTCTGAAACGAGAACAGTAGAGAGGTAAGATACAGAAGTAGTAACAACATGCATCAGTCAGACAACAACGTACCGTTTTTGCTTTCTTCTTCGTCATCGGATGGCATTCACCAATGGGCCGTCACCGCCTTCTGTTTCGAGTGGTCCGTCACTTCTTGATACTCAAAGTTGATCTTTTCACCCTTGTGGCGGCCATAATTCGTCGCAAGAGGTTGAGGAACGCCCGAGTTCGCAACCGTGGTGATCCCAGTTCTCCGAGCGGAACGACCAGTAAAGTTGTCGGTTCCTTCGAAACCACAACGCTTAGCCAACTCTTTCGTCTTGCGCGCAGCGAAATTTTCGCCCAACTTTCCACCAGGAAGCATGCCAGTCAATGGATTAATCTTTGTTTTCGACATATCAGGAACAAGATCCGTCCAGGCACGGTGAGTCGATCCGTCAGCGCGTGTGGCAATAACTTTGGCGGGTGCTTCACGAAGGAAGAAGAGCCCTTTCCAACCCGGCAGGTGGGCAACTCTACGGTACTCCATGACCAGTTTGTAGGTGCTCCATGGATCCTTGGGGTTTTACACAATCATGTTCCCTTTGCAATCCACTGCACGCCGGAACGAAGGGTTGGCAAGAGTCAATTTTACATTTTTATGGTGACCGGAGTCAAGAGGGATGATCGCCGCCTTACCAGCGAGATCGCCGTGCGAATCATCTAGACTTTTAACAAATAGAAAGTCTGTTACTTTTGCTAAATGCATCTGAGTAGAAACAACAAGCAGAGGTGAGAAGCGTGTGATCCATACGACAATCCAACGGATCGTGGACGTACCTCTAGACATCGAAAACTACAATATCACCATTTTAACACTCATCTTAAGACTAACCTCTTATCAGTGGACCGACTGCCCCAACCCACGGCGGACTTCGACTTGCAACTCTTCTCTGACCCGTGGAGGATTGTTGTATCGGTTGGTGATCGATTGTCGGCTCAGCGAGCCTTTTACCCAACTACCTATTACCCTTCTGAATTCTCAATGAGAGTTCTGCTATGGCCTTGTTGAACGACTCCGAGTTCTGCGAGAGCTCGCGAACGTCGTACTTGTGGTTCTCGTCTTCGTATACATCCTCGCTGATGCGAGCAAAGGTGTTCCAGTACTGAATACTGTCCTTGGTGTGTGGCACATCCACGGGGAGTTTTTGATACTCCGCAATCATCAGCTCGCCATCCTCATTTTCGGTCACATGTCTCTGCTTGACGCATGCCATGGCAATGGTTCGTGTATCGAGTGGAGATGGGGGACCAATGGCAGCAGGAGGATGATGTTCGTCCAGTGGTTCCTCGTCGTCCGTATCTTCCAACAGGTGGTACCAATCGTCTTCATCTTCATCGTCATCGTCCCTGAAAGAAAGAACGACATTCGTGTGAGACACAACAATCATACAAAAGAAGGGAGTATCTCATCCTCAACTTACTCCGGAAGATAAGGAACAAGAGGAGGAAGACGATCGTCTTCTTCGTCGTCGTCTTCCTCGTCGAAAAGGGAAGGACGATCCTTCTTCCCATTGGTGCTGAAAAAGAGGAGGCCATTCTTGTCAGACACAACAATCATACAGAAAAGACGACGGTAATGATGATCCAACAACTTACCTTTCTTTCGGGTGAGGATGGTGACAAGGAGGAGGAGGAACGTTTTCCTTCCCATTGTCAACGGTGGGAGGAGGAAGTTTCTTCTTCGGATGAACCTTCTTTGTAACCTTCCGAACAGGAGGGCGAGGAATGTCGTCTATCTCTTCATCGCGGTACCTCTTCTTGGCTGCTGCAGCAGCAGCTTGCGTTTAGATCGACGGGGGCGGAGCGGAGTCTTGGCCATGGTCTTTTGTTTCCTTCAATGGGATGCAAAAATGGCAATGGAAGAAAAAGTGTGAGGTTTGTTTTGCACGGTAAACACAGCAACGAATTCAAAAATGGATGAGGCGGGGCACGCGCGCAGAAAGAGAGGAAGGAAGGAAGAGTTGCAGGAAGGAAGACTGGTCGACAATGACGAAAAACAACAATCAAACTTACATTTTCTCCAACTTGGCAAGGTACCAAGGATCGGAATGAACACTGTGAGCATCGGTGTTGCTCCCAGTGCATTCATCCATCTTTGGAACGAAGGTACCGTCCAAAGGTACAAAGGCGAGTGAGATGGCGTCCGACGAGGATGAACACAACGATAAAGACGACGAAGACGATGAACACGACGACAAAGACGACGAAGAAGAAGCAATGGAGATAGGAGAAGACACAATGCCACGATTTCCCTTGTCCTTGGAAGGCATGGGGCTGACAACGGCCGTAGGAGGTTTCGTCATGGTCAGGTCTTCCTTTTTCCAAACGAATGATGAAAACACAAAACACAACGCCCAACACACAAATGCGGCCACTTTATCTGCTTGGAAACTCGTAGATCCTAAGTAACCTCTAAGTATATTTGTGAGTCCTAATTAGATTGTTCCTTATTGTCGTAAGTAATCTTTCTTTACAATGGTACTGTTTTCCTATGTATTCCAAACAATTAGAAAACTCAACGTACTTTATTACATCCCCCCCTCGGACGCAATCATTTGCTGCTCGGAATGCTTCTCGTCGGGGGCACTCGTCGGGGCGTAACTCCTCGAAGGGCAATACCTTGGTGACCCCCAACAGCAATATTGGCAACGGTTTGGAACAAACCAAGAGACAAGGCGGAGTTGCCAAAGGCTTGATTGTGGGCCTTGTTGAGGACCACACGGCTGAGAATTTGATTGTCACGGTTGGTGACCTCCGACCGCAATATCAGCCACTGAATGTTTTGCCAAAGGCTTGATTGTGGACCTTGAGGACCACTTGATTTGAGAATTTGATTGTCATGGTCCGACAATTCTAAGGGCAAACCAATCAAGGTGAGCTCGACTTGGGTGATTTCGCCATGTCCGTAGGGCGTTTCGACAGGTCCACTGTTGTTCGCGGGCTCCAAGAAGGAAAAGGTACAGTCCTGGGCATGAACTAAATTGACATACGAGAGGACTTTTGACAACAAGTCTACCCGTGTTGCAACTAAAAGGGGGCGGACTCGTGGGACATGGGCAGCAATCATAGCAAGAAGATAATTGGAGTGGTTGATCAGGATTAGTTCGTCGCAAAAGGACGAGCCTTTCACTTTCCCTCTTTCCATGAAAGAAACCTACGAAAACACAGACAACTACCTTGGACTACTCTCCAACAAAATCATGTCGGTTCAACAAGTGGGAGTAGTATATAAACTGTGAGAACTGTTCTTTCCCTGACTCGTGTTTTCTTGATAGGTAGTATCTTCCTGCCATTCGGCCCATTTATACTGGTTACTACTCAAAGTGAAATCCCCCCATTATGACAATGTAGCCAATTTGAACTACATGAGCGCAACATCCATGTCGACCTGCTAATAATTTACAAATCAATATATTCCAGTGGATGTACTTCGAGCTGTTTTCTGTTCTTGTAGAAAAATGAAGCAGATCTTTCACGTTCATTCGTTCCACACAATCCAAGCTTGAAGAAGCCCCATTGTATCCTCCCATATCGTAGATGCCTTCATTGTACACCGCCCCGGCATGTCCCTCACGCCGCTTGTTCATGGGTGGTCCTTCTTGCCATTTCTTGCAGAGAGACTTTTTCGGATTAATTTCAATGCGACGGCGGTTTGTCCCCTCTTGTTATCATTGTTGCATGAGTTCAGTGCGACCAGCGCAGTCTTACGCAGACGCCATCCAGACCCTCAAGTCTATTTTGGTTTTTTGGTCCAAAATGAAAAGCCCCGAATATCGTGCTTGTTCGTGCAGTGGCATCATTCTTTGCATGGTTCCAAACGTTAAATTTAATACAAGGATATTTAGACGGGGGATCAATGGAATGGATGCGAGCACGTCTGAGCCATTTTGTGACGATCCAATCGTGACGACGGCTCGCGTGAGCTCCCGCCGTGTACCTTGCCTGTGCTTCTGCACGACCAAACCATCGCCCGGCCCACCCAAACGGTTTTGGTCGTTTTGTGCCCCTTCCAAAATATGACCCGAAAGCAAAAACCGTGGCATCGACCATGGTCTTTTTGTTTTCTTCCTTCTCCCGGTGTGGACGACTTGTGTCGTCGATGCTTGGTCAGTGGATTTTGGCGTATGCGTACCAGAATCATGTTGCTGAGGTCTTTTGTCTTCCAGGATCCAATCTACAATCCTTTGTGGAAGGACAAAAGTAAGTATTAGTTGGTTGTACCAAAGATTTGGTGTCGTCGTTTTGTTGAGTGGTGACAAGTGGTTTGTCCCTCTTGTATCCTTTTCCACCATGTTTCTTCCTTGGACTAATGTTTCTGTGGCTTGGCATGGATTCTTGTTCTGGCATGACTAATTACAAACTATACGCTGTACTATCACTCGGAATGATTCGACCATTCTCGATCGTCTACTGCACTGTATCAACGAATCCAACTCTGCTACAACAAACTTATTTGTTGCTATATTGTGTCTACAACTCAACGCAACAACAACAATAGAACTCTTTTCGCAATAAGGAGTTACGGAGGCTCTACCAACAACGAGGGGGGAGAGGGTGGAGGGGGCAATGACGAAACCGGCCCAGCTAAAAAGAACCGAAAAGTGACCGTAAGGAAGACTCGCCAAACCTTGAAAGCTAGCTCTCCGAATCCACCGGAGGACAGCAAAACACTTGGTGACTACTTGGAAGACGATTGGTTCAAGACAGAAATGTCACAAGAAAATATGCAAACGATTCGAAGTCTATCGATCAAATTCTTGAATGATTTTCCTGGTTTCCGTGAAGATTTACAAACGTCGTTGAAGATTGACTTGGCACACTTTTTGACAACAGGAGAGTTAACTCGTTTGGATCTTTCCCCCAATGAATCCCAGAGACTGGCCTTGATCGACTTTGACATCAAAAACAGCGCAATATTGTACAAGCGAGACTTGAATGCGTTGAAGGCTCGAGTGGAAGAACTTTTCAAATGGAAAGCCTCCACAAGAGACGAGTACATGGCTCCGTATTTTCCGCTCATCCAATCGAGTGGAACTGGCAAGACCAAATTGCTACACGAATGCAAAAAGATGTTTAACAGTGACAATCAAAGCGACGTTCACTGCGAACTTATTCTGTGCCATTATGGTGAAGTCACGCACTTAGCATGGGGCAGTGACATATTCTCCGACACTCTGGACGTTAAAATAATTGGAACCACCAAAGATGGCCAAGAAACGCTGTGGAAGAAGTTGGATGCTTTTGTAGAGAAGGCAAGAACGAAAAAGGTCGTGCTGCTATTTGACGAGTCCCAACACCTCATCAACAATGGTGATGGGTTTTATTTTCGAAGCATACGATGGTGGCTTCGAAAAGAACGAAATGAACATAACATTGTTGGCGTGTTTGCAGGAACAAGCATGAGTTTGGCAAACTACTTTCCGGAACCACCGCAGAATTCATACTACTCAAGAAATGTAAGACCAACATACAACTCAGGCAAAAGAATGTATGCTCCATTTTTCGAAATCACAACGAATGGACTTGTTTCAATCACCAATGGTTCCGAATTCGATAAAGAATCTTCTACAGAGTTTGATGTTGCAGTTCAATATGGGCGCCCGTTGTTCGCTCGGATGCATCTAAAGGGTGATTTGAAAGATGCGTTGGACTCAATTTTGCTTCGGATGAAAGTTGGGACCTACAAGATTGAATTGGAAAACGTGAGTTCATGTTTTTCAATTTTGGCAGCTCGTCTGCCATTGGGCCAAGTTTCATTTGATCTTGCGTCAAAACAAGTGGCTTGGGGGTATGCCCATCTCACTCATTTTGACCCGGAACAACCATCTGTCGCAGATATTGCGTACCTTCCGGATCCGGTATGCGCATGGCTTGCCATGTCCCAAATGATTGAGAACTGCGAGTCTTTTGGCGCCTTTTCTCAACCTCCTTCTTTCTGGTCCGAATTTGCCATCAAGATGTATACGTCTGCATTGTGTCGTCCTGAAAAGGGAGATGTTGGTCAAGTCGCGGCTGCTTTTTACATGCTAGCTTGTGGAGACGAGTTGCGCTGGGAAAAATCACAAGATCTGTTACAACTCTCTGTTCCACTCGAGAAATTTATCAAAAGACTGCAAGGCAACGATGATGATTCATCTAGCGTTGATAGCACTGGAGAAGCAAGCGTCAATTTCATCCAAGTGTGTCGTAATTACTTGCGTTACAGCCTAAAAGAACTGCAGGAGAGTGGCCTTTTGGAGCACTGGTATCGAAGTGCAAGGGCATCCTATGCATATGCCTCTTGCCCAGCTTACGACCTGGTGATACCTGTGCGATACAAACACAATAATCATGATCACTATTGTCCCATGCTAGTGAGTGTAAAGAATCGACTATCTTACACTCCCGAGCAACGCCAGAGTGCACTCAGCGCCATGGAAAAGGTGTTTAAGGGCGCTGGCATTGAAACTGGGTTGTGTATTCTCTTACTGATTGGCCTCAAGGATCCATCGCAAAACCCCGGCCCTGGTATGAATTTCTCCCGTGGTTCAATTTCGACATTTATAATCGAAGTGCCTGCCAATGACCGTTTTGGAGCGACCAAGCTCGCCGCTTCTTCGACTCGTGGAGGAGGGGAAAAGTCGGAGGTCATGGTGTCTCATTCAGACGTTGCATTGGGAAGTGGAAAAAGCTTTGAGCGGTTGCTGCGAGACGAGACACTGAAGCAGATCCCATCATCCGAGTTTTTGCAAGAGATCGCAAAGGACTTTGAGGACGCCTTGCAAGAAAATGACATCTAAATACTCTTCTCCTATTGCAGTAAAAAAGAAGAACAAGAGAGCATACCACCTCGCCATTTCTACTTTTTGCATAAAGCGTTGGTCGTTATTGGTCGTTGGCCAATTTGAAACTTTCCTTATCGGTGCCCCCCTAAGTTACCCTCTCTTGGATAAGGACGACAACGACGAATGGTGATTCAAGTCGATTGCAGTCCGCACATTGTAAAACTGTCGAGTATTTCCAGGAAAATTCGATTCTCGCCGTACTGGACAAGGGATTGATGGATCCGTTTGTCTCGTACCTATGCCCATCACACGATGGACGATCGAAACACGTGCACGAAATTTTTCGAGCTGTCCATCGCGTCTTGAAACCCAATGGGTATTTATTGTATCTGGTCCCTGTCGCAACCCGAATTCTTGTTGCCCGTGTTGGAACAAGAAAATCTCATTCAATCCACTTCCGACCATGAGGATGATACCGACAATCCAAAACACGTATCGCAATTATCAACCCTTGACATCCATGTCATTATCATCGTCTTCCACCCAATCTACAACGATTCTGACGCGAACGCCTCGCCATCCCATTACAGGAAACCCTACTTGTGGCAACGGGTGGACATTCGCCATGATATAACCAATCAATTCCTCTTGTATCGGTTTCAAAAGGCGGCGTGGAGTGATCCGTTCCCAACGACACGTCGCGGAGGTGGTGCGCAACCATTCTCCTCCCGCTTGCCACGCCATTCGTCTCACAACAAGAAGAAGAATAACCATCGACAACTAGGAGCTTGAGAAAAAACAAACACACAAAAGTAGACACACAAAAGAAAGACTTTTGCCACACCAAAAAAGAGCCATGACGGATGAATTCTACCTTAAGACACGTATCTACACTATATCGAAACGAACGCGTGTGGATCCTACCAAACGCACCAGAAAATGTATTTGTGTGCGAGCTTGCGCGCAATAAAAAAAAAGGCCGCTATGGATGCTTTTTCCCGTTCTATTATATGTATATGCTTAACTCTCCATCCTATTTTCAGGATGCTGCATCGCAAACCGGAGCAGGGCTCAACGTGTCTCCACTCAACGAAACATGCATATACTGCAATGCCCAAACTTAATTGGCCTTGGTCAAGGCCTTGCCAACGGGGTTGTACACAAAGTTGAAGGTACAATCGTGGACATGTTCAAAGGTGGCACTGCCACTTTGACGAAGTTCAAAGCAAACAAAGTCTTCAAAGTCACCGTGCGAAATCTTGGCATGGCGGTAACTGACTTGTTCAATGGGACCAGCGGCAGCAGCAACACGGGCAACGACAATGGTAGCCTCATCGGCCTTGGCATTGCAGCAGCATCGTGGATCATCGTCATCGTAGGGGCAGCACAATCCACAAGAACCGTCCAACCACCCTTGGTGACCACCAACAGCAATATCGGCAACGGTTTGGAACAACCCCAGAGACAAGGCGGAGTTGCTAAAGGCTTGGTTGTGGGCCTTGAGAACCACTTGGTTGAGAGTTTGATTGTCATGGTCCGACAATTCGTGGGGCAAGCCAATCAAGGTGAGCTGGGCCTCGGTGATTTCGCCATGTCCATAGGCCGTTTCGACGGGTCCAATGGTGTTCAAGCCAGTGTGTTCCAAAAAGGAAAAGGTACAGTCCTTGGCATGAACTAAATTGACATAGGAGGACTTTTGAAGACGGTCGCACAAGTCATATTGCAACTGTTCGTGAAGAAGACCAAGATCGGCCTTGGCACCCAACACACTGTCCTTGTAATAAAAGACATCGACTTGAGCATTGATAAAGGCAGCTTCTTCCTGGCTATTCTTTACAAGCGAAGTACTGCTGGGTGTCCACCAGAAGGAGTCGGAAGGAATGGTGGAGAAGCCTTGAGTCTTGATATCGCCCAACTTTTGGCCCGCCTTGTCGAAACCAAAGGCCTGGTTGTATGCTGCCTGAGCTTGCTTGGTAATAAAGTTGGCTTCCTCGTCCGAGACCATGTCCGAAAGACCACCCACGACAATGCGAGCATTGTACGATTCTGTCGAGGCACTGGCAACCATTTCTTGAAAGGCAGCACGCAAGCTAAAGTCGCGGCAGCCGAAGAGAAGAGCATGGTGAGAGCAGCAAGAGAAAGCTTCATGGTGAATGTACTTGTTTTTTAAAATCGGTGCAAAGACTTAACGTTCTGCTGGTGCGATGGAGGCTTTTTGGCAATTTGTAAAATTGTGAGCAAAGTGAGAGATGGAATTTTGAGGAGGGCGGAGACAGAGTCTCGATGGGAACAATGGGATAAAAAAGAAAACACATTGGGACAAGGGGCCCAGTAAGGCGTGGTCGTGTTTGCCTTTCAATGCATGAGTTTGGATTGGCACATTTCGTTATAGTGGGCGAATCGCAGTGGAATGTTTCCTCTTTAAGTCGATATACACCGTTGCGATCGGATTGGTGGTTTAGGATTGAGGAGCGCCTCGTAAGTAGGGCAAGGACTTGAAACCGGATGCGTTCTTTTTGTTGGATGGACCTTGTGTGCTGACATTTTCTCGTTGGTTTTTATTGGTTGTTCAGATATAGCGTCGTCTAGACCCTACGAGTAGACACAACCAGCAGTCTCCCAGCAAAAAGAGATCTACAACTACAAAGGTGTTCGTCCATCCCCGTCCCGGAGGTTCTGGCTCTTTGATATACTTGATACCATTGGTGGAAAAGACCGAATGCTCATTGGTCGTAAATTATCAGGCTGCTGTGATTGGCTGATTGGTCATCTATTCCCGTGTTCCCTGAATATGATTTATGATTATGTTCCCCCCTCTCCCCCACATTATGCACACCGATACAGAAGGGTGGAGAATAGGGGTAGCATGGATAGCTGGAAGATAGCATGAACCCAAAAGAACATATTAGGCGACGAGCTCGTCGATATCACTGTATTTTTTTGGTCTACTGTGGAGCTTCTATGTGTTGATTCCCATTACTGATTCTACGAAGGCCACGACAATTGTCGCATTGAGGAGTAATGGTTTTCCAAATACAAGAGACGCCTCTATCAACAACGACGGGGGAGAGGGTGGAGGGGGCAATGACGAATAAATCATCGTACTGGTACTGTGGCAACCATCCGTACAGCCACAAGCACAATGACAGCACCATCCTCGTCTCGTTTAAGGCAACCATCACGACGTTTGCGCCGCTAAATAGTTTACGTTACGAAGAATTACCTGATCGCGTCACAGCTGGGTTGCATCGTGTACACTATGCCTTAACGTTGCTCGTCGTTGGATAGGGGCATTTGTCTCGTGTTCTATCGGCGGCTGCAACAACGATTCACCATAGCTACCTTACGATTCTCGAAACGACGACAATGCCCTCAGTTTGACACAGCTCCGTTTAATATAAAATGGTTACATTGTCTTCTCCAAATAAAAGTATAGGATGTATTGAACTTTAAAGACATATGGCGGAGTCCGTCAATCTTTCTCATGAGATAGAACGCTTTTCAACAATGTGTCTTGACCATGATGAGAAACTCTCTAGGAGCGCCTTTGCGACGAACGATAGCAAAAATACTCCCTCCACTGCTACTCCTATTCATCAATCATCAATTCCTACTATCAATGCTATCCCTATCCATGGGATTCCTCCCCCTTTTATTTACGGGGAGCGAGGATTGGGTTGAGTGCAAGGCGGGGGGGGCGGAGAAATAAATTCCACAATCGGGAATACACTCTCGAGAGCCACTTGAGCATATGGAGCAAGTAGACTGGGTCTATTCCACCAATGGCATCAAGGAGCCAAAAAGGATGATGATGTTCGGGAATCTGGAAACATACTCGTGTTCGTATAGTTGTTCTCCTTTTTTCGTTGAGAGTGTTAGTTGTTAGTTTGTGTATAGACCACGCTGCATCGAAAAAATCAATCAAAGCCAGCGAGAAAACGACAACCCACAAGATCCAACCGACAACACACATTAAGGACGCAGCCGGCCTAAGGACTTGCCCTACTAACGACGTAAACAGCCAATCAGATCTCAATGCTGTGTCGACTAATAGAGGAAAACATTCTCATGAGATTCTTCCACTACCAAAACACGCCAAACAAATCTGGATAGATGCATGGGTCACATCTCACTTCCCGTGACCGAGACGCTATCAACACTAGGTAACGTTCCAATGAAATGTTTGCGCTGTACTCCCACTCAGACGACACGTGGCCTTGTGGACCCACATCACTCCAAATTCCAGATCTCTCACTTTGCTCACAATTTCCCGAACGGCAAAACCAAAAAGCCTCCATCGCACCAGCAGAATGTTAAGTCTTTGCACCGATTTTAAAAAACAAGTACATTCACCATGAAGCTTTCTCTTGCTGCTCTCACCATGCTCTTCTCTTCGGCTGCCGCCGACTTTAGCTTGCGTGCTGCCTTTCAAGAAATGGTTGCCAGTGCCTCGTCGGAATCGTACAATGCTCGCATTGTCGTGGGTGGTCTTTCGGACGTGGTCTCGGACGAGGAAGCCAACTTTATTACCAAGCAAGCTCAGGCAGCATACAACCAGGCCTTTGGTTTCGACAAGGCGGGCCAAAAGTTGGGCGATATCAAGACTCAAGGCTTCTCCACCATTCCTTCCGACTCCTTCTGGTGGACACCCAGCAGTACTTCGCTTGTAAAGAATAGCCAGGAAGAAGCTGCCTTTATCAATGCTCAAGTCGATGTCTTTTATTACAAGGACAGTGTGTTGGGTGCCACGGCCGATCTTGGTCTTCTTCACGAACAGTTCCAATTTGACTTGTGCGACCGTCTTCAAAAGTCCTCCTATGTCAATTTAGTTCATGCCAAGGACTGTACCTTTTCCTTTTTGGAACACACTGGCTTGAACACCATTGGACCCGTCGAAACGGCCTATGGACATGGCGAAATCACCGAGGCCCAGCTCACCTTGATTGGCTTGCCCCACGAATTGTCGGACCATGACAATCAAATTCTCAACCAAGTGGTTCTCAAGGCCCACAACCAAGCCTTTAGCAACTCCGCCTTGTCTCTGGGGTTGTTCCAAACCGTTGCCGATATTGCTGTTGGTGGTCACCAAGGGTGGTTGGACCGTTCTTGTGGATTGTGCTGCCCCTACGATGACGATGATCCACGATGCTGCTGCAATGCCAAGGCCGATGAGGCTACCATTGTCGTTGCCCGTGTTGCTGCTGCCGCTGGTCCCATTGAACAAGTCAGTTACCGCCATGCCAAGATTTCGCACGGTGACTTTGAAGACTTTGTTTGCTTTGAACTTCGTCAAAGTGGCAGTGCCACCTTTGAACATGTCCACGATTGTACCTTCAACTTTGTGTACAACCCCGTTGGCAAGGCCTTGACCAAGGCCAATTAAGTTTGGGCATTGCAGTATATGCATGTTTCGTCGAGTGGAGACACGTTGAGCCCTGCTCCGGTTTGCGATGCAGCATCCTGAAAATAGGATGGAGATTTAAGCATATACATATAATAGAAGGGGGAAAAGCATCCATAGCGGCCTTTTTTTATTGGGCGCAAGCTCGCACACAAATACATTTTCTGGTGCGTTTGGTAGGATCCACACGCGTTCCTTTCGATATAGTGTAGATGCGTGTCTTTAGGTAGAATTCATCCGTCATGGCTCTTTTTTGGTGTGGCAAAAGTCTTTCTTTTGTGTGTCTACTTTTGTGTGTTTGTTTTTTCTAAAGCTCCTAGTTGTCGATGGTTATTCTTCTTCTTGTTGTGAGACGAATGGCGTGGCAAGCGGGAGGAGAATGGTTGCGCACCACCTCCGCGACGTGTCGTTGGGAACGGAACACTCCACGCCGCCTTTTGAAACCGATACAAGAGGAATTGATTGGTTATATCATGGCGAATGTCCACCCGTTGCCACAAGTAGGGTTTCCTGTAATGGGATGGCGAGGCGTTCGCGTCAGAATCGTTGTAGATTGGGTGGAAGACGATGATAATGACAGGGATGTCAAGGGTTGATAATTGCGATACGTGTTTTGGATTGTCGGTATCATCCTCATGGTCGGAAGTGGGTTGAATGAGAATTTCTTGTTCCAACACGGGCAACAAGAATTCGGGTTGCGACAGGGACCAGATACAATAAATACCCATTGGGTTTCAAGACGCGATGGACAGCTCGAAAAATTTCGTGCACGTGTTTCGATCGTCCATCGTGTGATGGGCATAGGTACGAGACAAACGGATCCATCAATCCCTTGTCCAGTACGGCGAGAATCGAATTTTCCTGGAAATACTCGACAGTTTTACAATGTGCGGACTGCAATCGACTTGAATCACCATTCGTCGTTGTCGTCCTTATCCAAGAGAGGGTAACTTAGGGGGGCACCGACAAGGAAAGTTTCAAATTGGCCAACGATCAATAACGACCAACGCTTTATGCAAAAAGTAGAAATGGCGAGGTGGTATGCTCTCTTGTTCTTCTTTTTTACTGCAATAGGAGAAGAGTATTTAGATGTCATTTTCTTGCAAGGCGTCCTCAAAGCCCTTTGCGATCTCTTGCAAAAACTCGGATGATGGGATCTGCTTCAGTGTCTCGTCTCGCAGCAACCGCTCAAAGCTTTTTCCACTTCCCAATGCAACGTCTGAATGAGACACCATGACCTCCGACTTTTCCCCTCCTCCACGAGTCGAAGAAGCGGCGAGCTTGGTCGCTCCAAAACGGTCATTGGCAGGCACTTCGATTATAAATGTCGAAATTGAACCACGGGAGAAATTCATACCAGGGCCGGGGTTTTGCGATGGATCCTTGAGGCCAATCAGTAAGAGAATACACAACCCAGTTTCAATGCCAGCGCCCTTAAACACCTTTTCCATGGCGCTGAGTGCACTCTGGCGTTGCTCGGGAGTGTAAGATAGTCGATTCTTTACACTCACTAGCATGGGACAATAGTGATCATGATTATTGTGTTTGTATCGCACAGGTATCACCAGGTCGTAAGCTGGGCAAGAGGCATATGCATAGGATGCCCTTGCACTTCGATACCAGTGCTCCAAAAGGCCACTCTCCTGCAGTTCTTTTAGGCTGTAACGCAAGTAATTACGACACACTTGGATGAAATTGACGCTTGCTTCTCCAGTGCTATCAACGCTAGATGAATCATCATCGTTGCCTTGCAGTCTTTTGATAAATTTCTCGAGTGGAACAGAGAGTTGTAACAGATCTTGTGATTTTTCCCAGCGCAACTCGTCTCCACAAGCTAGCATGTAAAAAGCAGCCGCGACTTGACCAACATCTCCCTTTTCAGGACGACACAATGCAGACGTATACATCTTGATGGCAAATTCGGACCAGAAAGAAGGAGGTTGAGAAAAGGCGCCAAAAGACTCGCAGTTCTCAATCATTTGGGACATGGCAAGCCATGCGCATACCGGATCCGGAAGGTACGCAATATCTGCGACAGTTGGTTGTTCCGGGTCAAAATGAGTGAGATCAGCATACCCCCAAGCCACTTGTTTCGACGCAAGATCAAATGAAACTTGGCCCATTTGCAGACGAGCTGCCAAAATTGAAAAACATGAACTCACGTTCTCCAATTCAATCTTGTAGGTCCCACCTTTCATCCGAAGCAAAATTGAGTCCAACGCATCTTTCAAATCACCCTTTAGATGCATCCGAGCGAACAACGGGCGCCCATATTGAACTGCAACATCAAACTCTGTAGAAGATTCTTTATCGAATTCGGAACCATTGGTGATTGAAACAAGTCCATTCGTTGTGATTTCGAAAAATGGAGCATACATTCTTTTGCCTGAGTTGTATGTTGGTCTTACATTTCTTGAGTAGTATGAATTCTGCGGTGGTTCCGGAAAGTAGTTTGCCAAACTCATGCTTGTTCCTGCAAACACGCCAACAATGTTATGTTCATTTCGTTCTTTTCGAAGCCACCATCGTATGCTTCGAAAATAAAACCCATCACCATTGTTGATGAGGTGTTGGGACTCGTCAAATAGCAGCACGACCTTTTTCGTTCTTGCCTTCTCTACAAAAGCATCCAACTTCTTCCACAGCGTTTCTTGGCCATCTTTGGTGGTTCCAATTATTTTAACGTCCAGAGTGTCGGAGAATATGTCACTGCCCCATGCTAAGTGCGTGACTTCACCATAATGGCACAGAATAAGTTCGCAGTGAACGTCGCTTTGATTGTCACTGTTAAACATCTTTTTGCATTCGTGTAGCAATTTGGTCTTGCCAGTTCCACTCGATTGGATGAGCGGAAAATACGGAGCCATGTACTCGTCTCTTGCGGAGTCTTTCCATTTGAAAAGTTCTTCCACTCGAGCATTGAATGCATTCAAGTCTCGTTTGTAAAACATAGCGTTGTTTTTGATGTCAAAGTCGATCAAGGCCACTCTCTGGGATTCATTGGGGGAAGAATCCATAGGAATTACTTTTCCTGTTGTCAAAAAATGTTTCAAGTCAATCGTCAAATAGTCTTGAAAAGCTGCACAGAGTTTAGGATCTTCTTTCAACATTTCGATCGATGGACTTCGAATCGTTTCTATAGCATAGTTTTTCCGTTTTTCTGACAATTCTGTCTTGAACCAACGTCTTCCAAGTAGTCACCAAGTGTTTTGCTGTCCTCCGGTGGATTCGGAGAGCTTGCTTTCAAGATTTGGCGAGTCTTCCTTATGGTCACTTTTCGGTTCTTTTTAGCTGGGCGGGTTCCGTCATTGTCCCCTCCAACCTCTCTCCCCCCGTTGTTGGTAGAGCCTCCATTACTCCGTATCGCGAAAATAGTTCTATTGTTGTTGTTGCGTTGAGTTGTAGACACAATATAGCGACAAATAAGTTTGTTGTAGCAGAGTTGGATTCGTTGATACAGTGCAGTAGACGATCGAGAATGGTCGAATCATTCCGAGTGATAGTACATAGTTTGTAATGAGTCATGCCAGAACAAGAATCCATGCCAAGCCACAGAAACATTAGTTCAAGGAAGAAACATTGTGGAAAAGGATACAAGAGGGACAAACCACTTGTCACCACTCAACAAAACGACGACACCAAATCTTTGGTACAACCAACTAATACTTACTTTTGGCCTTCCACAAAGGATTGTAGATTGGATCCAGGAAGGCAAAATGCCTCAGCAACATGATTCTGGTACGCATACGCCAAAATCCACAGACCAAGCATCCACGACACAAGTCGTCCACACCGGGAGAAGGAAGAAAACAAAAAGACCATGGTCGATGTCACGGTTTTTGCTTTCGGATCATATTTTGGAAGGGCCAAAACCCAAAACCGTTTGGGTGGGCCGGGCGATGGTTTGGTCGTGCAGAAGCACAGGCAAGGTACACGGCGGGAGCTCACGCGAGCCGGCGTCACGATTGTCTCGTCACAAAATGGATCAGACGTGCTCGCATCCATTCCATTGATTCCCAGTCTAAAAGTCCTTGTATTATATTCGACGATTGGAACCATGCAAAGAATGATGCCACTGCACGAACAAGCACGATATTCGGGGCTTTTCATCTTGGACAAAAAACCAAAATAGACTTGAGGGTCTGGATGGCGTTTGCGTAAGACTGCGCTGGTCGCACTGAACCCTTGCAACAATGATGACAAGAGGGGACAAACCGCTGTCGCATTGGGAGGAAACCGAAACGGTCTCTGTGCCACCAATAGTTGAATTTGGCCGAACTACACAAGAAATGGCAAGAAGGACCACCCATGAACAAGAGGCATGAGGGACATGCCGCGGCGGTGTGCAATGAAGGCAGCTACGATATGGGAGGATACAATGGTGCTTCTTCTGGTTTGGATTGTGTGGAACGAAGGAACGTGAAAGATCTGCTTCATTTTTCTACAACAAAAAAAAACAGCTCGAAGAAGAGCCACTGGAATATATTGATTTGTAAATTACTTGCAGGCCGACATGGATGTTGCGCTCATGTAGTTCAAATTCGCTACATTGTCATAATGGGGGGATTTCACTTTGAGTGGTAACCAGTAAATGGTCCGAATGACAGGAAGATACTACCTATCAAGAAAACACGAGTCAGGGAAAGAACAGTTCTCACAGTTTATATACTACTCCCACTTGTTGAACCGACATGATTTTGTTGGAGAGTAGTCCAAGGTAGTTGTCTGTGTTTTGGTAGGTTTCTTTCATGGAAAGAGGGAAAGAGAAAGGCTCGTCCTTTTGCGACGAACTAATCCTGATCGACCACTCCAATTATCTTCTTGCTATGATTGTTACCCATATCCCATGATTCCGCCCCCTTTTACTTACAACACGGGTAGACTTGTCTTCAAAAGTCCTCGTATGTCAATTTATAGTTCATGCCAAGGACTGTACCTTTTCCTTCTTGGCGCCCGTGAACAACATTGGACCTGTCGAAACGGCCTACGGGCATGACGAAATCACCCAAGCCCAGCTCACCTTGATTGGTTTGCCCCACGAATTGTCGGACCGTGACAATCAATCAAGTGGTCCTCAAGGCCCACAATCAAGCCTTTGGCAAAACATACAGTGGCTGATATTGCGGTCGGTGGTCACCAACGTTGGTTGGACCGTCCCCTTCGATGACGATGATCCAAGATGCTGCTGCAATGCCAAGGCCAATGAGGCTACCATTGTCGTTGCCCGTGTTGCTGCTGCGGCTGGGCCCATTGAACAAGTCAGTTACCGTCATGCCAAGATTTCCAACGGAGACTTTGAAAACTTTGTTTGCTTTGAGCTTTGTCAAAGTGGCAGTGCCACCTTTGTACATGTCCACAACTGTACCTTCAACTTTGTGTACAATCCCGTTGGCAAGGCCTTGACCAAGGTCAATTCAGTTTGGGTAAATTGGAGTATATGCATGTTTTGTCGATTGGAGACACGTTGAGCCCTGCTCCAGTTTCCAATGCACCATCCTGAAAAAGGATGAGGAGTCCCGCAACTAAATATTATACAAGGGGAAAAAGCATCCTTAGCGGCCTGTTTTATGGCGCGCGCAAGCTCTGTGTTTCGTGAGAAACAATGGAGATTCCAAACTCGTCCAGCAACACGCACGCACCCAAGATTCATGTTTACAATGGTTGATGGACTGTGTTTGTTTTTTCTCAAGCTCGTCGTTGTCGATGGTTGTTCTTGTTGTTCTTGTTGTTCTTGTTGTTTGCCGAATGGCGTGGCAAGCGGGAGGATGGTGGTTGCGCACCACCACCTCCGCGACGACGTGTCGTCGTTGAAAACGGATCACTGGCAGCCGCCTTTTGAAACCGATACAAGAGGAATTGATTGGTGACATCATGGCGAATGTCCAAGCGCTGCCACAAGTAGGGTTTGCCGGTCATGGGATTGCGAGGCGTGCGCGTCGGAATCGTAGTGGTACTAGTGGATGAGGAGGAGGATGACAGGGATGCCAAGGGTTGATAATTGCGATATGTGTTTTGGAGTCGTTTTTGTTGTTGCTGTTGTATGGACAAGAGTGGTGGCGAAGGCATGGATGGACGATCCAAATGTTTTGGAGAAAACACGGAACGATCCTCTTCCTGGGACAAATCCCCCGTTGCGTTCCTGTCCTTGTTGTTGTCGGTATCATCCTCATAGTCGGAAGTGGGTTGAATGAGATTTTCTTGTTCCAAGACGGGCAACAAGAATTCGGGTTGCGACAGGGACCAGATACAATAATACCCATTGGGTTTCAAGACGCGATGGACGGCTCGAAAAATATCTTGCACGTGTTTGGATCGTCCATCGTGATGGGCATAGGTACAGGACAAGGGATCCATCAATCCCTTGTCCAGGACGGCTTGAATGGAATTGTCCTGCGAAATACTCGACAATTGCGCCGCCGAATCTTCGTAAATGTGCAAGGCACCGGATTGGACCTGGTCGTGACAAAACAGGGTTTGCAATTGCACAATGTGCGGACTCCAATCGACTTGAATCACCGTTCGTCGTCCTGGTCGTGTTCCCAGAGAGGGTTCGTGTGCGGCCAAATCGGTACCCAATCGGGAAATTCCACACCCCAAAATGACAATGGGAGCCTTGTGTTTCTCGGTAAACGACGAATCGTTGTGGTCATTGTTGTCCTCTGGATTATACTCCTCCTCCTCCTCCTCATCATCATCATCATTCTCGGTCAATCCCATGGTTTCCGCCAAGGTTGTGGAATGCACCGGTCGCGTGGCATGGGACGAATCCAAGGTGGTGGGTACGGGCTGGTTATAGTTGTGATTCTTGTGGAGATCGTAATAGACTGCGGAACCGGAGGACAGAGGCTGCTGCGAATGCGGCGACGAAAGGAGCAAGGAGGTGGGGATCGAAAGCGTCTTGTAGTGATATTTCTTGAGCGTTTCATACGAGGCATCACCCCATTCTTGCGGTTCGACTTGATCCGGTTGCTGCAACATGGATCGATAGGCATGATCCCAATACTGAGAGGTACCGTAGGGGGGCACCGGCAAGGAAAGGTTTAACCGGGCCAAGGTCCAACGTTTCAGGCAATCAATGAAATAGCGACCACGCAGAGACGGCATGATAGATATATGATACGGACACTGTGAAACACGGAAAAGGACGAGGACAATGATGATTGGACCACACACACAGTGAAAAGGAAGGAACACCACAAGTCAAGAAAGATGCCACAATGTGTGGCCCTCCCGAACAGATTCGATCGAAATAGGTGCGTTTGAAGTGCGTTTCTTTCCCGATCAGGTCGCGTTTGGTCATGGTTTAAGGCGTCTGTCCACACTCCGTAAAAGCGTCTGTCCTCCAGCCGGCTTTGTCATCCGGTCCGTCCATTTCTCCGGAAAGATTTTCACGAGAGGAGACACACAGAAGACGAGAACAACGAAAGCTATTATAGATTCGATTGGAACCAGACACCATCATGACGACGACGACCCGTTCTTCTTCCGCCTTAAAGTTGTTACGAAATCGGCATATGTGGGATCGATGGAAGCAGTGGGTGTGGCAAACCTTGGACTTTTGTTTGCCCGTCCATCGTTATGGATCCGTCGTGTACTGGGATTATGCGCATCGCAACAGTGGGTCCGTGTCGTCACTCTTGGCCACGGCGGGATCCAATACCAATCCAGCCGGTGAATGGGGTCATGTCTCGCATGCCGCCTTGCAATCCTATTCCTATCATCCACTTCCCGTGCCACCGCCACCACCACCACAAGGACCATACGGTTCAAACGAAGAAGCACAACCACCAACACACTTGTTTCTCACCACGTTTGACGTGGACCAACTGCGAACCAATTCAACCAAAAAGCAAGAGGACGATCCAGTGGCCACCTTGCATACCACAACTCTGTGGAAAACCCTGGGTTTGTCGCCACCGCAAGACGACTATGACAATGACGAAGATTACGACAGTGATGATGCCGAGTTGGAAGAGGAAAAAGAAGAAGCACATGACACTGTCGTCGAGAGCGACACGAGACAAAGAGAGGACCATGGCTCGTTGTGGACACCATCTACCACAACCAACAACAATAGTAAGGAACCCGTCTTGATTCTCGGATGCGGCGTGTCACGATTGGGATGGGACATGGCCAATCAACCCCCACAGTATTATCGAGGCCCCATTATTCAAGTCGATTGGTCCTCTCCCGTCATGCAAGTCCAATCTCGTTTGTGTCACGATCAAGTGGAGGCGGGTCGCATGCAATTATATCTGGACAATGCAACCGAATTGTCTTCTCAAACCACGAGTGGGATTCCCCATCTTCGTCCCAATTCCCTGCAGGCTGTCGTGGACAAGGGCTTGCTCGATCCACTGTCCTGTACCTATCCCCATCACGATCGTCGACAAGTCCAAGTCCATTCCATGATGCAGGCCGTCCATCGCGTCTTGAAACCATTGGGATATTATTGCATTTGGTCCCTCTCGCAACCCGAATACTTTTGGCCCGTCCTCTTTCCCAATTCGAATGGTACTGCCACCACCACCAACCACAAACAAGAACAAGAACAACAACGATTGTGGCAAAATGTGGAAATTCGATACGATGTCTCCAATCAATTACTCTTGTATCGGTTGCAAAAGGCACCCGATCCGACCCGTCTCATGGCTGCTGCATCCAAAAAGAAAAAGAAGAAGAATAAAAAGAAGCAAACGCCAAAGAAGAAGCGGTAATCGATTGCAATTTTTGTTCCTTTGTTTGTTTGTCCCAGAGGCCCCGCCATGGACAGTGTCGACACACTAAAAGGTTTGGTTGCAACATGGGAAAACAAATCTCGCACACACCCTCACAACCCAATCTTTCAACGAGCAAACCCTGCATGAAATGACCCTCTTCTACACGTGTCCCCGTCCAAACGCCTTGGCTTCCACAACTCCTCCAGGAAGTAAACTGCTGTGGTTGCAATCTTCTTTTTCTATTCATGTATATACTTAACGCTCCATCCTATTTTCAGAATGGTGTATCGGAAACCGGAGCCGAGCTCCACGTGCCTCCAATCGACGAACCTTGTCCACTACAATCCCCCAAACACTTAATGGACCTTGGTCAAGGCCTTGTCAACGGGATTGTACACAAAGTTGAAGGTACAATCGTGGACATGTTCAAAGGTGGCACTCCCACTTTGACAAAGTTCCAAGCAAACAAAGTCTTCAAAGTCACCGTGCGAAATCTTGGCATGGCGGTAACTGACTTGTTCAATGGGACCAGCGGCAGCAGCAACACGGGCAACGACAATGGTAGCCTCATCGGCCTTGGCATTGCAGCAGCATCGTGGATCATTGTCATCGTAGGGGCAGCACAATCCACAGGAATGGTCCAACCACCCTTGGTGACCCCCAACAGCAATATTGGCAACGGTTTGGAACAAACCAAGAGACAAGGCGGAGTTGCCAAAGGCTTGATTGTGGGCCTTGTTGAGGACGACCGCTGATCCTCGGGGGGGATGTATTCCCCCCGCACGTGCCTAGTTACTATAGCCCGAATTTTTACTGTACTCAAATTTTACTTTTAGTGTATATAAGTAAAATTTTCGGTCGTGGGAAAAACCGAAAAAATGAGGCAAAGGGAAACCGTCACAAAATGAGCCGAAACAGACCACGAGAAACAAACCGCGTGCAACAACAGCAACAACAATAGCAACAAGAACAACAATAGCAACAAGAACAACAATAGCAACAAGAACAAACAACAGCAGAGCCAGGACAAAGACAATGTAACAAAAAGGACATCACAACCAACCAGACCAAAGGATAAAGGCGAGACATGAAAATCAACCAAAGAGAGACACAAGGCGAGACAAGTGGACAACTAAAGAAGGAAGGCAAGGCAGAGAAAGGCAAAGACAAAGGCAAGACAAAGCAAAAACAACAGATAGCACCAGCAACAACAGAAATCGAAGAGAGCCATTAAGAGACAACAATCAACAAGGAATAGGGAGGGTGAATGCATTCGAGGAGGACCAAAATCAAAGAGAAACGGCATTCGAGAAGGACCAAAATCAAAGAGAAATCAAGATTAAGGTTAGACATGCCTTTGGAAAGAACACAGCAATCAAGAAGAAACAGCAAAAGACAAACTTACCTATGGATTTGTAGCGAACATCACAAAGAGCTCAAGCATCAACCTGTTAAGACGAAGATGGTGAGAGAATAGCAATAGACAGACAGCAAAGCAAACGAAGTAACTTACCCATTTCATTCTGTCATTCAGTAGTGACGACCCCCGTGGTTGTAATGGTAGTGATCACCGCCATGTCGGTGATAGCCACTGTGGTGGTTGCCGTGGTTTGGCCACGAAGAAGATGCAGGATACTGACGTGGAGGCGGTGGTGGCGAGGAATGATGGTGATAGTGATGGACCGTTGGGCCATTCACACGGGATGAAGGAACAGGAGGAGGTGGCGAATATGATCGAGGAGGGGGTGGCGGAGGGGAAGGCCCGCGGTAATGATCCTAACGGGGTCCATACGATGGTGGAGGTGGAGGAGGAGTCCACCCACCATGGTTACGATCGCTCGAATGGTAGGAGTACGATCGAGAATGAGGGGGAGGAGGAGGAGGCGACCAATTGTAGTGGTTGTCGCGTTGGTGGTAGTGACTGGGACTCTCGTTGCGCTGGTAGTTGTGGTGGTAGTTGTCGTGTTGGTGATGAGAGTGTGTGGTGTTTGTTGTATTGTTGTTGTCCCATGCAGAAGGAGGAAGGAGCGGGGGTGGTTTGTCCTCGTCGTCTTTTTTCGCGGCTACTGGTGGAGATTTTTTCTTAGGTTCCTCTGAAACGAGAACAGTAGAGAGGTAAGATACAGAAGTAGTAACAATATGCATCAGTCAGACAACAAGGTACCTTTTTTGCTTTCTTCTTCGTCATCGGATGGCATTTACCAATGGGCCGTCACCGCCTTCTGTTTCGAGTGGTCCGTCACTTCTTGATACTCAAAGTTGATCTTTTCACCCTTGTGGCGGCCATAATTCGTCGCAAGAGGTTGAGGAACGCCCGAGTTCGCAACCGTGGTGATCCCAGTTCTCCGAGCGGAACGACCAGTAAAGTTGCCGGTTCCTTCGAAACCACAACGCTTAGCCAACTCTTTCGTCTTGCGCGCAGCGAAATTTTCGCCCAACTTTCCACCAGGACGCATGCCAGTCAATGGATTAATCTTTGTTTTCGACATATCAGGAACAAGATCCGTCCAGGCACGGTGAGTCGATCCGTCAGCGCGTGTGGCAATAACTTTGGCGGGTGCTTCACGAAGGAAGAAGAGCCCTTTCCAACCCGGCGGGTGGGCAACTCTACGGTACTCCATGACCAGTTTGTAGGTGCTCCATGGATCCTTGGGGTTTTCCACAATCATGTTCCCTTTGCAATCCACTGCACGCCGGAACGAAGGGTTGGCAAGAGTCAATTTTACATTCTTATGGTGACCGGAGTCAAGAGGGATGATCGCCGCCTTACCAGCGAGATTGCCGTGCGAATCATCTAGACTTTTAACAAATAGAAAGTCTGTTACTTTTGCTAAATGCATCTGAGTAGAAACAACAAGCAGAGGTGAGAAGCGTGTGATCCATACGACAATCCAACGGATCGTGGACGTACCTCTAGACATCGAAAACTACAGTCACGGCAGACTTTGTAGAACACCATCATGAGGAGATCCCTGTAAATTTCGAACGGACGAAGTGGAGGACTTGCATACTTTCGCATGGACTTCTCGTCGTTGAGGCAAACTCCGGCTCGTTTGGGAAGTCGGCCAAACTCAGAACGGACGGTGGCGGTTTCCGACCACAAGTTCTCCAAGTAGGCATGGTACGAGCCCTCCCCTTTGAGGTCCGACTGCGTGATCACGACTCCATTGGCTCGCAGGATGGAAAAGATGTGATTGAGCACTTTGCCGGTCGTGTTTGGCTGGTAGTGATACTTGGGGTCGTGGGGATCGTGCTCCCCCTTTTTGTACCCAGCCATGTGCAGATTCATGCAGAAAATCATGCAGAGAGAATTCAACAACCCAAGTTTGCCACGAGTAATACCCCCCCTGAGAGCAACAAAAAGCTTGGGCACCTTCAAATTCTCGCCCTTTTCAGTATCAGGATCAATGATGGGCGCCGCGAGTCCTCTATAGTGTTTATGGCGACGGAGAATGTCCAAGAATCGTTTGAAAGAGTCCGCATTGGCCTTGTTGAACGACTCCCAGTTCTGCGAGAGCTCGCGAACGTCGTACTTGTGGTTCTCGTCTTCGTATACATCCTCGCTGATGCGAGCAAAGGTGTTCCAGTACTGAATACTGTCCTTGGTGTGTGGCACATCCACGGGGAGTTTTCGATACTCTGCAATCATCAGCTCGCCATCCTCATTTTCGGTCACATGTCTCTGCTTGACGCATGCCATGGCAATGGTTTGTGTATCGAGTGGAGATGGGGGACCAATGGCAGCAGGAGGATGATGTTCGTCCAGTGGTTCCTCGTCGTCCGTATCTTCCAACAGGTGGTACCAATCGTCTTCATCTTCATCGTCATCGTCCCTGAAAGAAAGAACGACATTCGTGTGAGACACAACAATCATACAAAAGAAGGGAGTATCTCATCCTCAACTTACTCCGGAAGATAAGGAACAAGAGGAGGAAGACGATCGTCTTCTTCGTCGTCGTCTTCCTCGTCGAAAAGGGAAGGACGATCCTTCTTCCCATTGGTGCTGAAAAAGAGGAGGCCATTCTTGTCAGACACAACAATCATACAGAAAAGACGACGGTAATGATGATCCAACAACTTACCTTTCTTTCGGGTGAGGATGGTGACAAGGAGGAGGAGGAACGTTTTCCTTCCCATTGTCAACGGTGGGAGGAGGAAGTTTCTTCTTCGGATGAACCTTCTTTGTAACCTTCCGAACAGGAGGGCGAGGAATGTCGTCTATCTCTTCATCGCGGTACCTCTTCTTGGCTGCTGCAGCAGCAGCTTGGCGTTTAGATCGACGGGGGCGGAGCGGAGTCTTGGCCATGGTCTTTTGTTTCCTGCAATGCGATGCAAAAATGGCAATGGAAGAAAAAGTGTGAGGTTTGTTTTGCACGGTAAACACAGCAACGAATTCAAAAATGGATGAGGCGGGGCACGCGCGCAGGAAGAAAAAGGAAGGAAGGAAGAGTCGCAGGAAGGAAGACTGGTCGACAATGACGAAAAACAACAATCAAACTTACATTTTCTCCAACTTGGCAAGGTATCAAGGATCGGAATGAACACTGTGAGCATCGGTGTCGCTCCCAGTGCATTCATCCATCTTTGGAACGAAGGTACCGTCCAAAGGTACAAAGGCGAGTGAGATGGCGTCCGACGAGGATGAACACAACGATAAAGACGACGAAGACGATGAACACGACGACAAAGACGACAAAGAAGAAGCAATGGAGATAGGAGAAGACACAATGCCACGATTTCCCTTGTCCTTGGAAGGCATGGGGCTGACAACGGCCGTAGGAGGTTTTGTCATGGTCAGGTCTTCCTTTTTCCAAACGAATGATGAAAACACAAAACACAACGCCCAACACACAAATGCGGCCACTTTATCTGCTTGGAAACTCGTAGATCCTTAGTAACCTCTAAGTATATTTGTGAGTCCTAATTAGATTGTTCCTTATTGTCGTAAGTAATCTTTCTTTACAATGGTACTGTTTTCCTATGTATTCCAAACAATTAGAAAGCTCAACGTACTTTATTACATCCCCCCCTCGGACGCAATCATTTGCTGCTCGGAATGCTTCTCGTCGGGGGCACTCGTCGGGGCGTAACTCCTCGAAGGGCAATACCTTGGTGACCCCCAACAGCAATATTGGCAACGGTTTGGAACAAACCAAGAGACAAGGCGGAGTTGCCAAAGGCTTGATTGTGGGCCTTGTTGAGGACCACACGGCTGAGAATTTGATTGTCACGGTTGGTGACCTCCGACCGCAATATCAGCCACTGAATGTTTTGCCAAAGGCTTGATTGTGGACCTTGAGGACCACTTGATTTGAGAATTTGATTGTCATGGTCCGACAATTCTTAGGGCAAACCAATCAAGGTGAGCTCGACATGGGTGATTTCGCCATGTCCATAGGCCGTTTCGACAGGTCCACTGTTGTTCGCGGGCTCCAAGAAGGAAAAGGTACAGTCCTGGGCATGAACTAAATTGACATACGAGAGGACTTTTGACAACAAGTCTACCCGTGTTGCAACTAAAAGGGGGCGGACTCGTGGGACATGGGCAGCAATCATAGCAAGAAGATAATTGGAGTGGTTGATCAGGATTAGTTCGTCGCAAAAGGACGAGCCTTTCACTTTCCCTCTTTCCATGAAAGAAACCTACGAAAACACAGACAACTACCTTGGACTACTCTCCAACAATGTCGGTTCGATAAGTAGGAGTAGTATATAAACTGTGAGAACTGTTCTTTCCATGACCCGTGTTTTCTTGATTGGTAGTATCTTCCTGCCATTCGGCCCATTTATACTGGTTACTACTCAAAGTGAAATCCCCCCATTATGACAATGTAGCGAATTTGAACTACATGAGCGCAACATCCATGTCGACCTGCTAATAATTTACAAATCAATATATTCCAGTGGATGTTCTTCGAGCTGTTTTCTGTTCTTGTAGAAAAATGAAGCAGATCTTTCACGTTCATTCGTTCCACACAATCCAAGCTTGAAGAAGCCCCATTGTATCCTCCCATATCGTAGATGCCTTCATTGTACACCGCCCCGGCATGTCCCTCACGCCGCTTGTTCATGGGTGGTCCTTCTTGCCATTTCTTGCAGAGAGACTTTTTCGGATTCCTTTCAATGCGA
This sequence comes from Epithemia pelagica, assembly GCA_946965045.2. NCBI lineage: Eukaryota > Bacillariophyta > Bacillariophyceae > Surirellales > Surirellaceae > Epithemia > Epithemia pelagica. Next base: position 409,807 of record OX337235.1, on the reverse strand, counting down.
CAGCGGTTTGTCCCCTCTTGTTATCATTGTTGCATGAGTTCAGTGCGACCAGCGCAGTCTTACGCAGACGCCATCCAGACCCTCAAGTCTATTTTGGTTTTTTGGTCCAAAATGAAAAGCCCCGAATATCGTGCTTGTTCGTGCAGTGGCATCATTCTTTGCATGGTTCCAAACGTTAAATTTAATACAAGGATATTTAGACGGGGGATCAATGGAATGGATGCGAGCACGTCTGAGCCATTTTGTGACGATTCAATCGTGACGGTGGCTCGCGTGAGCTCCCGCCGTGTACCTTGCCTGTGCTTCTGCACGACCAAACCATCGCCCGGCCCACCCAAACGGTTTTGGTCGTTTTGTGCCCCTTCCAAAATATGACCCGAAAGCAAAAACCGTGACATCGACCATGGTCTTTTTGTTTTCTTCCTTCTCCCGGTGTGGACGACTTGTGTCGTGGATGCTTGGTCGGTGGATTTTGGCGTATGCGTACCAGAATCATGTTGCTGAGGCCTTTTGTCTTCCAGGATCCAATCTACAATCCTTTGTGGAAGGCCAAAAGTAAGTATTCGTTGGTTGTACCAAAGATTTGGTGTCGTCGTTTTGTTGAGTGGTGACAAGTGGTTTGTCCCTCTTGTATCCTTTTCCACCATGTTTCTTCCTTGGACTAATGTTTCTGTGGCTTGGCATGGATTCTTGTTCTGGCATGACTAATTACAAACTATACGCTATACTATCACTCGGAATGATTCGACCATTCTCGATCGTCTACTGCACTGTATCAACGAATCCAACTCTGCTACAACAAACTTATTTGTTGCTATATTGTGTCTACAACTCAACGCAACAACAACAATAGAACTATTTTCGCGATACGGAGTAATGGAGGCTCTACCAACAACGGGGGGGGGAGAGGTTGGAGGGGACAATGACGGAAGAACCGAAAAGTGACCATAAGGAAGACTCGCCAAATCTTGAAAGCAAGCTCTCCGAATCCACCGGAGGACAGCAAAACACTTGGTGACTACTTGGAAGACGATTGGTTCAAGACAGAATTGTCAGAAAAACGGAAAAACTATGCTATAGAAACGATTCGAAGTCCATCGATCGAAATGTTGAAAGAAGATCCTAAACTCTGTGCAGCTTTTCAAGACTATTTGACGATTGACTTGAAACATTTTTTGACAACAGGAAAAGTAATTCCTATGGATTCTTCCCCCAATGAATCCCAGAGAGTGGCCTTGATCGACTTTGACATCAAAAACAACGCTATGTTTTACAAACGAGACTTGAATGCATTCAATGCTCGAGTGGAAGAACTTTTCAAATGGAAAGCCTCCACAAGAGACGAGTACATGGCTCCGTATTTTCCGCTCATCCAATCGAGTGGAACTGGCAAGACCAAATTGCTACACGAATGCAAAAAGATGTTTAACAGTGACAATCAAAGCGACGTTCACTGCGAACTTATTCTGTGCCATTATGGTGAAGTCACGCACTTAGCATGGGGCAGTGACATATTCTCCGACACTCTGGACGTTAAAATAATTGGAACCACCAAAGATGGCCAAGAAACGCTGTGGAAGAAGTTGGATGCTTTTGTAGAGAAGGCAAGAACGAAAAAGGTCGTGCTGCTATTTGACGAGTCCCAACACCTCATCAACAATGGTGATGGGTTTTATTTTCGAAGCATACGATGGTGGCTTCGAAAAGAACGAAATGAACATAACATTGTTGGCGTGTTTGCAGGAACAAGCATGAGTTTGGCAAACTACTTTCCGGAACCACCGCAGAATTCATACTACTCAAGAAATGTAAGACCAACATACAACTCAGGCAAAAGAATGTATGCTCCATTTTTCGAAATCACAACGAATGGACTTGTTTCAATCACCAATGGTTCCGAATTCGATAAAGAATCTTCTACAGAGTTTGATGTTGCAGTTCAATATGGGCGCCCGTTGTTCGCTCGGATGCATCTAAAGGGTGATTTGAAAGATGCGTTGGACTCAATTTTGCTTCGGATGAAAGGTGGGACCTACAAGATTGAATTGGAGAACGTGAGTTCATGTTTTTCAATTTTGGCAGCTCGTCTGCCATTGGGCCAAGTTTCATTTGATCTTGCGTCAAAACAAGTGGCTTGGGGGTATGCCCATCTCACTCATTTTGACCCGGAACAACCATCTGTCGCAGATATTGCGTACCTTCCGGATCCGGTATGCGCATGGCTTGCCATGTCCCAAATGATTGAGAACTGCGAGTCTTTTGGCGCCTTTTCTCAACCTCCTTCTTTCTGGTCCGAATTTGCCATCAAGATGTATACGTCTGCATTGTGTCGTCCTGAAAAGGGAGATGTTGGTCAAGTCGCGGCTGCCTTTTACATGCTAGCTTGTGGAGACGAGTTGCGCTGGGAAAAATCACAAGATCTGTTACAACTCTCTGTTCCACTCGAGAAATTTATCAAAAGACTGCAAGGCAACGATGATGATTCATCTAGCGTTGATAGCACTGGAGAAGCAAGCGTCAATTTCATCCAAGTGTGTCGTAATTACTTGCGTTACAGCCTGAAAGAACTGCAGGAGAGTGGCCTTTTGGAGCACTGGTATCGAAGTGCAAGGGCATCCTATGCATATGCCTCTTGCCCAGCTTACGACCTGGTGATACCTGTGCGATACAAACACAATAATGATGATTGCTACTGTCCCATGCTAGTGAGTGTAAAGAATCGACTATCTTACACTCCCGAGCAACGCCAGAGTGCACTCAGCGCCATGGAAAAGGTGTTTAAGGGTGCTGGCATTGAAACTGGGTTGTGTATTCTCTTACTGATTGGCCTCAAGGATCCATCGCAAAACCCCGGCCCTGGTATGAATTTCTCCCGTGGTTCAATTTCGACATTTATAATCGAAGTGCCTGCCAATGACCGTTTTGGAGCGACCAAGCTCGCCGCTTCTTCGACTCGTGGAGGAGGGGAAAAGTCGGAGGTCATGGTGTCTCATTCAGACGTTGCATTGGGAAGTGGAAAAAGCTTTGAGCGGTTGCTGCGAGACGAGACACTGAAGCAGATCCCATCATCCGAGTTTTTGCAAGAGATCGCAAAGGGCTTTGAGGACGCCTTGCAAGAAAATGACATCTAAATACTCTTCTCCTATTGCAGTAAAAAAGAAGAACAAGAGAGCATACCACCTCGCCATTTCTACTTTTTGCATAAAGCGTTGGTCGTTATTGGTCGTTGGCCAATTTGGAACTTTCCTTGTCGGTGCCCCCCTAAGTTACCCTCTCTTGGATAAGGACGACAACGACGAATGGTGATTCAAGTCGATTGCAGTCCGCACATTGTAAAACTGTCGAGTATTTCCAGGAAAATTCGATTCTCGCCGTACTGGACAAGGGATTGATGGATCCGTTTGTCTCGTACCTATGCCCATCACACGATGGACGATCGAAACACGTGCACGAAATTTTTCGAGCTGTCCATCGCGTCTTGAAACCCAATGGGTATTTATTGTATCTGGTCCCTGTCGCAACCCGAATTCTTGTTGCCCGTGTTGGAACAAGAAAATCTCATTCAACCCACTTCCGACCATGAGGATGATACCGACAATCCAAATCACGTATCGCAATTATCAACCCTTGACATCCCTGTCATTATCATCGTCTTCCACCCAATCTACAACGATTCTGACGCGAACGCCTCGCCATCCCATTACAGGAAACCCTACTTGTGGCAACGGGTGGACATTCGCCATGATATAACCAATCAATTCCTCTTGTATCGGTTTCAAAAGGCGGCGTGGAGTGTTCCGTTCCCAACGACACGTCGCGGAGGTGGTGCGCAACCATTCTCCTCCCGCTTGCCACGCCATTCGTCTCACAACAAGAAGAAGAATAACCATCGACAACTAGGAGCTTGAGAAAAAACAAACACACAAAAGTAGACACACAAAAGAAAGACTTTTGCCACACCAAAAAAGAGCCATGACGGATGAATTCTACCTTAAGACACGCATCTACACTTTATCGAAAGGAACGCGTGTGGATCGTACCAAACGCGCCAGAAAATGTATTTGTGTGCGAGCTTGCGCCCAATAAAAAAAGGCCGCTATGGATGCTTTTCCCCTTCTATTATATGTATATGCTTAACTCTCCATCCTATTTTCAGGATGCTGCATCGCAAACCGGAGCAGGGCTCAACGTGTCTCCACTCGACGAAACATGCATATACTGCAATGCCCAAACTTAATTGGCCTGGGTCAAGGCCTTGCCAACGGGGTTGTACACAAAGTTGAAGGTACAATCGTGGACATGTTCAAAGGTGGCACTGCCACTTTGACGAAGTTCAAAGCAAACAAAGTCTTCAAAGTCACCGTGCGAAATCTTGGCATGGCGGTAACTGACTTGTTCAATGGGACCAGCGGCAGCAGCAACACGGGCAACGACAATGGTAGCCTCATCGGCCTTGGCATTGCAGCAGCATCGTGGATCATCGTCATCGTAGGGGCAGCACAATCCACAAGAACGGTCCAACCACCCTTGGTGACCACCAACAGCAATATCAGCAACGGTTTGGAACAAATCCAGAGACAAGGCGGAGTTGCTAAAGGCTTGGTTGTGGGCCTTGAGAACCACTTGGTTGAGAGTTTGATTGTCATGGTCCGACAATTCGTGGGGTAAGCCAATCAAGGTGAGCTGGGCCTCGGTGATTTCGCCATGTCCATAGGCCGTTTCGACGGGTCCAATGGTGTTCAAGCCAGTGTGTTCCAAAAAGGAAAAGGTACAGTCCTTGGCATGAACTAAATTGACATATGAGGACTTTTGAAGACGGTCGCACAAGTCATATTGGAACTGTTCGTGAAGAAGACCAAGATCGGCCGTGGCACCCAACACACTGTCCTTGTAATAAAAGACATCGACTTGAGCATTGATAAAGGCAGCTTCTTCCTGGCTATTCTTTACAAGCGAAGTACTGCTGGGTGTCCACCAGAAGGAGTCGGAAGGAATGGTGGAGAAGCCTTGAGTCTTGATATCGCCCAACTTTTGGCCCGCCTTGTCGAAACCAAAGGCCTGGTTGTATGCTGCCTGAGCTTGCTTGGTAATAAAGTTGGCTTCCTCGTCCGAGACCACGTCCGAAAGACCACCCACGACAATGCGAGCATTGTACGATTCTGTCGAGGCACTGGCAACCATTTCTTGAAAGGCAGCACGCAAGCTAAAGTCGGCGGCAGCCGAAGAGAAGAGCATGGTGAGAGCAGCAAGAGAAAGCTTCATGGTGAATGTACTTGTTTTTTAAAATCGGTGCAAAGACTTAACATTCTGCTGGTGCGATGGAGGCTTTTTGGTTTTGCCGTTTGGAAAATTGTGAGCAAAGTGAGAGATCTGGAATTTTGAGGAGGGCGGAGACAGAGTCTCGATGGGATCAATGGGATAAAAAAGAAAACACATTGGGACAAGGGGCCCAGTAAGGCGTGGTCGTGTTCTCCTTTCAATGCATTAGTTTGGATTGGCACATTTCGTTATAGTGGGCGAATCGCAGTGGAATGTTTCCTCTTTAAGTCGATATACACCGTTGCGATCGGATTGGTGGTTTAGGATTTAGGAGCGCCTCGTAAGTAGGGCAAGGACTTGAAACCGGATGCGTTCTTTTTGTTGGATGGACCTTGTGTGCTGACATTTTCTCGTTGGTTTTTATTGGTTGTTCAGATATAGCGTCGTCTAGACCCTACGAGTAGACACAACCAGCAGTCTCCCAGCAAAAAGAGATCTACAACTACAAAGGTGTTCGTCCATCCCCGTCCCGGAGGTTCTGGCTCTTTGATATACTTGATACCATTGGTGGAAAAGACCGAATGCTCATTGGTCGTAAATTATCAGGCTGCTGTGATTGGCTGATTGGTCATCTATTCCCGTGTTCCCTGAATATGATTTATGATTATGTTCCCCCCTCTCCCCCACATTATGCACACCGATACTGAAGGGTGGAGAATAGGGGTAGCATGGATAGCTGGAAGATAGCATGAACCCAAAAGAACATATTAGGCGACGAGCTCGTCGATATCACTGTATTTTTTGGGTCTACTGTGGAGCTTCTATGTGTTGATTCCCATTACTGATTCTACGAAGGCCACGACAATTGTCGCATTGAGGAGTAATGGTTTTCCAAATACAAGAGACGCCTCTATCAACAACGACGGGGGAGAGGGTGGAGGGGGCAATGACGAATAAATCATCGTACTGGTACTGTGGCAACCATCCGTACAGCCACAAGCACAATGACAGCACCATCCTCGTCTCGTTTAAGGCAACCATCACGACGTTTGCGCCGCTAAATAGTTTACGTTACGAAGAATTACCTGATCGCGTCACAGCTGGGTTGCATCGTGTACACTATGCCTTAGCGTTGCTCGTCGTTGAATAGGGGCATTTGTCTCGTGTTCTATCGGCGGCTGCAACAACGATTCACCATAGCTACCTTACTATTCTCGAAACGACGACAATGCCCTCAGTTTGACACAGCTCCGTTTAATATAAAATGGTTACATTGTCTTCTCCAAATAAAAGTATAGGATGTATTGAACTTTAAAGACATATGGCGGAGTCCGTCAATCTTTCTCATGAGATAGAACGCTTTTCAACAATGTGTCTTGACCATGATGAGAAACTCTCTAGGAGCGCCTTTGCGACGAACGATAGCAAAAATACTCCCTCCACTGCTACTCCTATTCATCAATCATCAATTCCTACTATCAATGCTATCCCTATCCATGGGATTCCTCCCCCTTTTATTTACGGGGAGCGAGGATTGGGTTGAGTGCAAGGCGGGGGGGGCGGAGAAATAAATTCCACAATCGGGAATACACTCTCGAGAGCCACTTGAGCATATTGAGCAAGTAGACTGGGTCTATTCCACCAATGGCATCAAGGAGCCAAAAAGGATGATGATGTTCGGGAATCTGGAAACATAATAGTTGTTCTCCTTTTTTCGTTGAGAGTGTTAGTTGTTAGTTTGTGTATAGACCACGCTGCATCGAAAAAATCAATCAAAGCCAGCGAGAAAACGACAACCCACAAGATCCAACCGACAACACACAATAAGGACGCAGCCGGCCTAAGGACTTGCCCTACTAACGACGTAAACAGCCAATCAGATCTCAATGCTGTGTCGACTAATAGAGAAAAACATTCTCATGAGATTCTTCCACTACCAAAACACGCCAAACAAATCTGGATAGATGCATGGGTCACATCTCACTTCCCGTGACCGAGACGCTATCAACACTAGGTAACGTTCCAATGAAATGTTTCCGCTGTAATCCCACTCAGACGACACGTGGCCTTGTGGACCCACATCACTCCAAATTCCAGATCTCTCACTTTGCTCACAATTTCCCGAACGGCAAAACCAAAAAGCCTCCATCGCACCAGCAGAACGTTAAGTCTTTGCACCGATTTTAAAAAACAAGTACATTCACCATGAAGCTTTCTCTTGCTGCTCTCACCATGCTCTTCTCTTCGGCTGCCGCCGACTTTAGCTTGCGTGCTGCCTTTCAAGAAATGGTTGCCAGTGCCTCGTCGGAATCGTACAATGCTCGCATTGTCGTGGGTGGTCTTTCGGACGTGGTCTCGGACGAGGAAGCCAACTTTATTACCAAGCAAGCTCAGGCAGCATACAACCAGGCCTTTGGTTTCGACAAGGCGGGCCAAAAGTTGGGCGATATCAAGACTCAAGGCTTCTCCACCATTCCTTCCGACTCCTTCTGGTGGACACCCAGCAGTACTTCGCTTGTAAAGAATAGCCAGGAAGAAGCTGCCTTTATCAATGCTCAAGTCGATGTCTTTTATTACAAGGACAGTGTGTTGGGTGCCACGGCCGATCTTGGTCTTCTTCACGAACAGTTCCAATATGACTTGTGCGACCGTCTTCAAAAGTCCTCATATGTCAATTTAGTTCATGCCAAGGACTGTACCTTTTCCTTCTTGGAACACACTGGCTTGAACACCATTGGACCCGTCGAAACGGCCTATGGACATGGCGAAATCACCCAAGCCCAGCTCACCTTGATTGGTTTGCCCCATGAATTGTCGGACCGTGACAATCAAATTCTCAATGAAGTGGTTCTCAAAGCACACAATCAAGCCTTTAGCAACTCCGCCTTGTCTCTTGGTTTGTTCCAAACCGTGGCTGACATTGCTGTTGGTGGTCACCAAGGATGGTTGGACCGTTCCTGTGGATTGTGCTGCCCCTACGATGACGATGATCCACGATGCTGCTGCAATGCCAAGGCCGATGAGGCTACCATTGTCGTTGCCCGTGTTGCTGCTGCCGCTGGTCCGATTGAACAAGTCAGTTACCGTCACGCCAAGATTTCGCACGGTGACTTTGAAGACTTTGTTTGCTTTGAGCTTCGTCAAAGTGGCAGTGCCACCTTTGAACATGTCCACGATTGTACCTTCAACTTTGTGTACAACCCCGTTGGCAAGGCCTTGACCAAGGCCAATTAAGTTTGGGTATTGCAGTATATCTGTGCATTGCAAAGACGTTTTGATCTCCGCACCGTCTCTGCATACACCATGATTATGGGGAGTTAAAAAGTATTCAGTAGAAAAGAATAACCGTATGTCACATGTTTTTCTTTCTCGGTGATCGTCTTTTGCATACTATACGTTGTAGCCGCTATTGTGGTGGTGGTGGTAGTAGAGATTGCATGGGGAACGTATGGGAAAGCAGAATGCGGAACGAATCGAAAACGACCTAGAGTCAATCAGCCGAAGGTTTCTTTTTGGCTTGACACCGTTTGACAAATGCCCTCCTCAACGAATGGTCCTATCGGCTATACCGCGCTCATTTGGTGCTCTCTCTTCTGGATCTCCTTGCTTGTGAGCATCACAGGCTAATTGTTGCGACGGAATCATCGATCATTATTCGTCTGTGATATGGACAAGGAACTGCAACCGAATTTGAATACTGCATTTTGACGAACCAGAAAATGCCGATAGCGCACAAGGATCTGTTGTTGTTGTTGTTGTTGTTGTTGTTGTATCATTGTCGTTTGAATGCGCCCTACGGTCCCGAAAGTTTGCAAAACGTGACATCTCACTGACGGCGACAAACAGATCCGTGTCCTTTTCTTCTTTCCCAATGGATAAGTCTCTTGTCCATCGCGATTGGTTGCACGGCAATGCCACGAATGTCCCGTGTGGTTCTATACATCCATCCATGTCCCCAACGGAACATGCATGACACTATTGGAATCCTCACTGTTTTGTGTGCTCGCCATGGTTATACCGAAGCCACAAACGTAATCTCCTCATTGTCATTGTCACTGTACCGGTTGGTAGTAGGATTGCTGCTGGTGCTAGTGTTGTGGAAGGATCCCTGTGGAGCAGTGCTGGGCTGTTGGGTGGTTGTTCCTTCGGAGCCGGTCATGCGTTTCCGCAGTGGCACCGATCCAATTTGTGATGGTGGTGGACCAAGAAACGACGATGATGGTGCTGCCGTTGTTGTGGTTGCAGTGACGGGTGTCGTCGTGCCAGTAGGGTGTTGTGATGGTTGTGAAAAGGTGGTAGTGTTGTGGGTAGGGTTGTGCAACAGTGTCGTCGTCGTCGTCATGGATGGATCGTGACTCACAGCCGTTGGTGGGGGTGCAACGCTCAACAATGAAGGTTGCAATGAGGAGTGTGGCTGGGGTTGTTGTTGCTGCTGTTGCTGCGGTGGCGGTTGGGAATACGATTGTGGTGGTTGTGGCAATTGTGCCTGCGAGTAGTGTGGTGCTGTTGCTGGCTGTGGGGCAGCCGAAGACACGGAGGCATATGGTGGAGCTGCTGGAGCGGAAGTACTGGGTGCGGGTCCCGGCGGATTGTTCAAGGTGGAGGAAGCAGTGGCTGTTGTTGGTGGATAGGATGACAGAGGATATTGGCTTGGTGGTGGAGCTGTTGGTGCCGGGGGATAATAATAGGCCGTCGACGGTGGTGGATAGACACTGTGGGCTGCTGCCGCTGCAGGTGGTGGTAGCAAGGCGTGATGATGATGAGGAGGAGGATGCATGTGAGAATAGGGATAATACGGCGAGGCCGCCGGCGTGGGAAGGGGTGGAGGAGCATGAACCGTGGCGGGAGGTGCATGTGACAATCGGGCTCGTTTGGCGGCCGACTCCTGTTGTTGTTGTGTTGGAGCAGTTCCGGATGCATGGACCGCTGTCGTCGTGGTCAACGTGGATGGAGAAGGAGTCATTGTCGTCGGAGTGGTAGTTGTGGCCATGTAGTTGGTGGTGGAGGACGTTCCGAGTTGCTGGTGGTTTGTGGTGAGGGCCGAAGAATCGGATCTTTGTTGTTGTGGTGGTGGTTGTGAAAGAGAATAAGGATAGGATTGTGGATACTGGGACGCCCGTGCATGGGATGCATAGGAAGATGGTGTTGCATAGGAGGGGGCTTGAGGGGTCGATCGGGGAGCCGAAACTGGTGGTGCTTGCTGTGTTTGTTGCTGTGTTTGTGCTGGTTGTGAGGAAGCAGCCGCAGCAGCAGGAGTCGATGCTGGTTGAGGATAGTTTTTCAACGTCGTTGGTATCGTGGTACTGCTACTAAACTTTTTGGTCATGTTACGCCATTGTTGAAATTTCTCATCCTGCACGGATTGTTGTTGTTGTTGATGTGCGGGTAGTGTTGTTGGTGGCTGTTCCGCTTGTCCGGAATGTGTTGTTGGTAGCTGTTGTGGCTGCTGTGGTGCAGGTTGTTGTTGCTGCGAGGATGGATATGAGGTTGGTGGCAGGGAGGATTGATTTGATGACAATGGGTTATAGGGTGTCGTCGTTGTCGTTGCTGGGACAGGAGTGGTTGTGGTGGAACCTGCCGAATACAGTGGTTGTGCTGATTGTCCGTGCAAGCCGACTGTCCTACTACCAATGGTATTAGCAGCGACCATGCTCCGCGTTGTCGCTGTCGTTGCAGAAGGCCTTGTGGTGGTGGTATTTGAATACAGTAGGGAAGACGTTGGTTGCGCTGCTGGTGCTGGCATGGTCACGGACGGTGATGACGATGACGACGTGAGTACCTGTGGTACCAATGGTGTCCCATAAGATGGTACTTGTGTTTGTGTGATTGTCGTTGGTGGTGCTACCAGAGACGCATGAGGAGGAGGAGGAGGAGGATGCGACGACGCATGAGGAGAAGGAGGTAAGGACGAAGCGATTGCCAAGGGCATTTGCATGGAAGTAGCGGAATGGGTAGTGGTTGTTGTCGCTGTGGATGCTGGTCCTTGTGTGGTTGTGTTGGATGGTTCGAGACGATGCGCCGCAGCTCCACCGCGCAACAAGTCTTGAATGATACCAACGGTCCAGGTTCGACCAATGGTCAGATAAACATCGTCCGGTAAAAGTTGCAAGGTGGCCGCATCGTGTTCTTGCAAGACGGATTGGACGCGGTCTTTGGAAATTTTGCCCAAGGCTCGATTCTTGTCAAAATAGGATTTGCGCACGACAAAGAGCCAGGTTCGAAATTGTCGATACGTGGCTGGATTGTTGGACTGCAACAACAAGTCGCGACAAAAGCCCTTGCCCCGACGCGGACTCTTGAGATAATCCGGCAAGTGTTGCAAAATGGCTGTCCGAATGGTGCGATTGCCGACATGAAAATTGGTTTCGCCACCCCGACCAGCAATGAAAAAGTGCGAGGCAAATTCCGATTCCTTGACGTGATATTCCGAAAAAAAGGCACCCGTCGTGTCCCCCAAAAACAAGGGCCGTTTGTTGTTGGAGTTGCGTTGTGGTGCTGCTCCGGTTGGGGACGATTGCATCAAGGGAGAACCAAGAGGCCTACTACTACTGCCACTATTAGTACTGTTCAAGTCATGTTCTGCTGTTTCGTCCTCTGGTTCGGGTGGCTGACCAAAAAACAAGTCCCAATCATCCGTTGACAAGTCATCGGAATACTCTTCGTCGTTTTCATTGTGCGACCACAAATCATCATCTTCGTCATCATTATACACGGAAGAAGGATGTGGTTGGTGTTGTTGTGGAAGGTGAACGCCCATGGTGTGGCTTGTCGTCGTCGTCGTCGTGGTTGTCGCCACGGTCGACTGCTGTGACACAGAGTTTGTCGAGGAAGAGGTTGGGACTCCTCTTCCTGCTTCTCGTTGTGCTTGTGTGGTTGCTGTTGTTGGTGGATACGGATTGCTTGATTCCGACATGGACGATTCAATCGACTCTCACGTTTGTTCGTTCTTGTGGTTTTCTCTTGGTTCTTGGTTGTTTTTTCCGTGGGAATCGTCCCGAGACTTGAGAGAGGAATACAGGTAGGCCGGTAGACAGCGAGCCAGAGATTCAATTCACTGGAAAGTACCGATTGCAACGAGCGTGAACAAAAACACGACCACCTCTGCTGGATGGACGAGATAGAGATAGCTCTCTTTTTCAGACGTGACTGCCTGGTTTGACCAAGCCGTGAGAGAACAACAAAGAATATAGAGAGGGTTGGAATGATTGATGAATGTAGGTAGATCACCTTTGGGAGAGAGAGGTGTGAGGACCGAGAGAGAGGTGAACGGAGAGTGCCGTATTCACTTCCTCGAGACTCTTCGCGCGTGGTTGACTGGATTTTCCTCCTCTCTTCCTTCCTTCCTTCCTTCCTTCCTTCCTTCCTTCCTTCCTTCCTTCGCAATCACAGATCTCCCACACGCACGTAGGAGTTGCACGTGATACAGCGAGTCAGGCGGCAAAATAAGCGGAGCCGGGAAAGCGACTGGATTGATATAGAAGGAGGGAGTCCGTTGAGAATTTTATCGTAATACAAACATCGAGAGTAAGGTTGGATATTCTTAAGTCTCGGAATACGCCTTAGCGGAGATTCTGATTGGCCGGCATACGCGTTCGATTCTCAACTGAATCTTTTTGTTTGTGGGTCTGAAGTCACAACAGATCATGAGACATCCTCGCTCTCGCATCTCCCATCTCCTCCCGCGTTCTTCCATCGATACCATCCCGTGCGTGTCAGAACACAACATTGGACTTCTGACAACCATGTGCGCACACCGCACGCATCCAAACATCCACATGTTGTGGCGGGATTGTTTTTTGTGTGTGTGGACCATTCATTCCCGACATGACTAAGATTCGCTCGACGGCCGTCCATCCAGACGCACAAGCACGCCAATCCCACAAAGAAACGTGGCAACCGCAACCTCTGCCACTGATGACTGCGCGGCGGCACAACACACACATGCATCATGGTCTATGTGGTCTACCTTCGGCGCACGGGAACATAGATGGTACTCCTAGGAGTAGGAGTACCTTGCCTCCTACTCCTACTACATTGAGTGGCGTTCGATGTCTTTCGACTATATAAGACAGAAATTATGAGAAAGTCTCCTCTCAAGTCTCCAGGGGCCAACAGAATCCCAGTACTAAGAGTATCTCTTGGATGGATCGTGGACATCACCGAGAGGGACTTGGCCCAGATTGGTTTCGAACTTGGAACCACGCAACTCTCTTTGTCGACATGGAAATGGAACAACGGTCCCATACCTCTTCCCAAAGGAGGTTTGCAGTCATAGCTTTATACTATTGACTGCGTGGCACCATAGAGAAGGATTTAAATGTCATGTTCGTGCAAGGCGTCCTCAAAGCCCTTTGCGATCTCGTGCAAAAACTCGGACGAGGGGGTCTGCTTCAGTGTCTCGTCCCGCAGCAACCGCTCAAAGCGTTTTCCACGTCCCAATGCAACGTCTGAATGAGACACCATGACCTCCGACGTTTCCCCTCCTCCACGAGTCGAAGAAGCCGCAAGCTTGGTCGCTCCAAAACGGTCATTGGCAGGCACTTCGATTATCAATGTCGAAATTGAACCACGGGAAAAATTCATATCAGGGCGGGTGCTTTGCGATGGATCCTCCAGGCCAATCAGTAAGAGAATACACAACCCAGTTTTGATGCCAGCGTCCTCAAACACCTTTTCCATGGCGCTGACTGCACTCTGGCGTTGCTCGCTAGTGTAAGATCGACGATTCTTTACACTCACTAGCATGGGACAGTAGCAATCATCATTATTGTGTTTGTATCGCACAGGTATCACCAGGTCGTAAGCTGGGCAAGAGGCATACGCATAGGATGCCCTTGCACCTCGATACCAGTGCTCCAAAAGGCCACTCTCCTGCAGTTCTTTCAGGCTGTAACGCAAGTAATTGCGACACACTTGGATGAAATTGACGCTTGCTTCTTCAGTGCTATCAACGCTAGATGAATCATCATCGTTGCCTTGCAGTCTTTTGATAAATTTCTCGAGTGGAACAGAGAGCTGTAACAGATTTTGTGATTTTTCCCAGCGCAACTCGTCTCCACAAGCCAGCATGTAAAAGGCAGCCGCGACTTGACCAACATCTCCCTTTTCAGGACGACACAATGCAGACGTATACATCTTGATGGCAAATTCGGACCAGAAAGAAGGAGGATGAGACCAGTCGCTAAAAGGGTTGCAGTTCTCGATCATTTGGGACATGGCAAGCCATGCGCATACCGGATCCGGAAGGTACGCAATATCTGCCACAGCTGGTTGTTCCGGGTCAAAATGAGTGAGATGGGCATACCCCCAAGCCACTTGTTTTGACGCAAGATCAAATGAAACTTGGCCCATTGGCAGACGCGCTGCCAAAATTGAAAAACATGAAATCACGTTCTCCAACTCAATCTTGTAGGTCCCACCTTTTATCCGAAGCAAGATTGCGTTCAACGCTTTTTTGAGCTCTCCCTTTAGATGCATCCGAGCGAACAACGGGCGCCCATATTGGACTGCAACATCAAACTCTGTACTGCATTTGTTGTAGAATTCGGAACCATTGGTGATTGAAACAAGTCCAGTCGTCGTGATTTCGAAAAAAGGAGCATACAATCTTTTGCCTGAGTTGTATGTTGATCTTGCATCTCTCGAGTTGTTTGACTCTTGCGGTGGTTCCGGAATGTAGTTTGCCAAACTCATGGTTGTCCCCGCAAACACGCCGACAATGTTATGTTCTGTCCGTTCTTTTCGAAGCCACCATCGTACGCTTCGAAAATGAAACCCATCACCATTGTTGATCAGGTTTTGGGACTCGTCAAAGAGCAGTACGACCTTTTTCGTTCTTGCTTTCTCTACAAAACCATCCAACTTCTTCCATAAAATTTCTCGGTCATATTTGGCGGTTCCAATTGTTTTAACGTCCAGAGTCTTGGAGAAAATGTCACTGCCCCATGCTAAGTGCGTAACTTCGCCATGATGGCACAGAATGAGTTCACAGTGAACGTTGCTTTCATGGTCGTTATCAAACATCTTTTTGCATTCGTGAAGTAATTTGGTCTTGCCAGTTCCACTCGATTGGATGAGCGGAAAGTACGGAGCCATGTACTCGTCTTTTGCGGCGGACTCTTTCCATTTGAAAAGTTCTTCCACTCGAGCCTTGAACGCATTAACGTCTCGCTTGTACAACATTGCGCTGTCTTTGATGTCAAAGTCGATGTTGGCCACTCTGTGGGATTCATTGGGGGAAGAATCCAAACGAGTTACTTTTCCTGTTGTCAAAAAATGTGCCAAGTCAATCTTCAAATAGTCTTGAAAAGCTGCACAGAGTTTAGGATCTTCTTTCAACATTTCGATCGATTGACTTCGAGCATAATTTTTCCGTTTTTCTGACAATTCTGTCTTGAACCAATCGTCTTCCAAGTAGTCACCAAGTGTTTTGCTGTCCTCTGGTGGATTCGGAGAAGTAGCTTTCAAGTTTTGGCGAGTCGTAATCTTGTTTACTTTTTGTTTCTCTTCAGCTGGGCTGGTTTCGTCATTGGCCTCTCCACCCTCTCCCTCGTCGTTGTTGATAGAGGCCCCCATTGTATTTGGAGAACCATTACTCTTCATTGCGACAAGTTCTATCGACCGTCGTTTTATCGTGGCCTTTGTAGGATCGGTATTGGGAATCGGTACAAACAACACATAGAAGCTCCACAGTACACCCAAAAAATGCATTGTTTGGAATCTAGGTGTAGTGGTAGTGGTAGTAGTAGTGATTCCTCGGTTTCATTCCATCTCATACATGATCCCATGCATGTCGTTGTGTGTCATGGTCGGAGTGGGAGAGAGTAATGGACATTCCCTTTGCGACGCGCCGTGGTAGCCGACCAGTCACACTTCCCAGAGCGCTGGCCGACGCGGAGAGCGAGGCGAGAAGCTGACTGATCGATAGAGGTGCAAAGTCCCTCTCATCTTCATCATCTGCTTCATGTGTGTATATGGTGGTGGGACTGCCACACCTTTCCGTACCCTCGGTTGTTGGATGATTCCTACATGCGGTAATTTGCTTGTTTGGGACACGGAAACAACCGTTGCTCCCAGTTGTGGGTTTTGTTGGATTCGGCGGCAAGTGTGTGTCATTCTGTGGTTCCATTGTCTCTCTCTCTTTTCGTGTTGTATCAGTTCTCATTGTTCCAGACGGGAGCAGTAACAAGAAATGAAGTAGAGTGTGCTAAAGTATATAAAGAGTGTGATTTTCGACAAGACTTTAGGGACCAGGACAAAACGTTAAGGATCCCTGACATTTCAGGGTAGGTAGCTAGTAGCAAGTGCACGTACGAAAGACAGAGACACACGATAGTTGGATTCGGTTTACAAGAAGAGCGGCGAACAACACGTAAAGGTTAGCGGTGTCACCGGATGGTGGCGTTTAGATAGCTTTTTTGTCTGTGTCACGTCGCTTCCAAGTTAATTGTATATAGTAGTACTAATAGCAAGCATGCATTCCGCAAGAGATTTGGCGTTGGAGCCTGCCACCACGTTCCGAAAATGAGTGTGTGTGTGTGTGTGTTTGTTAGACCAAGACGGCGGTCGAAGACGGGAGTTTTTGTGAATGCGAATGTGGTGGAGAGGGCCGAACCAATGGCCCATATTCGTGTGTCGCCCGTTGCAAAAGGGACACAATTTCGTCTCGTCGACGACGAGCTACCGATTCTTGCCTTGTTGTTGGATCCAAAAGATGGGGCAAACAATCCATGACGGTCCATCCCGAATGACTGACGGCCCCCACGGCGGCGGGATGCAAGTGAATGAGGGTGGAAATAATGCGGGGCGAGACCAAATGGGCACAGGCCACATGCAACAAGGTCAAACCTCGAATATCGACACTGCGGGCCGTCGACGGATGCACCTGCAACAAGTAGAGACAAATGTCGACCTGTGCACCATTGCTCAAGGCATAATGCAAGGGTACGCGTTGCAAGGCATCGGGAACCAAACAGGCATGAGGATATTCTTGGACCAAGTATTGAATGTGCGACAACCACGATTTGGCAGTGGTCGACGATGATGATGATGATGATGATGAGGATGATGATGATGAGGATCTGGCCGAGTCGTGTCGTTGTCGACAGGCACAATGCAAGGGCAATCGTTCGTACGAGGATTCAGGCAATTGCAAGGCCTTGGGATAGGCTTGGACCATGGCTTGCACTACGTCCAAGGGAGGTGGGCCATTACTGTTGTTTGGGTGGACCAACAATTGATGCAAGGGCAAGACTTGAGCATCAATTTGCCCATCAAACAAGCCGGCTTGGGTCGACCAGTGTTGGGCAGCGGCCTGACCCGACGAGGAGGACACGACATGACGGACCGTGGGCCAATCTTGCTGTTGAATGGCTCGCACCAAGGTCGAATGAGAATTCGTACTGAAAGCACTATTACTGGTACAGTGCAGTTGCATCAAGAGCGTGGACAAGGGCATGGTGGAAGTGATGGAGTTGGTTGTAGGGAGACGAAAGAGGCAACGAGTGATGAATAGAGGTGTGTTGGTCGAGAGAGAGAGAGAGAAATGGAAGAGTCTTGAATGGTATATTATAGATTGGAGAGAATGAGAAAGCTGCTTGCTTGTGTGAAACGTGCAATCATCCATGTATCGGTTCTCATGGATTCGTATTTGTGTGGCACTTTCTGTTGAATGTCCGAAGGATTGGCCAGTGTCTCGAAGCGGAGTATTACTAGAGCGAATGATGAATCGGGTGCGAACATGTCTTGTTTGGCGGGTAGACCGGCATGTGCCGGCTCCCGAGCGAGTGGTCATAGGTTTGGTCTTGCCATTCTGTCGTGGATGGTCGTGGAAGTGGAAGGGATCTTACGAATGGGGAGGCCGGCGCTCTCTTTGTCTCATTGGATCTGGATGATCTTGTGATCGGAGGGCCCGTCGAGTCGATGAGAGCAACCCCCAACCACCAACCCCAACAGCTACCTGTGTATACATTTGCTACCTTTCAACAGTCTTCCAGACTCTTCCGAAAGAGAACCATAACAACCATCCTCGTTATTCATGGAGGACGACGACGACAAAGATTGGTGACAAATCTCTTTGTTCTACTATTAGATCACAAAAAGGATGCTTGCTGCGGTCTTGTGGGCCTTTCGGCACCCACTCGACTCCTCTAGAAGTACATTGTACTCTATAGTGTTTCGGGATGGCGTTTGGACTTGGTATCGGGAAGTTTTGTTATAGAGAAAGTGTCATGCGGTTTGTGAGGATGTGTCTGCGCACGCCATGGTTGCGTCTCCATTCTACCTACCTAGGTAGTAGAATCATGGACGATGGAGTGTTTGTTCTTGGCACACGCATCCGAATGGAATTCTGTGGAACGGTCTCCCGAGGCTAGAACGTTGCGCCTCCAAGATAGGGCGTTCAAACTTCATAGCCTAGATTTCTTCACCTTAACTTCGGACCGTAAGTTGCACGACTCATTGCACTACCCACCGAAGTTTAGGTAGGCCCCTAAATTAACACGGCATTGTAGGCAACGCATTTCTGATTGTGCCGTTGGTTGGACCATGGCATCAAAATTATCCATGGCTACCTAACCTACCAAAATTTCATTTCCAAAGTTTCACCTAAATTTCATATTAAATTGCACTCCCAATTTCTGTACCTAAGTTTGAACCCCCTACTCCAAGAAGACCTGGTTCCGAATGGAATTGTGATTGTCATGGCGTTTTGTAGTGTAGTGTATCATCAATAATCCTCATGTTCGAGTTCTTCTCGCAAGGATTTCAATTCTTCGGGAGACACACCGGACAATCGACAGGCCAATTCTTCGTCTCGTTTTTCTTCATCTTCTTGCGGTAATTCCACCACTGGAAATTCCGGACACTGTTCAATATCAATGTGTTCAAAGCGAAAGAGGCCCAAACAGGATTGCAAATCCCCATCGTCCTCGTCCACCTTGGGTGGCTCGGTCGTCAAGGGTGGATGCCGATTGTTGGCATGGGCCAGTTTGGGATCAATTTCGGGAGGTCCCAAGACCAAGGCAATGTCCAGTGTCAATTTCACAAAGTACTTTTTGACAATCCCGGCCATGGATCGAATGGCCCGTCCCGAGACACAATCCATGGCACAGACAATGACGGGTTGCAACGTCTTGCCCGTCGTGGACGAGACCTCGGTATCATGCTTGTACCAGGAAATGGGAACATAACTCCCATGAATAATGCGTTCCTTTTTGGGTGGTGCCAGGACCTTGACGGCCATGGGACCATCGACAATGGAAGGAATAATTTTCAACCGTTGATTGCGATAATCGTTCGACCCCGTCAAAAACCGCTATAGATTCCCAACAAACAAAGGACGACCCGAACAAAAACGAAATGAGCATCTACTGTAGACCTGACAGTACATGACATTACAAAAAAAGAATCCAGACACACACACACACGTACCTTGAGTGCTCGCACATCGTCCGAATCCGTGTCCTGTTCGACCATGGCGGTGGTAAAGTTGGTGACCCACCGCGGCAATTCAAAGTAGACGAGGATATTGCCCCATTGCGTCACGCAATTGACAATAAAGGTGGGAGCATTCCGTAATCCATTGGTTTGAAACCAGGCTTCTTGACTGACATCAAATGTATTGGTCGTCCCATTGTTTAAAAAGATATCCATGCCCCGCACACAAAAGACGGGATGAATCGTATAGGACGTGTCGTGATGGGTATTTTCGTGAAAACTTTGATCCGGTGTCGTGGGACCAAAATGACCGAGACTCGTGTCGGACGTGGGTGGTTCGTCCAAAGCCGTTGTCGTCGTACCTGGCGCCTCTTGTCCGTCCTTTGCAGTGATCCTCGGTTCGCCGGTGCCCGCCGCTTGTTGTGCCGCGGCCAAATCGGGGGGAGAGCGTCGCAATTTTTTATGACGCAACAATTGTTGGACGAGATTGGAATTGGGATATTTGGACAAGCGTGTGGGATCCAACCGTTGCAACCACGAGGGGGCATGGGGATGATGATGATTGTTGTTGTCCTTGTTGTTGGCACTTGGCTCGTCGTCGCGTTGACTGGATGGAAATTGCGTATGCCAGGACCAGGGGGACCATTCCCATCCCGACGATACCGTGTCATCATCGTCATCCTCATAGTCGTCCGAATAGTACTCATCATCGTCATCGAATGAATCGTCGTGCTCCGTATCTTGGTGCTCCAGTTTGTGTGGCTCCTCCTCCTTCTTGTGATGATCCTGGGAACCGTCCTGGTGCTGCAGTTCCTGCCCACGGTTTTGTCGTTGTTGTTGTCGTCGTCGAGGAATGGTACTTTTGAAGACGGTTTTGGTCTTTTCGTGAATCCATCGAATCGGTTTGCGGGGTGTGACCGGATCCTCGTCCTTCGTTCCGTCACGTCGCCGCCATCGGTGTCTACGGCGGCGTTGGTCGGTCATTGGTTTGTGTTGCTGTTCGCCACCATCTGGATCAAATGTCACGGTTCGAGAGGCTGTATTTGGTTTGGACGACGAGGGTCCCCCTTGGCGACGACGACTCTTTTTTTGGGTGCTGGTGGTGGTGGTGGTGGCCACGAGGGGCAACCAAACAGTGGAACAATACTGGGACAGTCGTGTCAAGGAAGCGACATGACCCGTCAAGTAGGCAATCCACAACCACCAAATCAAGACCAGGACATGTCCCATGCCCCGCACGTCGTGCTGCCACAAATCCAGCACATTGGTCACGCCCAACGACGACATGGACGACAAAAAACGATCCAAGACTGTACTACTACGAACCAAACTCGTGGGAGGGTGACACGTGCATCCCGTACAGTCCATACTGGTGGATTCGGGGACGGCGGGCCAGGAAATGGAGGACGACGAGGACCGCCATTGTTGTTGTTGTTGCCACACGTGGAGACTGGGCACAATCGCCAGGGCAATGGAAATCCACCACACATGAACGAGCCAAGAAGACAAGGATGACGATGGTAAGACGACAATGGGAGGAGGAGAAAGGGGATCGTCCACGGTCCGGACCGAAGACGATTCGACATGGGGCCTGGTCGTTGTTGTTGTTGTTGTTGTTGTTGTTGTTATAGGGGGTAGATGCTCTGTCGTTGTGGGAGTTGGGGTGGTGGTGCTTTTTGGTTCCAGTGTGCTTGTGGTTGCTGTCGTGTCGTCAGTCGTTGTTGTTGTGGTTGGTAGTTGCGGCGAGGATTCGGTGGTTTCATCGGTGTTGTTTTTGGCTGCTGCTCCTGTCTCGGCGTTGGTGTTGGTGGTGATTGTCTCTTTGGTTGCTTCTCCTTCTTGTTGTTCTGGAGGAGGAGGATGAGACGAAGAATGAGGATGCAAGGTTTTGTGGACCATGCCCTTGGCCCCTTGCTTGAGTTTGTGCATGCCTTGTTGCAAGCGATGTCCGGCCGGTTTTTTGCCAGTATTAGTATTGTTGTGGTTATTGTGACTGTGGTTTGGAAAGATTCGTGGACGCGACGACGACGACGGAACCGCCTCGGTCGTGTGGGTAGAAGAAGGACTCGTCGTCGTCGTCGTAGTTGTTGTTGTAGGTGCCGCAGCCGTCACGGAGGAGGAAGCACCATCGTCCTCTTGTTGTTGTTGTTGTTGTTGTTGTTGTTGTTGTTGTTGTTGTGCGGGAACGTCCCGCTCTTCCTTGTGTTCTTGGTGGTGGTCCTTGGATGCCACTGGCGGCGCAGTGGAGGTTGTCATGGCGTAAGATTCTCGCTCTCAATCGACGATTCGGAGCTCGGCTCGGCTACAGCGACCGTAGAGAGAAAAGTGGTGGACGAACGCAAGGAACCTGTGTCGTTGTGTGGACGCTCTCCACTCTGTAGTGATTGCGGTACGAATTCCTTCTTGGTTGGTTTTGCGATTCTTCTTGTTCGGTTTCCGTGTGTTGTTGTTGTGCTGGACGAAAATTACACAAGATGCATGACAACCGCAACGACGATCGTTCGACATTCGACATGGGCTTTTGCCTCTCGCACAAAGATACGGATAGATATGCAGTCTTTTGGACGAATACAGATAGCTCGACGAACTTCCACAGTTTCAAAATTCAAATTCCATTTCTTCTGCCGACGGCCAGACGAAGAAAGTCAGCCTTCTGTCTGCGACCCTCTTCTCAGGGTTGACTGGTTCCACCCAATAATCGGACGCTGGGTCTCTGTTTCGTGTTTCCGGATCTGGTTCGATGCACTACTCTTGAGCGTGTGGGAAAATAGTCTGGTTAACGCCAATCGTAAGCGAGCAGCGTATACGCTACTCCCATATATGGGAGCAGCGTATATACGCTACTCCCTTAACTTTCACTTGGTATAACTTCCTGAAACTTTAATTTCATGCAGATCTGACTTCATCGTTTGAAAGATCTTGGAATTCCGAACAACTTCATATATGATAGTCTACAGTAAATACACAGTCAATAGCGTGATATTTTGCTTTGAAAAATTGGCGATTTTCCTCATTTCTGTTCATTTCGATCACCCTGCGCCTAGGGCCCAACTTTGTATGATTCTATATTCCTATCATCTGGGCCGATCGTTGCAGGATTCTCCATTTTGACGGTCAACATAGTGAAGAAGACGTCCACCAAAGGCAATGTCGTCTGCAGCTGTACCTGCGGAGAACGAGGACCAAGAGTCAGGACAACCGAATTTGTCGCAACCGCTCATCGAACCAGATATTGACCATGCCACCGAAGATACCGCCCAACTTCCCGAACAATCTGTTGGCAATGCCTTAGCAACAGAGGCAGCCTTTGGTGTTCCCCCCCAACCACCACCACCGTTTGAAGCAATCGCCAACAATACTGTCGCACCTCCACCCCGCAATTCGGAAGCAATGGATTCATCCACCAACGTTGCACCTACAACTACTACAACAACAGCAATACGCGAACATGCAACAGAATCGGGTTCCAACGTTGCCCGTCCGGGAGGCGTCGCTACCGAAACAACACAGACACACGATCGTCCTCGACGTCCACCTGGCAACAACCACCAGCGATCGCGGTTTTCGTATGCCAAGCGCTTTCTTGTTGCTCCAGACAAATTTTGGATCCATGATAACTTCTACCAAGATTTTCTACGGCGCTTTCGTCCAAATGAAACTGACAATCCTGTTCGTGTAGTCGGAAAAATCATGGAGTGCCCGTCAAAGAAAAATGGCAATGCTTATTCCATTATCTGGGACAACGGTACGATTAGTACTATGCAAGTCCCCCAGAACTGGATCAAGTCTCAATTCATATCAACGAAAACAGTGAAAGAGAGGCTTCGTCAGTACATTGAAGCATACAGGCCAAATGGTGAACCATCTGTAACACAACAGCAACAACAACAAAGTCAAGTTTCCGAGGCTCATGGTGGCAGCAACAACGTCACACAGTCACCTGCACTACGACAATCGCCTCGACGCGGCAACACACAGTCACCTGCACTACGACGATCGCCTCGACGCGGCAACACAGCAAGAGCACCACCACCACCTCCTCCAACAACAGAACGAGCACGAAGAAGAGACGCCCTAAGGAATGCTAGCAATTCATCTTTGCGGCATTCCAATCGTTGGACACGATCCAATCCACCGTCCACTCAAGAGCGAGCACAGGGTCGAGCCACTTTGATGACTGCCCCACGAGGTGAACCCTCTCCAGCAATGAATAACTTTGAGGCAACAACTGGAGATGAAGATAACAATCACACTCCAATCAACCAAGTTGCCACACGTCTTTTTGGTACTTCCAATACAAGAGACTCGACAGGGACAACTGATACCGCGGCTCAACAACTTCAACCAATCAACAACTCCATAGAAATGGATGCCATCCCTACTGTCACCACTCGTCGACAACAACAACAGCAAAATAACGCTAGAGCAAATGATGACATTGACGACAGCGGATCTTCTTCAGATGAAGATGCCGACGGTGGTTTTGAGCTGGACTTCAACGATACCGTGCAAAGGTCACAGAATCCATTGGATGATTATTGTCAAAGCGATGACAACGATTCTGCCCAAGACAATACACAAGAAGATGATGGAGAATCAACAGACTCGGTTTCGGACGACGACGACCCCAACAATTCAACAAATCTCAAAGTACTGATCGACAACTTGCACTTTCATTACAAAGAGGTTGATGCGTCTACCAATATGTTGTCGTGGATTGGTAAGGAACGTCATAACAGGTCAATGTTTCGTGGAGAAGACGGTCTGAAAGCTGGAGTAGCGGATGAGTTCCATACTCCACTAGATTGTATCCGTGTTATTGGTGGATTGTCGAATTCATTGATTTCCGATATGGCTGCCGCAACTAATCAGTACTTTCACCAGAAAATCCGTCCGCGTTTGATGGGGCGCCGAGGTTATTATCATTCCCAAAAATGGAAGGATGTCACGGCACAAGAAATGACGAGGTTCCTCGGCATCGTCCTAATGATGTCACTCCGGCCAGTGGATGGTGGAGGCTATGCCTCTTATTTTCAGACCTCAAACCGTATGTACAGTCTGGGAACTGCTCTTCCCTCTGTAGAGATTCTTGATAGTGAAGGATGGGCTTCGAGATACATGAGGTTGGCCAGATTCCGTCAGATAAGAGGAGCCTTTCACTTTGAGAACAAAGGTGCTGCAAGGGGCGGTGACAAGTGCTACCAGCTTTGGAAACTCATTCAAGCTGTTAACGCTGCTTCCAAGAGATCATTTCGGATTCCTCAAGATTTGGCTTTTGATGAAGGTGGAATTGGCTGTCGCTCCCGGTACTGCCCTGTTAGGCAGTACAACAAGGACAAGCCGCAAAAATTTCGTGTAGACTTCTTCATTCTCGCTTCTTCCAGGTCCTACGCAATTCTCCATCTTGACGTATATCAAGGAAAAAATGCTACCAACTCTTATATACGAGAGGAGGCCAAGAAACTTCCTACAACGATGAAGGCTGTGGTAAACGCATGTTATGCGTTAGAGTTGCATAAGGAAACCAACGGATTCCGTCATTTGGCAATGGACAATAGATATGCAGCGCCCCAATTACTGGTTATTCTTCGTGATCGTCTGAAAATCCTCGCGACAGGTACAGTACGTTCAAACAGAGTTGGGTGGAACAAGAGACTGATGCAACTAAAGAAGACAAAAACTAACCGAGGAACAATCCACCTAGCACACGACGAAGTGAATGGAATCATCATTGGGCAATGGGTGGACTCGAAAGTGGTAAATTTTGCATCGAGTTATGAAAATAATGGCAAAGGACAGGTAGAACGACAAGTTGGACCCAACAAAGAGGTATTCAATTGCCCTATAGTTCTCATTCGGTATCAAGAGACAATGGGGGGGGATAGATGAAGGGGACCAGATGCGACAACATTTTGGCGGTTTTGCCACCCATGGGCATTTCAAAAAGTGGTACAAGAAGACTGGTTTAGGCATAATGGATGTTATGCTTCTAAATGCCTACATCGGATGGAACATGTCCGCTGGAGACCGTGTCCGAGCTCGACGCACGAAGCTCACGCGGCATGCATTCTACACCTGTGTCGCACAAGCAATGTGCAGCTATGTCCACACAGAGGAAGTAGACGCTTTGGCAAGGAGGACTACTGCAACAAGGGAACGAACGTGTGAAGATGGACACTATCCCATCCCATTGGAAGGTAACAGACGAGTTGCATGCGCCATATGTTTGTTGGAATATCGTTGGAAACGCAAAGAGCTCGGTATGAAAGGCATTTTTACCAACGTGGGTCAATGTGCCAAGTGTGGGATTGTTGCCCATTTGGTATCATGCAAGGACGAAAGAGAAGATGGATGGAAGATCCATCAACTACCTCAATTCACTGATCTCACATGCTTCGAGATTCTCCATTCGACCAATGGAAGAGAAATGTTCATGTGTCGACCAGCGTCATCTCCAGGAGCTCGATACAAATACACAACAAAGAAGAATCATCCAATCATAATGGATCTACGCAAAAAACACGGTTTGCCTCCAGAGTGGACAAGGAAAAGAAAGCGCAGGAACCACGGACGGAATGATACAGAAGAAGACGATGACAACAATGATGGTGACAATGAAAGTACTGACGAAAGTAGAGAAATGCATGAAGTGTAGAAGAGAATTGAATAATCTAAATAAGAGAATATTACCCACTTTGACGCTAGTCTCTTAGTGCTTGATTACTCGTCGTGATTGATAGGACCTTCGCGAAAGCCAACGTACTGTTCATCTGGGTTCTCGTTGGGGAAGTTTTCGCGAACAAAATCAACCAAACAATCAGGAAGTTGTACACGGTGGCCGCGTCCAAGGGGGCCGTGAAGCTTGTTCAACAAGCGGCGATACAATTGATATCGAATACTGCGATTCGATTCACCTTTTTTCTTCATATGCATTGCGATTTCATGAAGGTAAGGAAGATTGTCGACAATAACGCAGGGATTTTGTTGACAGACTCCGCAAACACTCTCCCAATGCATGTATCCGTGAGTTTGGGAGGGAGGCGTATTGTGGTTGAGTTTGTGGAGAATTGTACTGATGCTTTCAGGACAAGCGTATTGTCCGGGCAGATATCTAGTCTCAGTAGCTTCAGCGGTCTCGTCAATGACACTGCCCTTTTCTCCTGTAACTAGCACTCGGGGTTTCTGGAGAGTGAAAGGGACCATCACAACAGTGTTTGATTGATTGTTGTCTTCAGGTTCAAGATGCATCTCTGCAACTTCGATCGACTCAATGAGACCTGCATTTTTGCACGGAAAAGATTAGAGGGGTGAATGGAAACAAGAAACACTTGATGGGTTGGATTCCTGTATGAAATAATCCGCGCACTTACCATTCATGATCTTCGGTTGGGAGGCGGTGTTGACGGAATGCCAGTAGACGAGTAAGGAATAGAAGTAACAATAGATTGCTTTGGTATCATTCATGAATGAGTGACCTTGGACGCGATGAATGAGGGAAAAAATGACACAGGTGTCATTGCTTAACACAGCTTGCTTTACTGTTTTAATAAGGGAGACAGCATTTCGAGCAGCACGTTGACTCCGATAAAATTTATGGGAGACACCTATATGCTGCTCGCATAAGCTTAAAACCTGTTCTTTACGATTGGCGTTAAATTGTTTGAATAACTTTCTCTATGAGCTTCGCTCCGGAGTACTGGCAGACTCGCGGGCATCTCTTTGCTAGCTTCCGAATCATTGCCGGCGTGCATCGGGGTAGTGGGAGAGAAACGCTTTTCACGCCGCCAAAAGCTCGGCGGGCGTTTCCAGAGATAAGCCCCTTGCAGTTCGCAACCAATTTGTTTGGTTGGGCAAGGAGATGCTACCGGGTGCACCAAGATCTCAGATCGTGGTCCAACGTTCCGAGCATCCGTTGAACGGTTGTAACTATCTCTCTCGATCCATCCGTTGGAACGCAAATTTAGAGACACAGGTACACCACAATTACAAGTGTGTTATCCAAACAACACACAACCGAACAACCACCACACAACCGAACAACAAACAACACAAACAACAACAACAACGAGGTCCCCCCCACACCAACCAGAACGGGTCACCCAGTAACTCACAAACCCAAACAACCACAACCACAACAACAACCAGAAGAAAACAACCACCACTGGTTCACAATTTATAAAACAAACGCCTTTGAGGGAACCCAAAAAAAAACTCTTTGAGATTTCCCCAAACACAACCAATAGCGCATTGCAACCATGGTGTTCTTTCGACAACGAACCACCAACACTACCCAATCACCAGGAACAGCGGCTCCCCAGCGACTCGGGCGCAACACGCAGTCCTCCGAGTCGTCAAAGTCGAACCCGAAGTCCCAGTCCTCGGACCCTGAATCGCAGTCGAAGCAATTCTCCCAGTCGCCGCACCAAACCACCCCCGAAAAAGTCATGGGGTGGAGTGGTGCACGTCACCTCCCTGACGAATCACCCATCCTCCTCCATGGGCAGCCGGAGCCGCAGCCGGAGCCGCAGCCAACAACGATCGCCTCCAACAGGTTCTTCGTCATCATCTCCGTTGCGGCAACGAACATCCTCCATCTTGTGGAGGAACCGAACCCGAACTTTATCGTCGAGTCAAAGCAGCCAAAAGCATGGACCGCCACCACCACCATCCCTGGTACTCCAGGACAGCATCATTAGCGCAACCAACAATCCCTTGTACCAACACAAGGAAGTGGACGAAGAGGAGGACGAGCACCATACCAATAGTAGTACCAGTACGGAACGCGACGAAGAACCACTCTTTCTCCAAGAAGAAGAAGAAGAGATCCCCGTGGCACGAACCTCTTCCTCTTCCTCCTTGATTCTCGCCGTCAAGGATATTTCGGCCGGAGATTCCATGTCGGTCGCATCCTCGTCCCTCATTCCTCCGCATGCGTCGGCGGCGGCCAAGTTAATGGCCGCCACCACTACCACCAATACGGATCCCTGGGCTTGTACTACCATGGCACCCCACCATCGATCCTTGCCCTTGCCGCCCCGGTCACCTCCCAGTACCAACAGTACCAGTACGAATTACAGTACGTCCTTTTTGGGAGGTGGAGGAGGAGGAGGACGCCGCCGACGAGTGCCCCTCTCGTCCTGGATCAGCAAGAACAACCATCCCAACTCCAACCACCATAACAACCACAGTACTCTTGTGTCACTGGCGGCCGCACCCCCCATGGACCAACCACCACCCATGCCATTGCGACGATTGCATCGCTTTTCGTTGGCCTTGCGTCGGGGCAGCAATGGCAGTACCACCATTGCCACCGAATCCCATCACCCTGCTGGGAAGGAGGAAGATGTGGAAATTGTCTTTGAAGAGGAGGATCCTGACGATCCTGCACCACCACAATCACCACAATCACCACAATCACAATCACCACAAGACGTGCTCGTGTTTGGACCACACGTGTGGAATCAACCAACCACCACCGCGACAACAACAATGACAACATGGACGACCAAACGACAACCCTTTCGAAGTAGTAGTTCGCCCAATCCTCGAGCTCCCCGTCCCGTTCCGGCTGGTTCGGCGTCGTTTTCCAAACGTGCCGTGTCGCTCCAAGAACCACACACCATACTGAGTGGAGGACGACGACGACGACCCTCGGTGGGTTCTTCTTCTTTGTATACACCCCCTACCACTCTGGATGCCATTCCGGCCGCGTCGCAGCTCCACACCACGACGACGACGACCCACCAAACCAAGAACCAGAATCACAAACTCCCGGACAGGGACACACCATTCGTTTCATTCCCACCACCAAACCAGACCTTGGTGACGAAGACAGTATCGTGCACACCATTCCAGGATGGACGAGTACGGTCCATCGTCGTCGTCGATCGTCCTGTTCGTCGTCCTCCCAGCAGTCCACCAATACCATTCACATGGTCCACAACAACCATCACCACCAGGACGTGAGTGTCGAAGTCATTTCCCATTCACCCCAAAAAGAGGAACCAACGGCACCCGAGTTGTCGTCCGCCAAGCACACTGCGGCTCATGTGGCAGAACCACCGTCCAAATCCGTGCTCGAAACAGCCCAACCGTCCTTGGACCGACATGGCAGTCTTGGTCGTAAATCCTCTCAGGTCCTGTTGGCACGATCCGGTGGATCGACGCGTCGCGGTTCCACCGGCAGTTGTTATTATTCCACCCATGGCGCTGGCAGTGGTACTCACATGATTCAAATGGTACAAGAAAATGGCCTCATGACCAGTGTCGAAGTGTGTCGTCACGACCAGTCGCGATTGGAACACCCCGATGCGGCGGTGGCGCCGGCGGCCGCCGAGACTCGATTCCCCCGACGTCGATCCACGCGACGGGCAAGCATGGGATGCAGTCGCAGCAGTAGTTTTTCCACCCACCTCTCCTTTCGATCATCGTCCGAAGCCTTTTTGCAGGACCAACAATTGCAATTGTTTGATTCCATGGCGTGGGAAGATGTCGATACCGATGCCATGGCCGTACCAACCACAACAACAGCCACCATGCCGGCTGCTGCTCCGTCGAACCTGTACTAATGGAAAACAATGTGTGGTGCCCGAATTTCATATCCTCCGTCGTCCATCCGGGAGAACCAGCCAGACCGAACCGAACCAACCGTAGATGGCACCAGCCTTTCTTGCTACGTGCATGATTCCTACATGTTTTATGCACGCTCCCATCGATTCTTCTTGTAGATATTTTCACCATTCTGTTGTAGAGCACCTACGGTATGGACTCATGTTGTGATACCACTATTCCGATTTCTCGCACAAAGCTAAGTGTCGTAGTGTTTCGTAGCATCACTCCAGCAACTCTCTTTTCTTGGAAATGTGGAATGGTAGCCTGGAGTCCACCGAATAAACGGAGGCATTCAAGTTGGTTGGTTTGTTCTTTTCATGCCACCATTCTGAGAAACTGCTACTAGAAACGTGCGCTCTGGCATGCCGAATACGACGACGAGGTAGTGTGATCCATGTGTTTCGTGCGTGCACTTGTTACTAGCTAGCTAGGCTTGGGAAGGATCCATAAAAATTATGTTATGTTGTAGTCTGTCTGTCTGTCTCTCTTGTGTTCCCAGTTTGAAACGTGTTGTCCTGGTCCATAAAGTCTTGTCGAAAATCACACTCTTTATATACTATAGCACACTATACTTCATTTCTTGCTGTTTCTCCCGTGTGGAACGATGAGAACTGATGCACCACAAAAGAAGAGAGAGAAAGAATGGAACGGCAGAATGAGACACACTTGCCGCAGAATCCAACAAAACACAAAGCTGGGAACAACGATATAGTTCCCGTGTCCCAAACAAACCGCATGTAGGAATCCAGTGTGCCAGTCCGCAACACCCCCCAGATACACATCACGCAGATGAAGATGAGGGACTTTGCACCTCTATCGATCGCTAAGCTTCTCGACTCGCTCTCCGCGTCGGCCAGCGCTCTAGGAAGTGACTGGTCGCGGCTACCATAACCAATGACCACAGAATCTTGACCCGCCGGTTCCCCATCCCGCACTCTCCGACATCACATGTGTGGAAAGTGGAAATGTCATCACACAACGGCATTGGATCATGTTTGAGATGGAATGAAACCGAGGAATCACTACTACTACCACTACCACTACACCTAGATTCCAAACAATGCATTTTTTGGGTGTACTGTGGAGCTTCTATGTGTTGTTTGTACCGATTCC
Organism: Epithemia pelagica; assembly: GCA_946965045.2. Lineage (NCBI taxonomy): Eukaryota > Bacillariophyta > Bacillariophyceae > Surirellales > Surirellaceae > Epithemia > Epithemia pelagica. The sequence goes on along the minus strand of OX337235.1, from coordinate 378,388 downwards.
CAATACCGATCCTACAAAGGCCACGATAAAACGACGGTCGATAGAACTTGTCGCAATGAAGAGTAATGGTTCTCCACATAATGCGAGGGAGGCCTCTATCAACAACGACGGGGGAGAGGGTGGAGAGGCCAATGACGAAACCGGCCCAGCTGAAAAGAAACAAAAAGTAAACAAGAGTACGACTCGCCAAAACTTGAAAGCTACTTCTCCGAATCCACCAGAGGACAGCAAAACACTTGGTGACTACTTGGAAGACACTTGGTTCAAGACAGATATGTCACAAGAAGAAAAAGACTTAATTCGAAGTCAATCGATCAAATTCTTGAGAAAAAGTCCTAAAGTCTCTGCAGCTTTTCAAGACGATTTGAAGATTGACTTGGCACATTTTTTGACAACAGGAAAAGTAATTCATATGGATTCTTCCCCCAATGAATCCCATAGAGTGGCCTTTATCGACTTTGACATAAAAAACAACGCAATGTTGTACAAGCGAGACTTGAATGCGTTCAAGGCTCGAGTGGAAGAACTTTTCAAATGGAAAGAGTCCGCCGCAAAAGACGAGTACATGGCTCCGTACTTTCCGCTCATCCAATCGAGTGGAACTGGCAAAACCAAATTACTTCACGAATGCAAAAAGATGTTTAACAGTGACAATCAAAGCAACGTTCACTGTGAACTCATTCTGTGCCATTATGGTGAAGTTACGCACTTAGCATGGGGCAGTGACATATTCTCCGACACTCTGGACGTTAAAACAATTGGAACCACCAAATATGACCGAGAAATTCTATGGAAGAAGTTGGATGGTTTTGTAGAGGCGGCAAGAACGAAAAAGGTCGTACTGCTCTTTGACGAGTCCCAAAACCTGATCAACAATGGCGATGGGTTTCATTTTCGAAGCATACGATGGTGGCTTCGAAAAGAACGAAATGAACATAACATTGTTGGCGTGTTTGCAGGAACAAGCATGAGTTTGGCAAACTACTATCCGGAACCACCACAAGAGTCAAACAACTCAAGAGAAGCAAGATCAACATACAACTCAGGCAAAAGATTGTATGCTCCATTTTTCGAAATCACGACGACTGGACTTGTTTCAATCACCAATGGTTCCGAATTCGATAAAGAATCTTCTACAGAGTTTGATGTTGCAGTCCCATATGGGCGCCCGTTGTTTGCTCGGATGCATCTAAAGGGTGAGCTAGAAAAAGCGTTGGACCCAATTTTGCTTCGGATGAAAGGTGGGACCTACGAGATTGAATTGGAGAACGTGAGTTCATGTTTTTCAATTTTGGCAGCTCGTCTGCCATTGGGCCAAGTTTCATTTGATCTTGCGTCAAAACAAGTGGCTTGGGGGTATGCCCATCTCACTCATTTTGACCCGGAACAACCATCTGTGGCAGATATTGCGTACCTTCCGGATCCGGTATGCGCATGGCTTGCCATGTCCCAAATGATTGAGAACTGCGAGTCTTTTGGCGCCTTTTCTCAACCTCCTTCTTTCTGGTCCGAATTTGCCATCAAGATGTATACGTCTGCATTGTGTCGTCCTGAAAAGGGAGATGTTGGTCAAGTCGCGGCTGCCTTTTACATGCTAGCTTGTGGAGACGAGTTGCGCTGGGAAAAATCACAAGATCTGTTACAGCTCTCTGTTCCACTCGAGAAATGGATCAAAAGATTACAAGGCATCAATGATGATTCATCTAGCGTTGATAGCACTGGAAAAGCAAGCGTCAATTTCATCCAAGTGTGCCGTAATTACTTGCGTTACAGCCTAAAAGAACTGCAGGAGAGTGGCCTTTTGGAGCACTGGTATCGAAGTGCAAGGGCATCCTATGCATATGCCTCTTGCCCAGCTTACGACCTGGTGATACCTGTGCGATACAAACACAATAATTATGATCACTATTGTCCCATGCTAGTGAGTGTAAAGAATCGACTGTCGTACACTTCTGGGCAACGCACGAGTGCAGTCGAGGCCATGGAAAAGGTGTTTAAGGACGCTGGCATCAAAACTGGGTTGTGTATTCTAATACTGATTGGCCTCGAGGATCCATCGCAAAACACCTTACCTGATATGAATTTTTCGCACAATGCAATTTCGACATTGATAATCGAAGTGCCTGCCAATGACCGTTTTGGAGCGACCAAGCTTGCGGCTTCTTCGACTCGTGGAGGAGGGGAAACGTCGGAGGTCTTGGTGTCTCATTCCGACGTTGCATTGGGACGTGGAAAACGCTTGGAGCGGTTGCTGCGAAACGAGACACTGAAGCAGACTCCATCGTCCGAGTTTTTGCACGAGATTGCCAAGGGCTTTGAGGACGCCGTGCCAGAAAATGACAGTTAAATCCTTCTTTGTGGTGCCACGCTCCACAGGAATGGAAGTATGACATTGTCCAGTCAGTAGTTGTATGGAGCTACGGCTGCAAACCTCCCTTCCAGTGTTATCAGATTCCAACATGGGACGTTCTCAGTGGTATACTTGCACGAGGACAGTCGTTTTGGATGTGTGTGTGTGTAGACGAGTGGGACCATTTCAAGAGATGGTTCGAAATCAATGTGTGTGTGTGTAGACGAGTGGGACCATTTCAAGAGATGGTTCGAAATCAATCTTTTTAGGATGGGCCATTGCCCTTTCTGTGGTGTCCAAGATCCATCCGAGATATACTGGGATTCGTTTGGCCCTCCTACATTGTAGTTTGAGTGGCGTTCCATGTTTTTCGAATCATCTACAGGACATTAGAAACTCTCCTATGGTAGGAAAACTACCTAGGAGTATACCATATATCCCGGAGGAAAGGGTAGACCATGATGGGTGCAGTCATCAGTGGCAGAGGTTGCGGTTGCCGCGTTTCTTTGTGGGATTGGCGTGCGTGTGCGTCTGGATGGAATTGCCGTCGAGCGAGGTCATCTGGAATGGATGGTCTCCTCACAACTCACAAAACAAGGATACAATGGTTTGGATTTGGATGCGTGTGTGCCTTGTGCGTGTGCAAATTTGGTTGTGTCAGAAGTCCGAAGAGGGACAATGTTGTTCTGACGAGTGTTCGTGTTCTGGCAGGATGGTATCAGAGATCAGAGATTCCGAGAATGGGTGATGCAAGAAGCAAGAACGCCGGAGGAGATAGGAGATGCGAGAGCGAGGGAGGGATGACTGACTGTCCTATCGATTATTATGTTGTAGCTTTCAGATTTCAGACACACCAAAAGATTCGGTTGAGAATCGAACGCGTCTGCCGGCGAAACAGAATCTCCGCTGGGGCGTATTCCGAGACTTAAGAATATCTATCTTTACTCTCTATGTTTGTATTGCAACAAAATTCTCAACGGACTCCCTCCTTCTATATCAATCCAGTCGCTTGCCCGGCGTCTTTTGCCGCCTGACTCGCTATATCACGTGCAACTCCAACGTGCGTGTGGGAGATCTGTGATTGAAGGAAGAGCGAGGAGGAAACTGCAGTCAACCACGCGCAAGCGCAAAGCATCTCCAGCAAGTGCACACTCTTCCTCTCTCTCGGTTTTGTTTGGATCTCGCTCCTCACACACCTCTCATCATCTCGCTCTCTCCCAAGGTGATCTACCTGGAAGGCATTCATCAATCGTTCCAACCCTCTCTACATTCTTTGTTGTTCTCTCACAAGGAGAATTGACGAACCAGACAGTCACGTCTGAAAAAGAGAGCCAGCAGAGGTGGTCGTGTTTTTGGTCACGCTCGTTGCAATCGGTACTTTCCAGTGAAGCTCTGGCTCGCTCCTCTCTCGATTCCCACGGAAGAGGAAACCCAACCACGCCAAGCGAACCACACGAACAAACAAACGTGAAAGTGATTGGTAGTCGATTGAATCGTCCATGTCGGAATCAAGCAATCCGTATCCACCAACAGCAACAGCAACAGCAACCAAACAAGCACCACGAGAAGCAGGAAGCGGAGTCCCAACCTCTTTCTCGACCAACTCTGTGTCTCCTCCATCTGACATTCAGCAGCCGACCGTGGCGACAACCACGACGACGACGACGACAAGCCACACCATGGGTGTTCACCTTCCACAACAACACCAACCACATCCTTCTTCCGTGTATAATGATGACGAAGATGATGATTTGTGGTCGCACAATGAAGACGACGAAGAGTATTCTGATGACTTGTCCACGGATGACTGGGACTTGTTTTTTGGTCAGCCACCGGAACCAGAGGACGAAACAGCACAACAACCACAAGACGTGAACAGTACTACGAGTGGCAGTAGTAGTAGTAGGCCTCTAGGTGGTTCTCCCGTGATGCAATCCTTCCCCGCCGGAGCAGCAGCACCCCAACGCACCACCAATACCAACAACAAACGTCCCTTGTTTTTGGGGGACACGACGGGTGCCTTTTTTTCGGAATATCACGTCAAGGAATCCGAATTTGCCTCGCACTTTTTTATTGCCGGTCGGGGTGGCGAAACCAATTTTCATGTCGGCAATCGCACCATTCGGACCGCCATTTTGCAACACTTGCCGGATTACCTGAAAAGTCCGCGTCGCGGCAAGGGCTTTTGTCGCGACTTGTTGTTGGGGCAGTCCCACAATAATCCCGCCACGGTTCGACAATTTCGAACCTGGCTCTTTGTCGTGCGCAAATCCTATTTTGACAAGAATCGAGCCTTGGGCAAAATTTCCAAAGACCGCATCCAATCCGTCTTGCAAGAACACGATGCGGCCACCTTGCAACGGTTACCAGACGATGTCTATTTGACCATTGGTCGAACTTGGACCGTGGGTATCATTCAAGACTTGTTACGGGGTGGAGCCGCAGCGCATCGTCTCGAACCAACCACCGCAACCAACCTACAAGGACCATCATCCACAGCGACAACGGCAACCACCACCCATTCTGCTTCTTCCATGCAAATGCCCTTGGCAATCGCGTCGTCCTTGCCTCCTTCTCCTCATGCCTCATCGCATGCTCCTCTTTCGACTCATGCGTCGCTGATACCAACAACAACAACACAATCACAACTACCATCCTATGGGACACCATTGGTACCACAGGCACTATCGTCATCATCAGCGTCCGTGACCATGCCCGCACCGGCAGCGCAACCAACGTCGTCGACCGTGTATTCAACCACCACCACAAGGCCATCTACAATGACAGCGACAACGGGGAGTATGGTCGCTGCGAATACCATTGGTAGTACCAAAGCCGGCTTGCCCGGAGGACAATCAGCACAACCACTTTTTTCGGCAGGTTCCACCACAACTACTCCTGCCCCAAAAACGACAACGACGATACCCCATAACCCATTGGCATTGCACCAATCCTCGTTGCCATCTAGCTCGTCGTATCCATCCGTGCCGCAATCACAATCAGCCCCACAGTCGCAGCAACAACCACAACTAGCAACAACCACACAATCTGGACCAGCGCAACCACCAATGCCATCACAACAACAACAACAACAACAACAACAACAATCCGTGCAGGATGAGAAATTTCAACAATGGCGCAACATGACCAAAAAGTTTAGTAGCAGTACCACGATACCAACGACATTGAACAACTATCCTCCACCTGCACCGACTCCTGCTGCTACTGCGGCTTCCTCACAACCAGCAGCACAGCAACAAACACAGCAAGCACCACCACCAGTTTTGGCTCCCCGATCGACCCCTCAAGCCCCTTCCTATGCAACACCATCATCCTATACACCATCCCATCCACCGGCGTCCCACTATCCACAATCCTATCCTTATCCTCTTTCCCAACCACCACCACAACAACAACCACAAAGATCTGATTCTTTGGCCCTCACCACAAACCACCAGCCACTTGGAACGTCCTCCTCCACCAACTACATGGCCACAACTACCGCTCCGACGACGACAATGGCTCCTTCTCCATCCACGTTGACCACGACGACAGCGGTCCATGCATCCGGAACTGCTCCAACACAACAACAACAACAACAAGAGTCGGCCGCCAAACGAGCCCGACTGTCTCAGGCACCTCCCACGAATACGGCTCATGCTCCTCCACCGCTTCCCACGGCGGCGGCGGCTTCGCCGTATTATCCCTATGCTCACATGCATCCTCCTCCTCCTCATCACGCCTTGCCACCACCACCTGCAGCGGCAGCCGCTCACAGTGCCTATCCACCACCACCACCGTCGACGGCCTATTATTATCCCCCGGCCCCCACAGCGCCACCACCAACCACTCACTATCCTCTGTCGTCCTATCCACCAGCACCCGCAGCCACGGCTCCAGCTTCTTCCACGTTGACCCATGCGCCGGGACCCGCACCCGGTACAGCAGCACCAACAGCAGCCGCAGCCTATGCTGCCGTGTCCTTGACGGCCCCACAACCAGCTCCACACTACTCGCAAGCACCAGTGCCGCAACCACCAGCACCACACTCGTATTCCCAACCACCAGCACCATCCTCCTCGTCTCTTCCACCACCACCAACTGGATCGGTGCCACTGCGGAAACGCATCACCGGCTACGAAGGAACCAGCACCACCCAACCGCCCAGCACTGCTCCACAGGGATCCTTCCAGCACAACACTAATAGCACCACCAGCAATCCTACCAATACTCGGTACAGTGACAATGACAATGAGGAGATTACGTTTGTGGCTTCGGTATAAGAAAACATGGCGAACAAGCAAAGCAGTAAGGATTCCAACTGCATGTGTCATGCATTTCGTAGGGAGGGATGTATCGGAACGCACGGATTGTGGGACATTCGTCGCGTTGCTGTCCAAACAATCCAGATGGACAAGCAAACTTTGGGGACCGGTATGGCGTCGTTTTCGATTCGTTCCCCATTCTGCTTACCGATTCGTTCCTAATGGAATCTCTAACACCACCACAATGACGCCTACAACGTATAGTATGCAAAAGAAAATCATGTGTGATAATGTGATTCTTTTCGACTGAATACTGTTTAACTCCCCAGAATCATGGTGCAAGTAAAGACGGAGCGGAGCTCAAAACGTCTTTGCATTGAACAGATAACAGACATACTAAAATCCCCCAAACTTAGTTGGCCTTGGTCAAGGCCTTGCCAACGGGGTTGTACACAAAGTTGAAGGTACAATCGTGGACATGTTCAAAGGTGGCACTGCCACTTTGATCCCCATCGTCAGAGGTTCGGCTCCTTGATACCATTGGTGGAATAGACCGGTCGTAAATGTGATCTATCAGTATTCCCGTGTCCCCAGAATGATTGATTCCCCCCCCCCTTGACCTTGAACTCAAAGTTCCCGCTCCCCCGAGAGGAAAAGGGGGGTATGTTGGATAGGGGTAGCATCGATAGCTGGAAGATAGCATAGAAATATGTGAACCCAAGAAGAGCATAGTTAAGTTCTAGGAGTAGACAGTTGTTGTTGGAAGGAGGGCTGAGGTTCGTCTTCAACGATCCGGTGCTCTTCTACGGAGGTGCGCTGTGTTTCCTTTAGAAATCACTTGCTATTACTCTCGTTACGTTTTAACTCAATAGAATGAGATCGTTTGACGATCTCCGCGTAAGAGGGTTTTGCCCATGACACCTTCTTGTCTGGGCATGGCACCTTCTTATCTGGGCCACTCAGTACGTCACTGCTTTCTTCCTGCTTGGGATTGTCATTGGGATTTCGATCATCATTGAGGGTTGACGGCAAGACCGTTCCCTTTGTTGGTCCTTCTTCGTCTCCTTTTTCAACACGCTCCTCCAACATATGAGCGGTCTTGTCCCTTAGTGTGTTGATGTGCTTATGGCCCAAAAGCACGTCACGAAATTTTCGAAACAGGGCTCCTTGTAATGGTTTGGTATAAAAATCGGCCAACATTTGTTCCGTTGGACAGTAAAAGATTTCAATGTTCTCTTGTTCGACACGATCCTTGATGAAGAAGAAGCGTATGTCAATGTGCCGGGATTGCTTCCCGGCGGACCGTAGTCCATTTTTCTCAAGTCGGATTGCGCTTTGATTATCTTGCGCGAAAGTGCTTTTGACGTCATAGCCTTGTTCGGCTAAGAAGCGTTTAGCCCATATGGTGTTGGGTAGGTAGTCACTCGCACCAACAACCTCTGCCTCGGTGGAGCTTTTGGTATTAAGCTTTTGTTTTCGGGACTTCGTCACCAGTGCTCCTCGTCCGAGTGACATGACACCACCCGTGTGGCTCTTCATATCGGAGTGGATCGCGTACGATGCGTCGACCCAGGTCACTAAGTTCCGGACGTCGTCGGCGGCGAGGATGTAGGTGAGGTCTCTTGTTCCATGTAAGTATTCAAGGACGCGTTTGAGCTTCATGCGGTCCTGCTCGGTGCATGTGCTCACACGTGTGGTGAGGAAAGCAATGGCTGTCTGGATGTCTGATCGTGCGCGTGTTGACATATACAGGAGTTTCGCCGTGATGCTGTGAAACATATCGGCCTTCTCTTTTGGCAGTTTCATAGCCGTATGATTGACCTCAAAAAGATCCTTCTTGGCCGGAGTCGGTGCCGTGTTGGTGATTGGTTCGTCGAAAGCCGCGATTGCCTCATCGATGTACTGTTCCATTTTTAGTTCGACTGTTCCGTCACCCTTGAATGCGATGTTCATGCCTAGGTACGTGTGTTCGTTTCCACGTCTTACCGTCATTTTTTCGAACCGACGTTCCAATTCCTTGATGATGTCCGTCACGACCTCGCTTTGTACGTGTGATATCTTCAAATCATCCACGTACCACGCAATGGTTGCTTGTGTTCCGTTGATCATGGCGTTCGCTACGCACTGTTCGTAGGGGTTAACTTCGAAGCCCATTTCCTTCAGTGCACCAAGGAGCATCTCATACCACAGCAGTGCTGACCGAACACAGCCGTATAACGCCTTGTTTAGTCTCACGTAGATCACCTTCTTTCCGTTCTCAAAAGTAACGTATTGCTTATATTCCTCGTTCATCTTGCAAAAAACATCGACCACGGGTCCCTCTAGTTTCATCAGAACAAAGTCAGGCATGAGTGCCTTCAGATAGGCTCCCGCGATGTCGGCTGTTGCGACGTCCCGACGCTCGATGGCGTCTATCATGAGTGTGAACATTAGTCCATCGCTAGACAATGCCGGAGACGCGATTGAGCCTTTGTCATATTTGTCGCGTTGTGGGCGTCCGTCGGCACAGCTGCGCCCCTTGATCTTTCCACATCTTTTCTCTTTGATGAGGTTTACAGAACAAAGCGCCTCGCGCTTCTGTTCTCTTGTTAACTCATGTGCATGTTTGGGATCGAAGACTGCTTGTTCATCCAACTGTAGAAATTCCTTGAGGAGCGCGTCGATGGCTGGTTGTCCGTACCTTTTGATGCCCGCAGCGGCACTCATTTGGGTCAGCATGACCTCGCGCTGTATTTTTTGTGTGGCATTCGCAACACTGGGGCGGTTTGGCTGAATGTACTTGCTCGTCGCCAGATCCCACGCGTTGTTTTTGTTGATTTTCTTCATTGTTGCTTCGGGCAAGAAGCGGGCTGCAACTTGTGCTAGCGCAAAATGCAGGTATTGGTGGTCGTACCTGTGCTCATAGGACCTCTCGCGATCCGCACGCAGGTTATAGACACCCGCATTGTTCTCTTGTGTGGCAGAGTCTTCCTGCGCTCCTGGCTCTTGCGCTCCTTCTTCTTGCGTGTCTACATCTTCCTGCGGGAACAGGGGTTCGCTGTTATTGTCGGCTTCTTCCTCGAGCACTATCTCCATGGTTTCGTCAGCGTTGTCGCTGGCTCCCTCTTCACTCTCGCTCACTTCCGCCACCTCTGCCACTAATGCGTCTTGATTGTTTTGTTCCGGTGGTTGGTGATTGTCATGTACGTCTTCATCTTGTTGTTGCACGTCGTTTGGTGGTGCTGGTGGCTCATATACCACTGCCTCGTCTGCCGGCGCGTCTTCTTGTTGTGTCCCAATGTCGCCGTCGTCGGTATCCTCGACGTCAGCGTCGTCATCGGGGACCTCGTCATTTGGGCCCCATTCAAAAAGTAGGTTTCCACCTGTTATTTCCTTTTGTCGTTGGGCTTGGGCCATCTGGTGCACGCGCTCGATAACGTCGGACGTAATGGGCAGTGGTGTCCACTGGTTTCGTGCCAATTTTCTCCCAGTGGTGAGGGACATGGTAGCTTCCTTGTTCGTTTCCAGTCGGGTTCAACGCGATGGCACCGGTCGTTCGGGCGGCGTTCGTGTTACTCGGTGTGTTGTCTTCAAACACCTGGGCATATTGCCCAAACTCGATCTTCATTTTCGAATAGTCCGGGTCAGGCAGACCGGTCACAATCTTGCGTGGACTTTCCGTGGGACTGATACCGCCGATTGCACTGGGGAGCTGGTTAAGCGACTTGATCGCATGTATAACGAGTTGTTTGACCATAATGACGGGGTACCACCTATATGGGAGTCCGTGAACTGTGGAGCGCACGCGCTCCTTGATTGTTCGCACGGATCGTTCTACGTCGCCCACGTGATCGTCTTGCACAGCCACGTTGAGATGAATAGGGAGGAGACGATTCCTGAGCGGTTCGAATTGTAGGTCGGCGTGTAGGTCGCTGACGACGAAACCACGTGTCTGGTACATCTGCAGGATTCCCTGTAGGTCGTTCATGATGTGTGTTGCGGTGGGGTTCCCACTGGTGTTCATGGCAGTAATTGTGCGAAATTTGATGTGGCGAGCAATGGTATGAAGGAAAGGAAGGCCTTGTACGAAGAGTACGTCGGCACACAAAGTGAGTTGTCCGTGGGCGTCTTTGATGGAGGGGGAAACCGGAGTCGGGGTTATGCTGGGAACGTGAGTGGATTTACGCTTCGTTGTTTTGCCTTTGAGGGCTGCAACGTCCGGCCCGTAGATGATAAGGGCGCGCTTGGCGTCGTCGGCGGTGACGGGGGAGTTGCGGATGAGGTTGTTCTTGAGGGCGCTTTCGAAATCGCGCTGCGAAGGTCGACCAAGTAGACGATATAGACGTCGGGCTTGTTGCGCTCCTTCGACCTCGCGGGGGGAGAAAGAAGCGGCGTTGGCCGAGACGGTGGACACAAAGGTGAGGGGCACGGCCGATGGAGCGGCGGTGTCGTGAACGTAAAGGCCACTTTTGACCTCGTGGAACACCAGGGGCGGCTTGTCGGTACGATGGACGAGGAAAGACGCGTCACCAGCGGAGTCCATGGTGACGCGACACACGCGACGAACGGCGGCGAGCGACAAGATGTTGGCAATAGAATCCGGATTGAACCAGACGGTGCCGAAATTGGGGATGTCGCCGACGAGATGGGACGTTTGCGAGCCACTGTTGGTGTGGACTGTCATGGCGTTAGTGCTGGGGCGAATGTTCATGAGGAGAGACCGATTACAAAAAACAGAAACGGTAGATTGGCTGTCCAAGAGCACCCAAGACTTCGGAAGGGAGACGGCAGCTTGTGCAAAACTGAAACCGGACGAGGTCGTGGACTGGAGCAACTGAAGCTCGTCGGGGGAAACTGGACAGCCGTTGGCATAATGGCCGAAGCCCTTGCAACGATAACACTTCACGTTTTCGTGCAAAATACCGTCGGTGCCAGGAACAGGAGGCCCATTCTGGACGAACTGGAGGCCATCGCTAGTGGTGGGTGCTCCCGAAGACGCTCCGGATGAGGAGGAGGCGTTCTCCGAGGCAGGCTGGGAAGGAGTGGGTACCTTGGGTGGCCGATAACTGACCAGGAGGGAGTATGCACTGGCCAAATCCCTGGGATATTGATCCGTGTTGCGACTATGTTGGTTCTCGAGATCAACGAGGAGCCCACCGAAACGCTTTCCGTCGGCATTGTGTAAGAACTGGATTGCAAGGAGCCTATCCTTGGCCGCACGTGCAAACTCGAGTTCACCGGTTAACTCATCGTCCTCTTCTTCCACCATGGTAAGAAGGCCGGGATCGGCGCCAACCTGGCCGCCGTAATGCTCGAGAACATCAACGTTATAGCGAAAATGTTGTAAGTAATCGGAAAGGGACTCTCCTGGACCCTGTCGGTAGCTATAGAAATTTGCCAGCGCATCACGCAGTGACAAAGGGTAGTAGCGTTTCTCTTCGAAGCGGTGACGAATGCCTTTGATCTCCTTGAGGAGCCAGGCACAGTCATTGCGTCGCTCACGCTCCTTGAACTCGTCCAAACCCTGTAACTTAGCCTTCATTGCTTCCGAACACTGGCCCCAGATCACTGCAAAAATGGCACGTAAATTGCCATTAAGCTCGTGTTGACGAGTCACACAGAGTTGGCATTCCTTTTCGAACATGGCAATGCGGACTCGACTCGTCTCATCTTCAGGGGGTTCCGGGGGTTCTTCAATCGTTGGGTTCTCGAGATCCCGAGTGAGGGTGACCAGGTCGTCAGGGTACTTCAACTCCTTCGCTATATACGCGCCGGGGGCTTCAATCGTCTTCGCGAACTGTCGCTTGTCGTCGCATTCAGCGAATACTTGGAAAACATGCCCATTCATTGCAGACGTGTCGCCTTTAAACTTTGCCTTGCCCTGACCTCTTGTGCCACCACTTCCACCGTTGTTATTGCGGCGTCCTCGACCACCGCGGCCGTTGCGTCCACCCTGCCGGTTACCGTTACCACCACTAGGCGATTGCCCGCTCGTGGTACTGCCACCGTTCGAGGTCGCTCCTTCTGAGGGGGGCGCCTGCGATTGAGGTGATGTACTCATCACGGGCCCTCGTCAACAATGCAACGTTCTTCCTGTCTCGTTGTATGTATCTACCGGTGTCGGTGTAAATGTAGACCCAGTTTCCCGCTGTCTTATAAGTCACACCCGTGTGATCCCTTCGGGTGGACACTCCTCCTTCGACCTCTGGTGGTACCGGGTTGAGTATCTCAACAGCGTCACCTGGGTTAAAACGCCGCACACTGATATTCCGACCCCAAAGACTCTGATCTGCCCGTGGGTGGTGTGGACTAAGTCTTCCTTGTGTGCGGTCAGCACGAGAATCCTCTGCTGTCTCTTCTTGGTGTTGTGGTCCTTGGCTCGTCGCGTTTGGCGCGGTCGGTGATGTGAGTCTCTCCACCTCCCGAAGGGAAGACAGACGATCAAGGAGCACTACTTGCTCAGCGGCTAGCTCTTGGAGACGGAAAAGGATGCCTTCAATGTCGTCGTCTTGTGCAGCCATAAAAACGTCAGGGAAAACAATGCAATGACGCGTGGGGGTTCAGGGAGTACCTATGTAATCGATTACCTGGTGCGTCGTTTCTTCTTCGAGCGCTTCTCTCTCACCGATCTGGTGGTTACTTTGGCTGCAGGCTTAGCGTCTGGTTCCGCCTTCCGGGTTCGATTACTTTTGTCCTTATTGGGACTGGCAACGACTTCGACGCTGCTGTCTCCCTGTCCTTCTCTTGGTTCGCTGTCCGCTTCGGATTCACCTTGTGTGGTGCGGGGGCTGCCACGGCAGTGTAGGAGGTTACTGCGGAAGGGTACTGGTATTCCGCACGAGCACGAGCAACTTGGTTGTCGCCTGCGTCGGGACCCTTGAAATAGTCGTCGGTAGAGACTGTTGCGCTTCTGGCTCGGTGAGGAGTGCTTCGTCTACTCGACTCACTAGTCAATCCGTCGTCCTCGTCGTCAATGGCGTTTTCTAGCGTTTGATACGCGGCGCCAAGACGTTCTTCGTTCCGCACTTGTGCTTCTCTGTTCGCTTCCAATTCGTTGTGGTATTGGGTGAGAATCCGAGACCGATCTTGGTGGATCCTGGCACGCTGGCGGTGCAGGGATTCGATGACTTGTTTGGCGTATAGGACTCGGAATACTTTGTCTCGTTCCATACAGGATGCTTCAGGATAGTCTTTTCTATTGAGTTAATGTTGGAAGGAGGGCTGAGGTTCGTCTTCAACGATCCGGTGCTCTTCTACGGAGGTGCGCTGTGTTTCCTTTAGAAATCACTTGCTATTACTCTCGTTACGTTTTAACTCAATAGAATGAGATCGTTTGACGATCTCCGCGTAAGAGGGTTTTGCCCATGACACCTTCTTGTCTGGGCATGGCACCTTCTTATCTGGGCCACTCAGTACGTCACTGCTTTCTTCCTGCTTGGGATTGTCATTGGGATTTCGATCATCATTGAGGGTTGACGGCAAGACCGTTCCCTTTGTTGGTCCTTCTTCGTCTCCTTTTTCAACAGTTGTTCTATCGGATATCAAAATTTATTCAGTATGGTACAAAAGATGTTGAGGCAACAATTGTGGTCACCAGTTATCACTATGTTACCAGGAGATTCAGCAATGAAGTCTGTTTTGAAGACTTTACATGGCTGCTGGCAGCAAGACGGCAAATCTTTGGAGAAACGAGTGGTCATAGACTGTTCCACCGTAAGTCCTTCCACATCCAGTGAAATGGCCCAAATTCTAGCCGAAGCCGGGACCGCAACAATGTACGATGCACCTGTAAGTGGAGGAGTGAAAGGTGCGACAGATGGCACCCTTACCTTTATGCTCGGGGGATGCTCTTCCCTACCCAAGAGTAGCATTGACGTTCATTTCGTCTTGGAGCAGATGGGATCTCGGGTCATTGAATGCGGTCCTGAGGTCGGTGCTGGAGCAGCTACCAAGCTTTGTAATAACTTGGCCTTGGCTTGTCAAATGATTGGTATAAGCGAGGCACTCAATTTGGGTGAATCCTTGGGTGTGGATCCAGTTGTGCTCTCGTCGGTTCTCAATTCCTCCACTGCCGCCTGCTGGAGTTCCAAAGTGAACAATCCCCATCCCGAGGTAGCAGCTGCAACAGGAGCCCCCGCATCGCGGAACTACCAGGGTGGGTTCGTGACTAACCTTATGCTCAAAGATTTGGGCTTGGCAATGCAAGTGGCTAGCGAGAAACACGTGGCACTCCCTCTCACTTCCACCTCCAAAGAGTTATACCAAATGTGCTCTCTTCAAGGGAAAGGGACGCAAGACTTTGGATCAATATTGCAAGTTTTGAGAGGCGTAGGAGGTGACAAGAAGAAATAGGAGCTGATTGTTCATCGTCATGGTGATGGAAGATGTGTTGGTGAAACTTTATATCCGTAGGCATAGATCCTATTGCCTACTAGAGGAGTGGGAGTATGCTGTTATCTGCTTCGACTATGTTGATTGTTGATGCTTCTGATTCATAAAACTCTACTCCTATCATCTATCATCTACCTACTCGTACTCCTTTGATCTGTGATATCTTGATTCTTGATCGGTTGTAGGAGTACGAGTAATAGTGTGGGTCATAGTTTCTTCAAGTGGGAAAATATTGTAGCTCTATGGTGGTCTATCACGCCTCAGCGCGACAAGGAAGAGAAGCTTAATATTCTGCAATGGATATCTGCTGTTCAAAGTGCTAGAGTGTATCATATTCGGAAGGGCCTTTTAATTTCACGGCTTTCGGTACTGACTGGAAGATAGTATCAGTTTTTGTAGTGTATCTTGGCGGACAGTTTTGGGATTATCTGACAATTGCCTTATAACTGTTACCGTTACATTTTCAATATATTACTGTATGGAACTTACACTCCATTTCTATATATAAAATCGAAAATACGCGTGGCTATGGAACAAGTCCCCTTCGTTGTTTCGTTGCAGCGCTTTTGGGGTTTGGCCCAGTCGTCCCTGGCTTGCTTGTTGCCTCACACTTTTCCCTTTTTTATCCACAAAAACATAACAGCGCCGACATTGGAAGTTCCCGGTCCAATTTGTCGATATCCATTGAACGCTATTGAACACCATGGCTGGAAGATTCCCTTTCGATCCTAACGGGAATCCTGGAAATCCTGGCAGGGTAAGTACCTGAGGTTGAGAGATTGGAAGATCATTACGGACGGCTTGGTGATATCTACTTCGGGTGCAAACGGATCGTGATTTTCTTGCGTGAAACTTGTTCGTGTGAGCTCTGTCGTGTTCTTGTGTTTGGTTTTGATGTTTGCCGAGAACATGAAATTGGGTTGTTTTGTTTCTGAAATTGGTGAAATTTGCTTATCATTTCCAGGTAACAAATGCCCAAATGCGAGCTGCGTTGGGCTTGCCCAGTGTGGATGAATTGTCAGCCAATCTTTATGTGGAACAACAGCAACGACTGGAGCAACAGCATCGCGATATTCGCTACAGGAATGCCTTGTATCAAGATCAATTGGACCACCAATTGCACGAATTGCAGATGCGCGCAAACGCCGTGGCCGAGCTAGAGCAATTGCCGGATCTTCAGCAACACTACGCCAGTCTCTTGTTGAAAGAGCGAATTGCTCGAGGAGCAGAGCAGGTGGAGCAACAAGCTGCTGCAGCGGCTTATCGTGCGCGACAAGCAGCGGCCGTAGCTCAAGAGCAACAGTATGCTGCGGCAGCCGCTGCAGCCGGTGCGACTTCGGTCCCGCAGTCGGCTCATGCCGCCTTTGCGCACCCCACCCATCATGCTTCAGTTCAAGCCGCAGCCCAAGCGCAATTACGTTACCAAGAAGAATTGAGGCACCAACAACAGCAGCAACAACAACATAATCAGCAGCAACAGACTGCGGCGCTTCATGCACATCTCCGAGGAAGTGGACCTATGTCAAGTCTGGACCTGGTATTACGAAACGCAGGAGTCGGTCCAGGTGCTGTTCCGGCACCGCCTCCACAGCCCCCTGCCGTTGCTCCGGTACCCAGTGCTGCTGTTGCTGGAAGGAATTCTAGCACATCGCCACCGGTTGCTCCAGGCATTGCCGTTGCAGCTGCTGCTGTGGCTGCGACATCGGAATCGGTGGGGAGTGTCTCAGAAGAAACCGCGGAACGGCTCCCCTTGTCCCGCAAGAACTCGGTTGACAGCGTGGAACTCGAAGATTATGTGATTGCGCAGCACCAGAAACAAGGTCCTGATTCACGTCCTAGTGGCAAGAAAGAAAAGGGCAAGTCGTCCCGAGCTTCGGCCGCTGACGGAGACCAAAAACTTCCCGGAAAACGGAAACGAGGACGCCCCCGCAAGCCAGCTGATTCTATTACTTCTATCAAGGCAGCGAAAAAGAAAAAAGAGGTGGTAGATGAGGAAGAACAACGAATGAGAGCAGAAGCGATCCTTCAAGCAATGGCCGAACGTGCTGCTGGAATGAAATCAGAAAATGATGCACCCGGCCTACCCGATGGAATGCACACCGGCGAAAGCAGTAGCGGTACTACAATGAATGAGAGAGTAGAGATTGTTATCGACGACAATAGTGAAGGGAAAATGGAGGGTAGCATTCCTCCTTTTTCTGGTGGAACTGGTGCTTCGGCGCTTCTTTCACTGGCGCCGGGTTCGACTGTCGCTTTGTTCGCTTCGGCTTCGCGAAAGGAAGGGAAACACGCGCCTGTTCGTCGTATTGAGGAGGGCTCGTCGAGGTTGGGGACGGTTGTAGAGTTGCTTGCCGCAGCAAATTCTGAAGAAAAAGCGTTTGAAGCTGCTCATGTATTGCAGTTTTTGAAGGATAAACAATGGACGGAAGACGAAGAAAAAGAAGATAAAGCTCCAACCAAGCCTTCGCCTGAAGATGGACATCCGCCTCATGATCGACCCCCTGCCCAATCCATTGTTACAAGCATGTTGGAATCTTACTTCCCGAGTTTGCCTGAGGAACCAGTTTTGAATGAAGAAATTGGAGTCAGCCATGGCAACGCCTTCTTGGGTGAACAGGAAGATGTAATGGTAATCGAGAACCAGAAAGGCGATGAGCACGCTGAAAACGAAGATCAAACGGGACAGCAAGACGAAAACCAGATGATGGGCAAGGTTGGCGTGAAAGAGGGCAGACAAGAGACCCAAAAGAGGAAGTCAAATGTATTGGATTATCCTTACCCAGTGGATACGTGGTGGCCTTCCACCGCTGGTCGCCGTCGAGAACGTCGACACGCTGGTGAAACAAGTGACGAGGATGCTTTTGAAGACCCGCGAGACCTGTTACTGAAGTCCAATCCGACATGCCTTCGCGTCAACGAAAAGAAAATTGACGAACGCCTCGAGACAGAACTGGAACCGGGTGTTCTTGAAAAGATTCCGCACTGTCGACTCCATCGGTTGAAACGAAAGAATGTTGGTTCATTGGCCGAGCTCGTATATTGCTTTCAAGTAACTGAATGTTACCCTGGAGAGATGATGGTATGTTGCTCAATATGCGGTACTTGGCGTCATGCAGTTTGTGGCGGTCACTTCGAGCCCTATTCCGTCCGTAAGAACGCGAATGAACCCTTTGTTGCCATTTGTGAGCAATGTCACCAAGAGAAGGAGATCATAAAAGAATATCCAATGGCCAAGGCAAGGATTGAACGTCAAAGAATGGAACAGCTGAGGCGTGGTCTTTCCACAACTGCGGTCATGCGAAGCATGTCGTTTTCAAAACACGGTGGAACTTACAAGTGGCCCCTCGGCAGTGTGTCGGCAACTCACGTCGGGGGACACACGAGAAGTGTGCAAGCTCGCCATGACAAAGCGGAGAAGCAATGGGCTGACTTACTTACACGTCTTGGGAGAGGGTATGGATATCGAACAAAGGAGCGACAACGTGTTCGAACCAAAGAGCTGGAAAGACTCCTCGTCGCCGTCGAGGACGCGGAGGGTCAAACAGATCGCCACAATATGCTCCTTTTTCTGTTGCGTGATACCAAACGACCTGTACCAGTCGGGTTTGAAGAAGAGTACAAGAATCTATTTGATCCATGCTATACGGATGAAGAATTTGATAGCTTCGGTTTTTCTCCGTCGATTCGACGTTTGGACAGTCACAAGCAGACGAAAGAGACATCAGACGGCAACGACGAAAGTTCTAAACTTACTTGCAAAAAATGTATTCGTGAAGATTGCAACAAGAACGCGAGATTTGACTCGCGCTTCTGTTCAGACGCCTGTGGTGTGCACGTGCTTGAACTGGACCTCTTGCAGGCTTTTTATGAGTCAAACGATATTCACCCGTCTGTCCTAAGGTCACACTATTGATTTTGGGTGGGATATCCACCCGTCTCTGTCCTAAGGTCAGACCGTTGAATTGATGGTGGATGATGAGTGAGGTTGGCCACTAATCTGTAATTTGTGAGTAGATGGTAAACGATTATGATTTATAATTTCTTGAAGATGTTGCGTCTTCGACAATTTTCTGTCTTACACAATAAATGCGGATGATTTTTCCGGGTTGTTGTCTGTTAGCAAGCCAACGCCATCTGGAAGACCAGTTTTCGAGCAGCACACTGCATCATGTTCATCATAGTTAGCAGTGTGCCGTTGCATTTGGCAAACAACACAGGGGAGACAGAAAATCGAGCAAAAGACGTCCTCGAGATCGTAGCAACGTTCCTCCCTAATCAAAAACTTGTCTCGTAAGCTGTATCGGGTAGACTGCGTGACAAATATGGTGAAGCCAACCATCGCAACATTGATCAACGCGAGGGCCGAATAATCGGCAAAGCTGACTTCCAAAGCGAGTTTCCACTTGTAGACACAACCAGCAATCAATCCACAGTTCACCATGAACCAGAATAGAATCACAATACTCATCATAGTTCTGTTTGAGTAGTACGGATGTTCGCTCTGCGGGTGTTGCGGCCGTCCCAAAAAGTCGAGCTGAATGCGTTGGCCGATCTGCGCTAGTGCGACTGTTAAAATGCAAAAATAATAGTAAGTAAGCATCCATCGCGATAATGAAAGTAGAAGAGGGTTTCACACTTACTCAATGGGCAAAAAATAGCATTCCAAATGGACGGGTGACAGCAACCATGTTTGCAGGCACTCGTCATCCCGTCTTTCCAGTACGCAACGGGTATATCGATGGCAACGGAATCAAGCTCTCGCATTACCGACGTGAAGGTCTCCCCTTGCCGGACGCCGCATGGTGGCACCGTGGCCAGAAAGCGCTGGCCCTCGATTTCCGCTTCGAAGTGATATCCACCTGGGAGATCAGCAGGCGAAATAACATCAACCATGCGCGACTGGTCTTCAGCATTATCATGGATACTGGTATGGTGATGTTGATCTTGAGTGCTAGGAACGACTGCTTCTTGTTGGCTCTCCGTGTAGCTTGGTGGTGAGTACTGCTCCCTGTTCTGAAACTCAGAAAGGAGTTTGTGGTTCCTTTCCAAAATTTCATCGGGATGGGTATGAGACTGTTGATCTTCACCTTGTATCGTGAGCAACCTATTTTGTAGATCCAAAACATGGTTTCTCCAGAATAGTGAGGTTTCCGGGTTCTCTGAGTCGGTCATCAAATTTGTTGCTTCTCGAAGTTCGGCAGTGAGTTGTTGACGGGTGAGCTCTGAATCAACTGTTTCTTGTTCTTTAACAGATCGAACAAGCCCATCAGCAACAGCACGTTTCCTGTTGTTTTTATCTTCATCGGAGCCCTCGGTGGGAGGCGATGGTGGTACTTCCATTGTTTGAAGCTGGGGGGGTCAAATCAATGATAATCGGCTCGTTCGAAAGATCCCTCGAAGACAAAATAGGGTTACTTTCACCCACACGGTCAAAACCGAGTTCTTGGCATTTCATAAGTACTGGATGGAGGGAGCTTGCCTGAGAGGTGATGGTACCATCACAGGTGCTGTCATTGCCTCCGACACCAACGTCGACTTTGCCAGACGCATCCGACGTGCGTTTGAGCAGTTTGAACCAGAGTTTTTTGAAGTCCTCAAGTACAACATGAACTACCCCGGTCCCATCTCAGAAAACGATCGGCACAAATATTTTGCAGGAGCGTCGGACTTGACAATGATTGTGCAGGCGGACAAAATCACCAAAGCCCCTACTCCGGCCCCGACAAGTGAAGAGGATATGATTGACAAGGGCGTTACTCTCGGCCTTAATGCTGCCGAATCCATTGATACGGGGGTCTTTATTGCTGTAGGAGTTGTAGAGGGAGCTGTCATGCTCCTTACTATTCTTTACTGCACGGTCAAGCACGTCAAGAAAAAGAGAAAGAAGGAAGCGGAGAAACGAGAACGCCGTGAAGAACGTGCCCGAATGAAAGCAATTTTGCGTGGTGAACAGCCTTCCGAGCCTCCCAAACAGATAACCATTGGACAAGGAGATGCGGAAGAAGAGAATAACGACAAAAAGATGAAGAAGAAAAAATCTTCGAGGAAGGGATTCTTGAGCCGCGGCGAGAGCTTTACGACAAACTCCGATCGATTTGTGGACGAGGCTTCGACCACATCGAGCGAGGGATATAATGAATCAAGTCTCCTTCCTTCGAGCAAGGCCCGTGGCGATAAGTCATCTGATCTTTTCGGACCAGAGTTGTTGAAGCGTCACGGAAGCCACCGAAGCGGAGGCTTTGATATTGGTGGTTTCGGAGAGGATGACGCCGCACCGGAGACCGCCCCATCAAACTTTGACCCCTTCTCTGGAAAAGAAGCAGATCAAGCATCAACTGGGCCGAGTAAAATGGGATTCGACCCAATTTCCGGAAATGAACGCAGCTACGATGGAACCGATGGCCAGGAAAATCAAGCGGAAGACGCCCGGAGACCTCCCCGTCGTCAAAGTGTCGATAACCAGGGCAAGATGCAGAGGCGTCGGAGCAGCCGAGCTGGATTGGATAAAGGGTCAAGGCATTCAAGACGCAGTCTCTATGCCCAGTCCAACATGGCGCCCTCTTCGGAGCCTGAATCTCATGCGTCCCAACGCGCGCTTAACAAAATCAGGGATTTGGAGATGCAAGCCGTAGGAAAGAGTGAAGAGCGTGATGAATCTAGTCGTAGCAATGGGGATGATTTTGAAGACCCTTCAACTCCGTTTCAAAAGTCATTCAATAAAACGGGATCATCAAGAAGTCTTCGAGATGATTCAGCCCATAGTGGCGCCAGTGAATCCCTCAAGAAGAAAAAGAAGAAGAAGAAGAAAAAGAAGCACAAGTCCAAATCACATCATCATGGTGACGATTCGGAGCACGACGAATCCCTTTCTCCCCGGAACAAAATCAGGGATTTGGAGATGCAAGCCGTAGGAAAGAGTGAAGAGCGTGATGAATCTAGTCGTAGCAATGGGGATGATTTTGAAGACCCTTCAACTCCATTTCAAAAGTCATTCAATAAAACGGGATCATCAAGAAGTCTTCGAGATGATTCAGCCCATAGTGGCGCCAGTGAATCCCTCAAGAAGAAAAAGAAGAAGAAGAAGAAAAAGAAGCACAAGTCCAAATCACATCATCATGGTGACGATTCGGAGCACGACGAATCCCTTTCTCCCCGGAAAAACAGGAACAAGCTAAGCGTGTCCGAGGGATTTGACCTTGATGAACCTTCGGAGCACTAAATCACCGGAGAGACGCTTCTTTGTACCACGAGCTATCTCAAGGATGAATAGGTCGTGGTAGAAGCATCAAAGATTTGCTCCATATAAGGATGTACTTCTATCTTCACTTCGTTCGCATTTGTATCATTGGAACGGAGCAATATCGGGGCTGTTTTTTTTTTTTTCTACGCCAATATGATAAGAAAAGTCTTCTTTTCCTTGTGTTTTTAGTGAAGTCATCGTGTTGTTGTGCTTTACGTGTAGTAGTACTCTCTAGCTAGAGAGGAGTCGATAGAGTCCTCTATATTGGCTACTCGGTGAATACCTAGTCGGAAAGCGGACAGACCGTCTCCTTTTCAAATCCATTCGCTTTTTGAAATTTGAAATAATCAAACGTGCACGGAATCTCTCATCTCTCATGCTTACCCGCCGTTTCACTCTTTTTCTTCTTTCCCCTTGCACTTACATTTCAACGCAAAAGGAATCGTGACGATGGACCGCAACAGCAGCAAGAAAAGACCTTTCGAGCACGCTCAAACGAGTGCATGTAGTGACCGCATCATTTGTAAAACGTCAAAGAAGATCGAAACAGATTCAATGGATAACGCTCAGACAAATGATTCTGTTGACAACATTCAATTGGAAACCTCCCAGAAGGATAAAACACTTCCAAACTCCACTGGACGAAAACAGTCGAAAATGTTGGCATCCGAACCAATGGGGCAAAGCGAGACAATGAAAAGGATTGCGGAAGATTGGTTAGCAAGTAGCCATGGCTTGCCTGAGGAAGTTGTTGGCTACCTCAAATTCCTCAGATCTGAAGTCGAAAACCTAAAATCTCAAGTCGAAGACAACAAGAAACAAAACGAAGACCTAAAATCTGAAGTCGAAGACAACAAGAAACAAAACGAAGACCTAAAATCTGAAGTCGAAGATAACACGAAACGAATCGAGATGCTAGAAGGACGCCTCAACTACATATCCAACGCCTTCGAGCCCGCAAAGGAATACTCTCTCTTTGAGACCGCCATCTACGAGGCGGTTCGGGCATATCTTGAGAATAACTCCAATCCAGGAACCAACCCGTTTCTAGAAAAGAAGCGATCCCTTCAGAGTATTCAGTATGCCACGACCCGAATTTGCTCCGACATACTAGACTTTCTTACTTTGATCAAACAACATCCCCGTGACAACATTGAGAATGCGTTTAAGTGGCAGGGGCCTAGCCATAGCAAAGCCTTAAAAAATGAAACGTTGCAAATTTTTCCGGTCAAAACAATCCGTCCATTGGTCCTCGTTGGACTCCAGGCCACCGTGCTCTACATCAGTAAGACAGAGCATGAAACCCTCATGAACATGATGCCAAGTGCTCGCAATGTTGTTGTTCAAAATGGACGGTTCTTGAAGGCGCTCTACGAAACACCGACAAAGTCGAACAGAGACAGTAGAGGAGAGTCTACCGCTGAACGAACATTCTCAGCTACCAAGCGAGATGTCAAACAAAAAATTAGTTTTTTCGCAGAAACTTCGGGCGAAGTTACTTTTGTGACGTTTGAGAATGCAGTTGACGCGGTGATTCGCGGGCTCAAAGAAAAAGGAGTTGAAACCCTCGACGAGCCTTGTCGGGGCATGATCGTTCAAAAGCTCCAAAAGATCTATCCCCAATCTTAGATGCGAGTCAATCCCATCGGCTTGGAAGAAATTCTTGTCGAGAACAACGAGTGTAAGGGGAATGGGACAGCATCAGTCTGCATGATACATTTGATACAGGCCATCTTTGTCGATGCAACCATCCTCTCTCTACTCGTACTAATAGATGGTGATGTCATATCTCTCCCTATACAAAGTCTAGATCACTCAACATACACACACATACACACATGTCTTTTCCTCTTGTCTGCTCTCTCTACTAGGAGTACCGGATTCATCGTAGCGATTGTATGGATACACTACCTAGGTCGTCCAGCACACCTCGACGGCACGCGACGAAGACAACGACGACTCCATGGTCGTCCTCCTGCTGGACCACCTGTTGGCAAACGAGAAGAAGAAGACGATGACAAAGCAACCGGAGGAATCCCAGCGTGTTGTGGTGGTGGTGGTGTCGGGTATCTTCCTCCTGCTGCTGCTGCTGCTGTTACGAATACCACTATTCCTACTAGGGTCGTATGATGACATGTACACTTCAATGAC
Source organism: Epithemia pelagica (assembly GCA_946965045.2). Taxonomy (NCBI): domain Eukaryota; phylum Bacillariophyta; class Bacillariophyceae; order Surirellales; family Surirellaceae; genus Epithemia; species Epithemia pelagica. Next base: position 354,012 of record OX337235.1, on the reverse strand, counting down.
TTGCGGGTCGGCAGCAGCAGTAGTAGCAGCAGCACGAGGAGTCGGTCGTGTCATTGAGACAGTTGTCCTCGTTGTTGTTTTGTTGTTGTCTTTGGGGATGTATCCAACGTGATGGTGGTGGTGGACGACAACGACGACGATGCTTCGAGGAATACCGTGGTGGGACTGGGAAGTAGGAGTTGCCTAGTCGTATGTTGTTTGGCTCGTTATTGTTGTGAGATGTGGTTCTTAGCAGTCCCCAAAACGCAAAATCAAAAAATCGCTTTATTCTTGAAACAAGACCGTTTCATTCATCAAGAACTGAAAGTCTTCTTGGGTCCAGACCAACAATGTGGATTCGGACTGGCTCATGGGTGTCAATTCACTGTCCATGATTCACTCATGAGAAAGATTCACGGACGACATGATGTTGTCCAAGCTGCTTATCGTGCAATCAGGAGACACAGACGATGCTGTGGGTTCGAGTGTCTCTTGTTCTTGTTGGTCCAAGACACCCGTGCTCTCTTCATCGGAACTGCCGCAATCCGAAACGACATGGCACGCTTCCATGGTCGAGCGAACCTTGCACATTGTTCTTGCTTTGAGTGCTGTTTTGGTCTGTTTCTTGACTGCTTGCTTTTGTTCTCGTCGAATGGCAAACCGAATGGTATGTCCGACCTTTTCTCGAGCCACGGAACTGTCAACTTGTTCCCAGGAGGCAGTCTCGTCGTTGAATTTGACAAATCGCATGCCATAAAACATTTCCAGTTCATCGACAATTTGTTTGGTCAAGTTCATCTTGTCCAATTTGCTCGTGACACTCTTGTAGGCTGGAAGCATTTTGTCAATGTGCGCTCGAAAGAAGCAATTGCCCGGATGATGACGCAAGGTCTTGTCCTTGGTACACAAAACATCCTTGTCGGAAAGTTCCAATTGTCGGAGAGCCGGTTGCGAGGAGTATGTCAAGTCAAGCTTCATGGTTACAATAATCGTCAATCGATGCAGTGTGGCCGGTTCGACTTTGCTCGTTTTGAATTTTGTGAGTGCCTGTCGACAACACTTGTCGGTCATTGACAAACGCAACTCTCTCAATCGTTCGAAATCCAATGTTACTTTGGGGGGTCATCCTCTCTTTTGTACCATTCACGTGGATACCGACGTGATGTCGTTGTCAAGTGCCAACGAACCTCGCATTCTCGAGTTCTCGACGGTAAGGCTCCCCATTGGCTCTGCTGGATTTCCAACTTCAAGCGGAAGTGGTAGGTCGTTCGAAAAAGTTCGGTTGGAACATCTCAAGGTTCGCCCTTTTCCCTTTTCCTACGGTCAATACAAGAATGCGAACGTTCAAGGACTCCATCACGTCGTCTTCTTCAAGAGGCGTGCGACGGTGTGGCACAATCTTCAACCCGCCATTACATCGACACAGTGACGGGCGATGACAGACGCGTCACACTTTGGCGTATACTCAAAAGGTCTGTCGTCGTCCGTCTATCAAGGTAACTTTACCAGTCGCCGAGTTCCATGAAGGATTCCATTGCAGTTCCTACTTTCCGCTACCTGAGATTCGATGTTGAACTCAACATGGCATTGGTGAGATTTCTGGATTTTGGCATGGCTGTTCTGAAACTCCCGAACTTTTTTCTTTCGTCACCGACTCCCATAATTCGCAATACAGCGTTTCCATCTCTCCCAATCATCGACCCGAGACCTGCTGTTCGAATTTTGGCGTGGCAGGTTGCGCTCATCATGGAAACAAGGGGGATGAGAGAGGAGAGACATCCGTAACATTTTCTCCCTGTTGTGTGTGGTGGAACATCTACGAGCCTCCACAACGAATGACGATAGTCAAGGCTGTCTCTGACTTGCAACGATTGAGAACCGTCGAGTGCCATCTTCCAGTACGAAAAAGTACACCAAAGAAATGCCCGAACTTGGTATATCGTTCGAGAGTTCGGCGTTGCGTGGTCCAAGTTCGTGGTCGTATACGAAACCGAACCGAACTTGGTATCGTTCTAGTTCGGCGTTGCGTGGTCCAAGTTCACGAAACCGAACCGAGAATCCCTTCACAAGTACATATGATTGCTGGGAGATGGTTCCTTCTTCCTCCTCGTATCCGTAACAAACTGGAGAGTCATGGTGACCGAACCGAACCGATCCACTCGATCCAACAGGAATCTGTACTCTATTAGTATGGATGAAAAAGCAAAAAGAGACAACCAGTTGGGTAGGGCCTCCAGGAAAGACCGCAGATGTATGAGGATAGAATTCTCCCTGCTTCCCTGACCTGGATGCATCAAGATGCTTCGATTGGTTTCGCCTATGAAGCACTGTGACAATCCACATAAGAGGCAACGTCTCTTTGGTACGCAGTACGCACACGCCGTCCCTGTCGATCGACACGCTACAGCTTGGTGGTGCCATATGCTGGGGTTGTTTGAAGCAACCAGGCCTTCCAAACAAGGTCCGTATCTGGCACGGTAGTTCGATCTATCTATGATACACTCTAATGTGTCTACCGCAGCGTACTGAAAATGGTGACGAGAGCCCTTGTCGAAAATTTGTGTTGTTATTGTTCGGATGAGATTTGATACCCGACGAATTTCGATTCGGCATGGAAAGGTTCACACGATGGGTTTTTGGTGTCCACCGGTCCATTCGGTTCTCGTAGTACAGCTCGTTTGTCTGCGATCCTCCTGCTGTTCGAGGAAACGTTCCACAAGAACCTCGAAAGCGCCATCAACTCTCGTAAACGGGTATTGGTTTTTCTCTTGTACCATGGAGAGAGCACCAGAAACCTGTTCCCAAAAAGTGAGCGGCGGAGAAAGGGAAAATTTGGCTTGCTCTTGCGATCCGTTTTGGATGTTTTAAGTAATCTTCGGTTGAACGGCTCTGCGACATGGAATGCAAGAGTATTTATTTAGATAAATTTCTTTTATCCTCAAGAACGTTTAAGGAACGCATGATTCTGGGGGACATCGCCAACTGACGATTCGTACTTAGGAAAGGCGATACCGGCGTGCACAAGATCGACAACCAAGCAAGGTTCTCTCGCTTTCCTGGAGTGGCAAAGGATACAATACCCACCATCTCTATATAGCTCGATCTATCGCGCACCAAACCTTGTGGAAGCAACGATTGCACGATTGCCTACAGAGAGTCAGGTAGCATTCCGGTGAAGCCAACAGTCTCTCGTCCTTCCACCGAATCACAAGAATACACTCTTGTGAATCCAAAGCAGCAACAGGAGCTTTTTCGTTGGATCTTGTTGGAAACCACAACATAATATACGAGATTGATAGCATGAAGGTGGTACAGTTTCTTTTAGTGTGGTTGCTGCCCATTGGCAGTGTCCTGGGGACGAATACGATTCGCCGCCAAACTACTACTACTACGGAAACCTATCACCAAGCCAAGGAACGACAACGACGTCAATTGGTTCAGTTGCAACAGGCCATGAAGCAAGACCAGGCTGTCAATTTGGCAAACATGCCGTTTCCCGATGTGGCTCGTCGGTATTTGCAATCCTTTGGTCAAGCCTGCGATGCCTCGTTGGAAAACATGAATAGTCAATTTGTTGGATTGCAACAATCGGTGCAAAATGAAATGACCGATGGCATTGTCACGTTCATGACCGACATTTTGGCTGGTGGTGGTGACGGCACGGACGGTGACCAAATCTTGCCCTTGGGGGACTTGATTGTTCCAGATGGCAGTCAATTTGAAACTCAATGTCAAGAATTGGGCTATCAAGTCTTTAATTACAATGTCGGTGTGGATTGTACCATTACCGACGAAACTGAGGATACAGCCCTTTTGGGGACACTCTTGAATACCGATACGACGACTACGCCGCAAGTTACCCCTACTACTAATACGGAGGACAATCCGCTGGGACTGGGAGACCTTGGTCCTCTTCTCGCCACCTTGTTGGGTCCCAATTCGCCCCTTCCGGCCTTGTTGGGGGATAGTTTTACCTTTCAATTGGATGATTTTGGAGTGTGTTTGGATCCGTCCGTGTGTGATTCTGCTACGGTCGGTGCCTTGGCCGGGTTGCAAGCCAACTTGGCACTCATTGTTGCTCAAGCCGCCTTGGCCGAACAAGCACGACAACAAGAGGATATTGGCAATAATGGTCAATTGCCCTTGTCCTGTTCCGTCGCGGTGGAATATGTCGGCCCGGTCACACCCGATCCCACCCCCGCCGCAGACGGTGGCGGCGGCGACACGACCAACGATCCCGATCGATTTGCCAATATTCAAACCCAATCGTCGGCACCGGGCCATCTAATGAGTCGTAGTACGAATACCGCCCTCCTTTCCACTGTGGTATTGGGTGTGGCAGCCTTGGTCATGTAATAAGTGATTGTTCTGTATGTGGTGGATTATTTGGGATCGAGCAAACCAGCACCACCACCATCACAACGGCACACTCTGCACACCTTATCTATTTTCTGGAGAAAGGACCCCGTTCGCCGCTCTACCTATTACTCCGTTTCTATTTGAGTACTAGTTCATGGACACACACAACTCGTGTCGTTTTGGGACGAGACTCTCCATCCATATAATTTCTCTATCTATGGTAGAGACACACCTATAGTATTTTTAGTTCTTGGTATACATAGTTGGATTGGGATTCGTTGGTGGTTTCGTTTGGTGCATCGTTGTGGTTGACGTAACACAACAACTGAGGGTGCGTTGGTTCGAACGCGGTCGGCAACTCTTGTTGTTGTTGTTGTTGTGCTGCGTTCCAACCATTAGTACTTTGCTCCCAGGGGATGGACATACTGGTGGACATTCTCTACTAGAGGTAGAATACTCTATTCGAGTGGTATTAGACCTCTCTCCTCCGATGGACGACACACACACAAAGAATCACGGACATGATCTCCAAAGGAAGAGAGGGTGATAGAGAGAGATACTCTTCCTCTATACTTCAAAAGGTAGAGAGAGAGAGGGAGGGAGCCAAAGACATGCTTCGGAAACATAGCTACCCCTGCTATGTCCCTCTAAAACGACGGACGAACGGGCGAAGGATGCCAACACATCACACACTCACACCACGGCGGAAGATCTCATCGCGACGACCATAATAGAATCGATCCGCACCATTCTCTCCACAATATCCTCTTGGACAGAGTCTCCATCTCTCTCTCTCATCAAACACGCAGAGAGAGTGCGGCATTGTACCAAGTGATTCTCGGCACACTCCCTTTACTTCAGAATCATGTTTTCGACCAGGACGAGGATTCTATTGTCGGCCAAGCTTGGTCCACAACGACACGCACCATTCTCCTCCTCATTTCGAACCGTCCGAGATGTTTCGTTCCATCCGAATCCTCTGGTGTTGACATCATTATTGGTGGGGAACCAATCTCCTGGAAATTTTTATCACCAACAAACGCTTCCCCGACGAGCCTTGTCATCGTCCACCACCAGCACAAGCGCCAGTACCCCCAGCAGCAAGAGCACGGTGCCCACCAGTTTGCCCATTCGAACGGCACCCGAATCCTTGCCTCGTCTGGAACAATCCTGGTGGAAATCCTTTTACGACAACCGCATTTCCTTTTATGAAATTCACAATCGCAAACGATTGGCCGAACAACTCTTTTTGGCCGCCAGTTATCAAGCTTCCAATCCGTACGTTGCATTGCTTGGCATTGCGTTGCGTTTGTTGGATGGGTGATTGTGTGGTGCATGATACTCTGGCATGGCTCAACAACACACCAAGCACAGTATATTCATTCGTTGTCTCACCTGGATACTCAATCGTTTTCTCTCTCTCTTTCTCTTTCGTTTTTTTCTCCATGTCTCTGAAACATTTCTGTTGACGTGCACAATTCGCTCAATCTCCCATTCTACATCTTTATATTTACATGATTCGACACTAGATTGTGGTACGGTCCCGGCGACATTCCTCGCAATTTTCGCAATCGTCATGCTCTGTTGTGTTTGCACATTTGGATGATTCACAAACGCTTAATTTCCGACACGTACAATCCCACGTGGGCCTTGTTGGTGCAAGAAGAATTGTTTTCCATTCTGTGGGAAGACACGACGAGTCGTGTCCGGCATCAAGGCGTCAATGAATGGGCAGTCAACAAAAATGTCTTGCAAGTCCAACAATATACCTGGCTCCATTTGACCCATTACGATCATGTCTATACCGAATTTTTGGACTATCCCCAGAATCGAATGCAGGAATTGAAACGATTGATTGCCCGACACATTCTTGTCGATCCACACGAGATTCCACAACAACAACAACAAGAAGCCGCAACCAACGATGGCGACAACAACACTAAGTACGAACAATCCTTGGAGTACTTGGATCGTTTGGTCGCGAGCAAATCATCGGATCAATTAAATCGCTTGGCCTGGTATATTGATGAACAATATCAAAACATTGTCTTGGATTGGCCCGATGACGACTACCGACAAGGACGTTTGGTTTGGACCAATTTGCCCGACTTTACCAACATGAAAAAGAAGAAAAAGAAAACCGCACTAGATGAAAAACCTCCTCATTTGGAACAAGCGTCGCACGCCCCACCACCCTCCACTGCAACGACTTCCAGTTCGACGACTGCTACTACGACTACCATTGAGCAAGACGATGTGGTGCCTCCACCTTGGGTGCGACACATGACGCTCAAGGGCCAGGTGTATTATTGGAATGTGGACACGATGGAATCCACCTGGACCAAGCCCGCATTGGACGCTCAACACGTGAAACAACACTCCTATCCCTGGCTGACGGTGGATTCCACGACACGACCACCTTTTGTGCAATCCTAATAACAAAGAAGAAAAATAGAGGCCAATCGAACTGTATCCTACACAGTTCCAAGATGCCGAATGGTGTATTGGCTGTGGTCTACCAAATTGCAGAGTGGCGGCTCATTCGGTTCTTTGTGTTGTTGTTGCTGCTGCTGCTGCTGCTTGTGCTCGGGGCCTGGATGGACTCCACTTGTTGTTGTTGTTGTTGTTGTCTGTCCAGGGACCCAACCCTAATTTATCGTAAAGGTATTGATACAAGAGAAGATCGTACTTGTTTTCCTCGTACAAGAGTTGCAAGAGTTCGGCGCTTGGGTTGTTGTAGGAGTAGGAGGATTGCTTTGCATGCGACGACCACGAAGAAGAGGAGGAGGATATCATTCCCATGGCGTGATCATCCAGGTGTGCCGCAGCTGCTGCTGTTTTTTCCAGCCACGCGTGGAGGGGGAGTGTCTCGGCATTATGGTACTCTGGAATTTCCCGTTGGAGCAAGGCCACGACGTGGGGGTGTTGGAGTTGTTCGAGTGGCACAAAGACGGGAAACTGGTCCACAATTTGTTGGGCCCGGACCAGGTCCACTTCGTTAATGGGAGTAGGGTCGAGAAACCGATTTGGTCCCAATAACTGCCGAATGACCCTATTGTTGATCCACGAATAATACAGGGAGGAATCGTCGGGCCTGTTGTTGTTGTGGTCGGAGGGTCCACTGTTTGTTTCCATGGCGTTGTTCCTGTGGGGGACAAGAGCAGGACGAGGTGCTGGTTCCGGTTGGTTCTCGTTGTTCTGGTTGTTGTTTCGGAGTATGTGTCGTTGTGGGTCCATCCGTACTACTACGAGTTGGTGCCGGACCTGCTGCTCGGTCCATTGTTGTGCTTGGAGATGGGATACCACACGGTCCAGGGGATGACGCATCACGGCCACATTGCGAAACTGCCGTGGACAATAGGGATAATAGGGTTGGTGGGGCTCGGACAGGACCGCCACCGCCAAGGTGTCATGGTCGCTGTGGTTGTGTCGAATCGTTCTTGTTGTGGTAGAAAAAGAGGAAGGATCCAAACCATGACATGTTGGAAGCTTCTTGTCGAAATCATTTCGTTGTTGTTGTTGTTGCTCTTGTTCTTGTTGTAGAACTTTCCACCCGTCATCTTCCCAGGGGTAAAACGGAACCCACAAAATGGGCTTTGGCTTTACGGTCGTCGTCGTCGTCGTCGTCGTTTGATTTTGGGAATCATTCGGCAAACCTAAAATCTGTGTGTTTGGAGGGACCACAGGGTGGTTGTCCCAAGAATAATGGTGGGTCGCAGCTGTTGTGGGGAGGTTCGTCGTTTCCGTCACCGCCGCCACTGCCGCCAAGTGTCGGGAGGCACGGCTCGTGGGGGGACGCAAATACGACGACGAGTGGTATTGCTGCTGGGGATCCATGACGGTGAGTTCAATGTAATACAGAAATGCCACGGCACTCCAAAACAAAATGCCTTGAAGTCGGAACCTGTGACAATGGTTCCAAGAGTCCCAATCGCATATAGTGTGAGACACATGACGATATGACAGTAATAGATAGTACACCACCACAACGATTCGAGTTTGGCATTCCTTCCATCCATATATAGTAAGGACACTTACCAATGTCGTCGCTTCAAGAGTCGTTTGCCCTTGCAGCAGCAGCCAAGAGTTGTGGTAGAGCATGACGGAGTACCGGAGAGGAACACAGTCATGATTCTTCGTTTTCGTCGTGTAATGGGAGGAACACGAGGTATATCCTCCATTCTCACTGGTGTTGGTTTGGTGTGTGGGCCAAGGGACAGCCAGGAATCGAACCACCACTCTCGAATACCACTACGACAACGACATAATATGAGAGAGAGAGTGAGCGCCAATCCGGTTCCTCTGTGTGGTCCTTTGGATGGGGCAACGGATACAAGAAAACAACCACCACCACCACCACCACAAGAGTTGCTGTCGTGTGGCGACTCTTGCCATGGGGCAAAGGGGTCGTCTCGCCATGCGCGCGCATGTGGCCGAGCCGACTCGTTGGTGGGACTCGATCTAGACGCGTTCGAGTCGCGAACCAAGGAAGTTTTCACTGACGTACGTTGGAATGGAGGGTGCATGCACTATCTTACATATAGAAGCGTTTGTGAAATAATGTTTTACAAATTGTCTATGTGTCTAACCGCTAGGGCGTAATAAGATACATGACACACACGACACCACACACCACAGCATGGACCACCCACGAAACATCATCCTCTTATGGGTGTGTCTGTCTTTTTCTCTTTGTGTGTCTCGCAACCACAACGACAACGACGACGACCAAAACAGAAACCAACACAACAACAACAGCCACCAACCACTCGAACTATAGATAGATACAGCAACGGCAGCGTCTCTGCGTGTGTTTGTGGAGAAACGAAACAAGGGGACGACATACTATATAGTTCTTGTTGGTGGTCCTTCTTGTGACTCCTCTGCTGCCATGAAGAAGAAGAATTCGGTGGCCGATTCTGGTCCGAATTGTCTTGTTGTTGGTGGTGGTGGTGGTGGCGGTGGACCATTGTTTCCGAGTCAACGACGGAGACCACGTCCATCAGCACCACCACAAGTCTCAAGACGACGGATAGCGTCGAAAATACAGTCCTGGCGTTCCATGGTGATTCGGTTCGTCCTAGTGTTGTGGTTGTGGTTGGGTTCCATGACGTATTGTTGCCATCCGACAATGGCCCTCCTCCTAACAGTACCAACTAGAACAAGAAGAATAACATGGAGAAGAACAACAATATCATCTACTGCTTGGAGGACGACGAGACTGGTCCAAGGGGACCCACCCAAAATACTAGTCGGGCATCCGTATCCCACCATCCAAGGGTCGTCCTCCTTGCTGGGACTCGAAGCAACGTTTGGTCGTCGTCATGCAAGGACAAGGACCACCCAACTCTGCGTGTCGTCGTCCTCCTCATCGCTTTCCTCAGTCACGGAACCAGCCATGCATCCCGAGGACAATGACAACAACAACAACAATCCAAAGTCGCCACCATCCATATCATCATCATCCACCAACGAAGCACTCACACAACCACCACCACCACCACAACAACAACAAGGTTCCGCAAAGTTGAATCAACCACAACCACCACAGCGACGACACGCTGGTTCCGACACTCGCGGTCCGATTCGCCGCATGTTTCAAAAGGCGAAACGATTGGAACGCCAAGGCCAATGGCGCAAGGCCATTGAATTGTTGGACCAAATTTTGGAACTGGATCCGACCGATTCTCATTCCTACTTGGCCTTGGCCAAATTGCAAGCGCGTCGCAATCACTGGTCGGAAGCCACTCAAGCCTTTGAACGGGGCACCCGCGCGTGTCCCCAGTCCATTCACTTGTGGCAAGCCTGGGCCGTCCATGAAGAAGTCCACCGAACGACGACCCGACAAGGTCGTACGGGCCAGGACGACAATGACAACCACAACGACGACAAGGCTCGTCAATTGTACAATCGGGCCTTGCAAATGGATCCCTACAATACCCATGTCTGTCATGCCTACGGATTGTACGAAAAACGACAAGGCCATTTGGAGGCGGCCGAAACCTTGTGGCAACGGGCCTTGGAAAAATCCAGTACGGCCGCCTTGGTCTGTTCCTTGGGCGAATTGTGGATTGCTCAAGACCGACACCAAGAAGCGCAACACTTGTATCAAACGCACGTGTCCAAACTCGCGTCGCGACGCGAACAAGTCGAAGTGTACTTGGCCTGGGCCTGGTTGGAAGAACGATACTTGAATCGCAATGTCACGACGGCCCGCAACTTGTTGCAGTATTGTCTCGACGAAATTGATCCCACCAATACGTGGGCGCAACTCGCCTTGGCCCGATTGGAAGGACGACATCACATGATGATGATGACGACGACGACGACAACAGAAACCACCAGTAATCCACGACAGGTCCAAGAAGTCACACTGCAACGCTTGACCAAACAATCCGTGCCATCACCTCGTCGGTCCAGAACAAGGACTGCCAGCAGCAAGAACGCAACCACAAGGACGTCGTCGACAGCGGCCTGGCCCGAGGGTACCGGAACGACCAACGCAGACACCACACCAAACGATATCCAACCGCAAACAACCTCGTCGTTTTTGCCATTGGAGAATACTAGCAACAATTCCCATTCTTCCTCCTGGAATGACCAGAACAGGAACAAGAACCCAACCAAACAATCCTTTCGCCTAAACAACAAGAGATCCTCCATCCACTACAACAACAACAACAAAAAGGCCAATTCCAACGATGGTCGTGTCTACAATGCCTGGGCCAATTTGCAAGTCCGGAACCGCAAATATCACAAGGCCCGTCGAATTCTGCAAGAAGGCTTGCGACATCATCCGCGAGACTTTTCCTTGTGGCAAGCGGCAGGCAAAGTCGAAGAATGTTTGGGCAATCTCACCGGCGCTCGGTCCTGTTATGGAACCAGTTTGTGCATTCAACCGTCGGCGCCCACACTGGTCGCCTATGCACTCCTCGAATTGAAACATCCACAACAACAACAACAACAACAAGCCGAATCGTCTCCTCATAGTCGAAACAGGTCGTCGTCGTCGTTGGGAAACAACAAACGCGTTGCCAATTTCTCACAAGCACAAGGATTGTTTGAAGAAGCCTTGTTGTTAGATCCACGACATGGTCCGGCCTACAACTCCTATGGCAATGCCCTCCTCAAACGAGGCAACGTGGACGAGGCACGGAGGATTTTTGATCGGGGCGTACAGGCCAATTGTTCCGATGCCGCTTCGGTCTATCATGGATATGCCAAATTGGAATTGTCCATGGGAAATGTCAGTCGAGGACGACAATTGTTGCAACAGGGATTGGAACAAGCCAGGTGGCAACATTTGGGCATGGATTCGCCGCATCGGGATCGAACACGATTCTTGACGCATACCTTGGGAATGCTCGAACTCAATAGCAACAATCCCATGGAGGCCCGACGAGTCTTTGCCGATGGCATTGAACGACACGGCAATGCCTCGTCGCTCTTGTGGTTGGGCGCGGCCCTCAGTGAAGTCCAACTGGGCCAAGAAGACCGGGCACGGCCTCTCTTTGAACGCGCCGTGACGATTAATCCTCGCCATGCCCAGGCCTGGCAAGCCTGGGGGGTCATGGAAATGCGAGCCGGACAATGGGAAGAGGCCCAAACCCTCTTTCAATGTGGACTTCGATCCAATCCCAAACACGGCGCCTTGTGGCTGGCCTATGCCATTTTGGAAGGACGCAAGGGCCATGTGCAAGTGTCCCGGACGCTGTTTTCCAAGGGACTCCAACATGCACCCAATCATACACCCCTTTTACAAGCCTGGGCCTCCCTCGAACTGCGACAAGGCAATTGTTCGGCGGCGCGAGTGCTCATTACCCAAGCCTTGACGCGCGACAAACACAATGGATCTGGATGGATGGTGGCCGCCGAAATTGAACGCCGGACGGGCAATACCGGTCTCGTACTCTTGTTGCTCCGGCGAGGCTTGGAATGTGCTCCCGATAGTGTGGAATTGTATCGAGCCTTTGGCGATGCCCTACTGAGTGCGGGCAAAATACAAGAAGCGCGAGAAATTTATGAACGGGGCATGGAACTCGATCCACAGTATGCCGCCTTGTATCATGCCTTGGCCGAATTGGAAGCCCAAGTTTTTAATTTAGAAGGCTTGTCCAAACTCAACAAACGAGCGGCGGTTCATTTTCAAACCAACAAGTTTCAACCATCCGCCTCGTCCAACAAAACCATTCACCGATCGCGAAAGCGACACACCAATGAGCCGTATAGTAATGCTCCGTCACGTATGAGACGAGTGGGGCACCACCATCAACCAAGACATGGCGGTACTGATCCAAGCCTGGATTCCGTTCTGGACTTGGAACAAGAGGATACCGACAATGCCGATCATGTCTTGAGTCGAAAGCTCAAACTAGGTCGCACACGTCCTCGGATTCCTCCCGAGGTTACGGCACTTGCCCAACGGATTGTAGACGACGATGATGATGATGATGGCAATGCCTTGGAACGTGTCTTTGATGTGGATGAGGCAACCGCGACAACAACCGATCCAGATGCTCTGTTGGAATCACTCAGTTCGGCAAGTATTGTGGAAGAAGGATTGTTGTTTAGTGAGTTGCTGTCATCGTCATCCTCCTCCTCCTCTACAACCTCGACGTCATCTGCTTCCCAAGACGACGACAACACCGTCAAGTCGGACACTTGACGGAAACAGCTTTTCAACAGCGAGGACACTTGTCCAGGGTCATGGATGCATTCCCTTGTATTCTGTACGAAAAATGGCACCCATTGCTATAGCTAACGAACCAACAAACCAAATCACTCTATATATAGACATTACGAAACCGAACTCCACGCTTATCGACTCTCTCTTTAGAATACACAAGTATCGACAAAAGTGTCTCCTTTCCCTCTGGTAGACGGTTTTAGGATTGCACAAAGGGTGGTCGTGTCATGGAAATCACAGTCATCCCGGGATACTTGTTGCTGTTCTTGTTGTTTCACGTGCTGTTCGTTGTTGTCTCCCGTGTCTGTGCTCTGGCTCTTCTATCCCTCTCGAGCATGACCTGGCAGAAAGGACCGCGGCAGACCCAGAGAATTCCTTTATGTTGGCCTCATTTACCACAACCAACAACATCAACAACAACAACACTCGTCGCCATGGTGTCGGCGAGGAAGGCACTGCAATGCCGGGAGCGGTCCACGACCATTACGAGTGCGAGGCTATTACCACAACAACCCTTCAACAACAGCCAGAAGGACCTGATCGGAATGTCGCACCGTCCTCCTGCCGATAGCAGAATCCATTTTGTTGCCATGACCGTTTCCTGCTGATTATTCTTAATCTGGTCACACCCTGATGGATGGCCCATGTCCGCGGTATGGAATGAACAAAACAACCCAACAAACGATCCATAAGTGAACCCGATTGTCATCGACAGAGTCAATGTACGGGGCCAAGCCACAATGAAAAAACCAGTGTCCTCACGACCTTTTCTCACCTTCCATGCAATACTTGGTAATGTGTTCTTTGGTTGACGTTCCAAAGGTGGTCGTAGCCTTGTGTGCGGAATAAGGGGAGCCTTCCATTCAACGAAACAGATACCTTGCGTGCCTCCTCTTGCTATACTGTCGTTGGAGTTTCCTCGGTGAAAGTGAGAGGAAGCGTTGGTGAATCCCACATGTGGTATACAACCATTTTTGCGTAGTAATACATGGCAAGTTTGATCGCAAGGTCCGAAGTGGGATCATGACACGCGAAAATTATCCAAATGGAAGAGTATTGCTGATGTTGTGTGTAGCAGTCACAACAAATAATAATAATAGGGGAGTAGTTCCGCGTTGCTTTTCAAAAGATCAATTTTTGGATACCAAACCGTTTTTCTCAGCTTACAAAGCTTTTGGTTGGATTCATTACCCATTGCGCCTTCGTTAAGACAGCCGTGCCAATCACACGCTTTAAGAGCTTTGGAACGGAGTATTGGTTGCAATGGAGACAGACCCTTTGTTCGTTGCTCTGTTGGCAAAGTGGCCGTTGTTTCTGTACCGTACCACTGGGTGAACTGGCCCTAATTGAGAATAACGGACCCGCGTCTTGGGAAACTGGAGTCCCACAGTTACTCGGTTTCTTTTGGTCGTTGTTGTTGTTGCAGTTGTTGTACTATCGTCGTAGCTTGTTGGAGCAGTTTTGTGAGTCGGGCCTGTTCGGACAGCAAAAGGGCATGTTCCGTTTTGAGTTGACTGCTTTCTTCTTTTAAATGTTCAAATTCCTGTCGTCGTCGAGCCCGTTTGCGTCGCGAATGAATGGCATTGTAAGTTCGCAATTGCAAGCGTCGTTCTTCTTCTGTGGCTCCCGTCACGGGTGACCAAAAATATGGCTTTTTCGAGGGCGTCGTCGTCGTTTGGGGGTTGTTGTCGTCGGGTTGTGCTGGTTGGCTGGTCGTAGTTGTAGTAGTCGAAGTACTGGCAACTCGTTTCCGAGAGGTTGGCGCAGTGCTACTGTGGAGTGTTCCCGTCGAAGGCGGATTCTTGGCCGTGGCTCTTGTGGACTGAGTGGACAGTGGCAGGGTGGTTCCCATCATGCCCGCCGCCGCCTGTTGTGGGTGTACCACCTTGTTGTGTTGTTGCGCCGCTGCTGGCACTTGTTGTTGTGGTTCGTCTGGTCGTTGTTCATCGATACGGGCTCGTTCGCGACACCAGACGGCAGCTTGATCATAGGTCCACGTGCCTCCAATCGAGGTGGGAATGCCCTCCTTGGTCAAACCCAAATCGAGCAATTCCTGCAGCAATTGACCCGGTTCCCGTTCAATGTGGACCGTCAATTGCGTGGCACAAAACCCCAAGTCCATCACTTCCAAAACATACGACGAGATTATATCTTGGACGGCATAACGTTTGGCGGGCGTTTTGGGCAAGCAATTCAACAAGTGCACGTAAAAGACAATGGGAAAGACGTGGACGGCCAGGGAAAAACTTTTTTGGACAAAGGCGCGATCAAAGCCTTGGACGCGCGGCATGACGAGTAAAATGAACAGCAAGACGCCCTTGGTTTGGGCGCGGTCATCTTGGGCCAACAAGTGACAGAGATAAAAGGCGGACCGGACACGGGTTTGCGTCGTGGCGGCTTGCACATATTGTCGTCGATCGCCAAAGACGACTTGTTGACCGCCATTGGACGTCGTGGTATCGGGCAAGATACAGGGATATCCGGCTTGCAAACTCAAAATATCGGCTTGCGTCAAGGCGCCCCGTCCCGTGAGCGTCAGTGGCAAAAAGGCACGATCCGGTCCAAAGGCAGCGAGGCGTTCGGTCCAATACAAGACGAGTCGTTCCGCCGCATCCCAGACATTGTACTGACAATATCGGACAAAGGGAATGGCATCCGATTCCGTCGCCACCAAGTGGGGACAAACCGTCCGGGCCTGGACATAGGCACGTTTGCGTTCCAACGGAATGACGTGACGAATGTACTGTGGAAAGGTGGAAATGGAGAACAACGAGCAGCCAACAGCAAGAATACACCGAAACGAATAGCACAACAGCAGAAACACACACATGAGAGAGTTGAACAGTCAGTGCTCCACCACCGAACCTGTCCCTCGTGTGCTCCTGCCGGACCACACTCGGTTAGGATCCTTTCTTGTGTGGTGTCCATCCAGTGGATGGAACCAACCAACTTTCCAAACACAAATCATGGTGGTTCTCCTACACACTCTCTCTGTAGGGTCCACATACAGACTCTCTCTATATACGTACCTCTTCGACATGATGCCGGGCACGGTCTCGCAATTCTTGCAACCAGAAGAGGTTGGATTCGGTCCACGTTTCGGGAGAAGCCTCTGGTGGTGGTTGTGCTTGGTCGTCGACATCTTCTTCTTCTTCAGACAAGGACAGATTCCAAGAAAGCCGTGTTTTCTGCATTTTCTTGTTGTTGGTTGCTTGGTTCGTCCCATTCGTAGTATTGTTGTGGAGGGTAGTGGAGGTGTGCTGGTACGTGGATCCTCTTCCTACTCCTCCTTGTAGTGGTTGTGGTGGTCGTCCGAGTGCTGTGGTTGTTTCACCATTCGTAGTAGTTGCTGGAGTGGGGAACAACCAAGAGACTTGCTGTTGTTGTTGTGGTGGAAGGGCAGCGGTTGGTGCGGGTGGTGCTGCGCCTCGAGCAGCGGCATACGGCACACGAGGAGCAGCAGCATGGTTGGAGGATACCGATGAAACTCTGCCTGCTTCCATACTGATTGTGTGTGTAAGTGGACACGAAACAACCAAACAGAGGTTCGAGACGTTTGGGAACGACCAACAATACCCACACACACAAGTCCAGATCTCTCGTCTTGTGTTGTGGCGGTGCCTTGTGTGGTGCCTGGTGCTCTCTCGAGTGTTTCGCTCTCTGTATTCTTAGACCGAGAGAGGAGAGGAGAGACTGCCCAAGAGAGAAGAGATGATGATTGATGATGAAGCACGTGCTTTCGTGGTTGCTTGTTGTTGTTGTTTCTGCAAACGGTTCTATTTAATAAGAGTCTTGAGCTGGCGTGGGAATATCTTTGGTGGATGTGCAATCTCAACGTGGGCTTTGGGCTTTGGCGTCTCCATCTAACAAAATGATATCCCAAGATGATAATATAGAGCTTTGGCTTTGGGCTTGGTACTTTGTTGTGCAAAGTTCCGCTCTCGAAAGGAAAACAGGAGATGATGATGTGATTCCAAACCAGTGGCGCCAACCCCTGTGACAGACGATGGGACATGTCCACCATTATATCGACTGCTTCAAAATTCCGACGAAACGGAAGAAGGAGAAGACTTACTCCGAAGGGGCCATACAGAAATGCTGATACGCGTATGGGTCGCTCTTGAAATCATGCGGCTATCCTCACTCTAGAAGGAGGACTACCGGTAATTACACAGTCCTAGCACCATGCGTTGAATCTTTCCGCTCAAATTTGTATAGGACCAATGTGTAGTGCTCAACGCATCTGCCGTTAAGTCTGAAAGCCGAAATGCCACATGTTTGAAACTGCAACTTTAGAAGTACTTTGAGTTAGCTAGTCTAATGATTATCATTTGAATCTTCTTCAAAAGAGGATTCGATCCCACCCGGGCTCATCAAAATCCAACTTATAGTTCTCATTTTATGGACGGATGAAACTCTTTGGGGGCATGCTCGTTTTACGGGTAAATCGTCCGATTTTTGCACCATTCCAATGGTGCTAGGACTGTGTAATTACCGGTAGCAAGCCTATTGTAGGGCATTCCTTTTCTCATTAACCCATAACCCACGGAATTGCGTCTATAGATAAATCGTCCGTTTTTTGCACCATTCCAATGGTGCTAGGACTGTGTAATTACCGGTAGCAAACCTATTGTAGGGCATTCCTTTTCTCATTAACCCACGGAACTGCGTCTATAGATTAAGGAACTACTGTTGTCAAACAATCATCACATCCACACATGTGCGTGTGTGTTTTGTAACCCCAAGGAGAAGTATAAACTAGTATTACCAAGTGTTACTCAACCACCACCACAAGTGCCAGCGAGAGACTGTAGAGAGAATATGCACCCAAAATTTGCGACTCTCATGTTAATACGAGAGTCGATTCCGTCGTTTGCTGCCCGTGTTGGGATTCGGATTCGTCGTATTTGTTGTGGATGTGGTTTGCCAGGAAGTCGTCGCGGCGGGTCGGTCGTCCGTTCTTCGATTCCGTATCATGCGACTCGTTGTGGTGTGGTTGTTCGTCAAGGAAGGTCCTGCAGTTCCCACGCCTTGGGAGGACGAGGATACCAAGGAACTGGCCGACGCCATGGTGGTGGATGGTACATTGTTTCGCAAGGCATGGTTTTCGACAATGGCATCTTGCAATCGCGATTGCGTCACTTCGTAGCGGGATTGCAATTCCACCAATTCCTCCTTGAGTCTATGGTTATTGCGATTTTGTGTCGCCGTACTCCCACTGACATGACTGGCATTGTTCAAACTGTGACTCATATCGTCCAAGGCATCGTGCAATTGGGAATTTTCCTGTTCCAATTGCGTCACGGCATATTCCAATTCTTTCACCTTTTGGTCGTTTTGGGAATCATGGTCCGACAGGGCCATGGTCGTCAAGGCGGTCGTATTATTTGGTTGCGTCGACGATGTCACGAGTCGTTTCTTGAGGCTTTCCAATTCCGTCGCCAAGGCTCGTTTTTCTTGTTCGGCATCTTCCAAATGCCGTTGGAGAGGCCGCAACAAGTTCAAGGCTTCCTTGAGGGATTTGTTGAGGGCCTTTTCGACCGTTTGTTTCAGTTGCAATTCGTGATTGGTTTCCCCTAATTTGGTTTCCAAATCCTCAACTCGTTGTTTGGCTTGTTCCAATTGGGTATGGTTGTGAAAGGTGGACGAGGCTTGTTCTTGTTGTTCTTCCAATTGTCGTATATTGGCTTGGGCCGTGGCCAAATCGGATTCGAGGGATTCCAATTCTTGTTCCTTTTGGGCCAATTCTCGTTTGGTCGTCGTCAATTCCTGTTGCAAGGTCTGGAGTTCGTCTTGGACGGCCGATTGCAAGGCCTTGGGGGTATCCAATTGAGCTTGCAATTCCGTATTGGCTCCCGTCAAATCCATATTTTGTTGTTGCAAGGATCGGAATCGATTCCGTGCCGAATCCAACATTTGTTTGATTTGTTCTTCTTCTTGTCGTTTGGCTCGTAATCGGGCCCGCGCCTTGGATTCCCCCGGCAAGGCGTCGACGGGCGAGTCCCGTCCCCCATGCAATTGTTGTTGTCGGACCGTTTGCACCAGCGACGAAGCCGTCACGGCCTTGGCTTGGGTCAATTCCAGTTGCAACCGTTCCACTTGTTGTTGATAATTGTCGCATTCATCTTGTTTGGTTTGCAACTCTTGTTGGACCGTTTCGAAGGATTGCACATGCTGTTGCAATCGGGCCTTGTCGCGATCTCCTTGCGCCACGGCATCTTGCAAGGGTTTGAGGAGGGCGACAGCTTCCTTGAGACTGGACCGCAATTCGTCCGACGATTCTTGTCGGGCTTGTAAATCACCCTTGAGGACGGAACATTCCGCCTCCAAGGCTTGCAAACGTTTTCGTTCGTCCATGGACACGAGTGCGGCCGTCGCATTCGTCGCCGTGACGGGTTCGTGCTGTCGCAAATGATCTTGAATGGCACTCAAAATCGCCTTGGCATCTTGGGATGGTCGGCCATTTTGGTTAGTGGTCGTTGTCAAAATGCCATGATTGTAGGAATCGGCTTGTCCATCGCGTTCCAACAACCATCGATACAAGTGTTGGAGGGGTTCCACCAAGTCACTATTGTGGTCGTTGGGCGATTGTTGTTGTTGCAATTCGGCATCAACGGCTTCCAATTCCTTGAGCGCTTCATCCAAACAGCCCTGCAATTCGGTTCGTTCTCGTTCCAATTGTTGAATCTTGTCTTCCAAGTCGGCCAGAACCAAATCTTGCGTGGCGGATTCGGTATTATTGTTGTTGTTGCCATATTGTCGTTCTTCAATAGCATCTTGTTTTTGTTGGAGTTTGGCAATTTGTTGATTCAATTCTTGGGCTTGTTGGAGCCAGGCATCTTGTTCCGATTCATGTTGGGTCCGTGCCTTTTCCAAATCATTCACCAGACTGGCACAATCCGTCGTCAATTCGGCAATTTGTCTTTCTTGATCTTGGACGCGCAATTCCCACGTATATTGTTCCGCCTCGAGGGTATCTTCCAATTCCTTGCGCACCATATCGGCCGTGACCATTTGGGCATGGGCCCGATCCAATTGCAATTGCAATTCGCCCAATCGTTGATCCTGATTCGTATTGTTTTGGTTATGGGGCGCCGTACTGCCCGTGGTGGTGGAGGAATCCGTCGGTGCTTGTTTTTCAGACTCCATTTGTCGCTTCATTTGGCGGACCGTCGATTTCAATTCCAACACGACGGCTTCGGATTTGGCCAAGGCCGATTTGGTTTGCGATTCACTGCTCGTGGATTCGTCCAAGGCCTGCCGCAATCGAGCAATGGTGGCTTCGGCCCCTTCGCGGCGCATGGACAAGGCATCCGTGGGCGACAAATTGGCACTGGTTGTCGTCGTGGTTGTCGTCATGGTACTCGTGCGAGGAGGACTGTGGGGTGGTGCTTGTTGCGATGCGGTTGCTTCATGAGCCGTGGCCGTGGTGGAAGGCGTACTGGGTGCCGTGGAGGTGTACGAGGAGGCCGCCGTGGCACTACTACTGCTGGGCACGGATGGATGGTGATCGTCGGCCTTTTTTTCTTCCTCGTCGTCGGGATAGGGGCGTGGTGGTTGTTGCGATTGCGAGGGAGAGTGACTATTGGTAGTAGTAGTGGTACTACTGGTAGGACGCCCTCGTTTGCTCGATCCTCGAGAATGGTGGTTGTTGTTCTGGTTGGATAACTTGCCGAGATTGACAATTTGATTGTAATCGCGCATTTCCGTACTGTTGTTGTATCACCTCAATAGAGAAGAAGAAGAAGCAAAGACAAGACAAGACGAAGGAGTGTCGAATGGCAAATTGGAGTGGTTGTAAAGTGGAACCTGTGGTTGCGAGAGCGTCCAAACAACCAAATCGTTTGGCACCAAGTCGTTGTTCTTGTTATTGTTGTTGTGTAATTGTTTCCCCAAATTCAATCTCCCAAGATTTCCCCAAAAATACTTCTCTCCCCACTTGCGCTGCGTCCCACCACACTCACCGAATTGGAAGCGCTCCCTTTTCTTCCAGAACGACCCTGCCAATTTTTTTCTTTGGGAACCACCAACCGAAAACCTACAGCCAACCTCAAACGAACTCAAACCTCGCAGTACTCTCACTCTCTAGTAGGATGGCACTCTCTCAAGGATGTAGGTTGTTGACGTTGTTGTTGTTACAGTCGTCTCTGGATGCCATGGAGAAAAGGAGGAGGCACGATGAACGTCGGTGCACACAACATACCCAGCGTGGATGGTGCAATCTCAAAAGTGTTCGCCGCGCTACACGACCAACCGACCGTGGAGCCGGCCGTGCCATGACCGTTGACCTCGGATCCTACAGGATATCTAAACTTGTCAACGGGGCATTGCTCGTAGAGGCTGGCGCGCCGAATTGGAATGTTCACCAAAAAAGACTCCGTGCTATCCACAAAATAGTGCTACTCCTCTATTAGGTCTATCTCTAGAGGTAGCGTAGAGAGCGTGGAACGTCGAACGTCGAACCCCATTCCCCAACAGACACATGTAACAGGTAGCTATCCTTCCTTCCGAGTTCCTCCAAGGGACACAATCACACGATGGCACTCCAGGAGGGACATTATCAATCATCCACAACCACCACAAGAAGCAGAATGAGGACCGGACACACTCTCTCTCTATAGATTGCACAAGTTTCGGAGCTTCCCCCCAAAAACCCAACATGCACACTACACCTGGTGATTCTCTGTTTGGCGTCGTGTTGGGGAATGTGAGTGGTCGTCGTCGGGACAGTATTGCGACAGCACCACCACAAACACGTTTACCATCATGGCCACCGACTCTAAAAGATTCATCTGCCGGGTGCGCTGAGCTTCAAATCATTGGGTCCCAGGGACGGTAGCTCTAGTATCGGTTGGCGGTCGACTCACCCAAACGAAAGGAGCAGACAACAAATCCCCAGGGTCATAGCGAGCCGTCGATCATGCGGAACCACACATTATCGGCGTCCCGCACGTTGTTGTTGTTGCTGCTCTTGTTCTTCTTCGTCTTGTTCTTCTTGATCCAATTCCAATTCCTCCAACTGCAATCGAAGAAGAGCGGCAATGCCGGAAGAGACGGGGACCAGTCGACTACTGGCCGTGGTAATGAGCCTACTCGTCCTCCTCCAAGACTCGTCGTAGGAACGGTTCGTTCGACGCATCCAGACCGTGTCGTGTTCCGGATTCCACGATTTCCAATCGCCATTCGGCGCATGTGCCGGTGGAGGAGCAGAAGTGGATGATGACGACGACGAGGGTATGGGTGGATGTTCCTCTTGTTCCATGTCATAGGCTGTGAGCAACACCGACATGGCACTGGTATACAAGTCTTGACATTCCATGGTCTGTGTCAAAAAGGTCAAGCTTCGGTTCTTCGGACTACTAAGTTTGACGTGTTGCTGCTGCTGCAGTTGCTCGTCCAAGGCATCTTGTTGTTGCCGATTGAACTGCGTAATCCGCAACAAGCCATCGTAAAAGCCAACAATGGCATCACGCAACCTAGTCCATTCCTGTTCACGATTTTTCGTTTGTTCTTCTTCTTTCTCTTCCTTGTCCCTTTCATAAAAGCTTTGTTCGCATTCGACGTGCTGTCGTTGGACCAATTCAAAGAGGACTTGCGACAAGACACCAATGGCCGAGTAGGACGGAGTCAAGGCACTCGTGTCCAGGGGTGCCAGATTCAGCGGGATGGAAGTGCTGCTTGCCGCGGAAGTACGGTGTGCGTCCGTGGTGAGCTGGTTGTGATTGGTGGGCAACCGGAGTGGCAACGACATGGCACCCATTTGAGTACAAACCAAGGCATGTCCACCCAACTGAGGCTCTTGCAATAAATTGGTAATTAACCAAACACATTCCAGTTCCAATGCGGACAAGGCTTGTGCCGAACCAACACTATAGGGTCCCTCTTCCTCTGTGTTATTGCTGTCACTGTTTTCGTATTCTTGGTCCTGGACTGGACGACGCAGGTTTCCCCACTGTTTGAGTTGGGGAAGAAACACGAGTTGCGTCCAATCCAACACGGTAGCCAACACGTAGCGAGCACGTTTCTGCGGTGCCATCATCCACAGGGTATACCAATGTTCGGAGGACGAAAAGGATGTGGATCGACTCACCGTCCACGTTTGACGAATCAATGCCATGGCCGCCGTCATCCACTGAACCAACCAATGGTTTCGTTCGTGCTGAAGATCACACAAGATCATGGCATGAATTCGTTTTCGGTAGGCGTAGTTGGTCTCATCTTCCTCATCACTATCGCCATTGTCGTGGTCACCGTACATGTCGTGGGGATAGCCAGTCGATACATGGATAGCCCAGGGCGCTTGGGGCAACCACCAATCCACTGGAAACACACGATCCACGTGCTGTTGTTGTAGTTCGGCCAAACGAGACTCGGGTGTCATTTCCGTATCGGTCGTCGTGGTGGTGATGGTGGTGGCCAAGGATGCGGTTCGTCGCAGGATTCGTCGTTTGGACTTCTGATAAAAGGCTGCCGCGGCAGCGGCCGAAGAGGGAGCACCCAGGAGTCGGCGATGACGCCCATTTTTGGTGCGCTGCACCGGGTCGTGACCATTGGGAAGGAGTTGGCGTTGCGCAATTTGCAAGTCCATGGCCCGTCGCAACAAGAACAACAACAGGTTATGATGAAATCGATGTGGTGGTGATGATGAATGAGGAGATGCCTCTGTGCTTTCCAAGAGGGACGTGTCCTCGGGCATTGTGTTTTCCGCATCCGGATGGTCACCTTCTGGTGCGTCATTGGTGGACGAACTGTCCTGTTCATGATCTGGAACCATACCCAATCGTTCCAACCAGCTCCGAATCAAGGCTTGGTTCCGTTTCTTGTCATGGGACATGGAATTGGCATTGCCTTCCCCCACCACAACATGTCCCAGCAAGGTTTGGAGGATCCGCAAGGCCCAAACCGAGAGTTGGAGTTGAAGTAAATACCGTTCCGAGGCGATTCGTTCGTCATGGTCCCTGACATAATAGGGATCCTCCTCGTCGTCGTCATTCGTACCGGTGACATGAAAGGGTGCCAACCCAGTGACTGCACCCAAAAAAGCTTGATGTTGACGTTGTCGTTCCGTCCGGTCCTCTTTGCTGGTGGTGCTCTCTTGGGTGTTGCTGCTGCTGTTACCCGCGTTTGAGACATGTGGCTCAAATTGAAACAAGGCCATGTGACACAAGACTTGAATGGCTCGGTCGACCAAGTCACGGCGCCAATCCTTCTGGAAAGTGGTTTTGCTACCAGTTGGTGTTGGTGTTGTTTCCATGGAACCATCCTGATTCGAGGATACTACTTCCTTGGCCAAAGTCGACGATCGAACCCGCAGTGTACGACCCCGACGAGAAGACTCTCTCGACCACATGTCGGGTGTTGTTGTTGTTGGTGTGCAGTGTGTGGTTGGCACAGTCGCCGTAGGAACGTCTGGAGGGTTTTCACGTTGCTCTCGTTGTACGATCCAGCGACAGGTTTCGGGACGAGCCCAAAGCAGTGCTTGATGCAACCAGGGCAACAGGGTCAAGATCCAGTGGTACGAGTCGCGCCATGTTCCACTGCTAGTAGGAGACGGAGCCGAGGGAGAAGAATGACCAGAACGAATTGCCACATGAGACGATTCCTGTTGCTGCACCAACCGTACCGGAAGCACAAACTCTTGTAGCAAACACAAGAGGGTATCTTGTTCGAGTTGCAAAACTGGTACATTGTTGGCATTCCCTCCGGCAGGGGCCACCCGTACCAGGGGTGTCAACAAGGCCTTGAAACGGTCTTGATAGTGTTGTTGTTGATGTGGTGCCTGCTTCCACGGAGGAGATTCTGGTTTGTACTCGTACAAATCTTGAAGCGCCTCGGGATACGGAGTGTTGTTCTTGTTGTTGTTGCGGGGGCGACTTGACGACCTTTGCTGGGTGGTTGGCTGCTGCCGACGCTGGTTCTTGTCGTCCTTGTGCTGACGAGACCAGGAAGGATTCTCGTCGAAGGACTCTGGTACCGAGTCTCCATCATTGCCTGTTATCGTACCAGCGGCAATGCTTTGAAGCAACAAGTGTGGTAACGACAAGGGCGATAAGGAAGAGGACCATGACGGCCCAGCAAAAGACGAACCTGTTGCTGTTGGTGGAAGCAGTGTCGCAGGGGGCACCGAGGAGGTAGTAGTAGTGATTGGTTTCGAAGAAGTGTTTGTTGGTGTTGTTTCGGGGGAAGGAGGAGGATCGTCTTGTGGTTGTTCCTTCTCCTTGTGGATAGGCAAGGGTGTTTCGGGAAGGGGAAACTCGGGCGACGAAACCGAAAAGGACGACGAGGAGGAGGGACGTGTTGATCTGGAGGAGGAGAATGGTTGAGGTGTAGGAGGTGGAACCACAGTGGGCATGGAGGAAATGGACGATCGAGGCCGTTTGGCGTGGTGCTGTGACAAACCTCGTGTGGTATTGTTGGTAGAAGCTGCGGCATTGGAACTGGCCTTGGCTTGTTGGAGTTGTTGGCTTTGTTTTTGGACGAGCAACAATTGGGCTTCGTGTTGCAATTGTCGCACTTGTTGTTCGAGTTGGGCAATTTTGGACTGCGATTCTTGTTGCACTTGTTGGAGTCGAACCGTCGATTCCGCTTGAACAGTCGCCAGTGTCGCCGACACATCCCACAAGGATTCATCCTTTTGTTCCAATTGCTGTTGCAAGTCCTGCACTTGCTGTTGCAGGTGCGACTGTTGTGGTTGTGGTGGCGCATCGGGTGCAGGAGCGGCGGCTGGAAAAGAAGTTGTCGCAGTCACACCCGACACTGGAGTGAAATCTCCTGTTTGAGAGAGCGATACTGATGGTGCATGAACATGACCGGAACCACGATGATTCGGGTGATATGGATTGTGGTTGCGATTGTTGTCTCGATACGGAAATGACATGTTGCGCGTTGTCCGCGAATCGAGAGATGACAACACCACACCGGCAAACTCTCAGGCACGAATGGAACTACCAACGACACAAGGAGAGTACAAAAAGAACAGAGCCGGAAATTGGAGAGGCGCCACCACAGGCAACAGGAAAGACTACTAGACAGTGCAAAACCGCAAAACCAGTGCTGCCGCCGCCATGGTGGAAAATCTCGATCCACCCCCCTCTGTCGTTGGTCGCGGAGCGCGCCGGCATGGTCAGAAGGTCGACGCTACCACCATAAGTAGGCCTCTAGCTATCTCGATATCTTTATGTATGGTAGTTTCTCAAAGGTCTCGACCATGGATGACCCCTCGGAAGAAACTCATCCGTTTGGATGCCCTTGATTGGAGGTATCTTCAACCGCTATACCCTATTGAGGGAGATTCGAGCAAATTGGCAACGGAGAACGGAGTGCTGTTGACGTCCAGCTTCCCACCGTCCACGTCCGTCTACAGTTTGGGGGTTGACGTTGGGGAATACTTCTTGTCCTGGAGCGACTTTTTCCTGCCAGAAGCAAGGTAACGCATTGAGATTTGAGATGTGTTTAAACGAAGAGAGAACCCATTGTCCACTTCGCTATCTGCTATCTAGTATGGCTTTCATTAAGGCATCCTTGGAATCAATGGCCAAGGACCCCTCTGATTCTCGGCAAGGGGGCTATGTCTATGTAGCCGTATCCTTTTCTCGTTGAGTAGCAAAGTCAAGGAGGATAAGAGAAGATACCGGAAAGAAAAACACCTCAAGCCAAGAGAAAAGAGAGACGAGAAGAATCTAGTCTTTGTACGACTTCTTTGAGATGGTAAAGTACTAGTTGAAAAGTTCCAGACCCAAAACCCAAAACCAAAAGCCGGCAAGGGAAAAAAGAAAAATAATCATGACATGGATACAGGACATATATTGGATATCGCTCTTGACTCTTGACTCTTGACTCAAAGAATGTCAATCATGGATCATTATCAAGGAAGGACATGTGAATCCTAGCCACCAGCCACACTGCGAGCCATATTATTATTTCGAATACGCCATCATTTCATCAGAGCAAGAAGCAAGAGAAAAGAGAAAGCCAGAGAGATCTTAGGTCTTAGGACTCAGGAGCTGAGGATTGAGGAGGCGATTCAGATTCAGGATCTCGTATCTCATTTAATTTCTCTCATTTCTATGCCGTTTGCCCTTACTCCTGATCGTTCTTACGTGTCAAATCACAGTCAGAGGGGAAGGCAATGATTGCGGGTTCTAGAGCAGGAGTGTAGCTTGACTATCATTGTAGTCGGTAGTCGGACTACTTGCTACTGCTACGTAGTAGACCTAGGCTGAAGTGTCTACTCTATTGTAATAATATCATTACCACTACTCTCTTCTCTAGAGAGAAAAGTTGGAATTGAAGAGAAACCGGTAACCGTACTCATATTAATATTGTAGTAAGAAGTTAGAAGCGATTCAGCGATTCAGCCCAGCATGATCCGTCCATTGTTCTTACTCTTACCTCACGTCATGGTCAAGCATTTGCCTCGGTTTTGGGTTTTGTGACAGACGAGAACGAGGAGAGAGGGTTGCCCAAATTTAGAGGAAACTGGACGCAAGCCGACCTTGATGTAACGGTGTTGGCAATTAGAGATACTTAGAGCTGCCTGGAGCAGTGGCGGGCGATATTGTAAAAGGATAGGGTTGGGGATTTGTCTGGCCGCCTCACCTATTTGGAGGGGTTATAATGGCGAATAGGAGTATCCTTTAACCATTAAAACCATGGTAGATGGTAGATTGAAGCGTGTTATGTGTTATGTGTTATCAAATGCGAACCACGGATTGGAAATTGGAAATGCGAACCTGATCCAAATGCCTAGCGGTAGTATCTAGTCAGTTCTGTAGCTAGGTTGACTTTCTGTTGTTGTTACTCCTACTCCTAACTGACAGTCCCTCACCTCCTGTTCCTTGCAGGAGATCGGTCTCTTTGTCATTTGTCATCTGTCAATTGCTGTCACCGTCAGTCATTCCATCCCATCCTGCGTCGGGATTCGGCGGATTTCCAGGGACATCAAACAACGTACGAAAAACGAGTAGGAATATTCGTGGTTGTTATGTCAAAAGGAAAGCAATTGAAGCTGAGTCCCGGTCTCCCAGCTTCCAGAAGGTGGTCGTAGAGTACGAGTATGGCGCACATCATGGTGGATTGCAGGGTTCCCGGAGGAGTTCGGATTTTCCAGAGCTTTCTTTTGGACTGGAAGCAGCATGCCGATAGTGCCGGCAGAAATCATGTCAAAGAGTCAAATCCAGCGACTTCGATCCCCAACCAACATAGCCAATCATATGTAAGGGAGGATTGCCAATTGCTTCCATGATCCATGAGTCAATACTGGAAGCGAATAAAAGAGGGATCTATGTGGCGCCTTGTCGATTCCTGGTCTTGGAAGAAGACAGTTGCCGCCATGCAATATCCGATCAGCAAGCACATCACCATTCCAATCGTAGTCTGGCGGCCCCGTTATGCCTCGCGTTAAAACACTACATATTACATAGAAGCTGGAGCAGTGCTCTTCTTCTGTTCACCAAGAAGTTAGTAGTGATATGGAGAAGTAGTTAACTCTTTCTCTTTTTAGCTGGTGGTTTCGAATCATCTAGTCCATTCGCTACAGTCGTCGCCTCTTGTAGTAAGTGTGTCAAGCGGTTGTGCTCCTCTTCCAAAGAGGAGTGTTCAGCTTGAAGCCGGCTGCATTCTGACTTGAGATCAGCAAATTCTTTTCTTCGTCGATCTCGCTTCCGACGGGAATGAATGACATTCGATGTACGCATCTGGGCAAGCTTTGTAGCTGTTGAAGCACGAGAACCGACGGACGAACGATTCGGAAGCTGGTCATTCGGAAGCAATGCCGATTACGCCAAAGACCAAACTTGTCCACCAGGGAGACAAGAAGTCATACTGGGACGGCAGCAATACAGATGGGGACACAAGTCAACCACATCATGATAACAAGGATAACAAGAAAGGAAAAGCCATGGCCGGATCAGACGCCGGTCTTAATGCCTTTGGAATGACCACGACAAGAAGTTACAGGGACATTTTGATCGGAGAAGGTCGTGGAAGCTCAAACTAAGACTAGATTAACGACGAGCTGAGAGAGCTCACTCTATAGCGAAAACGAAGTTTGTAAGGAGAAACAAGCGTGCCATTGCATAGGCTGAAGGCTGAGCAACTGGTTCTAACATTTTCGCTATAGAGCGATGTCAAGTGACAGTAATGCTCCCTCTCCCCCAAGAGATGGTGGAAGCAGTGGCCGTGGAAATGGCCGTCCACGCACCGGCCGAGGTGGCAGAGGTAACCGATTCCGTACAGGCCGAAGAAATAATCAGTTTCAGAGAAGTCGCTTTGAAGGACGGGAGACAGCGTTGGCGGGCCACATCTACGATTACAACGGGGAGAGAACCCTCGATAAGTACATACGTACTACCAAGGAGATTGCGAACTACGTTGGAAGGACGTTTACAAAATACCCAGGCGACTACACAGCAGCGATAGAGACGTTAGAACTCGATGACCCAGATGAACCAAATGATCCTGACCCAAATGATCAGGTGGCATTCGAACATTGGAAGTTGAACATCAAGGATCATCGTACCAAGATGCAAGAATATGCAAACTTTCGAGCAAGTCTGTACAGCCTTGTGTTCGGACAATGTACAGACGCGATGCAGGAACGGCTTAAGTCGCATGAAGACTTTGAAGCCGCGAGCCAGGATGGGATTGCTCTACTGGTTATTGTGAGATCCCTCATCCATACGTTTGAGGAGAAGAGGAACCTAGCTGACTCGTTGTGTGACGTAAAAGAAAGCTTTTACAAACTTAGACAGGGCAAACACATGTCACTGGAGAAATATCACGAATTGTTCGTGGCTCAAGTTGCAGTCCTAGACGAGGTGGGCATTACCGTGTGGGATCAAGCACTGGTCGATAACATTGCTGAGAGCAATGGACGAGGTGATGCACCTGAAGAAGAGAACTATGAGGAAGCCAAACAACGCGCCTTGGCTATCCGGTTTATCCGGGGAACCAATGAGAACCATAAGGGTTATATTAAACATCTGCGGAACAGCCACTTGGACAATCACGACAACTATCCAAAGACGGTATCCGATGCTTTCAATATTCTTCAGAGGCGTGATGAAGACACAGTGGCCATCATTCCTGAGTGTTAGAATTCTCACCGTCTATGGTGGTTAGATTCTACATCTCATCGATTCCCCATGTCACATAGCCTCGTGCTATCGCATCATGCCATCTAGCTTCGAGCTATGTTCCCTAGCTTCGCGCTATATCGACCTATATTTCTTCGCAAATCATGAAAAGTGAGAATAGATTGACGAACTCACTCTCAAGACTAAACTGGGTCGTGCGGTATTACAACGGACGTAAATTTGGCCGTTGCTCGGACATTATACTAACGCCCTAAGCGTACGCGCCCGAAATCATCGAGCGCGCCCAAGCGACATCCGAGCGCTGTCGGCATCTATCCGACCCAACGGTCTAAGTATTCCAAGCACGACACACGATCACGCGAGACCATATTTCCATTCCCACAATCTCCAAATTGTCAACAAGCTGCGCGCCATGAAAACAACTATGCCAACCCAAAGCAAGAGCTGTTGACCCTGTATATGTTATCCGTCCACATATACATGTCATATACATCACATGAATCGACTCCAACTATTCCAAACCTGTTGCCGCCAAGAACCTATGACACATGACCCTTGGCAGGACCGAACATTTCACGTAGACCTATCGTAGTAATCAACACACAATCTAACAATATCACCATTTATCACATCTTCTTTTGTGTCCCGACTATCCTTCTGATAGACTTCGACTTGCTTGCTTCTCTGACCCTGAGAAGCTTGTATCGGTTGGTGACCTACCTGACTGTCTGCTCTACCGAGCATCAATGTCCCTACGATTCAGAAAGAATTGTAACAGATTAACAGTCTCAAAGCTTATTTCCTTGTGGTTTCATGGATACTAACGAGCTTATCACTCCTGTACGACAGATCTATCGAGCCAAACTGCATCCCGGGCAGCCCGATACCCTGGTGCAGCAGGAACTGGTGCCGACGCCGAAGGCAGCCAACACATCGGTCAACATCTCCGTCGACAGTTCCAACAGCAACCCATTCGAGACTCCAACCCAGCCTCACGCTCCGATCCCTGCGCCGTTGCTTCGGCCCCCGAGTCCGCCTCGTCGGCTCGTCCCTTCTCGATCCCGTCGTACCACCCGGTTGATTGCTGATCATATCAAGTACTTCCGTCAACCAACTTGTTCGACCTTCGATCCCGAGATCATCCGTGGGGAGACCCAGATCGAACGCCAGTTCCAATCGGTGACCCACGTCGTCGACCAAGAAGACATTGACCGTCTGAACGACCAACTTCATCGTTCTCCGAGGCGTCGCCTCATCTTGGCCGCCCTCTCGGGCAACCCCATCCGTACTGTCCACCTCCGCTTCCTAACCTTCGAGCGCCCAACTGGATACTACAATACCATCCACGTCGTGAACGCGACGACTTGCCCTCTGCCTCCTAACGTTGTACGCCTAGATAACTACGTTGCCTACATCCACGAGGTCCATACCATCGAGGACCATCGTGCAACTATCTTCCCTTTGCGTACCGAGGTCGAGAATCACCTGGCTGAAGGTGATACCCCTTCTTCTGTTGCTTGTGCTGCCCCATCTGAGCCTGGAAACGACTCTGATCATTCGGAAGACAGTGGGGATTCGGAGACCGAAGCTTAATTACTCATAGTTAACTCCCGTCCTCTCAAAACCTTTCCAAGACTTAAACTCAACGCACATCCGGGTACCCTTGGTCGCACAACACGCCACACATTCCCGTCAAATCGCGAAAATTCGGCGAAAATTTGTTGAAACTCGGCGAAAATTTGTCGGAATCAACGGAAATTTCCAGGAGTCGCACATCACAACACACATCCGGGTATTACATACGTGGTACATACGTGGCACACGTGGTACATCCGGGTTCACATCACATCACACATTAAATAAACCACATCACACCGCACATTAAATAAACATCGAACCAACCAAATAACACCATGGATCCTCAATCACCCAAGACACCTACGACTCCTAAGGGAGAAGATAACCAAGACAATGTCTCGAACACAGACCTATTCGACCACATCATATTTACTGTCTGCCAATTCTTTACCAAAGAAAGGGCCGATTACTTAATGAAGTGGATGAAATACCATGGTTTTGAGAACATTACCCATGTTATCTCGTATATGCAAACTAATACCGAGGAATCCATGAAGGAACTGACACAATACAAGGTCAACAAACAGACACATGATCTACAAGGCCCCACAAGACAGCAGATCAAGCTCTTGGCTTATTGGGCCATATATAAGACCAATGAAATTCAAGACGAGCTATCCAATAGCGACTGGATGAACCTAACGAGGAAAGAGTTCAACACATGGAGGATCAACACAGATTTC
The DNA here is from genome assembly GCA_946965045.2 of Epithemia pelagica. Lineage (NCBI taxonomy): Eukaryota > Bacillariophyta > Bacillariophyceae > Surirellales > Surirellaceae > Epithemia > Epithemia pelagica. Next base: position 321,571 of record OX337235.1, on the reverse strand, counting down.
TCTAAGGGACCACCTAGCCAAGTCCCAGTCTCGCCAATGAAGTCACCGTCATCTGTGAAATCTGTCAGCACAGTTACTGCCGCATCCCAATCTCAACAAGACCTTACAGCATTCAGAAAGGGAACTAAACACGACGCAACTGCATATGAGGTATTCAAGGATGAACGATACTACGATTCATTCTGGCGTGTATTCAAGACTACAGCTAAGGCTCAGGGCCTATCCAACGTTCTGAATTTCAAATACACACCACCCCATGATGATGAGTATGCCGAAGAACTTTTTCAAGAGCAACAAGTATTTCTTTACTCCGTTCTTGTCCGTATCATTCAGACTGACCAAGGTCGGGCCTATGTACGTGAACATGAACATGATGAAGATGCGCGTGCCGTATTGCAGAAGTTACACTCTTTGCATACCGAATCCGACCTAGCAAAGCGAGAAGTCCTCCGTTTAACCAACTACATTTCCAATCTACGTCTTGACGACACATGGCGCGGAACAACACGTCAATTTCTTCTACACTTTCAAGAGCAGCTACGTTTGCTAGACAATCTAGTGACATTGTCTGATTGCATCCCTGATCATACCAGGATGACCTTCCTCATGCAAGCTGTAGAAAAGGTACCTGATCTCCGCCGAGTCAAGATCTTGGATAAGGTTGTCAACACAAAATCTGGAGCCAAGTCTCTCTGTTATCAATCATATTTCCGCCTGCTTCTTGATGCTGCTTTTGACCATGACCAAGCTACCCGAACTTCTGCGTCTAACCGCCGTCGTCATGTCAAACAACATGAATCACTATATGGCCAAGATACAGATGCTGACATAACCTCACAAGATGATATGGAGTATCATGTCCACAACACCAAAGCGACATCTGAATCTCCATCCTCTTCGTCCAAGGTTAGTCTACCGCGTGACCTATGGTTCAAACTTTCTGAAGAAGATCGCAAGTTGATCATTGAGTATAACAAGATGATTCAAGCACCTTCATCAACAACACCGAGGAAAGTGCAAACACATGCTCTCGACATTGATCCGGAACCTGATCCTGACCCCAACCAAGTTGCATCTGATGACGACTCACCTGGCGTAGTCCCTGAGCATCCAGATGATTCAGATCCGGTTACACAATTTATCAACCAAGCCATGACGACTGATATCAATCACCCGGCAACTGACCTGACTAGTGTTCTTTCTAACGCCAAGTCCAAGACGAGCAAGAAGGCTACTTTCAAAGCCAACATGCATAAACAAGCAGGACATGTTCCACGCTATTTGTTTTCCAGGAAATCTACTTTACCAGGAAATCAATTGATTGACCGTGGTGCTAATGGAAGACTTGCTGGTTCTGACATGCGCATCCTTTCTAAGACTGGCCGCCATATCACTATTGTGGGTATTGATAACCATGAACTTACTGGACTTCCTGTCGTCACATGTGCCGCAAAGTTTGAGACCAATGATGGACCTATTGTCGGCATCTTCAATGAATATGCTTATTATGGAAAGGGCTTATCTATCCATGCTCCTGGTCAATTCGAGCATTTCGGACTTGCTGTTGATGAACGATCTGTTAAAGTTGATGGTAAACAACGCATCACTACACTTGATGGTCGTGCTATACCCCTTCACATCAAGGATGGGTTAGCCTACATCCACTCCTTGGGTATCCCTAGCGACGATGACATGGATACCTTACCTCAGATCATCTTCACGTCACCCGACACATGGGATCCTGGTGTTCTGGACCATTCGTATTCTCCCACACCCTCTGACAATGATCCTGATTGGAAACACGTCAAGACTGATGGTAGTATGTCGAACCATCCATATGACAACTATGGGGAGTACACTGATCGTGTTGTTTGTAACCTCAATCTCCTTTTGGATCTCCCATACGATCATGGACCTGACGATGCACCCTTCTTTTCTATCTATGCTGACGCAGAAGGTAATGATCCTACACTTCATGCCTCTGTCCACCGTCGTTACCAGGAAGCGTATGACTGGAAGAAGTTCCGTCCATTCTTTGGTTGGCAATCTGAAGATGTTATTGCCGATACGTTCAAGCACACTACACGTAATGGTAGCATTACTTTTGACCACGACACCCTCAAGAAACATTTCAAGGCTCGCAATCCGGTCCTTAATATACCTCGACGCCATGAACCCGTTGCTACTGACTCGGTTTTCTCCGACACCCCTGCTGTTGACCATGGCGGTAAAGTCGCACAAATCTTTGTTGGTCGAGATACTCTGGTTACTGATATCTATGGGATCAAGTCAACCAAACAGTTTGTCAATACTCTTCAGGACAACATCCGGTTTCGTGGTGCCATGGAGACTCTTATCAGTGATGGTGGTTCATCTCTCATCTCTCAAAAGGTCAAAGACATTCTTCGCACTTTGCTTATTGGGGAGTATCGATCCGAACCTTATCATCAACACCAGAATAAGGCTGAAAACCGTTACCAGACCGTTAAACGTATGACCAACGCTCTCATGAATGCCACTGGTTGCCCTGCCAACATCTGGCTTCTTTGCCTTGAGTATGTCTGTGACTTATTGAACCATACATCATCACCCACCCATTCCGGTCGCACTCCTCTTGAGGCTCTCTCCGGACGCCCACCCGACATTACTCATCTCTTGTTCTTTCCTTTCTGGGATGAGGTTTACTACCGTGTTGACCCCGCTGAACCCAATTCTGGTTCATATCCATCTTCTTCTGATGAGAAACTTGGCCACTGGGTTGGTTTTGCTCACAACGTTGGTGATTCTTTTACTTGGAAGATTCTCACCCAGGATAACCAAATAATCTACCGTTCTGCCGTTCGCCGTGTTGAATCCACTACACCTAACCTACGAGTGGATCGACCTTCAGGGGAGGATTTGTCTGAGAAGGATGACAATGATAAGCAAGCTGACACTGTCTTCATTCGCAGTGATAGTGAAGATCCATCCAAACCAATGCCCACGATCGATTTTGACGACATGATAGGACGCACATTCCTATGCGACACAGAAGAAAATGGAGAGCGACACCGTGCACGTGTCATCAAACGAGTCATTGATCTTAATGAAGAAGCAACGAAACAGGAAGAACGTGTCAAATACATCTACCGAAAGACAAATTCTGATGTTGATGAGATGATATCCTATAATCAACTCATGGAGTATATCGAACGAGATAACCAAGCTCAAACCTCTGGAGATAATCTTTTCAGGTTCAGGGACGTCATCGCCCATCAAGGCCCACTGAACACAACTGATCCAGATTACAAGGGGAGCAAATATAATTTGCTTGTTGATTGGGAAACTGGGAAGACTACCTATGAACCTTTATCATTCATCGCCAATGATGATCCGATCACTGTAGCAATTTATGGAAAGAAACATGATTTACTCAACGAACCTGGATGGAAGCATTTGAAACGTTATGTCAAAACAAGCAAACGTCTCATTCGAGCAGCCAAACAGTCAAGGATTAAACAAGTTCACCATTCCGTCAAGTATAAGTTTGGATTCCAAGTACCACGCAATTATGAGGAAGCTGTCGCTCTTGATAAACAACATGGCAACACAAAGTGGCAGGATGCAACAGAATTAGAATTGTCACAGATCCAGTCCTACAAGACATTCAAGGATTTTGGGAAAGCCATCTTCATTAAAGGGAAAGTATCCAATGCACCTGAAGGATATCATAAGATACGTGTACATCTTGTCTTTGACGTAAAACATGATGGACGACATAAAGCAAGACTTGTCGCAGATGGACATCACACAAAAGAACCTGTTGAGACAATCTATTCAGGTGTTGTTTCCATTTGCAACCTCCGCATTGCCTTATTCCTGGGTACTTTGAATGACTTGGAAATATGGGGAGCAGATATTGGAAACGCATATCTGGAAGCCTTGACAGGGGAGAAAATTTTCATTGTCGCAGGACCTGAATTCAAGGAATTAGAAGGTCACATCCTGATTATATACAAGGCACTTTATGGATTGAAGTCATCAGGCGCACGCTGGCATGATGTCTTATTCGATGTTTTGACAGACATGGGATTTTCACCAAGCAAAGCAGATCCGGATATCTGGATGAGGAAAGCACCTGGAGAAGACTGTTACGAAAACATTGCCGTATACGTTGATGACTTAGCCATTATTTCTACTGATCCTGGGAATATCTGCAAGATCCTGAAGGAGAAATACAACTTCAAACTCAAAGGAGATGAACCTATTGATTTCCACTTGGGATGTTGTTACACCAAGGATTCTGATGGAACATTAGTAGCAGATCCAAGACGCTACATTGGTAAGATGATGGACACTTTCGAACGGATCTTCAAGGAGAAACCCAAGAAAGCCAAAACACCTCTTATTGGTGGAGACCATCCTGAACTGGATGATTCTGAGCTCCTTGATGAAGAAGGTACTAGCCATTTCCAAACTCTGATTGGACAACTCCAATGGGTGATCACTATTGGTCGTTTCGACGTCTTCACCGCTACAATGACGCTATCACGCTTTCGTGCTGCTCCGAGGAAAGGACATCTTGATAGAGCCAAGCGTATCTATGGATACCTTGCACATCTCCCAGAAGGCGCAATCAGATTTAGGATTGGAGAGCCTGATTATTCAAGTCTTCCTACCCAAGAATTTGATTGGACTCGCACTGTCTATTCGAATGCAAGTGAACGTATTCCTGAAGACTGCCCAACACCTCTTGGCCGCTATGTTACCACAACTCATTATGTTGATGCCAATCTCATGCATGACATAGTCACTGGTAAATCCGTCACTGCTGTTCTACATTTGTTGAACGGAACACCTATTGACTGGTACAGCAAGAGACAGAGCACGGTGGAAACTGCTACCTATGGATCTGAGTTTGTGGCTGCAAGGACAGCAATAGATCAGATTACAGAATTACGACATTCCCTCCGCTACCTTGGAGTACCTATCCGAGAGCGAAGTTACATGTACGGAGATAACAGATCTGTTGTGCTCAATGCAACCGTTCCTCATTCCATACTATCCAAGAGACACCATCTTCTGTCATACCACCGAGTTTGTGAAGCCATCGCAGCAAAGTATGTTGCATTCTACTGGAAAGATGGAAAGACCAACCCTGCCGATATCCTTAGCAAACATTGGGATTTCGTATCTATTTCGCCCATGCTCAAGCCATTGTTGTTTTGGAAAGGAGAAGTTCAAGACCTCAACAAATCCAATGATGACAAGGCTGAAACGACAAGTTGTGGGGAGTGTTAGAATTCTCACCGTCTATGGTGGTTAGATTCTACATCTCATCGATTCCCCATGTCACATAGCCTCGTGCTATCGCATCATGCCATCTAGCTTCGAGCTATGTTCCCTAGCTTCGCGCTATATCGACCTATATTTCTTCGCAAATCATGAAAAGTGAGAATAGATTGACGAACTCACTCTCAAGACTAAACTGGGTCGTGCGGTATTACAACGGACGTAAATTTGGCCGTTGCTCGGACATTATACTAACGCCCTAAGCGTACGCGCCCGAAATCATCGAGCGCGCCCAAGCGACATCCGAGCGCTGTCGGCATCTATCCGACCCAACGGTCTAAGTATTCCAAGCACGACACACGATCACGCGAGACCATATTTCCATTCCCACAATCTCCAAATTGTCAACAAGCTGCGCGCCATGAAAACAACTATGCCAACCCAAAGCAAGAGCTGTTGACCCTGTATATGTTATCCGTCCACATATACATGTCATATACATCACATGAATCGACTCCAACTATTCCAAACCTGTTGCCGCCAAGAACCTATGACACATGACCCTTGGCAGGACCGAACATTTCACGTAGACCTATCGTAGTAATCAACACACAATCTAACAATATCACCATTTATCACATCTTCTTTTGTGTCCCGACTATCCTTCTGATAGACTTCGACTTGCTTGCTTCTCTGACCCTGAGAAGCTTGTATCGGTTGGTGACCTACCTGATTGTCTGCTCTACCGAGCATCAATGTCCCTACGATTCAGAAAGAATTGTAACACTGAGAATGACGGAGTGGCATTTGCACAAACCTCGACTAATGGGAGAGACATGAGTCAAGTCATCTGTTACAACTGCGGAGGACCAGGTCATTACGCAAGAGACTGCCCACACCAGCAGGGTCAAGAAGGAAACGGTAACAACAACAATGATGACAACAACAACAACGGTGAGAGCACTGAAGTAAATGCTGTGATGTTCTCGTTTTCCCAATCTAACGATATTGTACCCAAGACGTGGATCCTTCTGGATAGTCAGTCGACGGTGGATTGTTTCAGTAACAGAGCCTTGCTCAAGAATATACGTAAGACAAATAAGGAGATTAATATCTATTGCAATGCAGGAAGACGCACAATTGACATGGTTGGAGACTTGGAAGGATATGGTGAGGTGTGGCACAACCCAAAAGGAATTGCAAATGTGCTGAGTCTCAGTCGGATCAGAAAGAAATATGGAAGGGTGGACTATGTGGTCAAGAAAAGCGGGGGCGAGTTCACTGTTTATAAGCCAGACGGAAAAAGGCATATTTTCAAGGAAGCCGAGTCGGGACTACACTACCTAGACACTTCAAGCCCAAATGATGAGATGCATGATGATGGACATATGTTGGTGGTGAATACAGTCAGGGACAATAAATCTAAATACACCAACAACGACTACATGAGAGCCCTTAGAGCACGAGAACTTCAAATCAAGATTGGACGACCAAGTACAAGGGACTACATTAAAATTGTGGAAGGAAGTTCCCTACCAAATTGTCCAGTGACGAGGGCCGATATATTGGCTGCAGAACACATTTTTGGGCCTGACATTGGAGCCCTGAAAGGAAAGACGACTCGAAGGCGACCACCTATTGTGGACTCACCCGTGACACCAGTCCCCAATGTTATTCTGGAGAAGTACAGACGTGTGACCATCTGTGTGGACGTGCTACATATCAACAACATCCCAATGCTAGCTAGCATTTCAAGAAACATCAAGTTTGGTACAGTCGAAGCCATGGTGAGCTTGAAAGAAGGCCCAATGTTGGAAGCAATCAAACACATCTGCCAGGTATATCGAAGAGCCGGTTTCAAGGTGGAATCGTCACTGATGGATGGCGCATTCTCGTATTTGAAGGGCGCTCTAGCCGACATGGGGATCGCACTCAATGATACTTCGAGAGACGAACACGTTGGAGACGTGGAAAGATACATCAGGACGATGAAGGAGCGGATTCGGGCAACTTACAATACACTACCGTTCAAGAAAATACCTGGGAGACTAGTCATCAAAATGGCAAAGTCGGCTGTGTTCTGGCTGAACGGGTTTCCTATTGCGAGTGGCGTATCTCAAGAGGCAAGTCCCAGAACGATCATTACAGGACAAAAGTTAGATTATAGCCGCCACTGCAAGTATCAATTCGGGGAATACTGCCAAACACACGAAGAGCACGACAACTCTATGAACCCAAGGACAATTGGGGCACTCGCACTACGACCAACCGGAAACGCCCAAGGAAGTTATTATTTTCTCAGTCTTTCAACGGGACGAGTTATTAATCGACTACACGCAACTGCTCTACCTATGCCTGACGATGTTATCGATCGGGTGCACAGGATGGCACGACAACAAAAGGCAAACCCTGGTCTTGTGTTCGGGGACAGAAACAACCTGGCAAACATTCTTGATTTGGATGATGACGACGAAGACGATGACGACTTTAACCCCAACGAGATGGACGAAATAGACGACGATTACGACGAGTACGACGATCCAGAGGATGAGATTGCCGACAATGAGGATGAAAACCAAGGAGTGTTGTCCGTGGTGGAGGAAAACCAAGGAGTGTTGCCCGGAATGGAGGTAGCGGAAAATGAAGGAGTGCCACCAGTTATCATGGAACAGGAGCCGGAGGATGATGCTATGGACCCTATCGATGATGACGCCGACGTGGATGACGTGCCGATTGAAGAAGTACAGGAAGAGAGGCCCGTGAACAATACGGACGAAAATAATGACCCAGTGATGGCCGCGGCTGAAAAAGGTGATGACCAGTCTCAACATGATGAGGAGGAAAGTGGCAACCGTGAGAATGAAGGAAGATACAGCTTACGAAGCCGCAGAACACGAGACTATAGTCACAGATACAATCCTGAGGAGTTTGACACAAGCGACCGAGAAAATGATGACGAGGATGGTGCAGTCATGGCTGAAGTGGCAGGAGTTGAAGATACCGTGGAGACTCCACAAATGTCATTGAAGTTGGGGTTGAAAAAGTTCGGCGAAGAAGGATTGGACGCTGTTCAGAAAGAGATGAGACAACTGCATGACAGAAAGGTTATGAGGCCGGTCGCGCGGTATAGCTTAACACCAAAACAACGAAGAGATGCACTGGCCTATCTTATGTTCCTGAAAAGGAAGAGAACAGGCAAAGTGAAGGGTCGCGGATGCGCGGATGGGCGCAAACAGCGCGATTATATACCCAAAGAGGATTCGACGTCACCTACAGTAAAAACAGAGTCGGTTTTACTAACAGCCGCTATCGATGCAAAAGAAAAACGAGACGTTGCAGTGGTAGATGTCCCAGGGGCCTTTATGCAGGCAGATATGGACGACATTGTTTACATCAGATTTACTGGGGAAATGCTAGAGATGTTACTGGAAATTGACCCATGCTATGCCGGCTACATATGCTATGAACGAGGGGAGAAAGCGTTGTACGTGGTGTTGGACAAGGCCCTTTACGGTACTCTAAAGGCAGCTCGGCTATTTTGGGAGATGCTAAGCAAGCAACTGGTTGAATGGGGTTTTGTTGTGAACCCATACGATGAGTGTGTGGCGAATAAGGAGTGCAGTGGTGGCCAATTGACAGTCACCTGGCATGTGGACGATATCAAGGTTTCACACAAGTCCAGCACAGTGGTAGATCAGTTCATTCAACAAATGGAAGAAACCTTTGGGAAAGAAGGACCCCTAACCATGTCACGAGGAAAAGTGCACGACTAACTCGGTATGATACTTGACTATTCAGTGGAGGGGTCAGTGATTATCAGAATGGAGAGCTACATCAACAATATGATCAATGACATGCCCAAGGACATGATACGAGTGGCATCAACACCCGCTTCCAGCAGTTTGTTCAAGGTGAACACGAACGGTACACCAACTTGAAATTCCAAGAAGAAGGAAATTTTTGTGCACCTTGTAATGCAAGCCCTATATCTCAGTCAGAGGGGTCGTCCTGATATCTGTACAGCAGTGTCTTTCCTGTGCGGGCGACTAACTTGCCCTGACGAAGATGATTACAGTAAACTCAGTCGAATGATGAAGTATCTACAAGGAACCCGGTCGCTTCCTTTAACTCTACGGGTAGAGGATGATGCAAAACTGCAATGGTGGATTGATGCTTCATATGCAGTGCACCCCAACATGAGGGGTCATACAGGAGCAACGATGTCAATGGGTAAAGGCTCAGTGTTCAGTGGATCTTGGAAACAAAAGATGGTGACTCGTAGCTCGACTGAAAGTGAGATTGTCGGCGTGCACGATGTCCTTCCACAGATATTGTGGACCAAAATGTTCTTGGAAGCGCAAGGGTTTTCCATCGCTGCAAACGTGCTGTATCAAGATAACTTGAGTTCTATACTTCTTGAGAAGAATGGACGTCAATGAAGCACGAAATGAACCAAACACATGCACATACGTTATTGTTATATCACCGACCAAGTGAAGAAAGGGGAAATATCAATCGAACACTGTCCAACCAAGGACATGATAGCGGACTTTTTCACAAAGCCTCTTCAAGGACACCTGTTTCACAAGTTGCGGAACCTTGTAATGGGAATGGATCCACCAACTGACCAGATGGAGGACCCAAGGAGTGTGTTGAAGCACGAGAACCGACGGACGAACGATTCGGAAGCTGGTCATTCGGAAGCAATGCCGATTACGCCAAAGACCAAACTTGTCCACCAGGGAGACAAGAAGTCATACTGGGACGGCAGCAATACAGATGGGGACACAAGTCAACCACATCATGATAACAAGGATAACAAGAAAGGAAAAGCCATGGCCGGATCAGACGCCGGTCTTAATGCCTATGGAATGACCACGACAAGAAGTTACAGGGACATTTTGATCGGAGAAGGTCGTGGAAGCTCAAACTAAGACTAGATTAACGACGAGCTGAGAGAGCTCACTCTATAGCGAAAACGAAGTTTGTAAGGAGAAACAAGCGTGCCATTGCATAGGCTGAAGGCTGAGCAACTGGCTCTAACAGTAGCCTCGTCCATGACAACAGATGAACAGGAACTTGCTCCCGCCATCGTTGAAGTGCTTGTCACTCGACTCATTTGTTCAGTAGGCACTCCTATAGATTCAACTACTGGTCGAGCAGGAGATGCAGTAGCCGCCGCTGTTCGCTGTGGAGATGATTGTAGGTTGTGATACTTGTGTCTTTCGGCTGTGGCTCTTTCTCGGCACCATTTGGCAGACTGCTCAAAGCTCCATGATCCACCCGCGGCATCTGGAATTCCCTCTGTCGGCAGACCAATATCGAGAAGTTCTTGTAGTATTTGTCCATCTTCACGTTCAATATGGATTTCTGTATCTTCAGGCCCAAAGCCAATCTTCATAATCTCAGCAACGTACGAGGTGATCAGATCCTGCACGGCGAATCGTTTAGCAGGGCTTTTAGGTAAATAGTTGAGAACATGAAGTTGCCATTTAATGGGAAGCACATGTTTCCCCAAGGTATATATTCTCCTTATGAAGTTTGGGTCATAACCTTGAACTCGAGGAGTCGTCAGCAGGACCAGGCAAACCACTCCATCTGATTGAGCCATCGGATCTTGCGATAGGAGATGACCAATGTAGAAGGCACACCGCACTCGTGATTCCACAGATGTTGATTGAAGGCTCTGTCGACGATCACAAAACACAGCTTGAAGGCCAGTTCGTGTGTTTGGAAGTACAGCTGGATACCCAGCCTTCAGCTGAAGTACATCACCATCGGTCAGGGCACCCCTTCCTGTGAGGATCAACGGCAAGAAAGCACGTTCATCACCAAATGCCTCCTTTCGTGCTTTCCAGTATCGTACAAGACGTTCCCCTGCCGCCCACACGTTATAGTTGCAAAAGCGCACAAATTGAAGAGGATCTGACTCTGAAGCGACAAGATCTGGAGACCTGGAGAGACCTTCCATGTATTCGAGCTTCTCGCTCATTGGAATGCCTCGGATGTACTGGCATTTTCAATCAGGACGACATTTGTAGAGAAATGAACGATGCAGTCCAACACACATGGCTTACCTCTTCTACATGTTTGCGTGCCCGAGTCCGTAACTCCTCCAGACCCAAGCCGCTGTGGAGTCCATCATCTTGATCCACAGTTGACCCATTGCCATGAGCAGCATCTACTTGTGTCAAATGTGCCAAGGAGGAAGATTCAGAGTCCTCATCTTGATTCATGATGGTGTGTTCCGGTTTTTGTTTGATGCACTCTAGGAGCTAGAATTTGAACGTTTTTCAAAGATATACTCCTAACATAGCTAGAGGAGCAACATATATTTATGTGGTAATTTCCTCTACTTCTTTTTTGGTCCTGTTCTTTGTCTTCTCCATATTATCGAATCGCGACTGCAACCAATACCGGAAGACACAAGAATGCCCAGCAACTAGCTCTACTAGGTAGTAGCAGAGAGGTCTTGATTCTTGATGCGAGATACCAGGCCCTTAGCGGGGGTGTTTCTGAGTTTGAAATTTCTTTGGAAAAACAAATTAATCCCTCTTATCAGGGGGTGGCGAGAAAATCGTACTCCTAAGTAGTAAACTTGCTCGATTGCTAGCTCAAGTTCGTTATTTGCGGGATGAGTCTTCAGATGAGGAGTGAGGCTACCGTATTTTCCGGATTCCTGGACCCCCGGAATGTACATGATTCAGGGCGGGGGGTCCAGGACTCCGGCAATTTTGGAAATTTTTTTTAAGATTCCATTCACACAGTACAATTAACTTAATAGTAAAGTTCATGTTCAACATCGGGGTTGTAGAGAAGGGTTGGTCGCACTAATCCAGTTAGGGGAAAGACCGTGCTTCCAAACGTAGCCTTAACCCTAATAACAATACCCATCATGCTGTATCTCTTGTTTCTCCTCTTCGATTCACTCCCATCTAATGTCAGGCAGTTCGATGGAAAGCTTGGAACGTGAGGAATGTGGGGGTAACCCTAAAACCTGGAAAGAACCTAGTGATAAAAATTTAGGGGGCCATGTACGTTTAAGGGGGGAGGGGGGTCCAGGACTATAGGGGAACCAGGAATCAGGAAAATACGGTAGACAGAGGACAATCAAAACTCAAGACAAGTCTACATCTAAACTTTAAACTTTAAGCGCCTCATAGATCATAGAGAACAGGATCTTTGGGAATAGGCAGTACGCTTTTGGGTCCCGACTTCCGAATGACGAAGGGCTTCCTCCTTCGTCATACTACTTTGCATCTCGCTAGCTTCAAGTTGTTCGTCTCAATCAACAGGATTTAACGACATTCCGCTTGGTTTTGTCAAGCTGACATATTCCCAATTGCCACACAAACCACAACCAGCGGGGCTTAGGGCGTCTACCTGAAACATGCTTCCCACTTGGTAGATCGTCGACAATGGACATCGACAACCCAAGCCCCAGGGACATGATTGGACGGTTGCCTATGGGATGTTGAGTTTTTCGCAACATTCACCTTACGACTACGTCTGCAACGAAGTTCGTACAAAATGGCGCACCGACAGCAATCAAGCAGTGGGCCTACCTAACCTTTGGTAGGGAAATAGAAACACTTTCTACCTTGTACTACTTGCCACGGTGGCATTCGTTTCTCCTTGGATGGCCACGAGGCATCCTGGTGCTCCTTTTCAAAAGGTCGCTATTGAGAGCAGCGAGGAGAAGTACACCCTTTGGAGGTAGCTGGGAGCAGGTTCTCGTGTTATCATCATGTCTTTTCGACGAGGGACATGACAAGAGCCGACCACCTTGGTTGTAGTGTCACAGAGAAGAGGGAAGGGCCCATCCTTTCTGTTTTTCCAGTTGACCTCTCCCACGACTCCAACACAAGCTCTTCGGATTTCCACACTCATACAAGGAAGGCATCGCCAAAGGTTATTGAAGGGTCCATGTTCCATCTTTCAATATGGATAACTGGTAGCATTGGGGGAGTCTTGTTCAAGATGGACACACTGAGCCAATCAATGGCTCCATGAGGGACGTGTGCAGCCTGAAAGAAACACCATCAAACCTACTAGAACTCTTCCCCTACAAGCTCACAGCATGCTGCATTACAATGCAAACCACCTGAAATGTATCCTATGACAAGAGCCACAGGGGGAGAACCTCAGGAGCAGTCAGAGGGGTAATGTCAGACTGGGAGCTACACCAGCGGACACCAATTAGGACAACACCTGTCTAGCTACGTCTGCCCGAACGATTGCACATTACCTGAAGATCAGGCTTGTTCTTGGTGCCACCTGGGGGCGAAACCAGCCAATGTCCAAAGATCTATGGCATAATACTATTCGAAAGCATAGTTCTCCTGGCAAGAAACGAGGAACTTGATGACTATGAAGTGGCACCAACCCTCTTCACACCTTTCGCTCATCGTGGCCAGGAGCGCTCCCAGAGGCTTATTGTGAAGCAGAGGCACAAGCAGTTGAGACCGAGCCTCCATCTGAAACTGGAGGCACGAGGGGAGGATGCTCGGTTGTCTTTATGAGGGGCGAGGCAATGCGTGCATGCTCTCGTTGTAGTCCTTGTTGAAACCAAGCGACTGCTAGCAGGCCAGCGGCACAACCTGCACGATGAGAAACAGAGAGATCGAAGGGTACATGACTATAATTGTCACCCTCCTCCTCCTCTCTTTCCTTCTCCGGGTGATCTTTGGGTAACACTTGCAGGTTTGCAATCTCCGTCCTCGTCTTGCACTGTCATGGCCCCTGCACCCTCCCTCCTCTGGATAATACCATTGGCTTCTTGCACGAATGATTCCAAGCGACTCTGCTCGGCTTTCAACAGACTATGCTTGGCTGCCAACTCATCCCGTTCTTTCTTCAAATCCTCAAATTCTTGCCGCCTCCGATCACGTTTGCGACGAGAGTGAATCACATTACTTGCTCGAAGACGTGTTCGTCTGGACTCGTCATCCATCGGTTGTGAAGAAGTCGAAGTTCCTGTGAATGATGGATGACGGACAAGTGTCGCTCCCTCCTCGTCCAATGCAGGAGCAGCAGTCGGCGACGCACGAGCTGGAGAGGCAGTTCCACGAGGACTTGCTGATTCAGTGTTCATTTCTTGCTGCTCCTTTATCCGTTCGTCTATGGCTCTGTCTCGACACCATCTCGCGAACGAATCAAAAGTCCATGATCCCCCAAAGGTCCCTGGAATCCCCTCTCTCGTTAGACCCATTTCCATGAGTTCTCTCAACAGCTGGCCCTCTTCGCGTTCGAAATGGACTTTTGTATCATCAGGACCAAATCCAAGGTCCATCATATCATTGGTATATGAAGAAATCAAATCTTGCACCTCGTATCGTTTAGAAGGATTCTTTGGCAAACAATTGAGTATATGAATTTTCCACTTCATCGGTAATACATTCTTCATTAGGCTCCATACTTTCCTGGTTGTTTCTTTGTCATAGCCGTGGATTCGTGGTATTGTGAGCAAGATCAGGAGGACAGCTCCATCTGTTTGGGAACTATCGTCTTCTTGAGCCAACAAATGGGCCAAGTAGAACATGCATCGTGCCCTCGTTCCTACCGTATTGCCGGTCTGTATAGCTTGTCGACGATCGTAGAAGGCCACTTGAAGACCCGTGGTTGTCTTGGGCAACAAGGCAGGGAAGCCACCCTTTAGCTGCAAGACATCGCTGTTGGTCAAAGCTCCCGTTCCTGTCAGCTTCATGGGCAAAAAGGCTCGATCCTCTCCAAAGAGCTTTTGTCGCTCGTTCCAGTAAAGAAGAAGACGACGAGCAGCCGGCTCTATGCTGTAATCGCAACACCGAACGAAATGCATTGGATCCGTCTCAGTGGCTACTAGGTCTGGAGCTCGAGAAACTGCTTCGAGGTAACCAAGCTTCTCATCTTGTGGAATAGTTTGAATAAACTACAAATATAGTGAGAAAAGCAGACAAAGCAAGAAGTCGTGCAGCATACTACCGCAGACTTGCGATCATCTCTCTCAGAGACACCTTTGAACAGTTGACGTACCTCGACGACATTCTGGCGAGCCCTCGTTCGAAGCTCCTCCAGAACGTCCAAAAGATGTGCACGGCTAAAACCGTGGACTATCGACGGTTCCTCCAAGTTCGCTCTGGATGACTCAGAAGGCTCACTATCGTCCTCAGAAGAAGCAGCAGTCCAATTATCCTCTTCCGACAACGCTTGCTCTGTATTCATGCTTGGATTCGCATTTACATGGCAATTGCTACAAGTCTACAGACTCTCAAGTGGTAACGAGACTTTCACAGACCCAACAATCCCCAAGTTCCCGAACTGCGACCTTTACTCCCCTGGTTGGAAATAATAGGAACAGATCTCCGTTTTGTTCTCTGATCGCTCCCCTTCAGGCTTTTATCCTGTGCTGGACTCCGAACAGGAAAATCTAGATGTCTTCGTCGTTCGTGGTTTTTCTGTGGAAAATCTGGGAATGGAGGCGAAAGGCAGAACTTCCGACTCCGACTCCTTCTTGACTTCTTGGCACTTTGCACTTCTTTTGACTCATCACTCATTACGTCGGTAGTCGGCGGTGGTCCATAATCCATACAACAATTAACAATTAGAATTATATCGATAATTGAAATAAGGACCGCTTGGGCACAAACACGAACTACGAACTCGACTACGGAACTTGGGGAACCCATCGTAACTTTCATTTAATACGACACTTTTACTCCTCAGAGTCATCACTCCCAATCGGCGGTCGGTCGACGGCGGCTTGCGAGGACAAGAGGAGTATTTGCTATGGTGTCTACCTGTTCTGTGTTCGGACTCAAGATTCCAGTCGCTCGTAAGTCACCTTCGTACGATGGACTGACTGTGAGGTTGGGATTGATTCTTGAACTTTTGAATTTTGAATCATTGTTGGGAAAGAGTCGCGGTGGACACGCACGAGACAACGACGGCGACCATCTCCAAGAGCACGCCGACCGCCATTGGAAGACCTTTTGTTGAGAGAGAGTGGCACGTTGGGCATCGATACACGAAGAAAAGACTGCAAAAATGGTAGGTTCTCTGAGGGTATGACGTCCTATTGCCGTGGAAGGTCGCGATCTCCGGTTCGCGAGAATGCTTGGAGAGATTCCAGCACCAATCTGGAATCTGTCGGCTGCTGTAATCCATCCGACCGCGTTGCTGTCCCCATTGGATGGGATGGCTTTGCTTTGGTTCTTTTGATTAAACTCTCAATATCGGTCGAGTATAATGTGCTTCAATTAGGTTCAGTTTCAAGAGGCATACACAGGAATCCATCGAGATATCACTTGCATTTGCCGCCTTTGATTTGTTGTTGTTTGTGGATGTATCGGCTAACTCTTTGCCATCTCTTTCTAAATTGCTTTATTCGGGTTTCTCTTGCTGAAACTTGTGTTGAAATTGATTCTCAATGACAATCGATGGACGTTCTTCTTTTAAATTGATTGTGACTGTTGATGGATGATTGTTTCCAGGCGGAAGAACAAGAAGTCGTTGATCCCATGCCCAAAATTCGTGAGGATTGTATGCAAACGGCATGTCCCAAATACAAGACCGATTATTACAAGTGCGTCGATCGTATTACCAAGAACAAGCAAGGAGACTGTGAAACCTGGTACTGGGACTGGATTCATTGCGCCGACAAATGCCTAGCACCAAAACTCTTCAAACTCACCAAGGAGTAAACAAGGACAATGCATTTTGTTCGAGCTATACACTGTAGCATGACAAAACATCGTTCTGAAGGATATCACACTGAAGGGACGAAGCCTTGTCGTTGCGTCCCCCCCTATTTTAAAGAAATAATTCTATTTTCTCTAAGCGCAATGAATTTTCTCCCATTTTCTGTGCCATCTGTATTCGTCGAATGATTTAACTTCCAGCTATCATGAATACGATCGGATTGTACAGATGCGTCAACTCATTGGCGACAAGTCCGTAACCTAACTTGCGTCGTTACGAACGAAGAAACTTGTCACGATGCAACGGTCAGACTCGACCATTCAGTACACGTCCCAAACATTTCAGTGTCAGGTAATCCGTCCATGTTCTTGTGAGAAAGTGATTTCGACTTTCGCATATTCGAATTTTCCTTCACCTTTCCCCCGAGAGGTGTACGTCGGCCATGAATCCTATTCCTCACAAATCCTCGTGTTCTTCGGGCTCCCCAGACAGTGCGGTACGAAATCGACGCCTTTGGGGTCGTTGATGCCGTCTACGAGTTCCTCCGCCATGCTCTACTGGTTTATGTACAATCTTGACATGTGGTCGATCCGTTTCTTCTGCTGGACGTGAGGCCGAGCCCGCACGAAAGTGATTGCTGCCTCCACGTTCATTCTTATTCGACGTGGATGATGAGCCTCCACCATTCGCACCTCCTCCTCCTCCGCCACCACGAACAGTATGTGTAGGTGTGTCATCATTCTCTTCTTCCTCCTCCTCTGGATGAAATAAAAACTCATAAATATCATCGTCCCATGTATCATATTGACGGCAACAGGCTTCTCCACAATCTCGAAGCACCGCACGCAGTTGTTGGACCGTGCTTTCCAGTGTTTCTAGTTGATCATGGGCGCGATCCAGCTTGTGCTGCAAATGGGAAGCCCGTTCTTCCCATTCTTGCGCAGCGAGTCGGTATTCTTCTGCCGATGGGCAAGCTGGTACCATTGGATGCATAAATCCATATACGGCCACCATGACGTGGTCACATTCATCGCTATACCAAAAGGTGACTTCTTGTCCTTTCTCCAAATCACAACTGGCAACAATCTCAAAGGAATGTAAGGCTCGATTGTAATGCCCCTTGGTACAGGGAGGACCAAAGTTCAACAAGTCCGCCACAGGAGCCAGAAAGGAATGACGAAATGGAGCGACTGGAGCCGTCGGCTCGTGTGTCGCCTTGTTGTTGTTGTTGCTGTTGTTGTCATTGGAGGCGGATCGCCGGTCGTTCTTTTCCTCCTGATGGTTGGTTGGATTTCGTTCGTCCAGTTCATATTGTTCATCTTGTCGTTGGACGGTCCATTCATCGGTAGGGGTACTGGCGGGTGGCAACTGATCGCCATACATGGGTGAATTGGCCATGGAATGTTCCAAATCTTCAATGGGCAACTGCCAATGACGCGTATTGACCATGGCAAAGGCCCATTGAAACTTGGCAAAGGAAAAGGGTGCATCATCGTCGTCCTTGTTGTCGTTGCTGGGAGCACCAAAGACGTCTGGATTGGACGATATGAGTGGGACCGCAATGGTTTCGTACATATCAACGAGTTCCCGTTGCACTCCTCGGGCCACGGTTCGGATTCCTTCCGATACTTGACTTCGCAATTGTTCTTCGGTCCACAAAAAGGGAAATCGATCGGTTGGTTGTTCCTGTAAGATATCCAGGTACGGTCTCATGGGCGAGGCGGCACCCAACCGTAAATGATGCAACAAGGCCAAGGCCAACAAGGGCAACTCGACCCAAAAGAGCGAGGAGGAGGACGACGAATCGGAACCCTGGCCTTCGGTTTCGTCTCCTCCTTCATTGGGGTGGTTTACTTCCATTTGTGGATCCAAGGGTTGGATGGTCCATCCATAGTGTCGTCGTGCTTCTGGTCCCATGACTGTCGACAAGACGGGATCTTGATCAATCGTCGTGGCGACACTGAGCAAGGCATGGAGTGGAATTCGTATCACGACTTCTCCACTGGTAATGTTGCGACTGGCGGCCAATCCTCGCACCGGTACCTTGGGGAATTGTTCCACGTTGGCCACGACGGCATCGACATCGTCGTGCCAATCTTCGTCTGGCAAGGCTTTCATGTAATCCAAATACTCAAAGGTTTGAATTTCCAGCAAGGTTTCAATTCCCAAGACTTGTCGACACCACGTCCAAAATAAAGTATATCGTTCTTGACGTTTCTTTTCTTCTTCTAGTTTTCGCCGTTTTGCGGTTTCTTGGTCATTGTTGTTGCGGTTCTCAGCCTGTTGGGCCGTATCGCCACCTTCGATTGACGATGACACACGGTCCGCCACGCCCACTGTACTGGAATTTTCCTGCGTTGTTTTGGGAGAAATTTCAGATGGACTTGACGGTGGCAGCGGATCTTGTGGTGGTGGTTGTCGGTCCGTGGAAGTTGTCACAGACGAATAAGGTGGGTCGATGGTATTTGGTGGTGGGTCCGCGCCTTCCCGTTGTATGATGGTATTCGTAGTGGAACCGTCATCTGGAACAGAGTCAATCTTGGACGACGAGTTTGTGGTTCCAGAAGCGTCCTCCGTGCGAATTGGTGCTGCTGATTCATCGTTGTCTCCTCCGACAAACGACAACGGGGTACGAGGGACTTTTTCTTCCGCTGCTGTCGTTTGACGATTCGTTGTGGTGGTCGAGGAGGAGGAGGATGGCGGTTGTTGTTTCATTCTATGATTGCCGGTCGCTTGAGAAGAAGGAGGAGGATTGTTGTGGTTCGTGCGCAAGGGTGTCGGTCGTGTTGGCAGAACAATGCTAGGCCCCGAAGCTCGTTTCCATTGCTGCTCGACGGTTGGGTGGTTGTTGTGGTTGTTGTGCATTGCAAGAGGGGCTTTGTTGGTAGACAAGGGTTGTGGCCTTGTTGTTGTTGCTTCTTCGTTTTCGGTACGGTGGTTGGTGTTGGATTCGGCAGCCACTCGCACCACCCCGTCCATGCACAAAGAACAATACGAAATCAACAGTAGGAACCAAATGCGCATCCTCCAAGGAGGACGAGATGGATACACAATGGAGGAGGTCTTGCATCGGCGCCGCCAGCCGATATACCGAGAGGAACAGCAGGTCGTTCGTTTGGATGGATGATTCATTGGAACATGCCTCGTCCAATTGGGGACACTCGGCGCTGGCTGTCGTCGTGTCGTCGTTCCATCCTCCATGTCTCTGGAACCGTTTGCGGATGGTTCATGGTTGTTCGCACCGTCGCATTGTCGCAGCCAATGGGCGTTGATGCTGCAGGTCGGTGTCGCAATCATTCGTCGTCTACGACGACTCGCCACGAGTTTTGCAAGATTTG
Source organism: Epithemia pelagica (assembly GCA_946965045.2). Taxonomy (NCBI): domain Eukaryota; phylum Bacillariophyta; class Bacillariophyceae; order Surirellales; family Surirellaceae; genus Epithemia; species Epithemia pelagica. The sequence continues at coordinate 301,286 of OX337235.1, read as the reverse complement.
GTTCGTTTGGAACATTCATATCCTTTGACCTAGATCGCTTCCGTTTACGGTTCCCGAACGTGGTACCAAAGGAACCATGAATTTCATTGGTGTTGCAATTCCGGATCAGTGGTCGGCTAGTGTTTGCCGATGTTGTTGTTGTTGTTGTTATTGTCATGATATTCAACCTTTCGGCTCTTGTTAGGACGCTCCTCCTCTTTGGAAGCAGCGAACTTGTGGTTTTGCAGTCCTTGGGACGGTCCACCAATCGTGAAGGGCAGTGGGGGAAGCTGGATGGTTCTTGGACAGACACTGTAGGAATACGAGCTTTAGTCATGGGTAGTGTTGGATCACAAAATTACAGCGAATCTTTTGGACGACAACGACGAATGCCACAACTACAGACGCGTCCACAATGGGAACTGCTGATGATTGGAGGAACTTGGAGAGAGAGAGAGAATAGGAACAGCAATCGTAGGTAGTCGTCGTGGTCGTCTCGAAACAGAGAGAGAGAGATGGGGTTGCACGGTTGCACCGTCCCCTCTATCGATCATCGTGGTGAATGCATCGCATATGGCATGCATTTTTTGTGCGTTCCGTCTTTCCGCCACCTTTGGGTGGATCATGATCCGTCGTTGCGCATACACGTGGAGAAAGGAACAACGAAGGAACGTGTAGTCCCTCTTCTATCTCTCTATCTGTGAGCTACTCTTATATTATTATGCTCCATCGCCGTATACGTGGATGTATCATGAGCGTTGGTGGACTTGGGAATCTCACATGGCTGCTGGGTTTCTGGTGACGCTACCAACAACAACAACACGAATGGATCCAAAAGCCAAACGTCTTTCTTTGATAGTAAGAGTCGGTATCCGAAAGTAATCTCTACTGTAATACGTATATATCCAAAGGAGATGCACCGTCAGTTTCGTTTCATTCTGCTGCAAACCAATGATCATGAAGGTAGAATAGTATAATAGATAGATGGATCTAGAACTGAACACGGGGAGATTGGATTCCTTGTGACTTGTCGTCCACAACGAAACAAAACTATTAAAAAAAACACACACACACAATATACAAAATAGGAGAGAGGACCACCACCACTGCCGAGGCATCCCTTGGTGGGGTGGTTTGTTTTTAGGGATGGACCGTGTGTCGGATTCCGGTCGCCGAACCTGTCCAAGGAATCGTCGTAGTGGTGGATCGTCGGGGTTGCTGCTGCTGCTGCTGCTTCTTCTTCTTTTGGGTGGTCGTCCTCCTTCTCCTAGTAGAAGAGGACGAGGATGGCGTTTTCCATTGCAAGTGATATTTCAATGGCGACGACACGGACGAACCGGTCGTATTTGATGTTTTTGGGGTGCGGTGGCGATGCAGCGTTGTTGATGATGATGATGATGCCCGAGGACTGGCAATTTGCAGCAAGGAGGGGGGCGACAAGGATAGTTGGGGAAAGGGAAGGGTCGGATAGTCTGGGAGGAGCCAATTTAAATCATTGTTGGGATCATCGTCGTCTTCTTCCAACAAGTCACTGTAATCATCCTCTTCGTCTTGTTTGGAATCGTCTTGATAGTAGTCGTCCTCGTCCTCGTCCTCGTCTTGCATATGGTGAGACTCGGGATACTGGTCGTTGTACTCCTCCTCCTCTTCTTCTTGTTCGTCTTGAAACAGTTGTGGAAGCAAGTCCACGACCGGCACTCCATTCAGGTTCTTGGTGGTGGGCATCGTGCTGCGAAACTGATGTGGTGAATGAATCCACGAGGACGACCGTAGTTCTCCTCCTTCTTCTTGTCCTCCTATTAGTGATGGATGTGATTGGGATGGTTGTGCTTGTTCGGGGGGATCCCATTTGGCTTGTTTGCGCGGGGGCAACTGAAGGGCCAGGGGATCGAGGGGACCCTTGGTTTCGGTCCAATAGGGCGAGGATCGCTTGGGACACGCCGAACCACCACTGCTAGTATTGGGAGCCTCCCATCCACAACAATAGGCGGCGTGGGCGGCACTGGGTGGTTCGGCGACCCCCGTGGAAGCCGACGAGACGGAGGAGGACGACGACATGGGTACAACATCAGTAGTCGTGGACGAAAAACAGTGGTGCCGTTCCACTCGCATGGGACGAAAGACCGAATCCGCATGTCGCTGATGTGGCTGTGGTTGCCGCGAGGAGGAAAAAGGCGAGTTGGATCGTGAACCATGTTCGTGCCGGCGGGACGAAAACAAGAAATCGTCTCGACATTGACTTTGCTGAGATTCATCGTCGTCATCTTCGTCATCATGCAAAATGTGATGATGGGGACATTCTTGTGGATGACAACACGAGGAACCCGCCATGGACAGAATGAATTCATGACAAGAAAGAGGCATGGTGGCCAACTCCATCAAGGACATGGAGGAGGAGGAGGAGGAAGGATGATACGGATTGCTTCGGCTGGAACTGCTGCTGCTGCGTCGTTTCCAAGACGAGCCCACTGTTGGTTTCGTGGCGCCACCATGTTCTGGATGCTGGATCATGGAGTGGAGATTCAGAGTGGTTGCCATGGACAAGAGAGAGGGAGACTGCTGGGCCTGGACGACTCGTTTCGATGCCATGCTCGTGTCCACATACGGACGATTGTTTCGAGAGGTGGCGCCAAGGGAGGAGGACGAGGATGGTGACATGAGGATGATGATGATGATGATGATGATGGGTTTGTGATGGTATTAGAATGAGAGAGAGATGAGAGAGTCCTTTTCGTGAGACAACATCTTGTGGGAGGAATCGGTGTGCACCACAAGACTACAGTCGCACCGCCCTGTGAATGTGGGATTTCGACACGTCCCAACGTATCATTTTCAATCCACAAGCTCTCGCATACAAGGGGCAGGTGTTAGAACTATTGTGCCTGGCCACGCTCGAGTCCGCCCGTCAGCCAATAAGGCACAATTCCAGGCACGCGTTGTTGGGTCGACTTAAGACGACAAACATTCGATTTTCAACGGCTCCACACGACTGTCCGGCTCGACGGTCGCAGGACGATTCCTGTTTTCGGACGGACAGCGAGCAAGGAGTGCTCCTCCTCTGTCAGTCGCGTAGAACAAACTGACGAGAAGAAGGAGAACGACACACACACACACCAAAAGACGATTGATTGGCTCATAAAAAAGAAACCCTGTGTGTGTTCTATCCGACGAGAGCCATTCGGAAGAATGGAACGATGAAGCTATATGCGAATAAAGTAATACGTACAGGAGGCCGTTCCAACGAGAGGACTACACGAATTGACGTTTTTTCTAGCAGAGAGTGTTTTATACGGTCGGGTGGAAGGCTACCCAAAAGGAGCACGTCGCGTTGGTTCGTTTCCTTCCCAGTCCATGATGCGAACTGACAATGGCAATCCTGACAATAATGATATGATTCCTGTTCAACTACTACTACTACAAGGATCCACAGTCGACCAGTTCGTGTGGATAGGGAGTAGGGAGGGAGGCTAGCAGTTTGTCAAACAAAATGTCGTCATCCTCATTCTCATCATTGTCTTCGTCCTGATGATTGGCAAATGCGTCATTGTGAATTGGTGTCGACCAACAGTCTCGAAACGGAGTGGGTTCCAACTCGGACCAATCCAACCCCCACACGTCTTGTCGTGGTTGTGATTGTGGTTGTGGTTGTGGTGTCGTTCGAAAGGATTGAAAATGGCTGCCAAGAACTGTCGTTGTTGTCGTCCTGGAACAAGAAGAAGAAAAGGATGATTCCAAGGGCAGACACTGGTCGCAGCCAAACACGTTGCTGCTGCTCCACGAAGGAACGGGCAACTCTGGTTCGAGTGCAGTCTTGATTGTGGTTGTTGTTGCTCTTTCTGGGCGGTAGTCCTGATGGGCGACAACCTTGCGTCGTTTGGGGGACACGGTTGTCGCTACTGATGCTGTTGCTGCTGCTTGGGCGAGGGAATCCAGATATGTCGCATCTCGTTTGTTGCGACTGCTGCTGCTCTGGTTTTCAGTAACCTGTTGTTGTGGTGGTTGTTCTTGTTGTTTGGCTTGTTCTTGTGCCACGGCTTCCCGAATGGCATGACCGGCCTTTTCGCGACAAGACAATTCTCCCAATTCCCACCATGTTCCATTGCGATCTTGCTTGACAAAGCGACCGCCACAATCCTGGTCGTCGTCATTGTGGTTGCCTTCCCGAATGACATCGACAATGGTGGACAAGACGGCCGCCTTTTCGACCCGCGAGGCAGCCTTGATGTAGTCCGGAACAAATTGACGAACAATTCGTCGAAAGCGTTGATTGCCGGTACGGTTGCAATTGGCCCGACCACGACCACACACGACATCACTGTCCGTGACTTGGTAGTCGGCCGATAGCCGTGTCGGTTCATTATTGTGAGGAAGAACAGGACTAATACCTTGCGGAAGGACCATGGTGTGATATCTGGACAACAAGTCGACGCCCGTACTCTTGGGTCCTTGGTGTAACGACGACGACGACGACGAGGGCGACGATACGCCGATACTCTCTTGCGATTCGGATGCTTCTACCGTTCCTTGGGTCGCAATGGGTTGAATGCAAGATTGGTCATGTTGTTGGTTGATTTGAGTTGTTGTTGTGGTTGTAATTTTGTGAGATCATGACCGCGTCGTCCAAAACACCAGCGCCATCCTCATTTTCTTTGTTTCCCTAGGTTGGAATGAAATTCAATCGTTCATGAAAAAGTGTGAATGGATTCGCGTGTTTTTCTGTATTATTTCTGTGAGTTGTCGTCCACTTCCGAAATGACTCCGTGGCAGATGTAATTCGTTACTTACTATGTATTATAAGCTAACTTTGTCGAGATGCGACACAGAGTCGTGGGTCCAACCTCATCGCTTCGGTCTATTGCTAGCTAATTATTTCGATCTGCTGGGACTCCCTCGAAAAGCTTTTGAACGGCTAAAATTCTCGACGAGTCAGGACTGCATAGCCAAACTTGTTAAATCATTGGGTCATTCCAGGGAATGCGACAGAAACAGGCGTGCTTCGAGGACATGGTCGAGACACGAGACTCAACCAAAGCTACCGCTGCTATGCATGATGATGTGTATGCCTTCGTTTCATCATCATGAATATCAGGCCACAGCAACGACAACGTTCGTTCTCCTAGTAGAGAGGTGCCTACCTCGTAGTTCATGGAACGTTGTATGGCTTGTCTCTCTTTGGAACTACGAACAGAATGACTGGCCGAACAGGAGCGAAGCAAAAACGCTTGGCCGAATAAGTGACTCTGCATGAAACTATCAAGACGACTTCTTCACCACCAGTTCGATGCCCAATAATATACTCTAGAGTAGGATACCAAACAAAGTGGATCGATTCCAAACCAGGCGGATCCTATGGATGTTGCCTTGTATTTGGGACTCGAGCGTGTTGATACGTGGTCATAGAGTAGCTACTAGAGTAATGGAATGAATGGTTGCCTCCAGGATGGACCCAAGTGACGGCTCCAAAAGGGGAATCGAAACGAAACATCGACTTTTTAACTTAACTTGTGCCTTGACATCCGAACGCGTTATTCTTATACCAACCACAGTGTTGTTTCCATGCCCAGTAGTAGAATGGCACACACGGCCGAGGCCATGGCGAGATGCAACGCAACACCTCCATGTTGTATACGGGGCGGCGGCCTAGCATCACTGGAGGTCAAGGAAGCGGCCGAACTGCCCAAATTGTTGAATCGGGATTGGGCATCCGTCACGACCCCTTGTGCCGCAGTCGTCAAGAGACGGTCTTCCAATTCCACCGCTATCAAGGTAGGGTTTTCCTGCCAATACAAGGCGGCCAAACCGGCAATGTGGGCGGACGCCATGGACGTTCCCGAAATAACCCTGGTGGCCGTGTCGGAAGTGGACCAGGCCGAAGCAATGTCCCTGTCCAACACACACAGAAGACACACAAACACAAGAGGGAGAGAGAGAGGGGGAGAAGAAAGGAAATATAACAATCCAAAAGAATACGTTCCGTGAGACATCTGGATGAAACACACAGACAACATGCATAATCTGTGGCCAGTTCGTACCGTCCGGGTGCAAAGAGGTCGACACAAATTCCAAAATTGGAAAAACCGGATCGGGAATCGTCGGGATCGGTCGACCCGACGATAATGACATTGTCGGAAAATTCGGGTGAAAAAATGCAGGCATTTTGATTCGAATTGCCCGCCGCCACGACACTCACGACATTGGACACCATCTTGGCATATAAAATGGCCCAGTCCAAGGCTCGCGATTGTCCCGTGCCGCCCAAACTGAGATTTATCACGGACCGTCTCGTGTCGCGATTGGCGTAGGCTTGACGGGCTACCCAATCAATGGCATCGACAATGTCGTCCGTTCGACCGGATCCATCCGAACCCAAGACTTTGACGGCAATGACATGAGCGTCCTTGGCGACCCCAAAGTCCTTGCCGGCAACGGTACCGGCCACATGAGTGCCATGACCATGGGGATCGTTGCAGGGATCGTCATCGCCCCAGACAAAGCTTGCGCCACATTGAGCGCGATCTCGGTCAAATTGCTCGTGCGTGACACGAATGCCGGTATCCAAAATGTAGACATCGACGCCCGATCCGGTATAATCGTACAGATAGTGTCCATTCAAGGGCAAGTCCAATTGATCAATCCGATCCAATCCCCATGACGCCGCATATGTATTATCCGTATCGGAATCTTGTGCGGAGAGGATTTGTACTTCTTCCATATACAGAACATCTTCATTGTTGAGAATGCGTTCCAAGACACCATCCTTGCTACTTCGCGTCAGATTGCTTTGCAGACGAAAGGAAAATCCTATATCGTTTGCCGAAAGAAAGAGAGAGAGAAAAAGACAAGGAATCAGAACAAACCAACCAACCAACGGAACCACTGTAGATATAGGGTGTCGTCATTACACGAATGGATGGGCCGAGAATCGAACGAACGTACCTCGCATGGCCCAATCGTACACGTCCAGGACATTTCCATCGTTTGCCGGAACCAGAGATGTCGCTTCTTGTGCCGTATCGACAGGAGTCAAGGCACTGAGATCCGCGGAGGATCTTAAGCCTTCCAACTATAATAAAATCAACGAGTATAGATGGATTGGAGCAACAGAAAAGAGCAAGAGCAACCGCGTGTGAGAATCGATTTCCATGCCCAACAGAAAGAAAACGACAATCGTTTTTATGGCAATCTCGTTGGATTCTAGTGTGTCTCGTGAACTAGCATCGTTTGGTGTAGTGTTCGTTTCGTTCGTTTGGTGAAACACAAGTGTGTCCGGACAACGACAACGACTACGACTTACAAATGGATCGGGTCGCAAGACGACAATGTAGGAATCTTCCACAATGGTACCAATGCCTTTGCGATATTTCGGATGATCGTCCAATTGCGTTCCAACCGCGTCCACTGTAGTTGTTGTCAGTATCATCATGGTCATCATGGCCAACAACAACAAGGCTCGTTGTCCTACCAACGCTCTACTGGACACCACCATGATTGGATGTATCTATCGATCCAGTGTCTCGCCAATCGCACTGCGAGAAAATCGACTGTTGGTTTGCTTGCTTTTGTGGCAAGAAAACGTGGATGGATTCCAAGTGTGTGTGTCCGTTTGGGCAAGAAGAGGATCACACGACAAGAAGAGCAAGAAGAGATGCCAGATGCAAGATGCAAAGATCCACTTCGGCTCCACTTACAAAGAAAAGAATTGTTTCGGAGATACGGAGATTGCTCGAGACTTAACACTTGACACAAGGGTAGACTTTTGCCGGAACATGGAATGAAGCCATCCAGATGGCATCTTGCACAGCGAGGATTACACGACAAGAAGAGCAAGAAGAGATGCCAGATGCAACACACAAAGATCCACTTTGGCTCCACTTGAATGAGGGGTTGCCACACACCCAAGCCCACGTGCAATTGCAGTTGCCGGTGCACATTGCGGAATTTACCGATTTTTATGCCAGTCGGTCTCATGCCACCAATGTTGGTACCATGTTTCGGGGCAAGGATCGGGCCTTGCAACCCAATTGGTTGCATTTGCCCGTGGGATATCATAATCGAGCCAGTACGGTTCAGGTATCCAATCATGGCTTGCATCGACCCTGTGGACAAATTGGCCAGACCCAATGACTCGGACGAATCCCGTTCCAAACTCCCACCAAACGAATCTCGCACGATCGCTTCCTATTTGATACTCCGAAGCTTAACGCCATTCGTAAGCGAGTAGCGTATAGCTGCCTCCCATATAAGCGAGACAGCTATACGCTACTCGCTTAACTTCGACTTTCATTAACTTCATCAAAAACCAAAGTCTGTCAAATCTGACTTCTTCGTTGGAAAGATCTTGAAATTCTGAATAACTTTCATATATGATAGTCTACAGTAAATACTCAGTCATTAGCGTAATATTTCGCTTTGAAAAATTGACGATTTTCCTCATTTTCGTTCATTTCGATCATCCTTCGCCCATGGCCCAACTTTGTTCTCTTATACATATCTACCATTTGGGCCAATCGTTGCAGGATTCTCCATTCCGAGGGTCCATATAGTGAAGAAGACGTCCACGAAAGGCAATGTCGTCTGCAGTTGTACCTACGGAGAACGACGACCACGAGTCCTAACAGCCGAATTCGTCGCAGTCACTCCTCGATGAAGATACTGATCAACCCGTCGCACCTCAAGCCCATACCTATCCAGATTCTGACCAACCTATTGGTAGAGATCATCACCAACCTCATGTTGACAATGATCAAGATGATGCTGTCGCTATTTCTGCATCACCACAACCAATAGCGAATGCGGATGGCGAGCCACCCGTCGATGCTGAGCGACCTGTTCCACCTCCACCTCCACACCCAGTCGGAAATATTGCACAAGGACAAGAAACAAATACCGAGACACAAGAACTATTATCCGAAGGGGAAAGTCTTCCGGCCCATTTGCCCGGACGAGTTCAATCCACTAAGCCACGTTCCCGATTTAGCTACTCGAAACGGTATCTCGTCTCACCTGACAATTTTTGGATTCATCCAAACTTCCACGAGGAATTTTGTCGTCGTTTTCGTCCCAACCCTACAAACCGTCCTATAAATCTCGTTGGGAAAATTGCAGAGTGTCCTACGAAGAAGAATGGAAATGTATATTCCATTATATGGGACAATTCAACACTCTCATCTCTCAAGGTTCCACAGAATTGGATCAAATCTCAGTTCACCTCCAACTCTACAGTAAAGGAGAAACTTTGTCTATGTATTCAAGAGTACAACCCAAATCAACATGGCCGGGGAAACCAACCATCTCAAACTCAACAATCGCAACAAGCAAGCCAGTTGCAAACGCACCAACCAAACCAAACTTCTGTGGTGGTGACTCAACAGAACAATTCTATGAACAACAACAATGCACAACCTCCTGTTGTTCAGCGTCGCGGATCAACACAACAGCCTCCACCTCCTTCCACAGCAGAGCGCGAACGACACCGAGCCGCCATCAGGAATGTTCCGGAATCTTCTCTTAGACGCTCGCCTTGCCGTCATTCTCGTCGCAGCTCAACATCCAACCCGCCATCCACTCAAGAGAGAGCACAAGGGCGGGCAGCTCTAATGACTGCTCCCAACGGCGGCCCTTCTCCGTCAGAAAATGGGATTGATGAAAACAATGATACTCCAACCACCCAAGTTCCAACCCGTCTTTTCGGCAGTACAAGTACTTCTGTCTCTACAAGAGCTACGGCAGCTGCACGGCGACAGCGTCGACAGCAAGAAAACACAGAAGACGATGCATGAGAGAATGGGGAAGATTCTTCGTCTGACAAGGATGACAATGGTGGGTATGAACTGGATTTCAATGCCACAGTTGATAGGAATGTCGATCCCTTAGATGACTACGACGACAATGATGACAATAATGAAGACGAAGAAAATGTTGTCCAAGACGACGACTCGGAATCAGCAGACGACGACGATGATCCCAACAATTCAACAAATCTGAAAGTGCTCATAGACAATCTACAATGGCACTACCGGACCGTTGATCAGTCAGACAGTGTTTTTGACTGGGTGGGACAAGAACGACACCATCGATCAATGTTTCAAGGAAGTGATGGGTTGAAGGCCGGTGTTGCAAATTCGTTCAATACTCCCTTTGATTGTTTGCGCAGTGTTGGTGGACTTTCGAAGTCTCTGATTTCGGACATGGCAGCAGCAACCAATCGTTACTTCCATCAAAAAATCCGTCCTAAGCTCATGGGTCGGCGTGGTTATTTTCACTCACAGAAGTGGAAGGATGTCACTATCCAAGAAATGACAAGGTTTCTTGGTATCATCTTGATGATGTCGTTGAGACCACTCGACAGTGGTGGTTATGCATCCTATTTCAACGCCTCCAATCGAATGTACAGTCTTGGCACTGCCATCCCATCGGTAGAAATTCTCGACAGTACCGGCTGGGCATCAAAGTACATGCGTTTGGCTAGATTTCGCCAAATAAGGGGAGCCTTCCATCCCGAATCAAAGGGCGCCGCACGTTGGGGGGGGGGGACAAATGCTACCAGTTGCGTAAACTTATACAGGCAGTCAATGCAGCTTCGAAGAGGTCTTTTATCATTCCTCAAGATCTTTCGTTTGATGAAGGTGGAATTGGTTGTCGGTCTAGATACTGTCCAGTGCATCAGTACAACAAGGACAAACCTGCCAAATTCCGAGTTGATTTCTTTATTTTGGCGTCGTCTACAAGTTACGCCATTTTACACATGGATGTGTATCAAGGCAAAAATGCCACAAACTCCTACATCAGGCATGAAGCACGCCGCCTTCCTACTACGATGAAGGCTGTTGTTAACGCTTGCTATGCGTTGGAGCTAAACAAGGAGACCAATGGCTTCAGGCATTTGTCTATGGACAATAGATATGCGGCACCACAACTTCTCGTGATACTACGAGATCGCCTCAAAGTTCTTGCCACCGGAACAGTACGAGTCAACAGGTAATCCGTCACAACTCTTTTTTGCTACATTTTTAGAGATGGTTGATTGCTTGTTGGCCACTTTCTTCTCTTCTGTAGCACTCTCTTCATTTTGTTAGTCTCATTCATTGTTCCTGTCGACGACTGAATGCCTATTTGGTTGTGTCGGATACACAAACACCGTACAAATAAGCCATCCGTCATCTTTCCATTACTCCAACTATTCAATATTATCAAGATCAGTCTAGTCCAAGTCTCTATGGATAACAGAGTCGACAGGATTTGCTCAGAGCCGTGGTTTGGGTGTATTTTCGAGGGTGTTGCTGAGGGTCATGGTTGTTGAATGGGGACATAAGCTGCAACGAAGCAAGAAATGCTCTGGAAGATTAAAAGGTCCACTATTATCCTACATGGGAAAGAAACAAGCTAGTCCTAACAAGCGGCATGCTAGAAAGAAACTCGAAAGAATACGGACTCCGGGGGCCGAAAAATTCCCCCACGATATCCCGTGTTTCACGTTCGTGAGACTTCCGGCCCTACGAGATTCATGACTCCATTCATTTTCTCAAAGTAAAATGAATTGCCCCTCATCATCCACAAGACGTTCACGCGTAACTCGTACCGATGAACCTTTTCACCATGACGAGGCGCTTACCCTTCCTGTGCGAGTAGTAAACAACAATCATACAAGTGCAAAATATACAACCCACTTATTAATTATAAGCCTATATTATGTAGTCACCACCACCACTGCTTGTTGTCATGGGTATAGGTGATGGTTTCACTTGGAGTTGGTTGTTGCATTTGTTGTCGTTGTCGCGGCACAGGATTGTCTCGTTCTGCCGAAACAAGGCGTTGATCGTTGTGTTTGTTGTAGAACTGTGGAACTGAAAGAACCAGAGATGGAGAGCAGTTGATTGTTGCTTTTGGTGCCATTGTCATTGTCGTGGCCCCGGATTGTTTGGTTCGGCCAAAACGATGAGTTGATTGTTGCGATGGGGGCATGCATGCTACGCGAGGCCAAAACCAGTTGGTTGTGTGGTTGGTGGTATCTGTTGTCATGTTTGTGGGTGTCGTATCATCATTACCATCCGATGGCTCGCTCGTTGTGGCTGTTGGTTTTGTCGTCAAGATCCTCCCGCTTTTGATTGTTGCATTGGATGTTGTTGTCGTTGTGGCCAAAACGAGGAGTGGATTGTTGCATTTAGGTTTTGTTGGAGGTCTAGAGTAGTTGAATGGTGCATTGGTGCCATTGTCTTGTACCATCCAATGGAATGGTCGTGGTGGATGTTGGTTTTGTGGTCGTGGGCTTCACGTCGTTGGGAAACAATGGTTCACTTCGCGTCCAACTCGTCGTGTGGTGCCACAAATCAGTCGCTGTCTTTGTTGTGGTTGAGGTTGTTGCGGTTGTTGCAGCCGTGATGATGGACTCGACCCTTCACTTCCACAAGGTGGCCGGTTGTTGCTGGGTTCTTGTGGTCTCGTAACATTGAGAGACAGTCTGTTGTTGGTGTTGTCGTTGTTGCGGCCGACTGTTTTGTTCAGACGAGAATCCTCCAGTTGATTGCCGTGTTTCCTTGCCGCTGCTCTCCCACGACTCATCCATCCATTTAGGAGCTTCCATTGTCGTCCCTCAATGCAATCTTTGTTCATTACATCATTCTCCGACTCCAATCTTGGTAATCTTGTTGCTTCCTTCCCACCAGGATTTGGAAGACTTAAAAACCTTGCCTTCGGTCCACCAAAATGGCCAGCCCATCGCTGCCCGTTCATTCCGTCACAGTACACTTGATTCTGAGGACTCCGTGGTGGTCGAGTGCTAAGGCACCTTTAGTTGGAGGTGCACACCGGCTTGAGTTTGCCATGTTGTGTATCATGACCGTGGTTTCCTTAACCACCGGCTCAGATAACTATAGACAATAGAGTACAAGTATGAAAAGCACGGCTAACTGTGGGGGAATTTTTCGAGTCCGTACTGCTTCAGGTGTCAGGTGTCAGGTCGCGACGATTCGTTCGCTTCATGTTTCAATGTTCGATGTCAAGATTTTTTGTGACGAGATAAATTATGAGAGATGAGAGCATCCCAAATTTCAAATTTGAATCGTGACGCCAACCACCAACTGTCATTTCGACGCCGGCCCTTCCAATGGAAGGATTACTTAGACGCGTGGCAGGTGAGACGGGCGGTAGACTTCACACAGTAGAGTTAAGGTTTAGTCTGTCTGATGTCCTTGTTTCTGCGGACCTCTAATGGCGAATCTAAAATTCTCGACGAGTCGGGACTGCATAGCCAAACTTGTTAAATCATTGGGTCATTCCAGGGAATGCGACAGAAACAGGCGTGCTTCGAGGACATGGTCGAGACACGAGACTCAATCAAAGCTACCGCTACTATGCATGATGATGTGTATGCCTTCGTTTCATCATCATGAATATTAGGCACCACAGCAACAACAACCTAGTAGAGAGGTGCCTACCTCCTAGTTCATGGATCGTTATATGGCTTGTCTCTCTTTGGAACTACGAATAGAATGACTGGCCGAACAGGAGCGAAGCAAAAACGCTTGGCCGAATAAGTGACTCTGCATGAAACTATCAAGACGACTTCTTCACCACCAGTTCGATGCCCAATAATATACTCTAGTAGGATACCAAACAAAGTGGATCGATTCCAAACAAGGCGGATGCAATGGATGTGGCCTTGTATAATTGGGGACTGATCCGTGGTCCTTGTAGCTAGACTAGTGGAATGAATGGTTGCCTCCAGGAATGGACCAAAGTGACGGCTTCAAACGAGGGAACAAAACGAACCCTGGACGTTTTAAATTAACTATGCTTTTACATCCGAAAGCCTTGTTATACCAACAACAGTGTTGTTTCCATGCCCAGTAGTAGAATGGCACACACGGCCGAGGCCAGGGCGAGATGCAACGCAACACCGCCATGTTGTATTCCGGGCGGCGGCCTAGCATCACTGGAGGGGGAACACTCTTCAGGTGTGGTCAAGGAAGCGGCCGAACTGCCCAAATTGTTGAAGCGTGACTGAGCATCTGTCACAACTCCTTGTGCCGCAGTCGTCAAGAGACGAACTTCCAATTCCACCGCTGTCAAGAAAGGGTTTTCCTGCCAATACAAGGCGGCCAAACCGGCAATGTGGGGGGACGCCATGGACGTTCCCGACATAACCCTGGTGGCCGTGTCGGAACTGGACCCGGCCGAAGTAATGCCCCTGTCCACCACACACACAGAAGACACACAAACACAAGAGGGAGAGAGAGAGGGGGAGAAGAAAGGAAATATGACAATCCAAAAGAATACGTTCCGTGAGACATCTGGATGAAACACACAGACAACATGCATAATCTGTGGCCAGTTCGTACCGTCCGGGTGCAAAGAGGTCGACACACATTCCAAAATTGGAAAAACCGGATCGGGAATCGTTGGGATCGGTCGATCCGACGGTAATGGCATTATCGGAACCGGCGGGAAAAAAACTGCAGGCATTTTGATTCGAATTGCCCGCCGCCACGACACTCACGACATTTGAATCCGTCTTGGCAAAAAAAATGGCCTCGTCCAAGGCTCGCGAATATCCCAAGCCGCTCAAACTGAGATTCATCACGGACCGTCTCGTGTCGCGATTGGCGTAGGCTTGACGGGCTACCCAATCAACGGCATCGACAATGTCGTCCATTCGACCGTTTCCATCCGTACCCAAGACTTTGACGGCAATGACATGAGCGTCCTTGGCGACCCCAAAGTCCTTGCCGGCAACGGTACCGGCCACATGCGTGCCATGACCATTGGGATCGTTGCAGGGATCGTCTTCGCCCCAGACAAAGCTTACTCCACATTGACCGCGATCTTGGTCAAATTGCTCGTGCGTGCCACGAATGCCGGTATCCAAAATGTAGACATCGACGCCCAATCCGGTATAATCGTACAGATAGTGTCCATTCAAGGGCAAGTCCAATTGATCAATCCGATCCAATCCCCATGACGCCGCCGCCGCACATGTATTATCCGTATCGGAATCTTGTTGGGAGAGGATTTGTACTTCTTCCATATACAGAACATCTTCATTGTTGAGAATGCGTTCCAAGACACCATCCTTGCTACTTTGCGTCAGATTGCTTTGCATACGAAAGGAAAATCCTATATCGTTTGCCGAAAGAGAGAGAGAGAGAGAGAGAGAGAGAGAGAAAGAAAGAGAGAGAAAGAGAGAGAAAGAGAGAGAAAGAGAGAGAAAGAGAGAGAGAGAGAGAGAGAAAGAGAGAAAGAGAGAGAGAGAGAGAGAAAAAAAAGAGACAAGGAATCAGAACAAACCAACCAACCAACGTAACCAACGTAGAGATAGCGAGTCGTCATTACACGAACGGATGCGCCGAGAATCGAACGAACGTACCTCGCATGGCCCAATCGTACACGTCCAGGACATTTCCATCGTCTTCCGGAACCAGAGATGTCGCTTCTTGTGCCGTATCGACAGGAGTCAAGGCACTGAGATTCCCGGAGGATCTTAAGCCTTCCAACTATAATAAAATCAACGAGTATAGATGGATTGGGGCAACAGAAAAGAGCAAGAGCAACCGCGTGTGAGGATCGATTTTGGCAATTTCGTTGGATTCTAGTGTGTCTCGTGAACTAGCATCGTTTGGTGTAGTGTTCGTTTCGTTCGTTTGGTGAAACACAAGTGTGTCCGGACAACGACAACGACTACGACTTACAAATGGATCGGGTCGCAAGACGACCATGTAGGAATCTTCCACAATGGTACCAATGCCTTTGCGATATTTCGGATGATCGTCCAATTGCGTTCCAACCGCGTCCACTGTAGTTGTTGTCAGTATCATCATGGTCATCATGGCCAACAACAACAAGGCTCGTTGTCCTACCAACGCTCTACTGGACACCACCATGATTGGATGTATCTATCGATCCAGTGTCTTGCCAATCGCACTGCAAGAAAATCGACTGTTGGTTTGCTTGCTTCCAAATGTGTGTGTCCGTTTGGGCAAGAAGAGGATCACACGACAAGAAGAGCAAGAAGAGATGCAAGATGCAACACACAATTGAATGAGGGGTTGCCACACACCCAAGCCCCCCGATGCCGATGACTCGGACAAACTCCCACCAAACGAATCTCACACGATCGCTTCCTCCGATAAGCTTAAAACCCGTTCTTTACGATTGGCGTTAATCGGGAGTCACTTTGGAAGTGGGCAGGTCTCGACCTTTCACGTTCGTGATTGACTCGACTATAGCCCATTCTGTCGGCAAACTTCCAAACGTTTCGAGGAAATGATTCTGGACAACCGATCCGGAGAAAAATGGCCTTTGCACATAATCTTTGAAATGAAATTTATACAGGTACGCTAGGAATTCGTGAACGAGACGGCCTATACCTTTAGGGAGTGACCTCTGGTAAGCCCCCATCCAGTGAACCTTTCGAGATGCTCGAGAATGGAGCAATAGCCCAACTACCATGGCACTGCAAACGCATCCAGTATAGCCCAGGGCTGGAGCCAATATTGTTGTACTCGTTGTTGTGAAGGAGTACCTTTAGGTCCTTTGATTTAACAAAGAAAAGAATTGTTTCGGAGATACGGAGATTGCTCGAGACTTAACACTTAGCACAAGGGTAGACTTTTGCCGGAACATGGAATGAAGCCATCCAGATGGCATCTTGCAATGATCGCAGCGAGAGAGGAGAAGCGCAGGCGAGCGAGTCGCGGATTGGAGACGCGTCGGGATCGCCCTTACCACTCGAATAAAGGCGACTATAGGGCGGAGGGATGGGTTCGGAAGAGAGGTACGTACGACGACAGCAGCCTCCGCCTCTCATTCCCATCATATATTATATCAAGAAGAGTGCCGAATCTCTCTGTGTTGTGGAACAACAACAACCACGACAATTTTGGAAGGAAGATACCCTTGATACATTGTCAGAGAGCAAGAGAGAGAGAGCGACTGGAAGAACCATGACGAACACAACGCATTGCACTACGAGACGACACGTTTGGATCCTTTGGTTTGGTCTTTTTGTTTTGTTGGGGAATTCGGGTTCGACCCATGCCTTTGGACTCCTCCAACCAACGACGACGACGACGACGACGACGACGACGACGACAACGACACCACTACCAATCAGGACCAGCGGCTTCCGTTTGACGAGAAGCATTATGCCTTTCGTTTCCAATGTTGAGCCTCGTGGTTCTACCACCACTACAAGACTTGGACAAAGCAGCAGTAGCAGCAGCACCGAGTCCACGACGGAATTGGTGGGTGACGATGCCGCCTATTTTTCGTTTAACGATCAAAAGCTCCAAGAATGGATTTCCTTTACCGTTGCTACCAGTACCGTCTTGGCCTTGGTCGCCTATGTCTGGTTTCTGCCCTTTGGATTGCATGGCGGCGATGCCTTTTTGCACCTTGTCCAAGACACGTTGGTCGGATCGACGGATCCAGCGGCGACTGTCTTTGGCATGCTCATTGTTTTTGCCGTCTGTCATTCGGGCTTGGCCGGATTGCGAACCTATGCCGAACCGATTGTGGGACCACGGGCCTGGCGCGTCTTGTTTGCCTTGGTGAGTTTGCCCTTGGCCTTGTCGTGCATTAGTTTTTTTGTCAATCATGCCCATGACGGCACCCCCTTGTGGACCTTGAATCCCACCAATGATCCCACAACGGCCACGATCCTCCACACGGCATTGTGGCTCGTCAATTTTGTCTCGTTCTTATTCCTGTATCCCTCCTCGTTTAATTTGTTGGAAATTGCCGCCATTCAACGTCCGCAATTGCACTTGTACGAAACGGGCATTACCCGCATTACGCGACATCCTCAAGCCGTCGGACAAATCTTGTGGTGTTGCGCTCATACCTTGTATTTGGGTTCGAGTACGGCCGTGGCCGCCTCGGCCGTCTTGATTGCTCATCACGTCTTTGCCACGTATCATGGCGATCGGCGATTGCGCACCAAACACGGCGACGACTTTGACTATATCAAGGCCCGGACCAGCATTGTGCCCTTTCAAGCCATTTGGGAAGGACGACAAGAATTGCCGGACGACTATTGGAAGGAATTTGTGCGAGGACCGTATTTGGTCGTGGTGGCGGGCACCGTGGGAGCCTACCTCGCTCATCCCTACATGCAAGCCGGTGCCGCCTTGCTGAATTGGTAAACGAGCCAGAGAAACAACCACAAGGGTTCGTTATGGGTGTGTCGTGTGTGTGTGTCGTGTCCGGTGCATCCTGGTCGACACACGGCACGAGAGAGGAGCCACAGATCAAGCAGCGTTGCAGTATGCCACGGACTCCGCTTCAAGAGGGGCAGACGTTATAAAGAATGGATCGCACCAACCTATGAAACGAATAGGTATTCTCCTCTAGTAGTTTTATCCTAGAAAAGTCGTAGTAGGTATTGTATGTGGCAGAAAGCGAGACAGCAATGCAGGAATCCTGTGTGTGTGTGTGAGATTGGAGGGAGAATCATACACACACGGCCAGTGATGGACGTTTTTGGATGTGCGCTCAGAGGCATCCGTGGACGGTTCAGACTATGCTCTCAAACGAAGCGAAAACCGTTTCGGCTCATGAACTGACGAGTGATTTCAAGACACCTACAAAAGTCATTGGGATTGACCGAGACAAGACTCTATCCAACAAGAACCAAAAGACAGTAAGCCAAGGCGTCCTGCCAATTACCAAGACACTAGTGTTTGCCACAAGATCCTCTCTCTCACCAGCAGTCCAAACAAAAACTCTGACTTTACCGAGGGAGTTCACGACGACAAGACCACACGGTCAGGACAACAGAGTTCAGACAACAAGAAACTGTGGTAGTTTGGCAATTCGTTCCAAAAGATCTACCCGTACCACCCTGACTAGGTACGTAGGATGGCAGGGAGGTCACGTCAAGACAATAGGGTTTGAAGAACAACAACCTACCTATAGGTGGACAAAATGATTCGCAATCGGTCCATCCATCCGCCGTGTCGAGACCGGGCAGGCACAATAACTTTCTACCCTGACCATGACTCCGACCAGGGACTTGACTCGGCTGACAAGGGGTTCTCCGAACATCAAACTGCTGTAGTGTTGTGGTCATTGGTTCCAACCGATACCTCTATAATAGCTAGTAGACACGGAGGTTGGTTGGATTCCATAAATAATAGTTTCAATCCGTGAATCCACCATGTTCCGCGAGACCAGGCCAACAAGAACCTTGCCTGACCAGGGACTTCAAGACAAGAATACTCGGACAGAGTGTAATCCACATGAGGCTGCAGTGTTGTTTTTGGCAAATTCGTTCCAATAGCGATAGTGCGCTGGGTATGATACAATCGGTAAAACCACCAAACAAAGAAACAGAACCATACTATCTCTGACCAGTGACTTCAAGACAAGACCTCCCTCAGGCAAGTGAACCAAAGCTTTTGTCCATGTTGTCTACCTAGGTAGCAGTTACGTAGACGCAACACTTGGCATGACAAGAACAATATATGTGGCAGTTGTGGAAGTCCATCATTGAAACAGAACCATAATCGAGACGCTGGGCAAATGGTCTGTGTGTGTAGCAGAATGTCACGTCGTCTTGGAAGTTCGTGAAAGAGAAAACAGAGCAGGAGCATGTTTGATAAATTTCTGTATTCGAGAACCATACCGGAGTTTGGACAACTGCCATGTGCTTGCCGTTCTTTAAGAGAAGGCCTCCATTTTTTTATTTTTCCCACAACAGGAAAGAATTGAATCTAGAGTGTGTTTCGGTAGTTTTTGTAACTCCTTCAAGTGTTGGGTCTTGGGTCTCGACAAATAGAAAAAATGTCCGAACCGTCTCTAGTTAAACGGAGCTAGCCATAGAGAGGAATGAGTGACCCTTTGATTCTCGTCATGGATGGCGTGGGCCAGACATTTGCGCCAGTCTTGAGAGATCTCAACCTCTTTGAGATGCCATGGCGGGCTACCCTCTCTCTATCGTGATTTTGCTGGCCTGCTTTCGACAAAGTCGTGCGTCGGTTCTCTTCTACACACGACAGGGTTCGGAGTAGCCAATCCAATGGTAGCTAACAAAACTACAAAAAAAACAGTTTGGGGTTTGGGATGCCAGTTTGAGGTGTGTGCCAATGATTAAGAAGTGTAAGGGACCGACAATCGTCACCAGACACCCATATCATGCACCACAGAACGATGAAGGTCCTGGATTCTCATTTTTGTGTCCAGAGCGAAAAAATGGGGCTTACTCCAAACAAAGTGGGACTGTTAGCCATAAGGAGATGCCGGTTTGCGAGTACCAAAGAATTAGCAGGTCCACGTCCGTTGAGTCTCGTTGGGCTTGTTACATTGTTATCCTCATACGTACAGACTGACGGACGAGGGGCAGCTGCGATGCGAATTGGAATCTGCGTATCTGAATGTACTTTGGCGTTTTCTTTTAGGGTGTTGGCTCATTAGAGGTGGCTCCAGCGGTAAGCGGACGCGCAGCTCCAGCGCTGGAGCTCCAGCGCTGGAGAAACTCCAGCAGAGATTTTCTGTTGCGAGAAAACAGCGCTACATTGTGGTCGCCGTTCTCTGTGACTGTTCTGCCTGTTGCATGTCATTCATTTGCTCCGCACTGGTCATTGCTGACCCTGTGTCATTCATTTGCTCCACACTGCCTTCCACAATGTCTGATTACAATGATGATGATGACTCATCAAAGGTGGAAGAGCTTGATATGGATGGCACTTCGAAGGCCACGCAGAAAAAGAAGGTTCTCTCGGATGGATACAACAGGCCACCCATCATTGTATCATACCGAGGAGAGGATATTGATGTAACCCAAAAGTATAAAAATGCTACAGACAAAGTATATGTTCCTTCTTCGGAGAAGAAAGCCTTCTATTGGAATTTTTATCATTGTGGAGTACAAAATTGTCCGGGGGGAAAAGAAGAGAAGCAAACATCTGTTGCGATGTGCAACCTTTGTGGCAAGGTATTGACTATCAAAAGCAGGAACTATTCCACATTGGAGAAGCACCTTCTGTCAGTCGTCCACTCTGGATTATATCGGGCTGCCTTAGAACAACATACGGACAAGCTTTCAAAAAGCCAGAAAGCTCTGATTCAAGATGCCTCATGACAACAAAATGCTGCAGGATCAAGGAAAAAGCCACCACACCAGAATTCCATACTTCCTTTTGCAAAAAGGAAGTCAGCTCAAGATGTAGCAAAAGAGAAGGATGACCTTACTATGGCAGCACTCGATGCCCATGTTAGATTTAGAGTTGAGACATTCACTCCACTTCAAAGGTTTGATCACAAGTCATTTCGGGAGCTTTTGAATGTCGTTGCACAATGTGGAATGAAAGGAGCCTGCTATTCCTTTGGCAGAAAAAGGATTGGAGAACAGACAGCCGCTCTGGCAGAGATTGGCCGACAAAAACTAAAGAAAGAGTTGCAGGGGCAAGTATTGAGTATTACGACCGACCATTGGACGAGTCGTCGTGGTCATACCTACGCAACCCTTACTGCTCAGTACATTTCACAGGATTTTGTGCTTAAAAATCTGGTACTCGGTGTTTATCATTATAGTGGAAGTACTACAGCAGATCGGATGGAGGCCGACTTGAAATCCCAACTGCAGAAATGGGGCATTGTTAAGTCAGCTACGTTTATTGTAACGGACACTGCGGCCAACATGAACGCAATGGGCGTGTCTCTTGAAAATGACAAGAATGAAACCATAATGGAGCACATCTACTGCCTTGATCATGTCGTCCAGTTAGTTGCCAAAATTGCCTTTGATGCCAAGATAAATGGGCAAGCTCTAGGGACAGTAGACGACATGATGCAGAACAATTCTGACGACGATGACGATGACGATGAAAATGGTGTATCCCTTCTAAAAAAAATGCGCGGTCTCATTGGCTATTTTAATCGGTCGTCTCAGGCACAGGAGACTCTAGAAGAAATTGCAAAAAATGTTGCAAAGAGCAGGAATGATGACACCAAGGCATTCTCTCTCGTCCAGGACGTCGTGACCCGTTGGTGGTCTACTTTGAATTCGATTGAGAGACTCTTGAAACTGAAGCCAAGTCTCATCCAGTTTTTTTCATTAAATGAACAGTCCAACCTCAAGCGGTGGGCAGGAAAGAAAAAACCACCCACATTGCCCACTCAAGAAGAATTCAGTGCCCTCCAGCAACTAACAATTTGTTACAATTCTTTCTGAATCGTAGGGACATTGATGCTCGGTAGAGCAGACAATCAGGTAGGTCACCAACCGATACAAGCTTCTCAGGGTCAGAGAAGCAAGCAAGTCGAAGTCTATCAGAAGGATAGTCGGGACACAAAAGAGGATGTGATAAATGGTGATATTGTTAGATTGTGTGTTGATTACTACGATAGGTCTACGTGAAATGTTCGGTCCTGCCAAGGGTCATGTGTCATAGGTTCTTGGCGGCAACAGGTTTGGAATAGTTGGAGTTGATTCATGTGATGTATATGACATGTATATGTGGGCGGATAACATATACAGGGTCAACAGCTCTTGCTTTGGGTTGGCATAGTTGTTTTCATGGCGCGCAGCTTGTTGACAATTTGGAGATTGTGGGAATGGAAATATGGTCTCGCGTGATCGTGTGTCGTGCTTGGGATACTTAGACCGTTGGATCGGATAGATGCCGATAGTGCTCGGATGTCGCTTGGGCGCGCTCGATGATTTCGGGCGCGTACGCTTAGGGCGTTAGTATAATGTCCGAGCAACGGCCAAATTTATGTCTGTTGTAATACCGCACGACCCAGTTTAGTCTTGAGAGTGAGTTCGTCAATCTATTCTCACTTTTCATGATTTGCGAAGAAATATAGGTCGATATAGCGCGAAGCTAGGAAACATAGCTCGAAGCTAGAGGGCATGATGCGATAGCACGAGGCTATGTGACATGGGGAATCGATGAGATGTAGAATCTAACCACCATAGACGGTGAGAATTCTAACACTCCCCACAACTCGTCGTTTCAGCCTTGTCATCATTGGATTTGTTGAGATCTTGAACTTCTCCTTTCCAAAACAACAATGGCTTGAGCATGGGCCAAATAGATACGAAATCCCAATGTTTGCTAAGGATATCGGCAGGGTTGGTCTTTCCATCTTTCCAGTAGAATGCAACATACTTTGCTGCGATGGCTTCACGAACTCGGTGGTATGACAGAAGATGGTGTCTCTTGGATAGTATGGAGTGAGGAACGGTTGCATTGAGCACAACAGATCTGTTATCTCCGTACAAGTAACTTCGCTCTCGGATAGGTACTCCAAGGTAGCGGAGAGAATGTCGTAATTCTGTAATCTGATCTATTGCTGTCCTTGCAGCCACAAACTCGGATCCATAGGTAGCAGTTTCCACCGTGCTCTGTCTCTTGCTGTACCAGTCAATAGGTGTTCCGTTCAACAAATGTAGAACAGCAGTGACGGATTTACCAGTGACTATGTCATGCATGAGATTGGCATCAACATAATGAGTTGTGGTAACATAGCGGCCAAGAGGTGTTGGGCAGTCTTCAGGAATACGTTCACTTGCATTCGAATAGACAGTGCGAGTCCAATCAAATTCTTGGGTAGGAAGACTTGAATAATCAGGCTCTCCAATCCTAAATCTGATTGCGCCTTCTGGGAGATGTGCAAGGTATCCATAGATACGCTTGGCTCTATCAAGATGTCCTTTCCTCGGAGCAGCACGAAAGCGTGATAGTGTCATTGTAGCGGTGAAGACGTCGAAACGACCAATAGTGATCACCCATTGGAGTTGTCCAATCAGAGTTTGGAAATGGCTAGTACCTTCTTCATCAAGGAGCTCAGAATCATCCAATTCAGGATGGTCTCCACCAATAAGAGGTGTTTTGGCTTTCTTGGGTTTCTCCTTGAAGATTCGTTCGAAAGTGTCCATCATCTTACCAATGTAGCGTCTTGGATCTGCTACGAATGTTCCATCAGAATCCTTGGTGTAACAACATCCCAAATGGAAATCAATAGGTCCATCTCCTTTGAGTTTGAAGTTGTATTTCTCCTTCAGGATCTTGCAGATATTCCCAGGATCAGTAGAAATAATGGCTAAGTCATCAACGTATACGGCAATGTATTCGTAACAGTCTTCTCCAGGTGCTTTCCTCATCCAGATATCCGGATCTGCTTTGCTTGGTGAAAATCCCATGTCTGTCAAAACATCGAATAAGACATCATGCCAGCGTGCGCCTGATGACTTCAATCCATAAAGTGCCTTGTATATAATCAGGATGTGACCTTCTAATTCCTTGAATTCAGGTCCTGCGACAATGAAAATTTTCTCCCCTGTCAAGGCTTCCAGATATGCATTTCCAATATCTGCTCCCCATATTTCCAAGTCATTCAAAGTACCCAGGAATAAGGCAATGCGGAGGTTGCGAATGGAAACAACACCTGAATAGATTGTCTCAACAGGTTCTTTTGTGAGATGTCCATCTGCGACAAGTCTTGCTTTATGTCGTCCATCATGTTTTACGTCAAAGACAAGATGCACACGTATCTTATGATATCCTTCAGGTGCATTGGATACTTTCCCTTTAATGAAGATGGCTTTCCCAAAATCCTTGAATGTCTTGTAGGACTGGATCTGTGACAATTCTAATTCTGTTGCATCCTGCCACTTTGTGTTGCCATGTTGTTTATCAAGAGCAACAGCTTCCTCATAATTGCGTGGTACTTGAAATCCAAACTTATACTTGACGGAATGGTGAACTTGTTTAATCCTTGACTGTTTGGCTGCTCGAATGAGACGTTTGCTTGTTTTGACATAACGTTTCAAATGCTTCCATCCAGGTTCGTTGAGTAAACCATGTTTCTTTCCATAAATTGCTACAGTGATCGGATCATCATTGGCGATGAGTGATAAAGGTTCATAGGTAGTCTCCCCAGTTTCCCAATCAACAAGCAAATTATATTTGCTCCCCTTGTAATCTGGATCAGTTGTGTTCAGTGGGCCTTGATGGGCAATGACATCCCTGAACCTGAAAAGATTATCTCCAGAGGTTTGAGCTTGGTTATCTCGTTCGATATACTCCATGAGTTGATTATAGGATATCATCTCATCAACATCAGAATTTGTCTTTCGGTAAATGTACTTGACACGTTCTTCCTGTTTCGTTGCTTCTTCATTAAGATCAATGACTCGTTTGATGACACGTGCACGGTGTCGCTCCCCATTTTCTTCTGTGTCGCATAGGAATGTGCGTCCTATCATGTCGTCAAAATCGATCATGGGCATTGGTTTGGATGGATCTTCACTATCACTGCGAATGAAGACAGTGTCAGCTTGCTTATCATTGTCATCCTTCTCAGACGAATCCTCCCCTGAAGGTCGATCCACACGTAGGTTAGGTGTAGTGGATTCAACACGGCGAACGGCAGAACGATAGATTATCTGGTTATCCTGGGTGAGAATTTTCCAAGTAAAAGAATCACCAACATTGTGAGCAAAACCAACCCAGTGGCCAAGTTTCTCATCAGAAGAAGATGGATATGAACCGGAATTGGGTTCAGCGGGGTCGACACGGTAGTAAACCTCATCCCAGAAAGGAAAGAACAAGAGATGAGTAATGTCGGGTGGGCGACCGGAGAGAGCCTCAAGAGGAGTGCGACCGGAGTGGGTGGGTGATGACGTATGGTTCAATAAGTCACAGACATACTCAAGGCAAAGAAGCCAGGTGTTGGCAGGGCAACCAGTGGCATTCATGAGAGCGTTGGTCATACGTTTAACGGTCTGATAACGGTTTTCAGCCTTATTCTGGTGTTGATGATAAGGTTCAGATCGATACTCCCCAATAAGCAAAGTGCGAAGAATGTCTTTGACCTTTTGAGAGATGAGAGATGAACCACCATCACTGATAAGGGTCTCCATGGCACCACGAAACCGGATGTTATCCTGGAGAGTATTGACAAACTGTTTGGTCGACTTGATCCCATAGATATCAGTAACCAGAGTATCTCGACCAACAAAGATTTGTGCGACTTTACCGCCATGGTCAACAGCAGGGGTGTCGGAGAAAACCGAGTCAGTAGCAACGGGTTCATGACGTCGAGGTATATTAAGGACCGGATTGCGAGCCTTGAAATGTTTCTTGAGGGTGTCGTGGTCAAAAGTAATGCTACCATTACGTGTAGTGTGCTTGAACGTATCGGCAATAACATCTTCAGATTGCCAACCAAAGAATGGACGGAACTTCTTCCAGTCATACGCTTCCTGGTAACGACGGTGGACAGAGGCATGAAGTGTAGGATCATTACCTTCTGCGTCAGCATAGATAGAAAAGAAGGGTGCGTCGTCAGGTCCATGATCATATGGGAGATCCAAAAGGAGATTGAGGTTACAAACAACACGATCAGTGTACTCCCCATAGTTGTCATATGGATGGTTCGACATACTACCATCAGTCTTGACGTGTTTCCAATCAGGATCATTGTCAGAGGGTGTGGGAGAATACGAATGGTCCAGAACACCAGGATCCCATGTGTCGGGTGACGTGAAGATGATCTGAGGTAAGGTATCCATGTCATCGTCGCTGGGGATACCCAAGGAGTGGATGTAGGCTAACCCATCCTTGATGTGAAGGGGTATGGCACGACCATCAAGTGTAGTGATGCGTTGTTTACCATCAACTTTAACAGATCGTTCATCAACAGCAAGTCCGAAATGCTCGAATTGACCAGGAGCATGGATAGATAAGCCCTTCCCATAATAAGCATATTCATTGAAGATGCCGACAATAGGTCCATCATTGGTCTCAAACTTTGCGGCACATGTGACGACAGGAAGCCCAGTAAGTTCATGGTTATCAATACCCACAATAGTGATATGACGGCCAGTCTTAGAAAGGATGCGCATGTCAGAACCAGCAAGTCCTCCATTAGCACCACGGTCAATCAATTGATTCCCTGGTAAAGTAGATTTCCTGGAAAACAGATAGCGTGGGACATGTCCTGCTTGTTTATGCATGTTGGCTTTGAAAGTAACCTTCTTGCTTGTCTTGGACTTGGCGTTAGAAAGAACACTAGTCAGGTCAGTTGCCGGGTGATTGATATCAGTCGTCATGGCTTGGTTGATAAATTGTGTAACCGGATCTGAATCATCTGAATGCTCAGGGACTACGCCAGGTGAGTCGTCATCAGATGCAACTTGGTTGGGGTCAGGATCAGGTTCCGGATCAATGTCGAGGGCATGTGTTTGCACTGTCCTCGGTGTTGTTGATGAAGGTGCTTGAATCATCTTGTTATACTCAATGATCAACTTGCGATCTTCTTCAGAAAGTTTGAACCATAGGTCACGCGGTAGACTAACCTTGGACGAAGAGGATGGAGATTCAGATGTCGCTTTGGTGTTGTGGACATGATACTCCATATCATCTTGTGAGGTTATGTCAGCATCTGTATCTTGGCCATATAGTGATTCATGTTGTTTGACATGTCGACGGCGACTATGAACAGATGACTGGGTTGCTTGATCATGGTCATAAGCTGCGTCTAGAAGGAGACGGAAGTATGATTGATAGCAAAGGGATTTTGCACCGGATTTGGTGTTCACCACATTATCCAAGATCTTGACTCGGCGGAGATCAGGTACCTTTTCTACAGCTTGCATGAGGAAGGTCATCCTGGTATGATCAGGGATGCAATCAGACAATGTCACTAAATTGTCTAGCAAACGTAGCTGCTCTTGAAAGTGTAGAAGAAATTGACGTGTTGTTCCGCGCCATGTGTCGTCAAGACGTAGATTGGAAATGTAGTTGGTTAAGCGGAGGACTTCTCGCTTTGCTAGGTCGGATTCGGTATGCAAAGAGTGTAACTTCTGCAATACGGCACGCGCATCTTCATCATGTTCATGTTCACGTACATAGGCTCGACCTTGGTCAGTCTGAATGATACGGACAAGAACGGAGTAAAGAAATACTTGTTGCTCTTGAAAAAGTTCTTCGGCATACTCATCATCATGGGGTGGTGTGTATTTGAAATTCAGGACGTTGGATAGGCCTTGAGCCTTAGCTGTAGTCTTGAATACACGCCAGAATGAATCGTAGTATCGTTCATCCTTGAATACCTCGTATGCAGTTGCGTCGCGCTTAGTTCCCTTTCTGAATGCTGTAAGGTCTTGTTGAGATTGGGATGCGGCAGTAACTGTGCTGACAGATTTCACAGATGACGGTGACTTCATTGGCGAGACTGGGACTTGACTAGGTGGTCCCTTAGAGAAATCTGTGTTGATCCTCCAAGTGTTGAACTCTTTCCTCGTTAGGTTCATCCAGTCGCTATTGGATAGCTCGTCTTGAATTTCATTGGTCTTGTATGTGGCCCAATAAGCCAAGAGCTTGATCTGCTGTCTTGTGGGGCCTTGTAGATCATGTGTCTGTTTGTTGACCTTGTATTGTGTCAGTTCCTTCATGGATTCCTCGGTATTAGTTTGCATATACGAGATAACATGGGTAATGTTCTCAAAACCATGGTATTTCATCCACTTCATTAAGTAGTCGGCCCTTTCTTTGGTGAAGAATTGGCAGACAGTAAATATGATGTGGTCGAATAGGTCTGTGTCCGAGACATTGTCTTGGTTATCTTCTCCCTTAGGAGTCGTAGGTGTCTTGGGTGATTGAGGATCCATGGTGTTATTTGGTTGGTTCGATGTTTATTTAATGTGTGATGTGATGTGAACCCGGATGTACCACGTGTGCCACGTATGTACCACGTATGTGATACCCGGATGTGTGTTGTGATGTGCGACTCCTGGAAATTTCCGTTGATTTCGACAAATTTTCGCCGAGTTTCAACAAATTTTCGCCGAATTTTCGCGATTTGACGGGAATGTGTGGCGTGTTGTGCGACCAAAGGTACCCGGATGTGCGTTGAGTTTAAGTCTTGGAAAGGTTTTGAGAGGACGGGAGTTAACTATGAGTAATTAAGCTTCGGTCTCCGAATCCTCACCCTCTTCCGAATAATCAGAGTCGCTTCCAGGCTCAGATGGGGCAGCACAAGCAACAGAAGAAGGGGAATCACCTTCAGCCAGGTGGTTCTCGACCTCGGCACGCAAAGGGTAGATAGTTGCACGATGGTCCTCGATGGTATGGACCTCGTGGATGTAGGCAACGTAGTTATCTAGGCGTACAACGTTAGGAGGCAGAGGGCAAGTCGTCGCGTTCACGACGTGGATGGTATTGTAGTATCCAGTTGGGCGCTCGAAGGTTAGGAAGCGGAGGTGGACAGTACGGATGGGGTTGCCCGAGAGGGCGGCAAAGATGAGGCGACGCCTCGGAGAACGATGAAGTTGGTCGTTCAGACGGTCAATGTCTTCTTGGTCGACGATGTGGGTCACCGATTGGAACTGGCGTTCGATCTGGGTCTCCCCACGGATGATCTCGGGATCGAAGGTCGAACAAGTTGGTTGGCGGAAGTACTTGATATGATCAGCAATCAACCGGGTGGTACGACGGGATCGAGAAGGGACGAGCCGACGAGGCGGACTCGGGGGCCGAAGCAACGGCGCAGGGATTGGAGCGTGAGGCTGGGTTGGAGTCTCGAATGGGTTGCTGTTGGAACTGTCGACGGAGATGTTGACCGATGTGTTGGCTGCCTTCGGCGTCGGCACCAGTTCCTGCTGCACCAGGGTATCGGGCTGCCCGGGATGCAGGTTGGCTCGATAGATCTGTCGTACAGGAGTGATAATCTCGTTAGTATCCATGAAACCACAAGGAAATAAGCTTTGAGACTGTTAATCTGTTACAATTCTTTCTGAATCGTAGGGACATTGATGCTCGGTAGAGCAGACAATCAGGTAGGTCACCAACCGATACAAGCTTCTCAGGGTCAGAGAAGCAAGCAAGTCGAAGTCTATCAGAAGGATAGTCGGGACACAAAAGAGGATGTGATAAATGGTGATATTGTTAGATTGTGTGTTGATTACTACGATAGGTCTACGTGAAATGTTCGGTCCTGCCAAGGGTCATGTGTCATAGGTTCTTGGCGGCAACAGGTTTGGAATAGTTGGAGTTGATTCATGTGATGTATATGACATGTATATGTGGGCGGATAACATATACAGGGTCAACAGCTCTTGCTTTGGGTTGGCATAGTTGTTTTCATGGCGCGCAGCTTGTTGACAATTTGGAGATTGTGGGAATGGAAATATGGTCTCGCGTGATCGTGTGTCGTGCTTGGGATACTTAGACCGTTGGATCGGATAGATGCCGATAGTGCTCGGATGTCGCTTGGGCGCGCTCGATGATTTCGGGCGCGTACGCTTAGGGCGTTAGTATAATGTCCGAGCAACGGCCAAATTTATGTCTGTTGTAATACCGCACGACCCAGTTTAGTCTTGAGAGTGAGTTCGTCAATCTATTCTCACTTTTCATGATTTGCGAAGAAATATAGGTCGATATAGCGCGAAGCTAGGAAACATAGCTCGAAGCTAGAGGGCATGATGCGATAGCACGAGGCTATGTGACATGGGGAATCGATGAGATGTAGAATCTAACCACCATAGACGGTGAGAATTCTAACACAATTCTTCTCGCGCCCTTCAAAGAGGCGCAGAAGAAGTTGTCTGGAAAGTACTACGTGACCTCCTCAATCACAATACTTCTCCTACTGAGTATATCAAAGAACTTGGATGACCTAATGGAAGAAGAATATATGAATAGCAATGTGATACACTTGGCAAAACAAATGAAAGAAGAGTTTGTGAAGCATTTCGGGAACATACAGGAGTCATTCACAAGATCCGTTGTCCGTGGTTCTCGCAAACGACAGATGGGGCTACATCCAGCCTTTTTTAAGGCCTGCGCCTTGGATCCGAGGACAAAAGAAATGAAAACGCTCTCGACAGACACCCAATCAAAAATTTGGGATGAGTTGTTGAAGGAGCTGGTGGAGTGGGGACCGGAAGACCAAGACAGCGAAAACATGAAGAGAACGACCAATCAGCCAGATGATGGTGGTGTTGATCCTGGCACCACAGCTTCTTCACCGCTACGAAAAAAGCAGAAAGCTGAGACTGAAATTGAAGTTAGTGACACACTAGGAAATATCCTGGAAAATGAAGACAGTGACGGAGAAGAAATGACGAGCTATGCGGGTCATGTTCCATTTCAAACCATCTGCCATCTTGAAATGGATAGGTTTCGTAGATCCAAGGGACTCAAGTTGTCATATAAAGTCAATGATACAACAAGATTCACGGATCCTTTGGCGTCATGGTGGAAGATGAAAGAAAGTGAATTTCCCAACATTTGGCGCCTAGCAAGAAAATATCTTGCGTTGCCTGCGACTGCTGCCTCTTCTGAACGGGCATTCAGTATTGCAGGACTGATCATATCTGCGAAACAAGCATCACTGGACCCTTCCACCGTTACAGATTTACATTTTTTACGTGAGAATTGGGAACATGTGTTCTCACCATAAGATAGATTCACTAGGAGTAGCTTCTAGCTAAGCATTTTCATCCTGGTAGCATGGGTAGTCTTTTCTCCAGCTGGAGGCGCTCACCTAGCTCCAGCAGAGACGTCTCCAGCGCTTACCTAGCTCCAGCAGAGATGAGCTGTTGCTGGAGCCACCTCTATGGCTCATGGAAAATGCTTGCAATTTTTCGATCAGGGGCATAATAAATGAAGTGCCAATCTCTCGCGAGATCCGGCCTCAAAACAATTAAAGATTGACAGTTTCGGCGAGCATACAGATGGGGTGTATAATTTTGATACTTCGATCCCAGCAGCTTTAATAATCATGTACTATGAAATTGTACGAGCTGGAAGGTCGGGCATAGTCCAGCTCTCATTCCCCTCCAAATTTTGATCGTTGAAAAATTAAGTCTACCAACTGTCCCATTCAAATATCTATGGTGCACCACCTGGTCAGCGTCCCGGAAACACTCCCACGGCGATCGCATGCGTTAGATTCCGGCGACGGCACTCGAGTCAAGTCGGGTCGGGGTTCCCCACAAATTTCGGTGGGACACCCATTTTTTCAATCTTGTCAATCGTGTGTTGTGGTAGTGTGGTTGCTGGTTGTTACGGATATCAAGAACCATCGCCATCCCCGAACCTCTTCTTACGATCCAATCTCCTCTGGCTCTTCCCTTCTCGAGTCATAAATTTGGTCACACAAAAGAAAACATTGAAGCGTTACGCAATACCACCATGACTGTGCCACAACCCGAGCTTCAACCCAAGCTGTTGGAACAACAAGAGCAACCTGCGTTGGCCACGTTTTTCTCTTCCATCAAGCTGCAGTCTTCCTTGTCGCCTGCTTCATCGTTCCAGAAGAGCAGTCTGCAAGTGATTCGTGACGATGCCAAAGTTCCCTATCAACGAGCCTTGTATCGACGCAGACTTCTGGGCCGCCATCATTGGGAAGAGGAGGATGAGGATGAAATATCCCTGCACGCGGATTCTCTGCACAGTTTCTCGAGTACCAGTTCTTCGACCAGTACCATGTCCAGTTCGTGCAATAGCAGCTGCAGTAGCAGTGGAGGTTGTCGATGGGATGCCTCGTGTGGGAGTTCCTCTTTGTCCTCTCGGGATGATGCCCAAGTTCAACCACCCAAAAAGCCGCAACGAAGAAGAGACTCTGAAGCACCACGATCGCCAGTGCAACGACAACCGGATATCCTATCGGGTAGTACAAGCGCTCTGTCCTCGGCGCAGGCGTACTACAGCCCACGACCCAAGCAATCGAGAAGCAGGAGACGAAAAAGTACGGGGAAATCCACCAGCACCAGCAAGAGTAACACTGCTCGGAGGAAGGAGGCTGACCAGCGCCAGCAACAACAACACGAAGAAGAAGAGCGTGTACACACGAGAAGAATACAGATATGATTCAATGTTTGATATTCTATCAAGACCTGTCTGGAAATTTTGCATCTCGTTGGTCCATACGGAAACAACTTTGAACATAATCACAAAATAGAGAACGATTTTGAAACTGTTTCACAACATAGACCGCATCTATTTGTCTTCTTTGGGACCTTTCATCGCCCTATTCAAAGTTATATCACATGAACAAAAGACTGTTGTTGCTTTCCAGTCATCAAAGCTACCTCGTAACTGGTCCGCCCTTCTGCTGAAACTCCCTCAGTGGGGAAAAACGTCTGTCATCGCCCGGCTATGGTGTCGATGTAGTGGCGGGTTGTGGCAACGTCGTCAGCCTTTTTCGACGACGTGATGATTTCCTTGAAGGTTCGCATTCATCTACACGACGGTTCGAATGCGTCATTGACCACTATACAGTAGCCGTTTGTGTAGAGGATGCGGAAGATGTTCCAAACGAACTTTCGTGAAAGGGCTAGAAGTTCCGTTTTAAGTTGCAGTCTGAATCTGACATAGAGACGAAGCTACTGGTAGAGGAAAGACACAACACTGCACGGCGCACAGGAGACCAGAATCATCGAGAAAGATCTGATCGCAATGAAGTGATGAGGGTATCCATGCCAACGACCTCTTTTACATATATCCCAGAAGTAACAACCAATGTCGAATTTTGAACGATTGACGACGTCCGCCTTTCTCTCACAAAATTGGAAAACCAAACGTCGAAACCCAAACCTCAAACAACAACTCAGTACAACAACATGATGCTTGACTTGACATTCAACTCCTCGCAACCGGCTCTTCGACAATTGGAACTTTCCGACAAGGATGTCTTGTGTACCAAGGACAAGACCTTGCGCCATCATCCTGGCAATTGCTTCTTTCGAGCCCACATTGACAAAATGCTTCCCGCCTACAAGACTGTCACGAGCAAATTGGACAAGATGAACTTGACGAAACAAATTGTCGATGAACTTCAATTGTTTCATGGAATGCGCTTTGTCAAATTCAATGAAGAGACAGCATCCTGGATGGAAGTCGACAGCTATGTGGCACGGGAAAAGGTGGGACATACCATTCGATTTGCCATTCAACGAGAACAAAAACAAGCACTCAAGAAGAAACAGACCAAAAAGACGACACTCAAAGCAAGCAAGATGTGCAAGGTTCGCTCAACAATGGAAGTCGTTTCGGAATGCACTAGTTCAGATGAAGAGAGCACTGGCGACTTGGACCACAAGGATCAAGAGACTTTTGAACCAAATCCCTCCGTTGTCCTGTCATCATCTGCGGCTAGAAGTAGCCCAGACACTATCATTTCATCCCTCAATCTCATGGAGAATGATATGGCCCCAATGACAGAGTTGGATTCATCTGCACTTTCATGGACGCAAGAAGATTTTGACTTTTTGATGAACGAAACTGGTTTGTTTCTTCAAGACTAAACATGAGATTCTCTATTTTGGGGATGGTAACGACACTCGTTGCCATTGTGACACCATGAGATTTTTGGTCCTATATATGCAGTGTTTGGATTTTGAATTTAGAATATATAGAATAGACGACATAGAAATCCTTTTTTCTCGTTCCAAATCGTTTTTCCTGTTGCGCTTATAACTAGACCCTAGTCCTTCTGCGACGGCGTTAGGAAATGGCTTGGATAGATGGGGTAGCTCACTGTCTGTCGCGAATCCATCGCACAAAACAGAAGACACGTACTCGTGACTATGACCACGTACGCATGACTCCATTCCAAAACCAGTTTGAGTGCCGCGGAGCAAAGAAGGGATCTTTTGGTCTTGTCGCGCTTCATCTTGCATCTCGACTCCACACCATTCAACGGACCCCAAGACAACGACGACTTGACACACACAATCTTGCCGAGGGTTTCGAGAGAGAGCGTCTGTTTTGACACTATTACGAGTGTGTGCCATTGATTGAATAAAACACCATGATCCATTCGAATCCTACGACATTGAAATCTTTGAATACTTCTGCCATGCCCGAAAAACAGTCCTGGCAACCGACCAAGCCGCCGCAAGAGAATGATTCTACCACCCGAACCAACAAGAACAATGATGAAAAAGATTCCACCTCCTTGATTCGCGTATCCTTTGTCAAACCCATGGGTATTGTCTTTGAACCTCGGCCCAATACGGACACTGGCGTTTGCATTCGGAGTTTGCCGCCCTCGGGACGGGCCGCGCAATCGCATCAAGTGCAAGTTGGCGATGTCTTGGTGCAAGTCAATGATTGTGTCGTGACCGAGTGGACGTACGATGCAATTCTGGACTGGATTGTGAATGACTGCGACAGCAGTCAAGCCATTCGACTCGTCTTGGAACGACCTGCCAGCAACCAGGGGGGAATCGAAC
The DNA here is from genome assembly GCA_946965045.2 of Epithemia pelagica. NCBI lineage: Eukaryota > Bacillariophyta > Bacillariophyceae > Surirellales > Surirellaceae > Epithemia > Epithemia pelagica. The sequence goes on along the minus strand of OX337235.1, from coordinate 266,125 downwards.
AACCAGCAGCCAAGGACACGACACTGGCAACGGCTGCGGATCCAAAGAGTCGACTACAACCACAAGGGCCAAACAATGACCCAGCATCACTCGCGCATCTCTCGGCCAAATGCCTCCGTCTCGAAGACGAATTGCACGAATTGCGTCGTCAATGGCAGGACGATCGACAAGCGTGGACCAAACAATTGCAACAGTTGCAACAAGGATTGCCCATGACAGCAGCAGCAACAGCAGCCGCTCATGCGTATCGAAGTGATACGGCGAGCCTGAGTACCGAAGCCAATACCGAAGATGACGATGCGTCGTGTCCTGGTGGTGGAGACAGTCTCACGATGATTGGGGGAGGCTGGTGGACCAGCATCATGGACCGGGAGGACTTGCGGTGGTCCTCCTTGATTTCGTCGGCTGGCTCGGTTTCGTCGTCGCCCATGGCGTGGACATCCGTGGCGGTCCTTCTCGTGGGTGGTATCGTAATGGTTTCCACGTCGAGTCCTCGGACGAGTGCGTCCCGTTCATGGTAGAGAATCCACGTTTTGCACACAATCGATGGAAGTGTGTGTTTTCCATGTGTGTCGAGGTATATTTGAGAAAACACGATATGCATGAAATTTTACGTAGATGATTTTAATAAGTTTTGGAATTCACTTTTTTCAAGACCGCTTTCTGGTGTCCATGTCACTCTCCACTGCACGAGACGACGAGGATCCAGCTGCAGTATAGTGCCCTCATCTTTCTGCCAAAAAACGCATGGAGGGTCTCCCGGACAACGATGACAATACAAGGTTTCTGGATGATTCTAGCGCTGGTCGTGGTTGTTGTTGTGGTCGGTTTTGGCCGTTTGTGCTTTGTGTCGTTGTTGTTGGTTGTCCAGGAAGGCATCCCAAAACACAAAAAACCAAGACCCGACAGTACGGTTTGTGGGTGTTCCAAACAGCACCACTCCCTGTATACAATCTATTTTATACTGGGTCTTGTGCCACACAGACACTGGAGGAGCAGAGCCTTGATGGATTTTTTGTCCAAGAATCACCACAATGACCAACGATTATACAAAACTAGCAATTGCAGAAATCCTTGGTCTGGTCTGCGCGATCCTGGATTTGAACCTTTTGCTTCTCCAAGAAAAAAGGACCTCTTCTTGGTACCTAGGTAGTCGATCGGCACAGACGACAAGTCCCTGTGGGAGAATTGGGGTTGAGAGCGACAATCAACACACAAACTATAACGACTGCCGTAACGAGAGCAAGGTGATTCCACCATGACAGAGGTGGATCCGAGAGTGCGGCCAATGGCAGGTTTGTCGTTCGAGCTCATTTCCTGCGTCGTTTGCTCATGCGGTGGTTGTGTTCGGTTGGCAAGTCCAGAATAATGGATCTCGAGAGGCTAGAATAAGTGATTGCCACCCGGCGCGCGCACCTCATCTTGCATGCTCGCGGTCCGCGAGTGGATTCCGGTCGCAGAAAATGAGCCGTCGCCAAAAAATCGGCAGAGAAAAAGACGACACCCCGTGTTGGCTGTGTCGGCATTCGTTGCTTGGTTGTTTGCTTACTTTTTGTGTGAGAATCCCTGTCAACAGAGGAAAAGAGACGAATTCAATTCTACGTTCCTGGACCAGTCTCCAATTGTTTATTATATATCGTTTGTGGATCGCAACACAAACAAACAACAACAACAATGTGGTCCACCCCTCACGGCAGCCAAAGCCCAGCGTCGCCGTTGTACCTTCGGGGATTGCCGTCGTCGTCGTCTTCCATATCACTTTCCCAACAACATGCTACCAAACAGCATCCAACTTCCCTTCCAGCCACCCACAAGAAGGAAGAATTACCAACAACAACAACAACATCCAGTGAGGAGGAGGACTGGACCACGATTCGCGTGGCATTTCCCAAACCCATGGGAATTGTCTTTGGACCTCGCAAGCAGCATTCCCATTCGAATCAAGACAACCCCACGTTCGCAACCAAGCCGGCGGCCAGTCGCGGCGGTGTGTGCATTTGTGACTTGGTTCCCGAGGGTCGGGCAGCCCTGTCCCAACAATTGCAAGTGGGCGATGACTTGATTCAAGTGAACGAGAGTTCCGTCACGAATTGGACCTATGACGAAATCATGGATTATATTGTCGAACAAACCAGCAACAGTCCACAAACAGCTCTCCCACTGGTCTTTCGACGACAAGCAAATCAACAAAACCACCAACCGTCCTTGATACCCACAACCGCTACATCAACTAAAAGGGTAGAACACGTAAAGGATCCCGAAACGCAACCGCAGTTGTCACAGTACATGCTCACAGATGCAGGAAACCGTACCAACGTAGTGGTTCCGTCCATTCCGGCTTGCAAATCCATGCCAACTTCATCAATGTCCAGGACAAGTAACGAAACAACAAGTCCAACCAACCAGCGGCTTCCATTCACAACAAGCAGCGAAAAGGACACGATCGCTTCGGCCCTGGTTACTTCCTCTAGTTGGGGTCCGTCGTCGTACGATTCGAATCCTGCTGCTTCCCAAGGAATGATATCACGGTCCTTGTCCATGAATTTGGACAGTCCGAACCAGACCAATCGTATCAAAACGAAACGAAGTGGTGGTGCTTCCCACATTAAGTCTACTAATACGATGAATACCACAGCAACCACGACACGCAAAACTAACGGCAAAGCCAAAAGTTTCAAAAAGAACACCACTCCCTCGGTCCTCGCGTCCTCTCCCAAAGGTCCAACCAAGAAAATGGCATACGAAATGGACTTGTTGCGCGCCCAAGTCTTGACGGGCGATTGGGTACGGCAGGAATTGCAAGATTCCCTCGAGGCCCAAGAATTTGAAAATGCCTTGCAGGTTCAAGAACAAGATCGACACATTGTCGAATTGCAAGCGCGCTGTACGCAATTGCAAGACGCTTTGGAACAAACCCGACACGACTGGAAATTGGAACAAACCAAGTGGAATCAAACGGTGCAGCATTTACAACACAAGATTACCGAGCTCCTCCAACAGCAACAGCAACAGCAGCAACAACAACATGTATCTCAAAAGCAACAACAAGTTTTCTCATCCGTGGACAGCGTCTTTCGTACAGATCCCGAACAACCACCACCCAGTACACCAGCACAGCATTCCTCAACCTTGTCGTCTACCAATGCACAGGAGATGGGTGATTGGAAGGTACCTCCACCTAATAACTGCTGCCAATGGCTCGTGTGGTATTCTGGCACATTGGATCGTTCCACCACCTTTTGGATTTCTGCACTATCCGTTTTGACCATGACGTGTATCCTCTTGGCCATGGGATTGGCTCTGCAACAAAAGAAGAGCTAACAATGTCCCACGCAAGAAAAACGGCTCGAGATACATACATGACAGTAAGAATGGGGATGAATTTTGGGGGATAGACGTTCCTGTCCGACAAAACCGAATTGATGCACTGTCATTGTTTTAGAAATGACGCGCATGTGTGTTTCGATTTGGAGAGCCGCGAATCCCTATGGGAAGGGGATCTTTTCCACAAGCGAGAGGGGGCTGAGCTACAAAAGTTACCATCCGCCATCCGATGATGAGAATTATTGTTTCACCAACTGTATATTTATCCTAGAAATAAGTATCAAGTCTACATATCATACACACAAACACCCTCGCACTGGAATATTGCGGATGAGAACTATAATTGGCTCTGCAGGTGGTCGGATGAGACTACACCAGACCGAGGTAATCGAGTCTCTGTATGGAGAGGCCATACCACCGCAACAACCAAGTACAGCAATTCGACCTGAATCTCGTTTGCGGCTGGACCATGACTGTGTGTGTTTCTCGTTCGAGCAATCATCATCATTCTCTGTTAGTTTGAAATTATGCGAAATGTCATGCATCTCTCATGACTATTATACCTTAGACATTTTATCTGCTACCCGAAATCTATAGAATGAAATAATGGTACAGCAAACCACAACAAGGATGGATAGGACGACACAACATTCATGCCATGGATCCCTACTATAAAGCAATTCAAACATAAATCTCGTGTTTGTGGTTGGACCATGACTGTGTGTGTTTCTCGTTCGAGCAATCATCATCATGCTCTGTTAGTTCGAAATTCTGCGAAATGCCATAAATCTCTCATACGTATATACCTTAGACATTTTATCTGCTACCCGAAATCTATAGAATGAAATAATGGTACAGCGAACCACACCAAGGATGGATAGGACGACACAAAATCCATGCCATGGATCCCTACCATAACAGCAAGAAGGCGGCTTCCAGCACCACCCACCCAATCGTCACGGCCAATGTCGTGGGACCAAACAAGGAGGAAGCGGCCGCATCATTGGTTTGTTGAATGTGCACGTGGGCCGTACACGACACGTGTTGGCCGGGTACATCTTGTACCAAGTGTTGTTCCAATGCGCGTTGCAAATGGTGGGCCGTTTCGCGTTCCAACAAGGGCAAATCTTGCCAGAGATTGCAAGCGGCCGCCTCGAAACAATCGAGCAAGTGGTAAATGTCAAACTGACCGACGGTTGTCGGTATCAGTGTGTCATCCTTCTCTTCGGTCCAAACGTCGTAAAAGAGACACGTGACGGTAAAATCAGCGTGTAACAAATCACCGCCAAGGGCCTGACAGGTTTGGGCAAAGGCTGGTGCCGCGGTCAAGTCGGTTCCGTCGACCCGACAGTGGTAGGAGGACGGTTGGGGTGGATGCTGGTGGTGGGGTGGTTGGGGTTGCGAGGATGGCTTCCAGTGACAAGTGGATTCGTTCAAGACGACTTGTTGTTTCATGTCGTCCAACAAGGTTTGCAAAGAAGGATGGTCGTGATACAATTGCTGAGAGGCCTCAAAACATTTGTCATTCAACAAGGACAAGTGTCGAGGTTGCTGTTGTTGTTGCAAAAAGAAGCGACGACGACGAGACGATCCAGGAGGCGTCGTCTCGTGCAACAACGAGGACCGCAACGGCTTTGGTTGAAGATTCAAGGAGCGTCGAGTTCCATTCGGGGAGTCCTGGGAGGTGGTATCATTGTTGTCTGGCAGAGTGTTGTTGTTGTTGGTGGTGGTGGTGGTCACGTTGAAGGAGGAGGAGTTGTGGTCGTTGGGAATCACGTGCAGCAACAAATCCTCTTCCACCACCTGTTCCACCGTGGAGGACCAGGAGAATGTCGCTGGCAGAGCAGCAGCCGCCGCGGACGATGATGATAAAGAGGAGGATCCCAAAAGAAGGAAATGCCACAGCAGCAGCAGCCGAGGCGCGAGTATTGGAGGCCCACGAGAACGGCGAGTTGGAGTCCGAGAAGGAGGGACAGTGGAACAAGACCCTGTCGTTGTCATCGTTGTCGTCGTGGAGGAGGAAATCATTCTGTTTATTGGTGTTGGACTGGATTTCAATTTTGAATAGATTCAATTTTGGATGGAGTTGTGAGGGGTATTGGTTTTGTGAGCTCACCAATAACCAAAAACAGATAGTTAGTGTTGGAAATAATGACGAAGACGAAAAAAATGATCCACGAGTCCTCAGAGCCACCCGGCGACCAAGCTGGGACAATGACGAGAACTACTTATCGAAGGAGTCACGAACAATCACGCGAGCGAGAAGGCGCGTTACGTTCGCTGACGTGGTGAAATACGGAAAACCAAAGACGAGCACAATACCAGCTAGCGGTGTAAACGGTCGTAGCCGGCCTTGCCGAGACGTGGCCAGACACGCCTTCATTTACTATGACACAAATAGTGAGAAGCCCTTTTGTTAAATGAAAAACTACCATCAGCCAAAATTTTGGAGATTTAGGGTAGCCCCTAGCTTGGACCCGTTTCAACGGATCTATTGGACCCCAACGGTCGGAAATGATCCAATGGTCATCCAAGCAACATTCCCCGCCGTTGGTCTCGCTCTCAGACATCCAATAGGTTCCCAAATTTGGCTCCTAAAAGAACAGCCCCTTTTTTCGTCGGATGGTACCCACCAAAAAATGAGCGGCCTATGGAACTTCAGCCGACGCACCAACACTAACATTCATACCAGTACAGTAAATCTATGTTAATCGCACATTAGTCTCATCCAATTTTCCAAAAACCAACCATCTCGTCCAACTGCGTTTGACTTGATTTCGATACCATTATAAGGATTACATCCCTATCCCCGAGAGACAACAAACAACGATGTCTGCATGCTCTTCTCACCAAGCAAACGAAACAGGAACCATGGATCCCTGCGCCTGTTGCCCCCTAAGCAACGACCTATTTCTACCCTCATCATTGCGAGAGAATTGCAGCACCTCTGCCAACAAAGAAAATACTGGTGATCCAATCAGTTCCACCTCAACGAAAGTCACAAAGAACAAGAAGAAACCAGCTAAAACTCCCTTACAACCACAACGTCGTTCGCGGAGACAGCCCTCTCGTGGCTCGAGAAAGAGAGGAGGCGGTCCTCCACCTCCTGCCTCTGCGGCATCTCCAAACAAACAAACAAGAAGCCAACGCCAAGAAGATAATGCACCCGTTGAAGACACTGTTTTCGAGCTCCGCCGCATCCACAAGATCATCGAAGACTTCAAGAAGGAAGACTGGGTCCCCTGCTCTGTTTTCGGATCTAACCGTTTGAAAGAATGGGAGGATGAAGATTTTTTCTTCTGTGGTCAATGTGACAACGCTGACTGGGATGAAAAGTCTGGCAAAAAGCTCAAGGTAAATCGGAAGAGGAAAAAGGGTCCCTACACATGTATTGCCAAGCACCGTAATTTAATTAAACCAACGGCCCATAGATATACTGATGGTCCACCCCCAAGAATCAACAAGAAGAAACGACGACAAGATCGACGGCAGAGGCGAAATGACCCCCAGCCCATACCTACAAGTCAATTTCAACCTCCTGTTATGGGACCAAGTGCTACTCTCTCCGACATTGAAGAAGAGGATGATGAAGATGACGTTGATAACAACCGTACAATCTCGTCTGTAGAGCAAACAGAACCTCAACCATTGGTCGATGATGGAACAGGCCCACCTGAACAAGAAGAAGATTCTACTCCCATAGAAAGTCAAGGAAATCAGTTAAATGATTCGGAATCAAGCGAGTCTGAAGCACCTGTTGAATAAGACAATACTGTTACGATGGCCGTTGATTCTTCTGTAGATATGCCAGTGCCCATACAACCATTGAACCCGTCAATCTCCCTTTCTGAGTTATCACTACAGGAAGAAGTGAGACTGTTGAAAGAACGTCTTAGAAAATCTGAAGAACAAGTAGAGACTCAAACCAAGAAGCTTCGCAACGAATCAAACAAGCTGCGAGATGCTAAGAAGAAGATAGAAGAACTCGAACGAAATTGTGCTACATGCAAAAGTCGTCGTCTACCCACCTGTGTCACATCGAATGACCAGGCAGACACCCTCGTACAACATATCAGGAGTGTCATTGAAGATGCAACCAAGAACATCCGGAGTAGTAATAGTCGTGCTTTGAAGTATTTCTACGGCCAAGTCGCAGAGTTGTGTCTCGACGAGAGCGTCCACGAAGGGCAACTCAAGCAATGTTCTTACTCAGTCTTTCGAGACTATGTAAGGCAGAATATCTATACCCCCCACCGTGTACTGAAACAAATGGATCTTCGGGGGGGGGGGGGTGGTGTACTGAACTACGAAGGTATCGAACTACTGCGTTCCGTAGAGACAGATGGTGTTCCTAGAGAGAAGACGCTTCTACCTAGTTCTGGTTGTATGAAAGCCTACGCTGCTTTGGTAGAGAGCTTTGGACGCAACATCTGTCCCTTCATCATGAAGACAAGCTCGAAAAATGGCACCGAAGGTGTTGCTTTTCGTGCAGCCGATGTACTCCTTTGTCTTCTGAAGGCTGGTCATCTTCTAAACTCCGAGGCCGTGGTGAGGTCGATACGAATCGCTGCCAGTCTTGATGGCGCACAATTTACTAAGAATTTGTCACACACCTTGGTTGGTATCAAATTCAATGATCCATCCAACGCATATGCGCAGTCACAACAATCAGTCTTTCCCGTTGGATGTGTGGCAATGCCAGAAACGACTGAGAACGTGGTTGGAGTTTTTGCAAGAACCTTGGAAGAAATCAAGGAAGCCGTTGGAGTTGTATCCAAGGCACATAAGAAAAAGAAACCTACACTCTGCTTCAATTGTGATATGAAATGTGATTGGGAACTCAGTGGACGAGGGGGTGCCGCCAAGCAGCATACTTATCCCTGTTCTAAATGTGCCATTCACAGTGGACAGCTGTGCCAACCGTCGGGGATAAAACCAGACAAGTGCAAGACCTGTACTCAATTGGATCATCATCATGACCCATCTTGGATTTGCCGCCATGTAAAGATGCTCACTGAAGAGCATACTGCAACCTTGAAGAAAGAGGTCAACGACTTCGGTAATGGTCCCCTGCCTCTAATCGCTAAAGACCTTGCTTTGCTTGAGGAGCAGAGCGAACTGTCGATGCAAGACGATCCTAATATTGTTGCAACGGAGATGCAAGCCAACGATATCCTTTCGATCCAATTTGACTTGAACCGGGCGACACAGGAGCAGAGGCAGGAGTATTCTCGACTGGTCACTTCAGATTTGAGGTTGCGTCGACTCCAAATGACAGGATCGTTGGAGGAACGACAGGATCGTTTATAGAATCAGAGAGTCAAGGAATGGTCCTATAAAAGAGCATTGGAATGTCTGGACAATGCCAAGGCCTCCCAGAAGCGTATTGCCATCGTGCTTATGATGGACGCCATTCCATGCTTGCTCCATCTCGAGAATCGAATGGGGATCAAGTTTCTGACCATGGTGCTAAAGACGGGGATGAACAACGCTATCAATCCAAAGGACGGCGTTGAATTGGAGTGGATGCCTCCTACAACAACAACAAAGGAAGACCGATGTGCTGCATTTGTCAGCAAGGTCAATGGCATTATGAATTCAACAATTCTGGGATCGGAGGACCAACCAACCCAATGGACAGTGCCATACGACACCAAAACTTGCAAGATTGGAGACATTACAATGGATAACGTGAGGATTCGAAAGCTCCTCATCAAATTCGAGCTGTTGATTGATTGTTGCTTTGTGGATAACGAGAAGGCCGCCCTCTTTAAGTCTGCAATCTACTATTTCAGGGAGGGTCTGAAGAAAGTGAACGTCCGACATGAAATGTCGGACAGTGAGATCTTTGCTTTTCAGAAAGACATCGACTACTTCTACAGAGATTGGTGCTCATTGTATGGAGTCGAGGGGATATCAAACTACGCCCATATGCTGGGTAGTGGCCATTGCATGGAATATCTATTGCATTGGCGTAACTTATGGTTGCATAGTCAACAAGGCTGGGAAGGTAAGTTCAATCCACAACGGTGTATTTGACTGAGGGCTCCATCAACTGACGGCTGACCTCCTATGTGTTATAGCCTCTAACAGTTTGTTTAAAAGGAGAGAGGAGGTGCGGGGAATTGGTGAACGGCGGAGAAGAGTAGGTTGCGGTCAATGGCTCGATGGTTGCAGCGCCGAATGGTGTTCCTCATTGGAACCACTGAGGAAGAGATAAAACAACAACTGGATCGGTCGCAAGATGAGATAGAAAAATTCGATGAATGGATTCGTGACAATGGGGGGACACTGGAGTATGGCTTGTCAAACAAGGACGGACCAATTCAACTGGAGGACTTGGAGGGGGCAGTGGTCGATGACTGGGAAGTTGGTCTCCCTCCGAAACAGAAATCGCCGCGACAATCTTCCGGACAAGTTCCGGAAGAAGCAAATCTCAGAACTGTGGACCTGTTGCGTATATTGGATCAGAATGATGATCTGGAGAATCTAAATAATGAGTAATGAGAGGCACTTGATGGAACGACACTAAATTCTTATATATCTTATTGCAAACTAGTTGAACTGACGAATTAGGAGAAGGACCTCGTCAGCATCTTCCCATTTATGAATCTCTTGTTGATCCATGGGGAGGTCGTGGTCGTAGAACACTCCGCCGATAATACGAGACACAACAAACGGGCCATTCTCGTTACGATTGACTGCTATGACCTCATACACGTTTTGCTCGTCCCAGTCAGTGAACTGGTGGCCGATCTTGATACGGCTACTGGGGGAGTCTTGGGCAGTCGACTTGGCAATTTTGTTAGGTGAAGCAGGGCTTGGTGCTTTAGAGGGCTCGGAATCACTCTCGGTGGTGTCGGAGGGTTCATGTTGGTAGACATCGGTCGTGTCAGTCTTATCGTCAGATGATGTTGGTGTTCCTTGGAGAATGTTCTTGAGGTCCTCAGTGGGAGGGTCATTCTTGAGCTTTCCCTTGTGGTCAAGGGAGTACTGATACTGCTCGTATCCCACTACAACGCGACAATGAAAGTCGGACCAACAAAGGTCAACTCGCTGGTCACGAGATCTGACCTTGAAATTTTCTTTTTCCTCGGATGTAGATCCCTTCACAAGTGTCACACGGTGCTCGGGCTTGAGGGAAGTTCCATTGGGACCGTCGGCAAGAGTGGGTTTGCGATCGGTACATCCATAAGTACTGCCGAATCCAAGCAAGCCTCGTAAGAACTGGAGGTCGTCAGAACTCCGAAACCGAATAATGGTGGTAGGGTAGCTCATCTTTACTTTCTTCCTGGTGAACTTAGGGTCGATATCGAGATAGGACGCAGAACTCTTGGTTGTATGGATGTCTATGCCTTGGATTCGACAAAGCTGGACAATATAGGTCCAGGTTTCTGTAGGTACGAGGCCAATGGTATCGCCAGTCACTTCGTGTTCCTCGGCCTGGCCCGAAGATTTGTTCAACAATTTCACGAGAGCCTCGCGAAGAAGGAATAAGCCAACAAAAGATGACTGGTGAAAGCATCTTGGGGGACGAACTGCCTTATCCACAATGAAACGACAAGCGTGCTCGTTCGGAAAGCAAAGCTTTGTCTTCTCCTCTAATGGATGTAGACAACCAACCGGAGGATCACTGTCAATGATGGGCATCCGGAAACGAACAAAGAAGAAATTGTCAAGGCCTTCAGTCCAAATGTTCTTGGGAGACTTGAATTCATGTAGGGAAAATACAAAAGCCGGGTGGGAAATAACGGAGGAGGCATCTTCTACGACGTCAAATGTAGTGGACGATTTGTACAGTTCCGTGTTTCGTGAACCGAGGCCCAGCATCACCCTGGTGTAATTGTGCTTGGGCAGTTTGGGGTGAGACTGGTCATTTAGATTGTAGCGGGGAAACAAAGGAGGGAACAACACAAACCTGAGGCCGGAGGCATTGATTCGAGAGTGGATGCGTGCGATCGTCGTATCGTCTTTCTGTCCGGGAAGATGGATGTGGACGAACGACCCGATGCGGAGGTGATCGTCGAGTCTCTTTACGTAGAAAGGCGGCTTGTTGATGTCCGGTACACTCCGAAACATGGTGGATTTAGGATACAAAGAACGTCTTTTGTAGTTGTCAATCTGAATCAAAGGAGTTGTGCTTGATTGTTGTGTCAAACAACCATCTTGATCGTCTGCATTTGGGTCGTTCGTCATTAGTTCTCCATTGGATGTTGGCTTCCGAGTGAGCTTTTGGCAAGAATTGATGAGGTGAAAGTGGATGGTGTTGCGACAGAAAGGACATTTATTTCTTAACAAAATGAAAGTCGGATTCGGATCCTATATTTTATGTTTAAGGTCGCCAGTCGGCATTTTGGTGAGGGCAGCGCGAAACTTGGCCGTGGAGGCACGTGTACACGGGAAACCGCTAAAAACCGTTAGCTGGTATTGAAGGCAAAAAATACGAGAGCTCATTCTTTGGAGATAATCAAGACAGTAAAGTAAAATTACGTTTTACATCTACGACGATAGCGACGAAGCTGACGGCATCCTTGCATCGTACAACATTATCTCCAAAGAAAACACGAAATCTTACAAACTGTCTTTTCAAGCGCATCAACGCATTTTCCATGTCCAGCCCAAACAAGCAAGAGATCGACAAACTCATCCAAGAACTCGAAGAACTCACAACTCGACAGAGAGAAGTGCTTGCCCGAATCAAGAGCATCCGGGAAGTCCCCATCGTTGAAGCGACACGGGTTGCCACTGGGGCAAAGTCCCAGCCCGGAGGGTAGGAGACAGGCGACAGTGAAGAAGGCAGCCAGTCGGAGAAGAAACCGGCGGCCGCGCAGAGAGGAAACAAGTATCAACGGCCATCGCCCACTGCATCCAGTGTGGCCAGTTCAAGCGTGGAAGTCGTTGGAGTCATTCGTCACCAACAATCTCGAGGACAAGAGTCGGACGGCGATACCACCTTTTATTTGGAGAACGAAGGAGCGGAACTCTCGGCATTGAAAAGTGGCTGCACCTTGTGGACCTCAGCGGTTTCAGGGAAGCGGTACATCATCCACAAGAAAAGGAGGGCTTTCCGAGGGGGAGACATAGTTTGCATCATCAATCCCGCTTCACTCCACGTCGGAGAAGCACCAACCATTCGTGACGGCACGGGTGTCGTTGCCCGAGTCACCGCATACCAAGTAATCGTCCACACGGATAGTGGTCAGGACGTTTGACGAGGCAAGAACAACATCCGATATCTCTTAGCAGAGAAGGATGAGCAGTTCGGACGCGTCCAACCCGTCCAGCCAGGACGGCGCCCCCAGTTCGCCAGGTACTACGCCTGAAGGGCGTGGTGCTGGTGGTCCAGGCCGAGGAGGAAGAGGCCGTGGAAAAGGAAGAGGACGTGGTGGACGCGGAGGTCGTGGAGGCAGAGGAGGCCACACGAGTAGTAATTTATTCAAGGGCAACGCGGAAGGTATGAACGGCCACGTGTTTCAAGTCTTCCATGAATGCAATGACAAGCGACAGTTCACCCGAACACTGGAAGCATTAGAGGAACACTTCGCGAAGACGTTCAAGCATGCGGGCGACATGGTGGTTCTTACCCGAGATTTGAAGAATCCGTCCGTTCAAGAGCCAGCCGATCTCCCAGACGAAGAGAAGAGTCGTTTGAAGATTGCAATCTTCGAGAAACAAGTCGCCGCCTATGTTACTCGATGCGAAATACTCAAGAGTAATTTGCAAGCAGCCTATGCCATAATCTGGGGGCAGTGCAGCGAGGCTATGAAAGCCAAACTACAAGGACTAGAAAAGTATGACGCCTCCCGACTAGCTTGCGATTGTGCTTGGTTGCTGACCCAGATCAAAGGGATCAGGCACAAATTTGAAGAAAAACGATATGGGTATGCGTCTCTGAACGACGCGTACACCAATTTTTACCTCCACCGGCAGCAACCAGATGAAGCTCTCTCGGATTACCTGCATCAATTCAAGGAAAACATCGATGTCCTTGAACATTATGGAGGCTCAGTTGGAGTAGACAAAGGATCACAGGATCTCATTGTCAAATATTTGGACCCCGACGTCACGACAACCTCCGAAACGAAGAAACGCATGAGTCGTGATCGTGCCCTGGCTATCCAGTTCCTGAAGGGAGCGGATAGGAAACGGTTTGGAAATCTTCTTATCGAATTGGAGAACCAATTCACCCGTGGGACGGATCAGTACCCCGTCGACGTTACGGCAGCATACGGTATGTTGGTGAGTTATCGCGGACCCCGCCAACCACAAACGCCAACCACAAAATCAGCAACAAGGACAATCTTCAACCAGCAGTGGGCTCCAGTTTGCCCAAACAACAACCGCTCCCATCCCTGGCCTCGACGGAATTCTGCATGAAGCCATCATCTGCTTCCATTGCCAGGGTCCTGGTCACTATGCAAGCCAGTGTCCGCATCGGGCCGATAACAACGAGGCAGCCACTGGGGTTACCATGCTCCAGAGCCATGGTCCCGTCCACAACGTCACCTTTCTGCATTTTGATTGTTGTTTCTCGCAATCACGCCATGTTGCTGTACCCGATTCTTGGGTTTTGTTGGACAGCCAGTCCACAGTGTCCGTTTTCCGAAATGCCACCTTGCTCCAAAACATCCGCCCTGCCGCCTCCCCCCTCACGGTCTACACCAACGGCGGTTCCCAAATCTCTCGTCTTGTTGGGGACATCCCCAATTTTGGCGAAGTATGGTTCAACCCACAATCTCTGGCCAACATCCTATCCCTTGCCGCTGTCCGTCAGCGGTGCCGTGTCACCATGGACACTGCTGGTGCCTCCGCCATTGCTGTGCACCGGAAGGATGGTTCGGTAATGCTTTTCAAAGAGAACCCCATGGGTCTCTATTATTTTGATGTGAACGATCCCACTAACTCTATTAATTCCACTTCTGCCCCTTATCTTTTTCTCAATAGTGCGTCTGGGTATTCCCCCCGTGAGGTCGAAGGAGCGGATCGTCGTACTCTTTACAGGCAACTCGGTCGACCCTCCTCGTGCCCGTACTCTTTACAGGCAACTCGGTCGACCCTCCCAACGCGATTTCCTCGACGCACTGGCAAACAATGTCGTCCAAAACTGTCCCGTCACCCCCGAAGATGCCAAACAAGCCCTCAAAATTTACGGACCAGACCCCGCCACCATCAAAGGCAAAACCGTAAAGCAACCGACACCCGCTGCACCACAAGTAGTTCCAACGGACATCCCTACCAAAATCAAGAACGAACACCGACGCGTGACGATATGCGCGGACAATTTCTACGTCCAAGGCCACATTTTCTGTCACACCATTTCCAAGCACCTCCATTTCCGCACCGTTGCAGCAATCTCCAATCGACGCAAAGCAACTCTCGAGAAGGAAATTAAGGACGTCATCAACATGTATCATGCCAGAGGTTTCGAAGTCACGGATTTCCACGCAGATAACGAATTTGCACCAATCCAACAGAGAATTCTCCCCGTCCTATCAAACATCGTTGCCGCTGACGACCATGTCGGACAAGTTGAGCAATCCATCAGGACCATTAAGGAGAGGGTCCCAGCTCTAGTACATGGCCTACCGTACCGACGCTACCCGTCCCTACTAGTGCGAGAAATCGTGGCGCATGCCGTCCGCACTCTCAGCCAACTACCAAGCAGAAAGGGCGTGTCCACCACCATGAGCCCACGGAAAATAGTGACGGGCCTACCTGACCCGGATTTTAACAACATGCGCATCGAATTCGGCCATTATGCCCAAATATTTGAAGAAAGACGAAGAACAAACACAGCAGCCCCGCGAACCATTGGCGCCATTGCACTCAACCCGACTGGCAACACCCAAGGGAGTTACTACTTCCTATCCTTAGACACAGGTGCTCGCGTCACACGCCAACAGTGGACAGAGCTCCCCATTACACAAGCGGTAATCGACCGTGTCGAAGAATTGGCTGAACAGCAAGACCAACCACTCATTGATGGTGAGCTGGTTTTTGAATGGGCCCCGAACATCCCCATCATTGACGACAACGATGAGGTACCCAACGACAACGATGACCTTTTGAATGACGACGAATCGGACGAAGAACCGGAAGAAGAACCCAACGACGGGAACAGCGACGACTCTGATCCCAACGAAAACGATGTCGAGTCAAGCAGTGACAAACCACCGGCATCAGATGAAGATGATGACGACGAGCCACCAATGGTTTCAACAACAGACGATGAAGACAACAACGATGATATCGACGACGACGATGATCACGGGGAAATTGAAGAAGAAGGAGCGCATAGTGAAATTGAAGAAGAAGAAGGAGCGCATAGTGAAATGGATGAAGATGAAGGAGCGAATGAACCCGACGAAGATGAAGGAGCGCACCATGCACAAGAGTATCAGGATGAAGATGAAGGAGCGAACGATTATGACGAGCATAACGATGAAGACGGCGATGGCGAAGCAACCGCCATGTCCGAGGACGACATGCCTCAACGCGAGTACAATTTGAGGAGCGGCCGGACACGCTCCTACAGTCACAGACTTGACCACCAAATGGACACCGCGGACGGTAGCACATCATACATGCATATGCAATTTCTCCAACGTGTGATCCGTCACGCGACAACCAACGTGATCGAACGGAAACCGATCCATTCCTTGGTGGCCCACTTCATATTCACCCAAATGTCTGCCCAAGCAGGCATCAAGAAACATGGTCAAAAAGCCATAGACGCACTTCTCAAGGAATTCACACAATTGGATAATCAAGATACATTCGATCCCCAGGACGCATCAAAGCTTACGGCACAACAGAAGAAGGCAGCCCTCAGATCAGTCAACGTGATCAAAGAGAAACGCTGTGGCAAGATCAAGGGACGATCGTGCGCGGACGGACGGTCCCAGCAACCACACTACAATAAAAGTGAGACTGCTTCACCAGCCCTGTCAGCAGACACCCTGATCATGTCACTGATCATTGACGCAATTGAACGACGGAAAGTCATCACCGCTGACATCGCTGGGGCATACCTTAATGCTTTTATGCGCGATTACGTATTAATGAAGCTCACCGGTGATGTAGTGGACATCTTCTGCCAGATCAACGAGAAATACAAAAAGTTCGTCGTCATGGAAGGAAAAACCAAGGTACTCCACGTACGACTCAACAAAGCACTGTATGGATGCGTTCAATCTGCACTACTGTGGTACGAGTTGTTCTCCACAACGCTGAAAGAGATGGGTTTCGAACTAAACCCGTACGACCCATGCGTGGCCAACAAAATGATCAACGGACGTCAATGCAATGTAACCTGGTACGTGGATGATCTGAAAGCATCGCACGTGGAAGAGAAGGTAATCGAAGATGTCGTGGCAGCAATCGAAGCAAAATTCGGGAAGATGTTGGTGTGTAGAGGAAAAGAACACACCTATTTGGGAATGAAGATTACAATCAACGACAACGGCACGGTCAGCATCATCATGCCACAATACATCGACGAAGCAATCGACATGTTTGGCGAGGATGTCACACAAGGAGCATCAACACCTGCGAGGAAAGGACTTTTCACAATCAAGAAGAATTCACCGATGCTCAGCAAAGAAAAGAAGGACAAATTTCACAGTATCGTGGCAAAATTACTCTACCTGTCACAACGTGCCCGTATAGACATCCAAACGGCCATCGCGTTCTTGTGCACCCGAGTTGCCAAATGTACCGTCGACGATTGGGCCAAATTGAAACGAGTGCTCCAATATCTGTATGCTACCAAAGAATTGGAATACATTGTCGGAGCAGACAATGTACCCCATCTCAAGACATGGGTCGACGCATCATTCGCCGTACATGACAACATGCGCAGCCACACAGGCGGTGTAATGTCCCTTGGGCGAGGTGCTATCATCGCAAAATCAAGAAAGCAGAAGCTCAATACTAAGAGCTCGACTGAGGCCGAGGTTGTGGGTGCAAGTGACTACCTCCCAAACACGATATGGGCCAAACGATTCCTCGAGGCCCAAGGATACAAGATAGCAAGCACAAAATTCGCCCAGGACAACCAGAGTGCAATCAAACTAGAGAAAAACGGAAGAGCTTCAGCGGGGAAGCAGTCGCGCCATGTGGAAATCAGATATTTCTTTACAAAAGACCGAATCGAACAAGAAAATATCGACATCCATTACTGCCCAACGGAGGAAATGTTAGCGGATTTTTACACAAAACCACTACAAGGGAGTCTTTTCATCAAGTTCAGAGACGTATTACTCGGACACAAGCCCATCGATTCCCTGCAAGGCTCCCCGTGCGACTCCTCGACTCATGAGGAGCGTGTTGGAAATAATGACGAAGACGAAAAAAATGATCCACGAGTCCTCAGAGCCACCCGGCGACCAAGCTGGGACAATGACAAGAACTACTTATCGAAGGAGTCACGAACAATCACGCAAGCGAGAAGGTAAGCGCGTTACGTTCGCTGACGTGGTGAAATACGGAAAACCAAAGACGAGCAAGGCGAAAAAGACGAGAGCTCATTCTTTGGAGATAGTCAAGATAGTAAAGTAAAATTACGTTTTACATCTACGACAAAAGCGACGAAGCTGACGGCATCCTTGCATCGTACAACAGTTAGTGTGGGTGGTATCATATTTCTCCGATCCACAAAGGCCATTCCCTACCATGTTGTGCTTGTTTCCGAACCCCAAGCAAACCAATCCGAAGCAGGTTGGTCGAATCCCAACCATTCTGTGCGTGACACCGTGTTCTCTCTTTGAAATGTAGAGAGAGTGGTATGGACGTTCAAATTCGAGAAGTTCGAGTTGAGGATGATCAATGGTTCGACGACGCGGTGGCTTGTCGAACATGAGAAGCATCCTAACCATTTTCTTGTTTTGTCAGATTCTTTGGTTCTCTTCGACTCTCTTCCATAATTATAATATCGGATGCCTCTGTCATTCGCTCACATCTCATGACTCATGACACCCATGGTTCGGGTTTTTCTTGAACAATAGGTCAACCCGAAGACCACGCACGGCCAAACTCTTGTTCCCCACAAGGAGAGACGTTTTTGCAGATGAGAGCCTCTGGTCTCTGGTGGCTCTCCTCCCTTTGTGAGAGAGTAGACATGATTCTCACAACACCGCGTCGCTTTCTGTGGTGTCCTTTGTCATTGTCATGATTGTTGTGTCACCCTCCGTCGTCAAACAAGAAGATCGTTTGCGCGCCAGCCACGCCTTTCGAGTGGCTCGCGTGAGCCAGATGACCGACCGGCGGCGTTATATCCGCGATCCATCCACGAATGAACGATCTTTTCCTCATCCTCCTGGAGTTACACCGACCAAATCATGGTAGCGACGGCGGTGAAGGAATGGAATCTGCCACATTCGGAGAAAGGAAAGGCATGAGAGTGTTTGTGGGTCTTTGGTCGATTCTTTCGGCGGGTGCTATTCTAGAGGATGATGAAACTCTGTGTGCTGGTGACCGAACCAACCAACCACTCCAACCACAATCGCCGACAACAACACCATTCTGTCGTCGCGTAAGAGGAGGCTACAGCAGATTCGCATTGTCTGTGTGTATGGAACGAAAGAGACCTCAACCTTTTTTCTGTTTTTTCCGGATCTGTGCCACAATTCTTCTGGTCTGGTATTCTCTCTCTTGTGGTGTGCACGCGCAACATGGAAAGTTCCTCGAGGCCACGCACTTTTGGCCGTGTCGTTTTATTCTTGGAAAAGCTTGGGAGAGATGAGAAAAAGGGAGAGAGTTGGCAAACACACACATGGCCTCGAATGCCTCCCTGCATTCCGTACTGTTACTGCTAGCTAGAATGCCAGCCAGTGTGCGATTCGCCAACAAGGTATGGAGAAACCAAGATTCGACCAATATCCAGGTGTTGCCATGGAAGGTATTGTGGCTGGTGGTGGTGTTCCTGCACTACTTGTATGTAGAGGAGCAACAAAAGAACAAACACTTTGCAGGCAACGAGTGATGAGAGACACTCCCCATGTTGGACGACACGCGTGAAACTGGAGTGAGGGACCGTACAGAAGGTCGAGAAGAGCGTGAAACTGGGAATGGACATGATCTCCAGTGGAACGCTCTGCTCGATCTTCTGCGCGGTCCGTCATGGAAAAAATGGGTTTTAGACAGTATTAGTACTAGGTAGAGGAGCAAAACGACCATAATTCGGCAGGCAACGAGTGACGGGCACTCCCAAGCTTTCCATGGTATGTGTGTGGGTAGTAGTGTTGTGGCGGGTTGAATGGCGGTTGCCAATCCAGTATGGTGGTTTGGATGTTTCCAGCAGAGCCGAAATCAGGTGCCACAACCCATTAAGGTAAACCTCGGAAGGAATGTAAACGACAGACCTGGAGGCATTGATTCCTCTGTCCTTCTGTTCTTCGAGTCCTTCTGCCACAACTGTTCTACAGGTTGCAGCAAACGATTTTCTTCAAAGAGATTAAGAACCAGACAAGACAAGGAATGGTTAGGTTCTTTTTAGAGGAAGATCATACGATACTCTAGAATGTTATGAGGTTGGATCAAAGAAAAAACAAGAAAGCACACTGGAGAATGGATCACAATCATGGATCATTACTCCGTGGTTTGTTTGACTCTAAACAAGGTCGACCAGAGAACTCACAACAGTCGTTGTCAGCAGCAACCACATGGCGAAACTGCTGGAATTCGGCACCGCTGCGGCATCTCGTTTCACCGTAACCTTGGCCGTACAGTCAAAGGTGGCACCCCCAAATTCGTCTTCCAAACTACTTTCAGCTTGCTGGACAATGTCATCTCCCCCTTCTTCTTCCAAGGCTTGCATGTCGTCATTGTCGCAAGCGGTTCCATTGAAACAATGGGGAACATTGCGGAGATAAAATTCACCCGTCACCGGGCCGTCCAAAAGATCATGGTCCATGACACAGACCACAAAAAAGGTGACAGACAGACCATCTCCACCAACCTCCTGACAAATGCGACGAAACTCGTCATGGCCCGTCAAATGAGAACCATCTACGACACAGACTTAATAGTCGGGACGATGGGCCTTGCAGCTGGATTCATCAAAGGCCACTTCGTCTTGCATTTGCGTCGTCAATTCTTCAAGTTTGGGATCGTCGGCAAAAATGGCGTCGGATGCCTCCATGCATTCCGTACTTGGGCCAGCAAGGTCGCGATTCACCAACAACGACGGGAAAAGAAAGGATTTGCCCAAAGCTCGGGTGTTGCCATTTGGGTTGTTGTTGCTGCTGCTCTCGGCGTCTTCTATTGACTCTGGATCAGTCGTTGTGGTGGTGAGGACTCCGTCTGGGTCAAAGACAGTCGTGGGAACAGTGCGCCCAAAGGCACTGTCAATGATGGAGAAGAAATGGGAGGAACGGGCAAAAACTGTTGTGGGAAGTAGAGGAGCAACAACGAGTACTCCGCTGACAAAGATGGAGGGACACCCCAAAAACCTCATGGTGGTGTGTGGGTAGAGTGTTGTGGGACTGGTTCTTATCAATCAAGAATGGTGTTGATTTTATGAGCAGAGTAGATACCTGGTGCAATAACCAATCGACCTGTTCGCTTCTCATTCTGGATGATCCGTACGAAAACTTCGAAATGCGAGCCTGTTGTTGAAGTTTGATGGCAGGTACAAACTTATAAAAAGGATATCTCTACGAGCTCGTAAAAAAGCGCACGTACAGATAAACTCGTTCATGTGTCAAGGATCTCACCAGCCATTTCCTCGCACGACAAGGTTTGTCGCTGGTGGTTCGTGCAGAACGACTCGACAACAATGGAACGTTCAGAGAAACTCGGTACCGCCATGAAGGATGGCCAATAAACTGAAAGAACATACATTATATTGAGCAGATGATGAAGCCTTCTGTCCTATGCACAATACAAGCGGCCTTCCTGGGCCCTACGTAATCCAGAACCAGCCGACAACTGAAGTAACAACCAACAGAATGGGGAGAGTCTTCGTGGAAGCAGAATCTTCCCTGATCTTCACCTCCGCTGTGCAACGGAAAGTCTCACCCGGCATCTCATCTTTCAATTCCTGTTCCAACTCTTCCAAAAAGACAGCTTTGAATTCATCTTCCATCTCACCCAGATCCAAATTTTGACACTCTTGTACGTCGGGGAAACAGTCGGCCAAATTGGTCATACGAACCTCTGCAGTTATGGGAGGCTGTCCGTTCTTTGTGCACTTGACGAACAGGTTAACCCACAATACATCACCTCCCACCTCGTCGCCTTTTTCGACAAATTCGCCCGTCTCCGGCAGACGGTTACCATCCATCGAGCAAACCATCCAATCAATGCGTTTCCTGGTACAGGTAGCGTCTTCGAACGGTTCTTCGTTTTCCATCAGGTCGTCGAAGATGGCGTCTAGTTCGGGATTGTCTTGGTAGAGCTGATCGTACGAGTCCTGACATTCCTCGTCGTCCGTAGATAGTTCACGAGGAAGAAGACGATGAGACTGAGGATAGAAACCAGTCATCTGAGAACGACGAAGAAGGCTTCTGGTACTGTTCTTCTGGTCAGAGAGGACCTCTGAAGAAAACACGTGGTGTTTTTCAAAGAGATCCTTGGCATGGGGGAAATAAGGAGAGGAGAAGCTTGTAGGCAACATCGCAATGGTTGCAAGCAAGAAATGGGACAGGCCAAAGTTCCTCACGAGAATCATGCTCTCTGTCAATGCTGCTGTATTCGTTTTAGTATCTAACAAGAGGAAAGGTTGATTTTGAATCTACCGTTTCAGTATTTGTGATAACGAAGAATTTGGAGGTTTTGTCCTATCACCAAAATCATCATCCATGACTTGACCGTTTCCGTGATTTGATTTGGTTCGCTTCGTGATGGACTTGAAGACACTATGGGCAATTGCATGCTCTTGAACATTGAACACACCGGTCTGACTCGGACATACACATTCAAGTCAAAGACGTTCATATTCGATTCGGACATCGATGAATGATGGAAAAAGTCATGGTTGAAGTCCAATTGACCCAAGAGCAATCACCAACCCCACGATATACTTTGATGCCAGAGTCGTCTCAGGATTTCCATTCCATACATCAAGTGCCTATGGTCAACAGTGCCCGAACATTCTTCTCACGCTATGTCCTACTTACTACTACCTGTACAATGCGTCATGATCTGTATTTTGGTTTCAGCATCGGATGTTTCTTTTTCAAAAGCGTCTTTAAGGGGACTCTCACTATTTTGGATGGCTCGCTGTTTTGCAAGCCAGGACCACTGCAAGTGCTACGCCCGTTTCAATTCCCATGAGTAATGCAAAGAAGAACAACACCAATCGAACCAACAGTGTCGCAGGTTCTTTATGACGACGATTAGAGATGTGCACGTGGTGATTGGAGCCAATTTGAACCTCACGCCTTCCCGTGCAGGAAGTGAAAAAGCCGGGGAACTTCTCGGTAGGAACTTGTTGGAATCGACGGACAAGGTCGTTTCCAAGCTTTTTCTGAAGGATGAGCACATTGCGGTTGTCACATGTAACAATGTCCAAGCAATTGATGAAATGGTTGAGGCTTGCCTCAAATTCGGTGGCTTTGTCCGCTGTCACTTTGGATCTCACACGACACTGGATCACCATGCTCGAGATTACGGTTTTCCCACCAACTGCATTGCATGTCTCCGCAAACACCTTTGAGGAACGAACGTTTGTTGCTCCATCGACCACACACTGCCACGAGTTTGTCTCAACCTCGGTCCACAAGGAGGACGAATTGCTGCTGTTCAGGAGTTGGTCGTAGAACATGCTACGGGCACGTGCTAGTTCTGGATTGTTTGTAAAGAGTTCCTCGGTGCCCGTCAAGCACGTGTGATTCATGTTCTTCAAGCCATTGCGCTGCTTGCTTCTCTCCTGTGCACCGCACAAAGTCGCTGACCGAGAAGGAGTGGTGTTTACGTTTCCTTGTTTTTGGTTTGATGGTAACGCGTTGCCGCTCTTGACCGTATGTTTTACTTGTTTATTATGGAGGATAAGCTCGTCCATCAAACGATAATAGGGTGGGAGCTTCTTCGTTGCCCTTCCTGCAAACCCAGTTGGACTCATCATGATCCACGTCATGAGCATTATGCTAACCGAAGCAAGACTGTGATGGACAATCATCATTGTCATCGATCTTTTGTTTTGTTTGTTGTTGTTTGAGCAGCAATGTTTGTAATGTATGGAATCCGGATGGAAGAAGGCTCCGCAATCACATGACACAAAATACAGTATCATTTTCCAGGACTTGACTTCTCATTTTCATAATCATTATGCTGCGTCCCGGATACATTCTCTGTTGTTCTGAACGGTCTTCTTGTACAGCCTCTGCCAGTGTTTACTTGTCTATTAATTACACCAGAGTAGCAGCATCCGTATGGAAAGAGCAGGCATGACTGGCGATGGACCCAATCGTATGAGAGACAACAATCCACCAGCTATGCATATGAACTAATACCTATAGACGGACGCTATATTGCACGGGAACAAAGGGGTATGGAGGAAGATGACCCACCGGACAATGCAGAGACATGCCTGTGTGTGTGTGTATGAAAGTACAATGTCAATGTTTGATGGATGGCCGGACGGGTGCTCCTCAAAGGTCCTTTGGGAATTGCCAGTTGGTTTTGGGGTCAGCGTCTACCACGTGTGCGAGAATAAGAATAAGGCATACTAAAGACCTTGGTAATAGAGAGGAGTCCCAAAAACTGCCATCTGGTAAGTATCAATAAAATACTTCTCTACCTATAGCAATAGGACCCCAACTTGAAATGGACATTCGCCTGCTCCGGAACGGCTCGAAAGGATGGACCACGGAGGAACAAACCCGTTCAAAGGAGAAACGAAACCATCCACCCGTGATATATACATCCAAACAAGATGGACGCGACCGTTCAAATGTGTGGGGTTGGGGTCATGGACAAGAGGGGTCATGGACAAAAGTACCCTCCAGTTGTTTCTCTTTTTTTCACTGCTGTTGTGGATTCCTGGACCCGTTGGGGGTGCACAGTCTCTATGAGAGAGGCACCGAGTCACCCGTTGCAAGCACAGGCACAGGATTCGGTCGTGGAAGGCAGGACCACCACGGTCGGGCAGTCTTGGGGGTGACCATCGTGGTGGTGGTGGTGGTGGTGGTGTAGATGATACTATTGCAACATTGGAGCAGTAGCTGTCGTCATGGTTGGTGTATTCGGGAGGCACCTGTCGTCGTTCTTGGTTTTGGAACCCAACGAGGTTGCCTCCCTCCGTTTATTCTTGGACCCTTTTCTCTTTTGGGGGCGTAGTTATGGATGTTGGTGATGAGAGTGGTGGTGCTATGGTGATTGGAAGTAGTATTTGTATTGGAGCCATCATGGTCCCAAATGTCGGTGGAATACAATTGTACCAATTGGGACAAGGGAATGGGGTGAAGAAATTCCACATGACGGCGTTGTTCTTGATCGGCTTGCATCAATCGTCGTTTCAAGACCCAACGGGTATACCAAGTGGTCTTTGGACGTCTCCGACGCCAAGGAGGACGGGAAACGGACCACGACGACCACCACACACGGGAACTCTTGGATGCGGCTGGAACAAGAGACGACGACGAAAAGGTTCGTGTCAAGTGTCGACCCATTGAAGTGGTTGTGGTGTTGGCCGAAACGGTACCACCATCTTCTCCTCCGAACGAAGACGAAGATGGTTTGGAACGAAAACGAGTCAAGAGTTTTGTACGTTTGGTAGTGGGTGGTGGTTTCCAAAGAGACTTGTTGTTGTTGTTGTTGACAGCATGCCAAGGTCTTTGTCGCCGTTGTTTGCGAAATAGAGTCGTCGTAGTATGGGTGGACGGAAGACTGGCCGATCGAGGACGGGTCATCCATTGATGCAATCGTACCAACACGAGGGTTGTATTCCAACATCGTCCATTGGTCGTATTGGTGGTTGTGGTGGTGGCCACGGTCGTGTCATCGTCTCCCCGGTCCATACCACTACCATGATAGGCTGGTGGTGGAACAACGACGGAGGACCCGTAATGACTGGAACAAGAATTGACGGTCCGACTGGTGGTATCGACCGTTTCGACCAGACAGGAGGAGGATGGTTTCATGAGGAGACCATGAGTCGTATGGGAGGAGTAATACGGGGATGCGGCCGGCCGTCTCCACGCGACACGAGCTTGTTCCCAGACATGCAATCCCAAATTTCGAAACAACCAAGTAGTACGACCAGTGCCAGCATTCTGGGGGTTGTCGTCGTCATGGTCTGTGTAACAGTAGAAACGATCAAAATCAGCATCACCAGCATCTACTGCTGCTACGTAAGGAGAACACAAGTCTTGGGTGGACCTGCATTGCTCTTGTTTGGGAGGTTCCCCCTTGTTGTCCTGTGGCACTACTTTGGTTGAGACAGTGTCCAACTGCGGCAGCGGCTGCTGTGGGTCCTTCTCCTCCCGACTGCTGGAGGTCTTGTTTGCTGCTGCTGCCATGGTCCGTGTCGGATCCCATGCGCTCACCACACCATCATCCCACGACGACGACGACAAGGCACAATGGCCCCACCAATCGTCTTCGGCTTGGGCGGGACGACCATGGACCCAAAAGTTTTCTATTGTAGAGTATGACAACCAGAGAGAACAATGTCACACACACACACACACACACACACACACACCAATACAAGAACAAAAGGAGGCGATGAGAAACCAAAACACACACACACGAGTGTGAGAAACAAGGACACTATACCAAACAAAGGACCACATAGAACAAACCGCAAACCACACAAACACGCAAAACGAGAAATGGTGGTTCGTACCGGCACGCCAGGCTTCTAAAGGACAGCGGTTGCTCCCACTCAGTCCTTGCGGTGGATCATCATCATGTCGTTCTTCTTCTGCTTCTTTGGGGCTTGTTGGCCATGCAGTAGTAGTAGTAGTACTACTAGTACGAATATCGCCCATTCGAAGGACTGCTTTGGCATGTTGTGTGGTTTGCGACAATCGAAACATGTGATTGGGAGCCGTACGACGACCAGAGGATCCAAGCACGTGTGGTGATGCTGCTGTGGACCGTGTGCCTTGTGCTGCATTCCAACGGTGCGCATGCTCTTGGTGTGATGATTGTTTCTGGTAGTAGTAAGGGGAGTGAATCTTCTTTTGCGTTTGCTTCTTCCTTTTCTTTTTTAGATGACGCTTCATCTTTTTTCGAGGTCCTTGGTGAGATGACGACAAGACACAGGTACTCCACAAGAAGGATGCCAATACCCAAGCCGCGGGAGCACGAAACAGGCACCACCACTTCCACCAACCAGCACCACCACTCGAGGACGAGGATTGCCCGTGTGGACCCTTCTGGTCGTCACTGGTGTTCCGTAGACGAGTTACGGGAGGAGACACCACTGAGGGCTCCTCGTTGTTGTCGTCGTTGTCGTCGGTCCTGCTCGCGAGTGAACTCGTGCGGTCCTGCTGCATGTCGTTCTTGGTGTTGTTGTTGTCATGAGCATACAAAGATTCTGGTAAAGGTTCGTTAGGAAGTTTGAGTTGTTTGGAGGATGGTTCCATGGTTCTGAAAAACTCAATGAGAGTATAGAGTGATGATGGATTTTTGTGTGGGGGAAGCGCCTTCCAAAGAATAGAGCCAATCTCTCTCTCTATCTCTTTACTATAATAGAGAGATGGAAGCTTTAGATGTGGTTACGGTGAATCCAGCCGCAAAGCCCTCTTGTTCTTGGGAACGGTCAATGGGATGTGACAATTCTTTCTGGATGGTGCAACACACACACACACGTTGTTCTTTTGTTCTTTTTGTGTTGTCTTGGCTCAATTCTGTTGAGAGAATGGAATGAATCTCCAATACGCTGTGGTAAAATGAATGAAGCTTTTCACAGAGTGTCTATCTATGGTCGGTGGCACCGTTTTTCTATTGCACGTACCACATTCCACACAACCAACCACAAGACGAACGACGTTCGTTGGTGCAAGAGCCATCCGATGACATACTCTTTGGTCCACAGTACGGATCGCGGATGTGTGCCAACGTGTGTCGTCCCGAGGACGTGTGTGCATGACCCGGAAGCAGATGGGCGTGGGCATGTGTCGCTGCGACACGACATCCATTGATTCGCGAACGAACGGGAATAGAGTCCCGTAAAGCAGATCCCGCAACTATCCTGGCTATTCTAAAAAAGAAAAAAATCTAGGTAGAGAGGAGTACAGCATTCCTATTCCACACATCCAAAAGGAACGAATCCATCTCTATGGCACCTCTAATATAAAGCCTCTTTTCGATTCGACACACACACACACAAGAATCGAGAGAATGGGAGCGCACGGGAGAAGACTCTCTACCACGAATACTCCCAACTATTGTAGTATAGAGCTACACAAGAGAGGCCGGGGGGTATCATTCTCACATGCGTCGTCGTCGTCGTCGTCGTGTGGACGAAAGGCAACCTACTAAACGAGCCACGACACACACGAATACCCATTTCTCTCGACATGGTACCCCCGTATATACTGCTGTCTGCTAGTACTATCGATCGAGGTTCCAGAAACAGTAAAAGGTAATGATTTTACTAGAGTATATAGTAATGTGCACACACGTGTCGTCGTCGTCGTCGTGGTCCTTAGTTGGTTCGTTTCTGGAGTGGTGGTGGATGGAGTCTTTGAGGAAATCGTCGTGTGCACGATTCGGGCCTTGCGGTTGCTGCTTGGAGTGCTGGTGCTTTTTTGGGTGTCACATGCTTGGAGTGGAATGGTGCGTCCTTGTTTCGTGGTTGTTGTTGTTCTTTTTGTTGCTTCAATTGCTCGAATGCTGCCACATCCTTGTCGTCTTCCTTGGCATGCTCTTTGGAATGCCAAATCGAGGCTTGATAAATTTGGACAATGGTGGACAGGGACACGGGCTGGTCCAAGTCACAGTGTCGTTCCGATTGCAATTGTCGCGTCCATCGACGACGTTGACGACGCGAGGAGGATGGTCGTCCCCACAATAATCGACGACTACTGGGACGAATCGAGTTGGGTGGTGCATCGGACGACACGAGAGACGACGAGTTGGAGGGGGTTCGTGAGGAGGACGACGAAAGACGGACCCACCATCGCTGGTGGTGGTGCTGGTTAGCTATTTGGGATGGTGGAGACGACGACGACGATACTGCTTTTTGGTTGTGGTTGGCTGGACCAGGATGATTATCCTCCTCCTCATCGTCATGCGACGAAGAGGAGGATAACAGAGTGTTGTTGGTGCCTTGAGAGGCTGTCGTTGTGGTGGTGGTATCCAAGGGATCGTCGTGTCGTTCGTCGTCCAGTTCCTTTGGGAGAGGGGTGATGGCTTGCTTGCCACTCGTGTCCAACAG
Organism: Epithemia pelagica; assembly: GCA_946965045.2. Classification (NCBI taxonomy): domain Eukaryota; phylum Bacillariophyta; class Bacillariophyceae; order Surirellales; family Surirellaceae; genus Epithemia; species Epithemia pelagica. The sequence continues at coordinate 237,471 of OX337235.1, read as the reverse complement.
GAGTGTCTTGTGGTTCTTCTTCTGGATCTTGCTCTTGTTGTTCTTGTTGTTGGGTTGTCTCCACGCGGCTCGGGATTGCTCCCAGGCTTGCAATCCAATATTGGTAAAGACCCAGTGACCGCCAGTCCTATTCAGTAGGAATGGTGGATGCAACGGGCGGTAGGACGACGAGTCAGTCTCCTCGTCCTGCTTCTTGTTGTGGGAGGGACACCAGTGCCACCACCGAATGTCCTGCGAGTACCGCTCCACCACGATGGCGGTGCTGGACGTCGTCGAATCAGCCATAGGAGCAACCTTGGGTTCTGTCACAAGACAACAACAAAAGAAACACACACAATGGACAGTTTGGATGAGAGAGAGAGAGAGAGAGACAGAGAGAGAGATAGAGACAGAGGCGCTCCAGACCGCAGTCACATTCACCCATGCTGGTGGTGATATGCCAACAACAATAACAACAACAAACGTACGGTTATTGGTGGATGGTGGTTCCACGACGACAACGACCGTGCTTAGCTTGAGAGTTTCCGTGCTACCACTGGCCAGGGTGGTGGTTGTTGTGGCAGAAGTGACAACCATGATAGCAGCAACAACAACAACCACAAGAAGTGATTGGCGTAGGTCGGTTTTAGGGCCGTAATGGAGTATTATTGGCGAGAGCATAGTTTGAGAGACTCGGGCACCTGGTGATCGTTGTTCTTTGGATCCATCGATCCGGGTTGGTTTTCAAGGCAGCCTTGTTCAGCCGACTCCGAATTTATTAGAGCGACTCATAGGCGTTTCATGTTACGCGACTTAGATGCGATCTTTTTGGCAGTCGTGTCAGGCAGTCCACAAAGCCATTGACGATTGACGACGAGAATGACCACACACACACGACCACACCACCATGAGATGAAGAGAAAAAAGACCACCACCGACACTTTGCAGACACACACAAGACGACGACCCCTCATCACTACTGCGAGTAGCACAAGAGACGACGACGATAACAACAATCGACAGCACTAGTAGAGACCATCCGGCACTCTCTCGTTCGATCTACCAACACTTTCCCACGTGTTCCTCTTCTTCCGTGTGTGACTCTTTTTCTTGGTGTGCCAGTGTGGCTCTCTCTCTTTCGGTTGTGATTTGGAGACGGACGCAACAAAAGAATTGGATGCCATCATGAGCTCCTCGTCTTCACTATCTCCCATGATGATTAGCAGCAGCATGGATCACCACAACCATACCAACAACAACAACAGTCGTTCTTCCTATGGATCGCGACGAGTGCGCCAACTGGTCTCGTGGGTTTGTGTCGTGGCGGTGGTCTGTGTGGCCCTCAATTTTACGGTAAGCTACATCTATATGCATCCACGACCACGTAGTCGACAGCAACCATCCAACAATAACAACAACCATCCCTCCTACCATCACCCTATTATTACCAATCCAACAACGACTCCATCGAGTCTTGCGGGGACTCCCACGACGACAATGACAACGGTTCCAAACGAATCTAACAATGGGAAAGATGCCTCCTTGGAAGTACCGATCAAGTCCAAGAAGGATGATCCTGGTGGTGGTGGGGTGGTGGGGGTAGATCATTCGGGGATCGTACCGGTGGAATCCTCATCATCATCGTCTCATACTGCGAGTCACTCTTTTGCGTTTTGGCAGGAATTTCAATCCACCTTTTCAGCTGACACGGATTCTTCCACCCACCCTTCTTCTCCTTCCACCACCACCCACCACCACAACAACACTGAAACCAAACCACCAGCCAAACAGTTTTCATCTTCATCTTCACCACCATCCTTGCGCCCTACCACGGTACCACCATCACCATCACCAACCGTACTGCCCACAAAAACATCATCATCACCACCACCACCAAGCAAGAAACAGAGCCATGCATCTTCTTCCAGTGGTCGACACTCGTCCAATTCTTCTCGTCTCCCTCCCTTGGTTCCCTATCAATATCGTCCTCCTCCTCTTCCCTTGACACCGACCAATACCAGTCGGAGTTTTGAACAAAAATGGTGTAATTTCCACGCTCCCTTCGGCCGAACGGTGGATTGGTACGAAGATGCCACCTCCTGGCATCGTCGTGCTCCGGCTGTCGTGGTGGCCGGTGTCAAATACAGTGGCGGTACAACGCTCTTGGCCCGATTGCTCACCAAGCATGTGCAAATTGTCCCTCCCGGTCCTTTGGAAACCCAATTCTTTTTGGATGGTCATGTCCGCAAATACGTATCGTCCACAACCCAAGTCACCAATGTCCATGCCGCTCGACAACGCTTGTACCATTCTCCCGCCTTTTACGATCCCGGTCGATTGCAACAGGATCCCAATGTCATTTCTCTCGATGCCACGCCCGGCTACCTCTTGTACAGTTCGGTTACACCCCGTCGATTGTTGTGCATTGCACCCTGGGTCCAACTGGTTGTGGTCTTGCAAGATCCCATTGTCCGGATTTTGCGACATTATCATGCCGCGCAACAACGAGGATTGCCATTGTCCTTGCAAGAGTGGGTGGAAAAGGATTGGAAATTACTGTCCAAATTGGGATTGGACAATACCAGTGCCGCCTACGTGGGATCGCCCGAACAAGATGTGGCTTGGTACGACTATACCTCGACCAGTTTGGAAGCCGTCTTGGGACGCAGTTTGTATGACATTCAATTGCGTCAGTGGTTGCAAGCCATTGTCGGCATGGGGCGGAGTCCTCGCACGACACTTTTGGTGCTGAATGCCCAAGACATGGCCACCAATCCCCAAGCCTATGTGGAAATGGTCTTGGACTTTATTGGCGTCAATGCCACGGCACCCCTCCGTTTCAAACCCAACAACCACAACAACAACAACACTACGCGGGACGACGTGTGGAAGCGCATTGCCACGCAATTGACGACTCTCCCGTTGTACACGCCACCGCGCAAAGCGGGGACCAAATCCAGCAATTCCTTGGTATCGGCCGACGACATTCTGTCCCACGAGTTTCGACAACGACTGCACACCTTGTTTGCCCCCCATCAAGCGCAATTGCCACATACCTTGCATCATTTTGGCCTGCAAATCAGTCGGCCCGAAACGTACGTGTCCCCGCACAAGAACAACAAGAATCGAAAACAACAACGGCGACGAGAAGGACAAGAAGGACGACAAGGACAACAAGAAGGACGAACCCAGCCACCCTAGAAACGACGACGACAACAACGACAAGCCTCGAACCAGGAATCCAAGAGTGTTGGTGTGGTGCAAATCTCAACCATCATTCTAGAACTGTGACACGGACCCGTTTCTCCTGGACTCCCATTCGACACACATGTCGTCGTCGTCTGCTATTATGGATACACGACGAGAATCGCCACACACCTTGGTGCGTGTGTTCCATCCTGTCGTCGTCACCCCATCACCAGGAGCGCGTGTTCCCAATGACCCATTCTATGGCCATTCTATGGTCCGTATCATTCATGTGGCTATTTTTTGGGTTGTTTTGGAGGAGGAATCCGCATCCATCACCAAAACTCTAGATACTATAGATACAAGCGCTCTACAGAATGGAACGAGAGCCGACCGCTTGGTGGGATCCAGGGGAACATGGCGAGTCGTTTCCGTGATGGGTTCCCACACAGTCTACTACGAGCCACACACACACACACACACACACACACACACACATGTGTGTGTGTGCGAGAGAGAGAGAGACAGACAGACAGACAGAAAAACAGTCTCGACCCCAATTCGTTCTCTCCTCTACTATTAGTCTATAGAATACTAGAATGGTCCACACCCCGTGTCGTTGTTCCAGTGACCGTCCCCCCAAACTCGAAACAAACAAACAAACAAGGAGGCACACTGTGGTGGTGTGTGTGTGTAGGGGTCGTTTTGGGTCTACAACTGTGTTGGGATGAAATTCTCGACCACTAGTGTGATGATTGTGTGTTATGTATGGCTCCCTCTCTTGGGTGTTGTGTCGTTCAAGAAACTGGTTACTCGTGTTTCTTTGTTGGGTGGTCTACGGTCATCGTCGTTGTTGTCGTATTCGTATTCTTGGAATCTTGCTTCTTCTCTTGTTTCCGTTGGCCCACCACAAAGAAGCGGACCAATCCTTGGACAATCAAAAAGGCCCAATACAATTGCAAGAGACTGAGCAAGACGGACGTGACGGAATTCACGACATAGGCATAGTGGCACAAACGGGGCACGGTCACCCTACCACCACTCCCATGACTCGTATCATTCGGATCCGGTGTCGTGACCACGACGGCAGCCAGTAAATAGAGTAAAAATTGCACCTTGTAGGGAATCCACAACAGGACGCGGAGCAATAAAAAGGCGGCACTAAAGGCGAGTCGAATGCGGGTATAGTGGACGGCACCGACCGTGCCCGGTCGTCGCCAAGCCGGTCGTTGTTTGTAGGCATTCATGAGAATCAACAAGACCGTACTGCCTTCAATGGTGCCATAAAAGTAGGGCGTAAAGGAACGAAACCCCACATGCAAGAAACTGGTCATGCTCGTGACACAGAGAACGGCGACATGATGCACGAGCATGGCAGAAGAGTCTTCCACGCCAGGATACCAGAGAGCAATTGGCAAGGCCCAAAGTTGCCAGCCCATTTGCCAACACGACAAGTACAAGATGTGAGAATCGTGGACCAAGCCCGTCACCGTTTCCGTTCTCGAGAGACTACGACGATCCGTCATGGTGGTCCATTGAAACCAGAGACCAGCCACGGTCAAGAGAATGGTAAAGAAAAAATTCACCACGGCATAGGCGGTTTTGCGTTTCAACAACAAGACTTGTTTCGTCGTAGTAGTCGTTGTATTTGTAGTCGTTTGCTGGTGGTTCTTTTCGTCGTCTTCCAGACCCGTCAAGAGTCCGGCTTGTTCCAACACTGTGGAATGACAGAGCGCGACAAAGACCAGTGTGGCGACGGTCGTACTGGTCACGGTCACGGGAACAAGGGTATTCCACACGACCGAGTTGGGTACCGTGACACCGGGCCAAACGGATTCGTCATGCACCTCTTGCATGGTTTGCACAATGGCCAACCAATCGTAATCGTAACCCAACCGTTGGCCGAGACGGACCAACCAAGACGATGAGGACATGGTGCTATTCTTGTACTAGGATGCCGCTGCGATCGGGTCTGCGATTCCCTGGATTCGCTCTCGCTTGTGATCGAATTCGTTCCTTCTCCGTGCGATGGATTCCAGACACACAGAGAGTGATACACCACAACACGCTTCTTCTTCTTTTTCTTCTTTTTGTTTGCTGGGTGGGTCGTTCTTTGTTTGTTGGGCCGGCCTCTTTTGGGTGTTTGCCGTCGAACAATGACACAAACGTTCGTCGTCGGCGAGCGCACTACTTTTCGTTTCTCTGGCATGGAATCTTTTCGCGATCCTTTAGAACGACCTACAAGCGGCTGATTCGCGCGACCCATGAATGACCACACAAGACCAAAAGATCTGTGGAAGAGAAAAGAAGTTAATAATACGCAGTCTCTCCCACCAACGACTCATTCTCATAATGGCGGAGACGTTACCACCGCATGGCGAGTCCTTGTCGTCGTCGTCTTTGTTATCGACGACGACAAGGGTGGTTGGATTTGCTCGCGATTGGGGTGGCATTCCCAACAATGCGTCGCATACCGTCTTGCTGCACAATACCTTTGGCCTGTCTTATGCCTTGGCGCAGTTGGCCACAACGAATGCTACAACCACCAATCATACGACGACGATTGTGGTCCTTCAATTTGAAGCCAACACCACCTTTCATTTTTACAATGGCATTCGAGTCTATGGATTGCACCAGGTCCAATTCGATTTGCAAGGCACGTGGCACTTTCATCGATACCATGCCTTCTCCAGTATTCCTCTCGATCCCTGGGACGACTTGGAGGCGGGGGACGACACGGCACCACCAGAACAAGAACGACACGCCGAGGCGTGGAAGCAATTTTGGAAGGATCAAGACCACAATTTGCGGGGTACCGTCTTTGGCAATCCCTACTCCGGACATCCACCCGCCTGTTTTCAATGTCGCGAGTGTTCGCACATTACCATGACATCGTCCACCCTTCAACAACAGCAACAACTCGACCGTAGTACGTCACAAACACCACCCTACCATCATCGACCCGGACGCATTGAAGGAGGAGGACCAGGTACGTACTATACACGTGTGTGTCGTCAAGAGGTGTGTGTGTGTGTGTGTGTGTGTGTGTGTGTGTGTGTGTGTGTGTGTGTGTGTGTGTGTGTGTGTGTGTGTGTGTGTGTGTGTGTGTGTGTGTGTGTGTGTGTGTGTGTGTGGTTCGAGACCCTCTCATTTTCGTTCCTTTACCACGTTTTGTTGGTGCGGTTGGGACATGGATCCCTGCCGTGTGGTTGTGGCTTGTGGTTTGTTCTTGCTTCTCCTTTTCTTGGTTCGTTCATTGTTTGCTTGGATCCATCTTTCTTCGCTCCTTATCGTCGTCGTTGTCGACACTACTACCTAGAATGGTGGGGCATTCCCTTTGTGGGGTATTTGCAATTGCAAGAACGACGTCCCTACTTGTTCTTGTGGAATGGCACGACAGATTTCACCTTGTCCCATGTGGAATTGCATCAAGCGCCCTTTTATACCGTCCAAATGACGAATGTGAATCGAGTCGAGGTGCATCATGTGACCATTGTCAATCGACGGACGGCCGAACCGTCGCACAGTCTCTGGGACTTGTCCGCCTTTAATACGGACGGGATTGATGTGGCGGGTGCCAATGTCCACATTCATCATGTGGATATTTGGACACAAGACGATTGCATTGCCATTAAAGACAACTTGTGGAACGAAAACAAGGTGACATCGAATATTACCGTCGAACATGTCCGAGCTTCCGGCTTGGGCTTGACGATTGGATCCATTGCCGGTACCACGGTTCAAAATATCACCTTTCGACATTGTCACTTGTACCACACCGTCAAGGGCATTTATCTCAAATTTCGAAGCATGCCCACCACGACGCCAAGTCCTACCAACAGCAATGGTCCCATTAGGAGTGTCATTCAGAATGTGACCTATCACAACATTACCATGGATGCTCCGATCCAATGGCCCATTTGGATGGGACCGGCCCAACAAACGGGTGGAACCAGTCGCAATCTCTGTCATGCCAGTCCCTGTTCGCTGTGTTGGCCGTCGCTTGTTCCCGGACAATCGTGTCAAGCCGAACCGTCGGGACAGTATCGCAATATTACCCTGTCGCACATTTTCATTCAATTTCCAATCCATCGTCCGGCAACTTGGACGTCGCCCGGTGTCATCTTGGGGGGAACAACGGACGACACGGCTCCCCCTATTGTCGGATTGCTCTTGGATACCGTGCAAGTCCAATTGGTCAATTTGAATAAGGACAATAACCAGCATACTGTTCCCTTTGTTCCTTCCTGGGACCAGTTTCCCATTCAGGATCCATTAGCCACTCGAACCATTTGGGTGGTGCAGGGCAGTGTTGTTGTCGTAGTACTGTGTCTGACCCTGCTGCTGCTCCTGTGGCTGGTGCCGTGTCGTCGTTCACAACGACCATGGCATGTCGCCCTTGCACGATTCGGGGCAGGAGAAGAACAACAACAAGGGGAGGAAGTGGAGCCGCACAGCCACTTGGAACGGCGTCAACAGCAACAACAACAACAACAACAACAAGAGGAAGAAAGACAACCCTTGAACCAGCGTTCAAACCCTGACAATGACAATCCAGACCATCCAGAGAATGACGCAAACTCGACTGGTGGGGAACCCATGGAACCAACTGTCGTAGTAATAACACGGAACGACCAAGGCACGACCCCGACCACCACCACAACAACACGAAACCAAACAACCAACCGCACTACTGCTGGTGGTGGTGGATGGACATCGGTGTGTGCCTTGATCATCACCACCACATTGGTGGGTCTCGTCACGGTCCAAGGTGTGTATTGGATGTGGCTCATTCCCCAAGTCCAACATCCCCTACGATACTTTGTCTGCCAGGGCGTACAAGATGGCAGGGCCACGGGCCCTACCCTTCCCGTTCCATCCTGTGTCGACACTGACACACCCACAACAATGACCAAGAAGGAGACGATGTCGTTGGAATGGACGATTCAATGGGGATTGTGGTGGAATCAAGGACGTGTCCTCCTGGTCTTGATTGTACTGGTGTGGATCCCCTACCTCTTCTTGTTGAAACGAATCCACGTGTTTCCACAACAACAACGGCAGTCGTTGCAACCACAAACTGTGGATCCGAATTTGCCCATTCCCGCGTATTCCGACACTGTTGGTGATAATGACGATGACGACGAAACAAAGGATGGAGAGGAACGACACGACCTAGACGAAGGACTCGTGGAAAATCGGTAAAGACTCATCTCTGTTCTACGAATACTGGAACAAACAACGCAACTACACCTCCTGTGTTCCAAAGCGTCCTGCACTGGAACTATAACAGTCGCGATCGTTCCGCAGGTATTGGCCGTGTCTTATGGCGACCCGTTCCAATGTTTTGTGGATGGGACAACGGGGGTGATGGCCCTTCACTATACTACAAGCTATACTAGTAGGTATAGCAGCAAATGATGCATCGCAACATGGACGCTCTGACAGCAACGAATCGGCTGTCCAAGCCCTACTACAAACTCCTTTCAGTTGTTTCAATAGTTATGGATCAGACTTCTTTTTCTTCGTCGTCATCTTCTTGTTGTTGTTGTGTAAAGAAGAACTACGGAATTGTCGTCATGATTCATGATGCTGCTTTTTTTGTTCTCGCTCCCTGAAAAGACAGTGGAGGATAGAGGATAGACACAACACAATAAACCCCGTCATTGTCTATGAGAGTTTGTGGAGCTCGATAGCAGGTCTGCCTGCTCGAACGCACGCACTTCACCATGCCGGCGATTGGAAGCAAGTTTTTCGGCAAGATCTTTTCAGAGAGAAGAGGTGCCGATCCACAAAGGAAGTACGCATGTGTTCTTTTGATGTGCGGAGGACGACCTTGTATCCGAATGACCATGACAAATTATTTTCTTCGGGATATCACATCGAACTCTGGAAAGACTTGACACTTGACACGTGTTGGGGCGACGACATCTGGATAGCTTTTGCGTGAGAAAGGTTGCGCTCCTTGAAACGAAGAGCGACTTCCCACGTTCTGCGCAAGTCTCGCTCCTTTGTTGTGGGTCATCATGACAAGGATGGTGGGTGTCCGTCGGTTCTTGGTATTGTTCGTTGTGTTGCAATGGGTGGTGCCACCTTTTTGCGGGGCGACACGCCCATGGTGGAGGCCGTCCCGTGAATGGAGGAGCAACAGTTGGAGGAGTTTCGACGTACGGTCCAACGACCACCACCACCGTGGCGCGAATGGGAGGAGGATTCACGCAATGGCTCTTGGTCAAAGGCAATCGATACAAACCACACAATCACTATTCAATGATGGAGAGGACAACAACCTCTGTCGTTTCCAGGACGACAAAACAACATACTCGCAGGACGACACCAATGAGCGAATGGCACGACGGTGGAAGAACCCTGACGTAATCCACCCTGGCGCTTCTTCGTCTTCTTGTTGTTGTTGTTCTTGTTGGGAGGGGTCTCCAACCACTACAACTCAAGTTTTGCTGCAATGTCGTGGCGGATCCTCCTCCACGACAATCACAGGGCATGCAGTGTGGAATGGCCGTGCCTCGTACTGGGTGTATTGGATGGCATTGTTGCTCAGTGTCTTGGTGGAAAATTTGGCCACGTCCTTGCTCAAGGCGGCCGCCACTCGACTTTCGCAAACGACCACGACTGCCGCGACCACAACAACCAGCACAACGACCATTCCTCTCTTGCTCGCGGCTTCGGTGCTCTTGTTTTTTCTCGGGTACGTACTCTAGTATTGTCCAATGCCGAGAAAGATCGTAGCAAAGACATTTGTGGTTTGTCGCTTGGATCTGACCGTGCCCACTTTTTGGTCCATCCTCTGTGTCGGTGCTTTGTGTATGGTTTTTTGTTGGGTATATCTTGGTATACTCGTACCGTTTGGCATCTCTATCTACACATCGACAATCCATCCATCCATTTTGGATCGCACATTCCAATATATTATAGCAATGTGGGATTGTTTGTCGCCGTGACACGCATTGAATTGGGCATTGCCTATGCCGTGTGGTCCGCCTTGGGGACAACCATTGTCACCGTGGTGGGAATGCTGTATTTTGACGAAGCGTGCGATTGGACCAAAGTGGCGTGTTTGGCTTGTATTGTGGTGGGTGTGGTTGGCCTGAGTTTGGGGGAACCCAACGAGTGATTTGTACCACTACTCTTACTGCCGTTGCTCCAACCATGGGAGACGTTGCGACACTTTCTCGAATACACCAAAAACACCTGCGTGAGTGACTTGTCCTTCTTATAGTCGCATTACTCTCTCTCTCTCCCTCCAAGACAAGAAACGGCGGCGAAAGGATGGTTTGGAACACAAACACTACACACACACACACACACACAGGTGAGAGACGAGAGCAATGCGGGCACACGAGACAATCATTCGCACAATCCCACATTCTATTTGGACATTGTGAGAACGCTTGACATTGGTGGCACTGAAATGGCCATCTTCTTGTTGTTATGGTCGTGTCTCGTTCCAGCGGGCCACACGCAAAGCAAAGCGTAACTCTCTCTCTCTCTCTTTTTCCATCATTCACTCTTGAGGACGTGTGAATTTCCGTGTTCGGTACGGAAAGGAAAAAAAAAACGCAAGTTGATGTTGTTGTTGGTGGTGGTGATGATGCTTTTTGGTGTATAGAGAGAGAGATGGGCATACAAAAATAGCATATAGCATTCTTCTTATTCTTGTGATTCGCACAATGTTTACAAGTGTTGTGTTTTTTTTGTGAGAAGAATCTCTCTCACGTAGTTTGGTCCTTGTTCTTGTACTTTATTCGAGAATGGACACGACGGAGGATGCTGCACCGCCAGCCTCCTGCGAACTACTACTACTACTCGCTGGGTGGTCCTGGTTGTCGTTGTTCTCGTCGTTGCTGGGGGCGCCAAAGGAGAGCGTCAATTGATAAAAGATGCGAATGGCCCACATGAGTGGTGTGGGTGGCAACGAGGTCGCTGTCGTCGTCGTCGTCGTTGTCGTCGTCGTCGTCGTCGTCGTCGTCGTCGAGTCTGGTTGGGTTGTGGGGTGACCTCCGCCCCGTGCCACAACCGACACTTCGACATCGCCATGCAATCCCATCCAGGTCAAGGGTTGCATCAAGTTCATGTCCAGTTGCTCTTGCAATTGCGACAAGGAGGATACTGTGTTAGTAGTAGTAGTACTTGTTGTCGGAACATGTCCTTCCACGGGCGGTTCGGTGAGTATAATGACCGATCCGGTATGGGCTTGTTGGGCGTGCACCAATTCCCACACTTCGGTCCAACACGTTTCCAAAATGCGCTGCTCGATCGTATTCGTATTGTCATTTGTTGCCGTGTCAAACCACGAGACAATGGGAAAGCGCGTCAAGGCCAAGAGCCGTTTGCCTTCTTGGACAAACCAATCGTCGTATTCGTCAAAGTCGTCGTCCTCGTCCTTATTGTTGTTGTGATTGTCTTGTAGTGGTTGAGTTCGGTCCGTGGGCACCTCAAACAAGGACGAGGGAGGTGCTGGTGGTGGTTTGGATGATTGTTGTTGTGGTTTTTCATACGTTTCTTGAACAGGAATATCCAATAAGGCTTGATGACTGGCCGTCAAGAATTGATTCAAAACGGTCCGATCCGATTCCGTTTGAGGAATGGGTGGAGGAGAAGCCGATTTACCAAGAAGAGTGGGGAGACCAGCACTGGACGAGGGAGGAGTTGTGCTCGTGCTAGTGCTAGTGGACCATGATGATGATGGTTCTTGTTGGAGCAACGCCACAAAGGTGGAATCGGGCACACCACGACTACTTTGTCGTGTTCTGGTTGTTGATTCGGAGATGAGTTGACGAAACAAGGGGATCCATGGCTCATGGTGTTGTAAAAATGTCTTCATTTTTTGAATCGTCTCGAATTCTTGGGCTTCTTCTTCTTCTTCTTCTGCAAGTCGTTGCGATGGTTGTGGAACACCGGGAGATGCCAACGAAGGAGCATCTGGTTGCGAACTGGTAGCATAGGAAAAGGAGGACGAATAGGAAAAGGAGGCATAAAAAGAGGATGATGATGATGATGAGGATGATGATGGAGCCTGTGGTGGTGAAGTGTTGTCGGAGGGGGCTTCCTCATTGTTGTTGTTTGGTTGGGAGGAGGAGGATTGGGATGGTTCATAATTGTGTGGCGACCACGACAACGATCGACTTGTAGTTCTTGTCGTTGTTCTGGAAAAGATCAATCTACCAGAGTGTGGTACCCTCCAAGAGGGGAGAAGTGACCAGGCAGTGGACCGTGTCGTCCTGCCAGCCATTAGAAGTAGTACGACAACCCCGGCGGCCGCCCCCAACGGAATTCGTGCCAGTCTCGTCCGTCTTCTTCGTTCGGTACGTTTCATTGTGATGTGTTCGTCGAGACACTACGAGTAAACAATCATAGGGGCGTCTGCCTTGTTCTTGGTGTTCTGTCCTTTTCTTTTCTATAGAATAATGGGAGGAGAGACTGTCGTTGTTATCTTTTGTTCGCTCTTTTCTTCTGTGTGGTTCCTCTCATTGCGAGGAACGAAAATCCAGGCATGCAGATCTTTTGGATATCGTGTCGCTCCTCGGTCGCTCTATTTGTCCGTCGACTCACTCATTTTTAGTCGCAGGTAAGTCGCTGTTATAGGACTTATACGTCATCACATATGTTTGGCCACCAAGAATCCGGCAAACCGGCCGTCTTTTGTCTTCTTGAGTTCCGCTGTCGATCGTCCATTCGTTACGGTCCCTATAATATCGGGATCTCTCTGAAAGTCATCCTTGCGTCCATCAGATACGCCAGGATGATGAGGACGAGGAGGATCCAAACGAATGCTACCACCATAGTATTACTGTCCAATCGACGTTGGTACAGCAGCAGCTGTGGCTCGCATGGGTGGTGGAGTCATTGGCCGAACCGTAGAAGCAGAAGCAGAAGGGATCGAGTATCATCCATCACCCTAGGTTTCCAGGCACGACCAAGAAGTTTGCGAGAGATTGGGACAATCCAACAAAACCAAGAACGGTTCGTTTCTTCTTCATCGACGTCGTCCAATGGGATTCCTCCTTCTACGACAGGAACCAGTGACGACACGGATCCTACCTTGAATGATTATGAGTATTTTTTGCACATTGGTCCGTCAGGGGATTGGTGGGTGGGACCGGCCTTGTTTGCCGCCAAGCATTTGCAACCCAATTACATTACCAGTTTGCCCTTGCCACCACCAATGAAACTGCAGGACGACGACGACGACAATGACATTGTCCAGCATTGGGAAGCGGTTGTCCGCGATGCATTGGACGAGCATCCAAGTACCACTCTGGTCCAAACGATGTACGATTCCCAAACATGGCCTGTCGACCTGTGGAACCGAATTCGGCACCACGACCAACACCAACCACACGCGGACGACTCACCGAAACCACCCACCAAATAACAATCACAATAACAACCACCCTGTTTCGTGCTCCAGACCAACACGGGCAGCATTCCCCGTCTCTCCCGAGCGTCATGCCTCTGGACCATGACGTGGCAACAATCCAAACAGCGGGCACCTTTGTTGTGTGCCTGTGGAACACCCAACACTCGTGGTGGTTTCCTTCCACTCGATAGGTTCCGGGTTTGGATCCTCTTGGAGAAAGAGAGCGAGTCCCACAGGAGACGGCACACGACGGCGACGAGAACGCATTCGGTACTAGTAGTAGGATTTGCCAACACCATTAGAGCCACTCCACACAATCACCTCACACACGCTTCTCCTCCTCCTCGTCCTTTGGTTTGGCATCGGAAAGGTATGCAACCAATGCCCATGGCCCGTTGTGGAACATTATAGAGTAGTAGAGAGAGGATCAAACACACAGTCCGTTGGATCGTCACACACACACACACACACATCTCTTGGAGTACTTTGTCGTCGTCGGAATAGAAGCGAAGAGTCTCGAAGTGATGAATCCTACTATAGTTTTACAATATATTATAGGAACACATGTTGTGAATACAAAGAAGCCTGTTGGCGAGTAACATAATATAAAGTATCGATCATATCTACGATTGCCTCATAAAGCCACATTCTGTGCGGATCTCTGGCCCGTCCCTGTTGGGGAACAGAGTTTTGTCGTTTGTCATTTCACTCTGTGAGCTGTGTGGTTTCCTACACACAATAAACTCATCCAAACGAAGGAACCAACCACAACCACAACACACACACATTTATATATAGATATATACCCCGTTCGAATACGATACAAAAAGTCTCCCGCCTCATTGTGTGTGTGTTTGGACGACGACAAGGGCGACAACAAGAGGGCGAGGAGAGGCGCGTTAGATCCACCCCATGGTGGTGGTTCCCAGCAACAACGACGACAGGAGGATCCACATGGGTGTGGTTCGAGTCGTATTGGCAGCCGACGTTGTAGATTGTGGTTCGACAGTGGAATGACAGTAGACGGATTCCAGGTTGGGAAAGGTCATGGTTTGTTCCATGGCCATGGCCCACCATGTCGTTGTGGCATGCTGGTCCATGGATTGGGCCACTTGGTGGGCTTGACAAACGGCGTCCGTGGCGGCCATGCATCGGTCCACATTTTGATAGTGGTATTGGACCAGCATGGCTTGACCGGTATGCAAACGAGCGTCACACGTCACGTGCAATTCAAATTCCAAAATGACACCTCCGGCTGCTTGACAGGCCTCGTGCAATTGCTGAGACGTCCACAACTCGTGACCGTCCAACCAACAAATGGACGATGCGGTATCTTGACAGAGGGCGCGTTCCAATTCTTGCAATTCTTGATGCGAGGCCACTTGGGCTTGTTGCAAGGCGGGATGACGCTCCATCAAGGCTTGGGTGGCCGTCTCACAGGGATCCGTTTGGTCGCCATCACTGTCATGGTCCTCCACCCTCTCCTTGTGTGGCGGATCCACCAGAGGGTTGGCTCGGACTCCTGGAACGGCCGTGATCCACACGGAGACCACGGCCCAAATGGCAAACAACAGAGTGCCATGACCCATTAAAAAGGGACAACGACGACGACGAGGAACTAGCACTCTCATGGTTCTTGGTGACGACGACAACATGTGTGTTTGTGGTTTCGTTTACTTTTTTCTTTCTTTGGAAACCACAGAGTTGAAATTCTGGTGGGGTCCTTGGGACTTTTTCGTGTTTTTATCCTAGGTAGGTGCAATCAAACCTTTTTCGTTCGAATGGACTCTCGTATCGCGAGTCGAAGAAAAAATGAGACGGTCGGTACCCAAAGATTCCGACGAAGGCAGTCGCACGAGTCGCGAGCTGGAGTCGACTGTAACTGCAAAGTGTACAAGTCAGTCCCGTTGTGTCGGAAGCGAGTCGCGAACGGGAATTCCATAATCTCTAATCGCTCTCTCTCTGTGCACCTCCCGGGCTCATTTCCCACCAATCCTCCAATGCCAATGCCACTCAGAGAACTCTATAGCTCGAAAATGCCGGTGGAGAGGACAGAGTAATGCCTGGGACAATCCAAAAACAGAATTGGAGAGGACGAACGCAACCATGCCAATCAACATCCACGGACGAGGCATCATACCACAACTCCACCACCACTAGGAATGATGCATCGGGCAAGAATGGATTCCGTCTTTGTACGCCGCTTCGGTTTGACGATTCGTATGGATTGCCCTTGGCGCGCCATTGCTGCCAAATGGTACACACATTTGGCGGACAAAATCGAGGCATGATTCCGGAAACTCCTCTGCGCACAATCTGCCAGAGCAACAAGGTTTCCCATGTCCTTGGTTTACAAGAATGGTTCTTTTTTTGTTGGGGAGAAACACTTTGGATGCTGGCGATTGTGCCCGTCTCACTGGATAGTAGTATAGTACTCGAGAGAGTGGAGAGACAAACAAGTCCACGAAACGTCGACATGTACCACAGCCAAAGGACGGATGGATGGTCCTCTGTTTCGGGAAGAGAGACCATGGCGGTCTGTTGTTTGGGGGGAATGAAGGAACACCAGCATCCTTAGGTTGGCGGAGGAAAACGGCGGTGCCATGGCTGGGACAGTGTTCGCAATCCTCACGACCCCCTTGCCAAAAAACTCTCCAGAGAGTCCACCCATTCTCGTCCTCTTTTGTTTCTATACATGTTTGGAGCTGTGGTGTTTCCACGTTCAAGTCGACTTGACCAGATTGGTACATCACGTCATTCACAGAGTCTGGACTCAGCAAGAGATCATTGATACATTACTTCCCTCTATATGTCGAATTCCCTTGGGGAAACAAGACGAATCAAAACTACCACAAACGCTACCTCAAGTGCTTTCAACAATCAACCGAGTACAATCGACATCAAGATCCCAGTGATTCGCCGTCAGCAGCATTGATGACAACGAATCAACAAGCAATTTGCTGACCAATGACTGTATTCGATCATGTCACCTTCTGTGTTGTTTAGGACAAGTATCTCAGTATGGATCATAGGGAAGGTCTGTATTTCGGAATGAACACCAGATTCTTTGCTATATGCGTTACCTATTACTTTTATTACTAACCAGACACAATATACTGCAGAAGAAACCAAATCCCCTGTTGCAAGGTCATTCATCCAATATCCATGGTCTTCAAGGGACTTTCTGCAGGAAACCGGCTATCCACAATAAGGTCCTCTCTAGACCAACATACCAGCAACGACCATCAAGGCGCCACCGAACAAGGAGACCATGGCATTGCCAGTCAGCATGCCAGCATCCGAGGATGAAGTGCTGGAAAGGGTCACATCCGAGTCACAATCCACATTCAACAGTCCCTCCACAGCAAAACGGGCTTCGAGATTGGCCATTGCCTCATCGGCCGATTGTTCAAAGGCAGCCGCAACATCGGCCGCGGTACACGTGTCGGGGTCCAAACATTCGGGCGAATTCAAGTAATGGAATCGAATCGTTTCGGATTCGCCGGTCGCAATAGTCGTCAAGCGGCATTCCAATTTGCGATCAAACTCATAAATGGTACCCCGGTTGGCTTTGCAAGCCTGTTTCAAGAGAGGAACCGAATCGACCGTGCCTTCATCGACAATACAGAGGGTATCACCATCTTCACAGTTCTCATCCTCCAAGGTATCGACTTCGTCCTTGACCTTGTCATCGGCGAGCTGAAGAGCAGGACTGTTGTCAAACATCTCCCTGGTATCGGATAGACACTGAGCAAAGTTGAGCTCACGTCGCTGGTCGTGGTGCTGGAATGAGGCAGCGGTCTCGACGACAAGGTTGCGGTCGTGACGACGACGATTGCTGCTTGGGTTCCATTCGCTCAAGGCTTGATGGATTTGGGTACGAACAGTCTCAATGGGAGAAGCACCATTGGCAGTATGACGGGAAATGGCCACCAAGACGACAGCACCGAGACAAAGGTTGTGAACGAGCTTCATGATCGTGATTCTGAAATTTTAGTTTGGAGCGATTCTGTTTAGTGGTTCGAACGAAAAACCATGGTTTGAAGTAAGAATGCATGCAATTCAGGACGAAAGGCTCATGTTCTTGTTTGAAACTGTTGGTATCGTACCTTGGAATGTTGTCGAATGCAATCTTTGGAATTGTTCTAGATTATGAGATCAATGGAATGCAAGGAGAAGTGGACGAACGCGACTGGGAATTGCTCTCTCAGCTCTCAGTATAGTGAACGCGAATGAACTTTTCGGCCATGCGGAAAAATTTAAAATCCTTGTTTATGGGATTGCGGAAACATGTGGATGTCATGCCGGCAATGTTTTGCAGTCGCATATAGACTTATTGAAATGCACTTTCACTTTCCTACCGGTAATTACACAGTCCAAGCACCATTGGAATGGTGCAAAAAACGGACGATTTACCCGTAAAACGAGCATGCCCCCAAAGAGTTTCATCCGTCCATAAAATGAGAACGATAAGTCGGATTTTGATGAGCCCGGGTGGGATCGAATCCTCTTTTGAAGTACCGTAAATGTTGGGTCTATTGCACCATTGCTTTATTGCACCAAACGCATGATTTAACTGCTAAAGGAGCCTGTCTGCCAGAAATTCGCCCGCCCTTCCCTCCAACAGAGCCCCACTTGCTCTAAGAGGTATATAAAGAAGAAATCATAGTTGTAGTGGAGAGCGTGGGGGGAGAGACCATGCCAAAAAATCCTTATCTTTCACGAACTGACTGCATACATTTCGACCTTATATAACATTAGAAGGGTAGGTCCGATCTTAATGAAACGCAGTGATTCGGAAAGCGCGTGACGAGCTCTTTAAAATGATGGTCTCACCATCGGTCAATTCAATAGTGTTCTTGAGTTATTCTTTCAAGCAATTTCTGGAATTATTCTATTATAGATTCAAAAAATTAACCACCAATCCGTTGAGGCCTACTACTTGGACCTATAGTAAAAAGCATCCGGTCAATCAACGGATGGTGCAATAGACCCAACATTTACGGTAGATTCAAATGATAATCATAAGACTAGCTAACTCGAAGTACTTCTAAAGTTAAAGTTTCAAACATGTGGCATTTCGGCTTTAAGACTTAACTGTATATGCGTTGAGCACTACACATTGGTCCTATACAAATTTGAGCGGAAAGATTCAACGCATGGTGCTTGGACTGTGTAATTACCGGTAAGAGGTGGACAATGAAGAGGTCTTTGTTTTCGTTCGTCTTTCATTATTTTTCAGTTGCTATTAAAAGATTGAATCTTCCTCCAGGACCTTTGTACTGGATTCATTTTTCTCAAGATACTTTTCGTCTAAATCAACAGAGCCACAAAAGACACCAAGAGACTTCCGACCGAGACCATGCTGATCGCCCCAGTCGGAACGGCAGCAGAACTCGTTTCCTTTGGACCACGGACGGCACCAGAATGAGTGCAACTCACATCCTTATAACCTGCCAACGTCAGCTCTCCCTGGACAAAGGTGGCTTCGAAGTCGCCATATGCGTCATTATCCTCTGTCAAGGCAGCATTCGAACAGGGTGAACATTCGGGAGAATTCAAGTATTCTTTGACAAATTCAAGTTTGACGTTGGAAGTGGCATTGGTTGCATCGCATCGAACTTTGGTATCCAAACTAAACATTTTTCCGTCGCCCGTGTTGCCACAGGCCGCCTCCAATTCGGGGACAGATTTGACACTGCCTTCGTCCACAATACACTCGGTCATGGTGTCACTCCAACCTTCTCCACAGAGTTCCTCTTCCAAAGCAGTAATTTCATCAAAAACCTTGTCATCGGCTGTTGCGACATCTGGATTGTCTTCAAACAGTTTGTCTGTGGCGTTGGCGCACTCGTCAACGCCGACACCGGTATCGGAATCCAGACCACGATGCTCTTGTTCAATGATACCCATGGGTTGTTCCATTTCGTTCATGAAGCGACGCATCCGCATGTGGGCAGAGACGTTGGGCACGAGAGCCGTGGTCGCTACCACAAGAAAAAGCTTGCTGAAAATGCCCATGATGAATCTGTGTTTGTAACGTCGAACTGGCAGCAGAGGAACAGAAAAGAATTGCATTGGTATGAGGGAGAATCGTCCCGGAGATCTCATCATGAATCATTCTTCTTCTCTCATGATACGTTGCGATTTCACTGTCTCTTACCTTGTAAACTTTTTGAATTGGGAAGGTTGGAATTTGTGTGGGGATAAAGAGGTGGTTTATTGTTTTTGCGAGGTCTCAGTTCTCTAGTCTTCGTCCAATGCTAGACGCAGAGATTACAGTGTCAGAGGTCGGAAGTTTCGCGTTTTCTCTCTCTCGAAAACTTCATGACATGTTTCGTTGCTTGGAGAAGGGGAGCAATTTTTGGGTGCTACCTAGAGAGCCATGGATTTAGATACTTCCGAGTCATCGGCATGGCAGCTGCACTGTGTTGTACACATTGAAAGGCTCGGCAAAGATCAGTGTCGGTGGTCGGAAGTTTTGATTTCTCTATCGAAAGCTGTTCATGACATGTCATGAAGTAGTTTCGTTCTCCAGGTAAAGAGGCGCAGATTGAAGACTGCTCTCATCGATGGTACAGTTCTTTGTACAAAAATACAGCTCTTCCATAAACTTGTCTTCTGCTTCTTTAAGTGCCGGATAAGCCCGATTCATTGCATAACTGTCTGTCCAACACTGCTGATAGTTGGAATCTAACCAATTTATGGAAGGGGCCACATTGGACTCACAAATTGCACTCGTTATTCCGCTTAAAGCAAGTGTGGATGCAATCAAGTCCGCTTCTTCCTCGCCAAATGTCTCATACTCCACGGCGACATATACAAATCGGCAGGTGTCGGGAGCCAAACATTCGGGAGAATTCAAGTAATGGAAGCTTTTGTCTTGCGTTTCGCCCGTGGCAATCGTTCTCACAACACAATCAATCTCGAGGTCAAACTCCCAAAGTGCTCCCTTTGCGTTACTACAGGCCTCATGCAAAAGGGGAACCGAGGTGACACTGCCTTCGTCAATGGTACAAACATTGACATCGTCGGTACAAAGTTCCTCTTCCAAGGCTAGAATCTCATCCAACACCTTGTCATCCGCGTCTTGGAGGGCAGGGTTGGCCAGAAACAAAGCCTCAGTGTCCTCTGCGCACTGATCTGCGTTGAGATCACGATGAAAACGGCCAAAGGGGGATCCAACTCCCAGGCGAAGCGGGTACTGGTCAAGAGAACGCTTGAGGTCCCGGTTTGCCAAAACTTGTTGCAATCGCTTCTTTGCAGAGACGGTTGGCATGAAAGCAGTGGTTGCTACCACGACGACGAACTTGCTGAAGAAGACCATGGTGATTTTGAAACGAGTAAACTGTGAAAATGTAAAAAAGGGATCATGACAATGTTATCAGGTTGGTGTATTTCTGGGAGAGTCTTGGATGTTTCTTTTGAAGTCATTTCGTACCTTTGGATAGAGTAGTGAGCTCCGTGGGAAACTTGATTTTATGACAACGTCCTGATCATTTTCCATCTTCTCCCCTTTCGGCTCTCCCACCTACCTGAGAAGCCAGTACTTCCGAATGCTCACAGAAAAAGATTACGTGCGTATGGCCAGATCCATACCGACTTGCGTCTCTGCCACCTTTAGAGTCAGTTCTCTTCCGAATGCTCAAACTCGGTTTTGGACAAGTTTACAGTTGCATGGCCTTCTAACAATCTCTATTGGAGTTTCATAGTCTTTGGTTGGAAGGGGATCATATTGGATCATCGTCGAACCTTTTGGGGCGGAACCAGGATTTTTCGGGGAAATCGCAATTCGCTTTTCGCTCCGCCAACGTTGCGATCCATAGCTGAGGATCTCTCTTGGTGGATAATGTTAGAGTGTCGTAGCTGGGAAGAATCAGATGGTAGATGCCGCGATGAGCATTATCGAAACTGTTCTGACAAGGCATTGGGGGGAAGTCACTTTTCGGATATGGACAACAAGCAACCTCAATAGGAAGGATCTTGTTGCTACATTGACAAAGTTGGTGATCCCGCCGTATGAGTTCAAGATAGGTAATCGTAGGTCAGGTAGTATTGCTTCATGAAGCCATGTTGTACTATTCCTGCTATAGTAACTCAAACTCCCTATCCTTATCCGTCGGTCTACTCGGAAGCACACAACCACACCAATAACACGTCAACAAAAAATGGCCAATGCGACAGGTGCGATTGTCTCCTCTCTATTTTGTCGGCGCAAGAAGAGTTACCTCCGACTGAGCAGTTTTCTTGTCCAGTCATGTGTGTGACGTTCAGAGGAACCTACAGCCGAGCAACTTCTACAAGTAGCTCTATTATAGGTTCTGTTCTCTGTGTTGTGTTGGACTTCCATCTTCGCTGCTAGAAGCAGCCGACAAGTGCAACAAGGCAAGCCATTCATCGGGGACCGATGTGTCCAGGGTCGGGTATATCCTAAACCACGGTAACGTGATGTTGCGTCTCGCTATCGAATTGCGTGACGGTAAACAAGTCACCCTGTTTTGTCCTCAGTTGCTTGAATCGCAGAGCCTCAAATTGGTCAGTGCATCCCAGGACCGTGGAGAATTCCCCTAATGGAATGGTCGGGCTTTGAAATATAGAAAAGAATCCCAACCTGTGGTTCTCATTGTATTAGTATAAGTTTTGTCTTTGCCTGGCGGCTGTCAGGATAGGCTTTGCTCACTCCTCTTTCATCGCAGCAAGTCTTGAGTCTCATATGCCCACTACATCCATCCATACTGTATCGTTTTCATCGCATCCGTCATATCCAAGTTTGACGTATACGCATTCTTACACGGTGATGATGACCGACGCAAGCATGGCAACTCCGGCAAGGAACGAAACACTCTGGGTGATACTGCCAGCCGACGAAAGGTCAGGCGACGAAAGGTCAGGTGATGGATTGTCTCTATCCGGATCCACCGCCACATCACCATCCTCACCCACTGGTTGTTTGGGGAAGTATTGCGTGTCGCAGTTCAATGCGAGAGTTGAAGGAAAGCCGTCAATGTTTTGAATGTCTTGCAGGGCTTGGTCGGCCGTACGACCCAAAGCCTCGGCCACAGCGTCCGGGTCGCAATCGGCCGCGAGGCATTCATCGCGGTTCTTGTAATCAAAGGTAAAGGCCGGAATGACGCCCGATTGTCCATTCACACCAATCTCACACGAGACTGTCATGTCAAATTCATGAATTTTGCCCCCTGCCTCGACACAGGCGTCCCGCAAACCGGCGGCCGATGCCAAATCATCTTCATTGAGTTCGCATTGAAAGCTAATGGAGCCACAAATATCGCTTTGCAAGGTTTGAAGTTCGGCCGCCACGCCGTCATAGGCCACGGTGAGTGCTGGATTGGCCGTAAAGAGCGCGTCAGTATCCGTCAAACATTGTTCTACATCCAGTCGACGAGGATGATATTGTGTCGACCATTGGGCCACTGCATCCTTGATTTGCTGGTGAATCACAGAAGAATCGGCCGATGCCGTATGAGTAAAAGCACTGAGGGCCACCAGGATGGAAGAAGACACGAGTTTGCTGTTCATGATAACGATGAGTAACCAACAGAAACAAATCAATGGATTCGATTCTCACGATAGAGCCTCCGACAAAGTAATTAATTTGTAGAAGAGGAGAGTAGGTTGCGGTTGTTGTTCAATCGCGTTGGTTGTTCCTCCTATGTATTGTAAGATATCATCCGTTGTGGGTTGTGGGAGGGTTATATGGATCGCTCATTATTTGGAGTAGAGAGATTTTGCGATGACGAGAAAGTGTAAATACGATAGCTGGCATACCTCGTTGGGAGAGTCCCCCGGCGATCAGAGAGAGCCAGCCAGCCAGCTCATGTAATAGTCCTTCTGTCGTCCGTTATGCTATGTGTGATTCCCCATTGGCATACCGTATAGAGCACCTCTAAGTAGAGGAGAAGCTTTGGCAGGTCCTTACGTCGCCCGGTACTATCCAACCTCGGGTTTTGTTGCAAGATCATCACGCATTGATCTCTTCCGTGCCCTGTTTGCTGTCTGCTGTCTGCAAAGGATGTCAACCGTAAGTCCAATGGATTTGGAAGATGGTCGTGATGCCACTGTACAACCTCCTTCGCCACCGCTGCCACTACCGCCGCCGCCGCCGCATTCTTTTAAGGAACCAGATTTGGCGTACGCGAAATCGATCTTGGGTTCAGTGCTTCACGTTCATGAGTTCGAACCCACTTCTCTGGAGCAAGGATTATTTCGTTTCTTCTCCGAAAGGGACGATGAGCACTCTGATACTGCAGATGATCGTGTGATCAATCTAAAATCTGTTCTCGGTGATTTGGTAGAGCCAAAGGACCAGTTCCTGCCTGAACAAATCTATGTCTGAGATTGCATGAAAACGATCTTCGGATATTTCTCGAAGGATGTTCTCGGAGAAAGTTCAAACCGAGTTTTGCTGGGCTCCCCGGGTGTGGGAAAGTCTGTCTTGTTCTTCATCGCTGCCCTCCACAAGGCACTACATGCGGACAAGCCTGTCCTGTACGTACGCAAAACGAGAGAGGAGCGTTTTGTTTCCGTTTTCTTCATGGGCAACGTTGCTACAAAATTGAACGTTGCTACAAAATTGAAGGTGTTCTACAACCGCCGATTCGAGAAAGTCGAGAAGTCCGCCTACGTCATCCTTCCAGCCTTCCAAAAGAAAGTTGCAGGGCTTTTTAGACTTGGAGAGTATGACTGTATTCTTTTTCTGAATGGTCCCCGACACGACGAAGAGAGGGATTTGAATGCATACTACGATTATTTTTGTACCTCAGGAGGACATCCACTTCCCAAGAATGCCGAGAAGGATTTGTATATGTGGATCCTGGACGGTTGGAGTGAGGACGAAGTAATTCAAGGTTTCACGTTGCTCGGCCTCGACAGGGATGCCGTGAGAGCAGGATATTCTGTTTGTGGTGGCTGTCGGGAGATCTATGAATCCTTGATGGATCTCATCGAAAGAGTGGACGAACAAAAAGTTAGGTTAGTCAAGACATCAACTTCAAGAAACAACGACGACGACTCAGGCAACCCGGATAGGCTTCGCACAATGTTCAATGGAAATAGTTCGGTTCCTGACAGGGTTCCTAGGCCAGTACAAATTGTGGACTCATTGACAGTTTTGCAAGGTCTCCGTGGTCGCCTAAATCTGGATGCTTACCTTCATGGATTGAGGTTTGGCAAGCAGATCAAGAGTGGGACTGTCGTAGGCATCTTCCTAGAAGAAGCCCTCCATGCCTGGTTTCGAGAGTCCAATTCCCCTGGTATAACTGGAGTGCACCAGGCCACGGGCACTGGGGCAGAAGGAGTACAGCAGCTAAACGACAAAGGGATCTACTGGATCCCAAGCATTCCAAATTATGCAAACATTGATGGTGCCGTAATCCTACAAAACACACTCTATGCTTTTCAGTACACAAAGAGTGCAAGCCATGGTTTTTGCGTGGACACGTTCTGGCAAAATTTTGTCTGTGTGGTTCGTGATAAACTGTCGTTTGACAAGGTTACGTTTATGTTGTGGTGCTGGAAGGTGTAAGTAGTACATTGAATGTGAACTTTGGACGATATTGGACGGCACCCGGACGGTCAACCGCTGCGAGGGTTGAGATTTCTTGCACCTCGAGCACGGTGAGTATTGACGTCACAACAGCGGATACGATTCGCAGGTCGGCAGCAGCGGGTTTCACGTGGCAGAGCTGAGAGTGCACACTTTGTGGTTGATGTCGGAACCGCGTGCTGCTATCGAGAAGACCGCCTCTGGTGAAGCGTTTGAATCTGATACTGGTTACGAAAGTCTTGAGAGCAGGAGATGGGACGAATTTCCCCAAGAAAGGTCAACAATTGACCATGCACTATATTCGGGAACCTTGGCCTCCGATGGAACCAAGTTTGATTCGTATCAACATGTCGACAAAGTGCCTGATCGATCTAACGCTATTCGAAGTATGGGAAGACGCCATTGGGTCGATATAAGCTAAAACGTAGCCGTTGCTTTCTGTCGAGTCGGAGGCGACGCTGTAGGGCAATGCTCGCCCTTGATGGACTGCCATCCATGCAAAAGGGACGACAAACCACAACTCTACAAAGCCTACAATACTGCAAGTGTTCCGCAAAAGGAGGACTCTTGTTGTTCGACCTG
Source organism: Epithemia pelagica (assembly GCA_946965045.2). Classification (NCBI taxonomy): domain Eukaryota; phylum Bacillariophyta; class Bacillariophyceae; order Surirellales; family Surirellaceae; genus Epithemia; species Epithemia pelagica. The sequence goes on along the minus strand of OX337235.1, from coordinate 211,783 downwards.
TCTTTTTCATTTCACTTTACCAGCTAGTAGCACTCTCTTGTTTCTTTTGTTATTCTTTCTTGACAGTTTTTTCTTTTCTTTTCTTTTGTAAACTAAAACTCATAAATATATTCATATGGGGCCGTCTTGTCAATTTCATTTCTACAGGGTTCCATTGTGTCGTGCGCAGTTTCTTGTGTGTGTGTGTGTGTGTGAACGAATCCAAAGAATCCAATCGTTTCGTGTCTTGAGCAAATGTCCCTTGCACATCTTCTTGTGAAAATTAGTATCGAGTCCTCCGTTCCAATCCATCATTCCATCCTTGCTTCCATCCGTTTCGAAAAACCTTGTCGGTCGAGCCATCGATCTACCACATCATGGCGGCAAGGGCCAACGCCATTATGACACTTGAGGAAGCTCCCACCAGGCCAAACCGAGAAACGGCCAATGACTCTAGGTCGTCGTCGGTACTAGTCTCGTTAGAATCCAATTCGGTCGAATTGCCATCAATATCGGTCTCATTCATGCGCAGGTCGTCCATTGGATCCTCCACTTGGGGTTCTTCTTCTTCGGTCGTTCCTTCTTCACCACTGCCTTCTTCGGGTACCACAATGGTTTCCCCCATTTCTCCATCTTCGGACAATACCGTAGCGCTGCAGGAAATGGACATGGAACCAGTGCCGCTATAAGACTTGAGGACTTCAATGCTTTCCTTCATCATATCCAGCAAGGAATTGGCTTCTTCTTGAATGGCTTTGGTGATATCGTCTTGACTACAAGCCAAGGGATGGAAGCAAAAGTCCATGTTCAAATACTCGTACTCAAAGGTTTCTTTGGTGGCCTCCTCCGCTGTGGCATGCAACTCTTGTTCTGTCATTTCCATTTGCATCATACCGTCTTGATTGCCATTCGTAGTTCCTTGAGGCAAGGTTGCTGGCTGCTGCTGCTGCATCATGGCCGCCGAGACGGCCATTTTCCCACGCGGCAGATTGGCATCGTCTTGCGTCGTTTCCGAAGAGGAGGTGCAAATGTTGCAAGTGACCAGGACATCGCTTTGATGAATGGAACCCCCCGCCTTTTCACAGGCTTCCACATAGGCCGCACCCGAAGCCAATTTCGATTCGTCAAAGACACAAAACAAATTCTTTTTCGTTTCTTCCATCGAGTTGCCCTCCTTTTCGGCATTCAGGCCTTGGCAATACTCTTCGGTTGTTCGAATGTCATCGGCCACCTTTTCCAAGGCCAGACGAAATTCCTCATTGTCCGTCAATTCGTTCGTACCGAGAATGCACTTTTCTGACACGGTCAATCCTCGGCGGACTGTCAACGATCCAGCCAAGACCGCAGGGCCCATGGCCAACCATTGGACGACAATCATTCTCATCATCATCATTCTTCTTCTTCTTCTTCCGTTGCTGCTCTCCAATCAATCGACTACGATCCTGGAATATTGATTCTTCGCTCCTCGCTACGACTGTGTGAATGTTGCGTGATGGCCGTCCAATGTGAATGACACAGAACAAGACAGACAAGTTATCCAATCCGATGATGATGCAGCAACAGCAGGACTTGCCACTTGACTCTTCTCTGCACTACTTCTTCTCAAAATACCAACCGAAGCTCCAAGGCCAATGGCAGCATATGGCAAAAACCAGGAGACGCAAAAAAAAGCCTCGCGCCGCGTGCGGTGCGGTGCGGTGCAGAAGAGGAAAAATTTAGATCTCGATAGCCCCCACCAACAAAAGATCCGCCGCGGCCGAGAGTCTGTACGGCGCGCGGCGAGCGTGACATCAGTGAGAGATCCATGGAGAGCCACACAAAATCACCGGGCGTCCGCCGTACGTACGTCTCGCGCCGTCCACCCCACACGAATCCCCATTGCGAATCGGCACGGGTCTATCCCCCGAACAGTTTGGGGGAACACTTCTTCGAACTCCGAATCTTCTGTGGGAGAATGTTCTGTGGAGCGACCAGTCTATGCGTAAATGGGTAGTGGACATAGCTCACAAAGGATTCATCCTCTAGTAATAGTTAGCTTTGACCTCCCTCTCTCTCTCTAGAGAAAGCACACCTATTTCCATGGTATGGAGATGTGATTCAAATCCCGAAGGCAATGAATTGGATCCAAGAACAAGAAAAGGAAGCCATCATCGATCATCGGTAGTACAATGGTCCTTTCATCCAGGACACGCCCACAAGGAAAGACCTATCCGTATCGCGCTTGGTTGTCCCTCTGTACACAGGTGTGGCTTTCATTCCCAATATAACCACACGACTCTAAAATCTTTGATACAATTGCGCTATTAGGATTACGTAATAGTAGTATTACAGTCTTGCTTTGTTATTATACACCAAATTGTCCAATCCCATGGAGTTGATTGGATTGTGTTTCTTCCCGTTGTTCAAAGGCTTGTCTCCAGGTGACAAACTCATCCAGTTCGTAAATGGGTTCTTCGGGAGCCCACCGACTGGCCCAGGCCGCTTCGGATAATTCCCCATCTTCTTCACTGTCCGACTCGTTGTTGTTGTTGTCGCCGTATTTGGGACGACCGCCCGTGGTTTTGATCCATTCGCGTTGCAAGGTCGTGACAATCTCGGACGGAATACGGTATCGGAGCGGATCCTTTCCCCAACTGGCATCCATTTGCTCCAATACCAAGACATCGACATTCAAGTACCACTCCAAAGCGAGCTGGAGACGAGAGGATTGGCTGCTTTGGTCCGCAAGTTCCAATACATTGGAATGGACGAGCGCCATGATTTCCTCCATCAATCCAGTTCCCCGACGGGGATCCAATACTTGTGCCAAGCACTGTACGGCATACTCTTGTCGTCGGGCTTGTTGCTCCTCGTCGTTCGTTGCCGCCTTGGTACTACTTGACTCCATTTCTTGAAGGGGCGTTTGAACAGTGTCCTTATCAAGTAACCATCGAACATTTTCCCAACTGTACGAGCCTGGACGACGTGGATTTTGCGCCTGCTTGCTATCCCATGCGGCAGCCATGGAAGTAGGGGACGTGGAACTGCTGCTGCTGCTACCAGCAGTATTCTGGCTGTGCTGTCCCGAAAAGACTTCCCAGCGCCAGGCATGGTCCAAATGAGAGGGCTCGCGGGCGACATGTCCCCAGGTCCAACTAATGTGACGTGCCAAACGAGCCATGTAGTGCATGGAAAGATGCGATGCACGTCGTTGTTTCTTCGTTGGACTTTCGGCAGTGTCTTGTCTCTTGGCCAGTTCGGCCAGGGGCACATCGTCGTCTTCATCCTCGTCGTCGTCGTCGTCATTACCCTCGTCCCCTTGTTTTTGTGATTGCTCTTGTGGGTTTGCACGTTCATCACTTGTCTTGTGGCTCCCCGACTTTTCTTTTTCTTCATCGTCTTCTTTGCAAAGCTCTACGACTGCCGAAAGCACCATGACAGTCAAAGACGGTGCTTCGATTGCTTGCTTGCACGTTTCAAGTTGAAGCTGTTCCATTCTCATGACAAAGCGAGCTTCCTCGTCTTCGGCATTCTTCTCATCTCGATGGCGCTTGAAACGGTCCAAGACTGCTGACTCCACCGTATTCAAAGACTCCTTCTGGATTGGGTTACTGTTCTTCTTGACCAACTCCATTGCCTTGTCATCGTCATCATCATTCGATTCCTGTTCACTCTTGATCTTTTGCTCCAACCGAACCAGGTTGCTATAAAGAGGACAATCTGGATGATTGACGAACATGTGGTCCTTACAGGAACACTTGCATCCTACAGCCGGACGGGGTGCACCTCTCAAAATACTGCGTTGTCGGTCCGATAAAAAGACGGGGTGCCATTCTAGAATCGCCTTGGGTTCGTCCTTGGACCATTGATCTTTCCAATGCTGCGTGGCCCGTTGATAGGCCTTGCGCATCGACGACTTGGAGTTTTTATGCCAGTTGGTCATCAAGTCGGTCAATCCAGAGTCCGATTCACTAATGTCCGGCAGCGTAAAGATTAATTTGGGTCGCAAGAGCATTTCCAACGTCTCACCTCGTCCCAATAGACGGCTGCCGTTGGTGAGGTCCAACAAATATTCGAGCATCACACGAGCTAGCTTGCTGAGATGCCCTTCGGTGATGACCACCTTTTGCAAACTGTTGGACAATGACACTTGTTTACTGTCACTTGTTCGCACCAATGCTTTGTTGGAGGGTGGAGAAGACTTGGGTTTCTTGCGACGGGCAATTTCAATGGGAACGACAATGTTGTCGTTCGCTTTTGCGTCGTCTTCCTTTTTCTCTTCCGTGTGGGTAGTTGTGGAATCCGAATCCTTCTTGATTTCGTCTTCTAGTTCTTCAATTTGCCCAGAACTCTGCTGGAAGAGTTTGCAGCATTGGGCAAAGTTCAATCCGGCTGTTGGTTGGCCCGCAATGGAAAGAATAACGTCTCCAGGTTCCAACAGTACCAGTGGTTCGTTCGCTGTGCTTTCGTCATTGCTATTCTTGGCGGAAGCCTGTTGCTTGAGACGTTCGTTTTGTACCGAAGCGTCCAGAATGGTCAGTGCCGCAAAGAACACTCGACGTCGACGGCGTCTTCGGCGAATCGGTGGGTTGCTGACCACATTGTCACCGGAGACTTGGTTCTTGGATAATGAGGATTCTTCTTGTGACACTGCTTGCTTCGTAGTATCACTTGAGTTGTCCTTGTTGTCGTTTCCAACTTGCTCGGAGCCCTGTTCTTCTACGTCTCCACTGCCAGATTTGACATCTACGCTTTTGCCTTCTTCTAGAGCTGGTGCATTGCATGGTTTGGTCATTGGATCGACCAAGGTACTCGTGACATTGACTTGAATGGAGATCCCAAAGGTACTTGAGGAGGTCTCTCCTTTGGAGGGGCGCGGTTTGAGTAAACCAATGACGGTATCCAACTTTTCATAGTCCGTGGCCATGGGACATGGCGGTTCCAAAACTTGAGCCATGACCTTGACAATGGCATTGGCCGAAGCAGGGGGAGTCGTCGTTGTCGTCTTTTTGAGACTGGAACTGTTTGTGCTAGTCGTAGAATGGGTGTCGTTGAGATTGGAATCCACCGGTCGCGAAGGCATGGGTTGCAAAACGGGGAGTGGAAGTGGTATTCGGGGACCATTGGCATCATGGCCACGAGCATGAGGATGCTGTTGCTGCTGCTGTGAAGGATGAGGATACATGGACAATTGTTCATTTTCATCGAACGAGTACTGACGATAGCGTGGAGACAAGGTTGGACTGGCACGATGATTGGAACTGCTTCGAAATTGCGGGGGAAAGGGTGCCCAGGAAGGTGCCGATGTCCAATAGTGCTGTGGATGAGACGGCCCACTGTAGAAACCAGGGGGAGCCGGGCCATAGGGGTGTGGATGGGGTCCTGGCCCCATTCGGGAACTCATTCCTCCACCAGATGGTCCACCACCATTCGTTGCCGAATACGGGTCCATGCGAGGCATCAAATGGTGAGACGGGGGATACTGAGGATGAGGAGGTATCAGTGGTGGTCCATTATACGATAGATCCACCGGAGAGTCGTCTTCGTCCATGGATTCTCCACCTCCTCCCAAGAGCGGTGGATAGGGTCCTCTTGTCACAATGTCTGGGTGATGATAGGCATTGCTACTAGAATAGGGACCACCAGGATACATCATCGCCATCATTGAATGAGGGTGGTGCCCATGTTGTTGTTGTTGTTGTTGTTGTTGTTGCTGTGCCGGTGAAGCATAGTAGGGCGATGCTGCCGCATGAGATGGAAATCCGGGGCGACCATTGCCACCACCACTTCCTCCCGGTGTCACGTAGGATCGATGGCTGTGTCCACGAGGTGAGGTCGGTGTAGAGGTTGGAGGAGGTAAAAATGGAGGATGGAGCATCGCCTGATGTTGCTGTTGTTGTTGAGAGTAGTAGTAACCTCCTCCTCCCTCATTGTATCCATAGGGTGCACCCAAGGGTGAAGCAGAAGGAGGAGGACATGAAGACGACGAGGATGGCCTCCAAAAGGAAGACGAGGAAGGAGCAGGGTGCACGGGAGGCATGAGATGCGGTGGCGGCGGTACCGGTGAGACATGGGGATGTTGTTGTGGTTGAGAACGCTGCATCCTCATGGCTGAAGCAGAGTCTCTCTGTTGCATTCGCTTGGGTGAGACAGGAGGACCGCTGTGCGGTTCTTCGGGTCCAGAAAAGCGTCGAGAAGGAGGATTTGGATGATGGGCCGACTTGGACTGTACCACAGAAACAGGTGACAAGGTCGGCCCTGGAGAGGACCTTGGGGAGGACAATGGTGTTTGGTCTTGGCTCGATTCACCAGTATTCTTGGTGTCGCACTTCTCCGTTTCACGACTTTCTTGGAGGCGTTCCATGGACGTGGTCGTAGTGGGCGAGGCGGAGACCACCGCTTCCAACCCTGGTCGGCTACATGGTGCCTTGGTGGGTTCCTGGTCAGAGATACGGCTCGAGTCGCGCGGCATCATGGTTCGATCCGCAGTGTCTCGGGTCTTGCCTTCTTCTTCTTCTTCTTCTTCTTCTTCTTCTTCTTCTTGCTCACAACGACTGTTACTACTCGATTGGGTAGGTTCTTTGCGAGAAGCATCACCATTTGAAACTTGCGTATGCATGTTGGAAGAAACACGAGCAGAGGACTCCAAAGGACTGGGAAGGATTTGCAAAATGGCTTGCGCAGTGGAAGAAGTAGCAGCAGCATGGGAGGGTAGGAGCGCCAAGGAAGTAGCTTCTTTTTGTTGTTGCTGTTGCCGGATCTGCGCCAATCGCTTCATTTCCAATTGTCGTTGTCGTTGTTTCTTCAAGGCGGCAATTTCTTGCTTGTACTTGGATTTGAGCTTGGTCTTCAAGAGGGAAGAAGGAGGTCGCGATCGTACGCTTGATGTTGTACTTCGATGACTAATCTCCACACAAGTCGACAATTTCGGGTTGGAGCTGTTGCTGCCAGTGCTCGTTGGAGCGGGAAACTTGAGCATCAAGGCCGACGTCAAGGAGGTGGTTGTTCGGGACGAGGAGGCGGGAGGCTTGGTGTGAGGTTCCAAAAAGGTGACACCTCGCTGTTTCTTCTTCTTGTTTTTCTTTGTGTGCTTCAGCAAGGACGGAGAGCCTGAATTCTTGGCCCCCTCCTGTTGCTGCTGCTTTTGGGAATCGGGTAGAGTCCTGGTGGGTTGCGCATCCATCCCCTTGTTCTTGTTGTTGCGTTCGGCCTCCTCTTCTTTTCTTCGTTGCACTATTTTGCCCTTGGGAGACAATTGACAACGTGGTGGAGGATTCAATGAGTTCTTTTTGTTCTTGTTGTTGTGGGAGGACCATTCTCTACAAGAGTCTTGCGATGGACCATCCTGATTCTTCCTACTGGGCTCTCCTGCTTTGGTGATGGCGATGGCATTGGTTGTGGCTTCCAGGGGCGAAATTCGTTGAGGTTCGGCACCACCACCTTGTTGCAGTTGTTGAGGGAGTTCCCTCGCTCTGGAAGAATCATTGGAATTGGAGGATCTCGGGTTGTGCTGGATGTTGTTGGAGGCTTTGACCACCTGAGACTGTTTCGTGTTGGTGTGGTTCTTCTTTTTGAGGTACGGATTCCGTACCAGCAACGTCATTATGCTGCTGCTGGACTGAATGGAGCAAGCAGGCAAGCAAACTCTACTAGAGATAGTCTCGTTTTCTGGGTAGCCTTGTGTGTTTTGGGGGGTTGCTTCCTCGTCAGGAACAATCCAGAATCAAAGATGCTTTAGGAGAGCAAAGCGTAATTGGATCGCAATCTCGTCGTGCGTATGACACACTCACACCCGTTCAAATCAAGAGCAATCGTCTCGTTTTCTGGGTCGCCTTGTGCGTTTGGGGGGTTGCTTGTTGCTTCCTCGTCAGGACTCAGGAACGATCCAGAATACGATGATTTAGGAGAGAAAGAGTAATTGGATCTCAATCTCGTCGTCGTGTGTATCACACACCCCCGTTCAAATCAAAAGGAGGGAAATGTGAGAATGGCAGTGTCTGTCCGATCCAAGACAAGAGACGCCACACCAGAAACGAGCATGGATGTACCCCGCTTTGAAACAATGCGACAACTTAAACGATTGCAGAGGGTGGGCTGCGTCAATGTGTTCTTTGAGTAATGTCTAAGTATGGTTCTCCGCCAAATCAACAGAAAGCTGCCAAAGACACAAGTAATAATAAGGGCGGATGCCTTCCTTCCCTTCTTTTCTCCTTGCTCGTACACGTAGTCGCGGGTGGCCATTGGCCATGCGTTGTGGAACACTCATTATGTGGCGTTGGATGTGACGACTGGCGATCCTGATTGGCTATTGCATCGGTTGGAGAAGCGTTATGGCTCTTAAAATCCGATGCCTTCATGATTGACGGGCGCGCGCAAGTTTGGGCGCGACATCCAATCGCGGTCGAGGACTCACCAAAAGATTCCACGTGGAAAGTTTTTGGTCTTTGGAGGGAAGACTCCCGCGGCGGCCTATCCTCGTGCATACGACTCCCACCGAATTATAGATCCTCGAAGTGAACTCAAACGATCTGTCTTCAAGGATCTCTATGTGTTTGGCATGCGATCGGCTAACGGTTGGACACGGGGAGGAAGTCGTGGAACCACTGCCAATCGCAACGGACTCGCACCATCCATGTGCCATGTGCCATGTGCCATTTGAAAAAGTAAAATGTGGTGCTCCTCTCTCGACAAATCTTTCAAACGGCTCCAAAAAAGGTCATGCATAATGCATGTAGGCATCGGCCGGGCCAAAAATGGGAGAGCTGCCGCTGTCTCTAATTCGCGCTTCCATGCAACACACCAAACGATATCTCTCACTGGTTTCTAGGTTGAATGGCCATGGCATTTTGTCATGGCCAAGGCCACGGGCAGGTGGTTCAAGTCCAAGTAGTGAGTCTCGGTATGATGAGCCACGAGTAGGTCCAGCTTATCAGTACCTACCTACCTACCTACTACTACCTAGACTCCAGACAATCGATCGTTGCGTAAAATAATGTAAAATCATGGTGCACAGGAGGATACTCTTTTCTCAACAATCATTCACCTTTCGTCCATACTTCAATAGGCGTGGGAGGTGGGAGTACATCACTTCTTTGTCTATGGGAAGATTTTTGGAGTGTAGATAGCACCTGATAGCACAAAGTGTGGTCCTGGGACTGGAAACCGATTGAAGCGCGACCGATTCTCCTCACGGGATCCGAGAAGATCCGAGCCAGGGTCCACTCTCTGCACCCAATAGTTTTTGCTACCCAACGAAGATGCCAAATGCCGAATACAGACAGGAATCCTACTTCTTCTACTTAGCAGAGAGACATTTTGTTCAAGGAAGGGACTCGCCTGCCCAATAGTCTCTCTAAACTCGGCGGCTAGTAGAAGACTTTTTCCAGTCCCAGTCATTCTCTTTTGAGACGGTTGACGAATCTCTTTGCTTGCATGTACTTGTAGATTGATAGTTGCATGATCGTACTACTGCCAAGAATCTGGGGTGCGTTTGGGTTTAGATCTTTCCACTTTCTACCGTTTGTGATCGGTGCTGATGTTTCAAGAGTACTATTCCAGCTAACTAGCCTTACGATGGATTCGAGCAACATTTTGCAGGACGGCTTTGGGAAGCCCTCCCAATCAATGGAGAACGGACCACCTCCGTCGAAGAAGGATTCCACAGGAGTGTACCTTGCTAAGTCATCTAGAGGGGCTGGACTTGCAACTTGGCGGTTCCATTCTCTTCATCACGCATTGTCACAAGCACGTTCCGCATTCACTATGGCCAGGAGAAGACAACAAGCCTAGAAAACACACAGCTCATCAATCATAAAATCATTAGTAGTTCTGGTCACTGAAGCATCACTTTTTGTATATTACGGAATCGTCATTGTATTGAGTGAAACATGAAAATGGTTTGTTGCTGGAATGATACGAAATCATACAGACCAGCTTATTCCCACGGGAGATTGCAAATTTTTGGGGGGTCGCTGACACAGACCTCCAGCAACTGGAGAAGGGACCAGCATCATTGACAAACTCTTGGATAGGATTCTCGAGCCAAAGACCGACTCCATCGTAGCCCAAGGCAGAAAACTTGAGAGAAACAGGGCCCAAGACCCCAACGATTTCATTAGTGCCGCCCACAAGATTGATCTCATCGTCCGAAACGGTATAGAGTTGAAGAGAGTTAATGTCGGAAAACGGAACATCCCTGAGCGTAACCGTGGCGTTAGCACCCTGTGCGAAAGAACCGTCCTCACCGTTGACAAGTGCACCATAGTATTCTTGTTCTGGATTGCGTAAGATCACACCAAGCCTTTCTGCGTTGGATTCAGCACCCGATACACCACTGGCAACTGTTACTGTAAGAACGACATCAAAATCATCTCCATCGTCGTCATTCTTCTTGACACGACGAGGCTTGGTGTGTTCAGGCGACAGATTCTTGTGGACCGTGCCGCGGTATCCACGTTGAGCAGCTGTCGTAGGCATCCACATTATGGTGAGAGCTAGAATCACGGACAAAACGGTAAGGAAATTGTTCAACATGTTGATGAGGGAAATGGTGATGGCGATCGTTGTGACTCTTGAAAGAGGAGGTTTGCTGAACTCGTCCAGGCAAATTTATGAGCCTTGTGGAGGGGGGAGAAGTTCGTTCCAAAGGGTTGATTTCCTCATGATTGCATCGTGGAAAGCTCAAACAGAGCGATGGTTCATGGTTGACAATCGCAGCTTTACCGTTGAGAGGGTACCAGGAAGAGGCTGACGGAGCGATGTATCATTGTCGACAATCGACAAGAATTTACACGCAGGGAGGTTCGCTACTAATTGGCACGGACAGAGCCATGATTTGTGTAGCGTAGCCGTTGAGAGGGTCTTTTTGGGCTGACGGAGCGATGCATCATTGTCAACAATCGACAGGAATTCACGTGCTGGAAGGTTATCGTCCAAGATACGGTATGCAAGGAGCAAAATCTGCGACAAAGATTTTGGCACGTGTGGGGTGGGGCAAAAGACAAGAAAAAGATATTCTCGCTAGGTGGTGCGGCAGTTGGTGGGACTCAGGTGAAAAGGGCGCGACCTAATGGAGACTAGCCATAGGGCTGACGTATAGGGTCGACGTCACCTTGCCCAACCAGCCTCACACTCTGGATGACGCACTACTTGCATATCTTTTAGGAACGTACGAACTAGGTAATCTTCTATCATAATTTTACGAATACATACCCTTTTCAGGTTATGAGCCCAAGCATCACGCATTGAAGCCTGTTGCGAAAAGACCATAACGATTTGGTGGACCAGTTCAAGCGTTTGACGTTGAGGAAATCCGTACAAGCGGCCGTTGAACTCCCCAAGACCTACCAGTTTCGATAGCCCGTTTAAAGAACGGTGGTGCGTCGAAGAAGCAAGAACCAGGTGGTTTCGTTGCGATTTTCCAGTGAATGGAAAGGATAGCTGACTTTCTCAGAGTAGGAGCAGCTGCTGAAGACTCAAGCTTGGATTCCGGTTCCACGAGAATACCAGGTTGGTCGTCCTCTGAAGACTCAAGTTTAAGTAGTATCGAAACAATGAGTAATAAAGTAATTATTAACGGAGAAGAGGTTGAAGTGAACACAAGTGCCACACGGTCTGAAGATGTGGAGACAGCCCTGTTCAAGAAAGAAGACCGAGAAGGGATGGGTGCAGAGAAGCGCCAGGAACTCTTCTCGAAGGCTGCTACTTCAACCCCTGCCAAGTTTGATCTCCTATCAGCTAACATCACAGACGTGAAACAGCTGGAGGAGTGTTACAATTTGAATCTTTTGGTGTCTCGTCTGAAGAGCCAACATATTACGTACGACATGCATGATGTGTTTACTATTGTTGTACCTGATGGAACAGGACCGAACCTCAAGACGAATACGACACCCAAGGATTTATATCTGTTCTATGCAGATCTCTCAGAAGAAGAAGTCGCTGCCAGTAACGAGTGGTATTCCACATGGCCGAGTAAGTCTTGGTATCGTGAAAACTTAATGTTAACCGCGAAGCAACTTGAGGCCAGCATGAAGAATTCCCTTTGGACCAAGGTCTATGAACGGTACAAACGTTACAAGACCGAACAGCAAGGTGGTCCTTTACTTTTTGTGATCATGATGAAGCTTCTCGTGACCCACACCGAACAAGCAACGAAGAATCTTGTAGACACAGTTGAAAATCTTAAGATTTCTAAAGTCCGTGGGGAGAATGTTTCTAAGATCGTAAGCCTCATCCTCGGTGCTCACGAACGATTGGAGGCAATTTCGAATGTTCCCGATGATTTCTCTAAAACGGTTCTAAAGGTCTTACAGACTAGTTCCGTGGATCAGTTTAATAAAGTGTTTGAGCTAATTGAGAGCCAAGCACGCATTGCTGGCGCCTTGACTCGCTCTACGCCATCTACCCAAGCACAGTTCCAGATCCCCTCTGTTGAAGCCTTGTTGGATCTAGCCGAGCAAGAATATCTCTCCCTTTGTCGCTCCAACGATTGGACGGGGAGCAAGACACGGGGAAGCCCCTCTACATTCACGGCTGGTGGCCTCACGGCTGATTCCGGCAGTTCTCGGAAATGGAAGCCCGTCTGTTGGAACTGTGGTGGGGAACATACCATCAAGGACTGCCCCAAACCAAAGAACGAAGCCCTCATTGAGGCCAATCGTCAAAAATATCAGGCCAAGAAGAAGGCCAGCGCTGGCAACGGCAATGGCGATCGTAACCGTAGCTCTAACAAGTGGCGCCCTCCTTCGTCCGACGAGAATGGCAAGCGCATCATTGATGGCAAAACCATGCACTGGGATGCCACTACCAAACGTTGGAACAAGCCTCAAGGCAATGTTGCCAACGATCACGCCGCTCCAGCAACCGACTCTTCGACCTCGACCTCCCCAGTGCGGTTTGCTGGTGCCACTGCCAATGTTGCTGCCACTGGCTCTGCTGCGACGACCCACGCTCAGTCTCGTCGCGTTCTTGAGCGCACCCTTGAGTCTTTAATGACCCAGGTGCAGAACTTATCTTGATGGCGTGGCCGTCGACCTCGTGTCGATGCAGGCCACCCTTTCCCTCAAACCTCTCTTCCCAGGAGGGATACCTGGGTAACCTCAGTTTGGTTGTTGTTTTCTTTTTCTGTGATCCTCGTTTTGTGTTTTCGTTCCATGATGCACTGGGCCTTGTCCTTTGAGTCACAGTATTGCCCCCTTTGTCCGTTCGCTTGTGCGTCTTTCGTCTCCATCTGTTTGCGAGAGGGAGGTGCACGTGGACGCAACCCTTTTTCGCGTGCGATGTTTGGTCCCAACCAGATACGACGACGTCGCAAGACTCGGATTTATCACGTACGACGGCGCTTTACCACACAGAGTATGGCCTTTAACGTCGTAACGGATTCGACGGTTACATGGGCTGGTACGATTGATATTCAACGGACTCCCTTTACTAAAGCCAGAGCGCGCCTTCCAAGACGACGCGCAAGGCGAGGCAAGAAACCGAAACACAAGAAAGCTACCATACCACGAAGAAGTGCAACGGATAGCTATGAGTTTAACTTCCAAGGAATCTATGTCCCTACAACGTGGACAATACAACAAGAGGAGCCGCCAGATCGAACATCAGAGCGACTTTCTCGTTGGTTTGGAACGATGGAGGAGCTGGAAGATGCCATCTTCAAGCCTTGGCCAAGAAAAGGTCCAGATCCTCTAGCCCAGTTCCACGCTATACGGGTACTGAGTGGGTCACCTTTCTCCAAAAGTCATGCACCAAAGAAACGCATGCAGAAAGCAATGATTGCTGCTGCCAAGCTGACTGGTGCTGTGCCTTCCCAAGTCAAACAAGGATCACTGCCACCTTTGCTGCAGCAACGCATGTCAGTCTATCTCAATGCAGCCGATGATGCCGACCTTCCTGTAGTGATTGATACAGGAGCATCAACGTCTTTGACTCCTCGGCTGGAAGATTTCGATGGACCAATCAAGGATTGCGAGACAACCGAGCTCAATGGATTGTCGAGTACAACGACTGTGGTTGGAGTAGGGATGGCTGCCTGGACACTGAAGGACGTGTTTGGAGTGGTACGAACCATCCGAACACGTGCCTATTACGTTCCAGAGGCGCAAATCCGCCTGTTTAGCCCCCAAACCTACTTCCAAGAACAAGCCAAAGGCGAATTGTCGGTTAATGCCTTCCGTTCCAGGTTGACTCTTCATGATGGAAGCGAACTAGAGTTTCCCTTTCATCCCAACAGCAATCTCCCCTTAATGCTGTCTGGCCGCCAAACCAAGATGGGACTTGCCTTTGAAGATGTCATGGCATTGTCCAAAGAGTTTGATTGTCATGGTTTGATGTCGGTAGCGGACGAAGTGAATCAAAATGTAACACAGGCTCAAAGAGAGCTGTTGACATGGCACTGGAAGCTAGGCCATGCGAATTTTGAGTGGATCCAAGATTTGTGTCGAGATCCTAAAACCGATCGACGCCGAATCCTTCGGACACGACACCGTCACGTGTCAAGTTGTCCCGTCAACAGTTTGCGATGTGCCGCCTGTCAATTGGGAAAACAGCGGCGTCGCGGTGCAAACACACAGCACACTAACACCAAGGATGGTCGTTTTATGGTCACTCGGTCAAATAATCTTCGTCCCGGTGACTGCGTCAGTCTTGACCAATATGACTCGACGTTGACTGGCCGTCTTCCGCATACACGCGGCAAAGAACCAAAGAAGGACCAGTACACTGGCGGTACACTCTTTATCGACCATGCTACGGGACTGATGCATTGTGTACATCAAGTCTCCCTAAACACTGGTGAAACCATCGAAGCCAAACTTCAGTTCGAACGGTTTGCACAGGACCATGGAGTCACCGTCAAGTCGTATCTGGCGGATAATGCCCCTTTTGGCAATACCAAGTTTGTGGACGCAGTGAAACATGCTGGTCAGTCCCTGTCGTTTTCTGGTGTGGGGGCCCATCACCAAAACGGTGTGGCCGAGCGCGGCGTTCGTACGGTAACCTCTTGGGCCCGTACTATGATGCTACACGCTGTGTTGCACTGGCCTGAGCATGCTCACGATTTAAGCCTCTGGCCATTTGCCCTCAACCACGCAGTATGGATGTGGAATAACCTTCCCAAGCGTGGCTCGTTTATGGCCCCGCTTGAACTTTTCTCTGGCACAGTCTTCCCTACCTTGGACCATCTACATCGAAGCCATGTGTGGGGATGCCCAGTATATGTACTGGACCCCAAGATTCAGGACGGAAAGAAGCTCCCTAAATGGTCGCCACGTGCCCGACGAGGGCAATATCTTGGCGTTTCTCCCGACCATTCTAGCACGGTGGGCTTAATTCTGAATATTGCGACTGGCTATGTTAGCCCGCAATATCACGTCGTCTACGACGACCTCTTTTCAAGTGTTCCTAATGCCGAAACCGGCGGTGTCCTACAACAAGATATGTTTACTGGGTCTTTTTGGGACCAGTTGGTGGCCTGTGGTCTGGAGCGAATTGATGATGGTGACTTTGAGGACGAGCAGCCCCAGCCACCACCCCTCCACCAAGATTGGCTCACTCCTGACGAGATTGATGCCCTACGGCACCAACAAAACGACATGGCGCGTATTAACCCCTTGCCTATGCCTCCTATCCTTCCTCCACGCGCCCCTGCTCCAGAGGGAGCGGCCGCTCCAGAGGGAGCTCTGGTGCCCTTGGCTCCAGAGGGAGAGGACAATGGTGATGGTGAGATCAACGATGGGGAACCTCTTTTTCCTCCCCTTGATTTGGATGTGGAGCCAAATCCACCAGCAGCTCCTCCTGACGACGATCCCCAGGACTTGATTCCTCCTTTGGTGATGGATGGAGTATGGGACGGCCCAAACAACTCCACCATTGACTCTGGAGACGAAGTTGTGATTTTTGAGAATGAGGAGCAGGATGTGGAAGATCCAGTCCGGGCACAGGAGAAAATGAGACGTGCCCAGCACCTGGAACAGCCGGATGAAATGCATTTTGGTCGTGGCAAGCGCGCACGCAAGCCCAATCCTAAGTATGCTGCGTACTCGCGCGAACGGTGGAAAGAACACGCCTTATTTGGTCACGACGATTATGCGCGACTCAAGGTGAAACGTGACTGCCTTAACGATTCATTCCTGGCAAGACTTGATTGGACCTCAACCATTCGTGACCTCAAGTCATCTCAGTCAACGCTGATGAGTCGCATCCTAGCTATGAACACCAACCCTAAGACGGGAACTGTGGAAGCTATGCATCCGATGTTCCTCATTACCAAGGCCGACGCAGCAGATAACCCACGATGGAACGAAGCCATGAGTGGACCAGATGCTGCTGGCTTCATGGAAGCATGCAAGAAGGAGATCGATACGCTATTCCGCTTGATGAAAGCCTGGATAGTCGTCGATCGCGAACCTTGGATGAACGTCATCCCATCAACTTGGGCGTTCAAGAGAAAGCGTTTCCCAGATGGAACGGTCAAGAAGTTGAAAGCACGATTCTGTGCTCGTGGAGATTACCAGGTGGAAGGGATAGACTTCTTCGACACCTTTGCTCCAGTGGTAAACTGGACTACAGTCCGCCTAATGCTTATCCTGTCGATTATCCTTAACCTTGCAACGGTGCAGGTAGACTATACTGCGGCATTCCTTCACGCCCCAATTGATCGTGATCCCAAATGGGACTCAATGACACGTCAAGAGCGGGAAAGGAGCGGTGTCTACGTTGAGATGCCCAGAGGATTCGGACAAGACGGCAAAGTACTGAAGCTGAAGCGTTCACTGTACGGCCTGAAACAAGCCCCACGGAATTTCTTTCAACACTTTAAAGGGCAATTGGAACGAGTCGGCTTTGTTGCCCAGGACTCGGTTGATCCATGCCTATTTATTTCGGACAAGGTAATAGCCGTAGTCTATGTGGATGACACGCTATTTTACAGTCCCAAAAGAGAGTACATTGATGAGGTACTCAACAGACTGAAAACCGAAGAGCACGCAGAACTCGATGTTGAGGATAGCGTTGCTGGTTTTCTGGGTGTCCATATTGAAAGGGACGAGACCCAAGGAACAATCAAGCTGGTACAGAAGGGCTTGATTAAACGCATCTTAGAGGCCCTACAAGTTGGTGACTTGGACCGGAGTTGTACCCCAGCTCTTTCTAAGCCCCTGATAGAGGACAAGAATGGAGATCCCCCACAAGGCAGATACAATTATGCAAGTGTGATTGGGATGCTACAATATTTACAGGCACACAGTCGCCCCGACATTACCTATGCGGTGAGCCAATGTGCACGCTTTGCTTTCAGTCCAAAGAGATCCCATGAGCAAGCGGTTGAAAAGATTGGACAGTACCTTAAGCACACGCAAGACCAAGGACTGATCCTTAAGCCCGCCACAAGTCTGGACATCGATTGTTTTGTCGATGCCGACTTCGCTGGATTGTGGCCATATGAAGAAAAGCTGGACTCGACCTGTGTGAAAAGTCGTACAGGATTTGTGATCTGTCTGGCAAATTGTCCCATGGTTTGGACAAGTAAACTACAAACATCCATTGCCTTGAGCACTATGGAGGCCGAATATAACGCACTGAGCGAGTCGTTGAAATCGGTCCTACCACTACAAGAGTTGCTGACCCACGTTGCAGAAGGAGTTGGGCTCAGCAAAGAATACACAACAACATTTAAAACGACAATCTGGGAAGATAACATGGGAGCCTTGACTTTGGCCAACCTAGAACCCGGGCGGATCACACCACGATCGAAATACTACGCTGTTAAGATTCATTGGTTTCGACAGCATATCAGTGATCGGCTGCGAGTCGTCAAAGTGGATACGACACAACAACGCGCCGACATCTTGACGAAAGGTCTCACACAAACCACATTCGAACACATTCGGAAGCTCCTCTGTGGGTGGTGACCAAATCTATTCTCACAATTTACA
This sequence comes from Epithemia pelagica, assembly GCA_946965045.2. Classification (NCBI taxonomy): domain Eukaryota; phylum Bacillariophyta; class Bacillariophyceae; order Surirellales; family Surirellaceae; genus Epithemia; species Epithemia pelagica. The sequence continues at coordinate 193,889 of OX337235.1, read as the reverse complement.
CATTTCAAAGCCATTATCTCATCCGTGTTCGGCTGAGAGGGAGTGAAAAGGGCGCGACCTAATGGAGACTAGCCATAGGGCTGACGTATAGGGTCGACGTCACCTTGCCCAACCAGCCTCACACTCTGGATGACGCACTACTTGCATATCTTTTAGGAACGTACGAACTAGGTAATCTTCTATCATAATTTTACGAATACATACCCTTTTCATCAGGGACCCGCTACCCGGTAAGGAAGTTATTATTCGCAGCCGCTGAATACAATACGATTCAGTGACCATGGATAGTTCGTTCGCCGGCTTCTGGTGCCGTAATACTCCTATTAATCTTTTTCCGGTCACTGCCGTGCCGACCTCCAAATTTTGGGACAAGGGATTCCTGGTGCCGGTAACTATGTCGTCCTTAGCCGTTAGACTGGAAAGCGACCAAATAACATTCTGCGGACATGGCAGGATAAATTAGATGTCTATCTAGATTATTACCGACGGCTCTAGAGGACATGTTTACCGAAAGCACAGCCAGGTGCATCATTCTATGATAAGGGTAGCCGAGTCATTGTTCACGTATGGCATCTAGCGAGAGATTGAATAACCCTGACGACTACGACATGGCTCATTGAAAACCGCAAAGCTGTTCTATCAGACAACCTAGGAGCAGTAGTTTTAGTCACCGAGACATCACTATTTGTGTATTATGGAACTTTTCGTCGTTTGTATGGAGTGAAACATGAAACTGGTTTGTCGCTGGAATGACACGAAAAACTACGGGAGATTGCAAAACTTTGCAGGTTCGTCGACACAGACCTCCCAACAAGTGGAGACGGGACCAGCATCAGTGGCAATCTCTTGGACAGGATTGTCGAGCCAAATACCGACTCCATCGAAGCCCCAAGCAGAGAATTTGAGTGAGACAGCGTCCAAGACCCCGACGACTTCAAGGGTGCCGCCCACAAGATTGACTCCATTGCTAGCAAGGGTATAGAGTCGAAGAGAGTCAATGGCCTAAAACGGAACATCACTCAGGGTAACCGAGACAGTAGCGCCCTGCGCAAAAGAACCATCAATTCCGCCGTAGTATTCTTGGTTTCCACTGCGCAACACCACTCCAAGACTAACCGCGTTGGTCTGAGCGTCTGGTACACCAAGGACGACATCAAACGATTCCTCTTCGTCGTCCCCGCTGTCATTTTTCTTGACACGACGAGGCAGCCCCAAAGTTTCTGGACAAAGCTAACACTGCAAATACTATTGCTGCGACTGCAAATACTATTGCTACGTTGTGAGTTGTGAGCTTGCGAACCGTGGATTTTTTGTGAGTTGTAAGCATTCGAACATGGAAGCTCTTTCCTTGATGCTCTCTATTCAGTCCATTTGTGAGCAAAACTTCTGAGGTGGACGACCTGCAGAAAGTTGCCTTTGTAGAAAAAAGGACGGCAAACAGTAAGCTTCTTGGACGACCCAGATTTCTCACACGAACTGTTGTGTCTTTCAAGTACGAGCTCTAACACAGAACCGAAACAGCCGTTCGAAATGAACACGAAAGAGCTCGCAACAATAGTATTTGCAGTGTCAGCTTTGTCCAGAGACTTTGAGGCAGCCCAAAAGTCTCTGGACAAAGCTGACACTGCAAATACTATTGCTGCGAACTGTATGCAATGAGTAAAGGTACAAGAGCAGAAATCGTAATTTTTCTTCCACGCGCATACTATCCATCTTGCTGTTTGCCACACACATATGCAATGTATGTGGCAAACAACAAGATGGATACTATGCGCGTGGAAGACCAAATCTTTCAAAGTCAAAGAAAGGTGTGACTCCTAGAAGCTTATTACCAATCAACGCAGTAATTTATTGAATGACGGGGCTGTCGCTTGGCTCAAGAAGCAGACGGCGGCCGAACAGGGAAATTCTTTACCTTGGTTGACGTAAAAGTCTTACGTCGAGCACGTGGGACGACAAATGGGGTTTGGGACGATAGAAGATATATAACGAGTAGTGCAAAGAACTGAAGCACAGCACTTTGTAGGGTGGTATCATATTGCATCATGGAGATGCGGTTCTAGAATGTGGACACTTTGACGAACCTGCCTGTCGTGGAACGCGCCCAACGCCAACAAAAGTAATAGCACAACACCAACAAGCCCTGTTCCCTTTGTTTCAGTTTTGGACTTCATGGCATCACCGCCTCTGGCAACCACGACCACCTCTGTTGGGCGATTCCCCAGATGACAAGGATGTGTTACATCACGAGAACGACGAACAGAAAGCTCAATACTTGTTTGGACGATTTCACTGTCGACAACGAGCGATTCCAGTCCCCCACTGAGTCACACGCATCCCCTACCATTATCAGACGACGACCATGACAATGAGTTGGACCCGAGTTGCCCCAACGACGACTAGGACGAATCGACGGACAGTGATGGTGCGATTAGCTCAGGTTGTAGTAGTTAATATACAATCACCAGCATTGCCCACGGATGCTGCTACTACACCCGACCAAACCGGACTCGAAACGACGACACACTCCGCGGTGTGGTCCACACGGTTGACGCACTTGCTCCACGAATCCCAACAATATCGACACCAAGTGGAGGAATTGCAACACCAAGTCAACAATAACAGCCACGACGTCAACAACACACGTGGAACGAGGAGGACCGTTCAGTGTTTTGGTGGGAGTTCCGCAAACATGACAAAGATGCGGCCGCAAGACGAACGAAGCACTGTGGCGTCGTGAAGAACCGAAACTAGGATATATCCGTAAGCTACGAATGTGTGTGGGTGCGAGAGGAAAGAGGTCGAAGGCTAGTATACTGATCGTATCAATCTTCGTACACCTCTCGTTTACTAGACTTCATTGGTCCCAGCCGCAATCGAGAAGGTGCTTACCATAAGAGCTGAGATGACAGTCGGCATTCGACTACGAATGGTGTCAAGCTAGTTCGGTAGGTACGAGTATCTCGTCTACTTGGGGAGATGTTTGAATCCTACGACATGCAATACCTACAGACGACATTCAAATCGACAAGAAAGATCGCACCATGTTTCAAACTACCTAGGAGAGTAACAGCCAAATGCTTTTCAAACGAACTTGCGACGACCAACAGGAAAGAGAACCAACTGTCAACCGCCTTTGCCCAGTTCAAATCATGAAGGATTGTCGATGTCACAGAGATTCAAACAACATCCTCCATGACCTTCTCTCTTGCCGTTGGTATGGTCTTGCTCTTGTTGTTGTTGCAGTTGGTGCAAGGGCAGTTGCCCTCTTGGGTCAAAGGACATCGTACGCACCACCTCGATTGGTTGTCGAAAGGATGGTAGTTACGTCTGATTGGACATTGAGAGATGGATGATGTATGTCTTTGAGCTCTGATGCATCTTTCACTATACGATATTGTGTACGCCCCATCAGCCACGTCACTGGGAGAATTTCCACCAATCAGACAGATATCCTGATCATGTAAATTAATTTAAGGGGCATCGGAATCTTTCCCCGACGATATGCTCTACTTGTACCCCCAAACCCTCGGTATCAGTGTCCACTGCTTAGCTGTTTTTTGTCTTTGCCACCTTCATAGGTTCCCAGGTGGACACAGACAGAAAATTTCACTTTTCGTCTGTCCTTTTCACCAATATAGTTCCTCGTGCTGGTGGAAATGCCGGCGTGCAAGTGACAGTTGGCGGTTAGCATCTTCCTATGACCGTGACCACGATTCAAATTTGGAATCCTTTCACACGACTCTCGTCTCGTCACAAAAATCTCACGCGATGTCAAAAACATCGACTTTGACCATGAAACGAGCTCTTTCCGAATCCTTGCGACCTGAAGCAGTATTTTGGTTTTTCTCTCTTGTTGCTTGTTGTTTGTCTCTTAGCTTCTTTCATCTCCTGCATAGTTTTCTCACACGTTATCTCATTAATCTTTGTCCCTGTTAATGTTGATGGTTGGTGCTCCTTTGATTTTGTCGCAATGAACGGAGGACAAGTCATTGTAGGCCGTTTGCCACAACTTCTCCTTGCTTTAATCGTAGTGCTGTTTGATTGTTGGTTGGTTGTGTTCTTATTTTTGTAGCATGTTTTTTTACTCTCATCATTGTGCTTCGCCCATCTCCATGTCGACCACAGATCAAGAACCTTTCGTTGTGTGTCGGGTACTCAAGTACCTAGACCTAGAGATGACGACAAACTGAGGCAGCTTGTTGCCACTAGGCCTACTCAAACTAGTCGTCATAGATCACAGAGTCGATCAGATATGCTTCAAGATGGCCTCAAACCTGCACCAGAGTGTCATGGTTGTTGAAAGCACGGCAATAACACGCACGATCTTACAAAATCTATGAAAGATTAAATCTAGAAACTCCTAATATACAAAGAAAAGAAGCTCTATGTGGTCTCCAATTTTATGCCGAGGCTCGAATGGAGAATTGGCATTCCATAGGCACAAACATTCACTCTCAATGAAGTGGACAGAGCGAGAGACAGTTGTCGAATGCCGAATATCAGAAGAGGAAAACGAATACAAGTGTGAGGGAGAAGCTAGAATGACAGTACAAGAGCTGTTGCTGTCATGGAAACATTTTTGTACGTTCAAACTTACCTCAATTGCGTGAAAGGCGACAATTCATGCCATGCCATTGTGGGTGATGGCCTCTGTATGATTTTATGGGGGATTTGGATGGCGCATTCTGCAAAGACCAACCAACCGTCATCCACGCAGGGCCGCTTACTGGGCATGCGTCTGATTCATGAACTGCGAAAACTCCAGCTGGGTATGCGTGCCAATTTGCATTTTAGTCATTTCCATTTGCGTCAAAAGTGAAATTTTCTGTCTGTGTCGACTTGGGAACCTATGAAGGTGGCACAGACAAAAAACAGCTAAGCAGTGGACACTGATACCGAGGGTTAGTGGAACGAAGTTTTGCGCACTCGACACTCGACCCGGTTGCATGTCTACTCGGAAGCAGATTGGAGGAAGGAGATCGGAACGCATTTCACAATCATTGTGTATTGTGTGAAGTGTGAGAAGCCTGGGTCGATTTTGATCCCGCCATGTTTTGGTCGGGACTCCTCATCAGGTCGCTTTTGCGTCGCATATCTGACTGGCGATGGATGGACGACGTGCGACGTGCGGACCACCACCCTCGCTTATCTCCATTTATTTTTGGTCGCGCAGAAATCGTGACGGAACCAGATGGCGAACAAAATGACGTGGCGATTACCAACTGTTGCCAAAACCCACGGATCACTCTCCTTCATTATGTGGTGAGAGTTACGTTGGTTGTTGGTTGATGCCATGTTGCTGTTGCCATGAGTGGCCGTGCAAATTGAAAAAGAGTTTCGGATCAATGGAATTGTTTGTGTCCCCTCTTCAACAAGATGACAAGCAAACGGTGTTGCCGGTTGGGAAGCTTGCTGTTTGCCGTGCTTCTTTCTGCAAATGCGACGGTGGCATTCTCGCCGACCCGTCCTTGGACGACCCAGATTTCGCACACGAACTGTTGTGTCTTTCAAGTACGAGCTCTAACACAGAACCGAAACAGCCGTTCGAAATGAACACGAAAGAGCTCGCAACAATAGTATTTGCAGTGTTAGCTTTGTCCAGAGACTTTGGGGCTGCCTCGACATTCTGACAAAGAACCGAAACAGCCGTCCGAAATGAACGCAGAAGAGCTCCAAGTGGCCAATGTCGAGGCTTGGTGTGCTCCGCAGGTGACAGATTCTTGTTGGCGTTGCCATGGTATCCACGCTGAGCAGCTGCCGTAGGCATCCAGACCATGGTGAGAGACAGAATCACGGACAAGGCGATTGCGAATTTGTTCAACATGTTGATGAAGGAAATGGTGATAACGAACGTTGAGATTTCTTAGAGAGGTGTCCAGAACTCGTCGAGGCAAATTTATGAGCCTTGTGCTGAGGGCAAAAAGAGAAATGCTCGCTCCTCAGGGGTAATTCTCTCATTGCATCGTGGATAGCTGCTCAGAGGCTTGAACAGAGCGATGGTTCATGGTTGACATATGCAGCTTAGGCGTTGAGAGGGTGCCAGGATTTACTTGTTGTTAGACTCACGGAGCGATATATCATTGTCGACATTTGAAAGTAATTTACACGCAGGGAGGGTAGCTGCCCAGTAGCATGAACAGACGATGGTTTATGGTTGACATGTGGAGCTGAACCGTTGATAGGGTACCGGGACTTCCTTTTTGTGAGGCTGACGGAGCGATGCATCATTGCCGACATTCGACAGGAATTTACACGCAGGGAGGTTTTGGTCCAAGAGATCGGTGGCAATGTGGGCGAAATCGAGACAAAATATTTGGTTGGGGCAAAAAGATACCGCTTGGTGGGGTGTGGTACTCGGTGAGGAGCCGGTATGGAAGTGTTGTCTCAGGCAACGCCCAAAATTAGTCGGTCCCTCTGTCTTTTCTTTTGTAGGAGTAGTATAGCGGCAGTGCGCTCTACATTTTGGCAGGAGTAGGAAAGGAAAGGCTCCTTATTCGACATGGTTTGGATCGTTCCGCTTGAAAAAAGAGTTCTGAGATTTGAGATGATGGACTGGAATGCGACCAAAGCTGTATCAACGGGCATGGATTCAAGACTATTACCGACAGAGTTGAAATGACTGCCGACAACTCAGTCATGATCTAGCTACCAGAGCATCCCTCTACGATAGGGGTAGCCGAGTCGTTGTTGACGTTTGACATCCTTCGAGAGATTCGCTTCAAAACAGTCGGGATTCGGATGGTCCAACCCAAAACCGAATCTTCTCATTGGGTGTTTGATGGTTGGCCCATCAAAATCAAACAGCGGTTGATTGGCACATGCTATCGAGTCGAATGGACAGAGTGGGAAGCGGCCCTTTGGTCCTTCGCACCAGGTACCAGGACAATCACTGAAGCATGTAACTTGAGAGCTCTCAGGGTGGAAAAGGCTAAGTATGATTATCGTAGCTCTAGTCGAAAAGGCAACAGCCAGTCAGCATCTACAAGTTTTCCTGTTAACTCTACCTTGCTCAAAAGCGCTTTGAAATAGATTAGGGAATAGAAGACGTGCATTTCTAAGGATTGTCGCAAGTTGCAGCGCATCAAAATCTGATCTATCTAATAATAATAATGATAAGTATAGTGTGGATTAAAAGCGCGAGTTCTCTCCCATAAATGTCAAGCAGCAGCAGAAGTAGTAGTAGATAGGTGAAAGTCCAGCAAATCAAGGTGAAAGGGTGTTCTTTACCAATCCATGTCGAAAATGTCTTCTTGTGGAGCATACGGAGAAGAAGCCGTTGGTGGCTCAGCGGAATAGAATGGTTGTTGTGGCAGGGAGCCATAGTGGTCCTGGTAGTTATACTGAACCCGGTTGTGATATCCGACACTGCCATTGTTCCGAGAAGCAGGGTACATGGGAGTCATGGGCGTTGATGGAGGCCCATTGGTGATCATGGAAGAGCGATGGTCTCCATCCTGATAGCCGTTTCGTGTTCGAATAATGTGTGCCAAACATATTTCATTCTGTCGTTGCAGCCATGGACTACAACGCCTTCTGCGTCGCTCTTGAAGACTTTCGTCATCCCTATCATGAGAAAAGGGTCCCAACGAAGGCGTTAGTCTTGAACGATCTTGAGCTTGTGATGGCTCCAGTGGTGAATCTTGAGGTTCCTCTTGGACGGGTGATTCGCGATTGGCAATGCCTTGAACGAGCCGTGTAAAGAAAATGTAATCGCGAAGATCAGCTTGTTGTTCTTCTTCCAACAATCTCAGTTCCGAAGAGGTCCGTTTGAGTGCAATACTCTCGCTGACCGCGTGATTGGTTGTGGTGGCCGCCGTTCGAATCGGAATGCTTCGAGTGGGAGTGGTAGAAGCCGATGGCATGGCATTGGTAGGAGAGGAAACAACGGGATGCATTGTGGATAAATGAGTGTTATGAGATGGTGAGGAGTGTTTGGATGAGAAGGCTCAAAGACTATTGCAAGACTTGATGTGCTCGAGGAATCAAAATCGGAAGATGCTGATTCGATGTATGTGGAAATGAGAGAACGATGTCAATAGAAACGGTTGTTCCTGGTCACCAATAAGAAGGAAGATGGACAAAGTGATGGAATATAGCAAAGGCGAGCTGCAATCAATCCAGAGATGTAATCAATGGTTCCTGATAATGACTACTTGTGTTGTTGGAAAAAGTTGATGGGGCTGCGGTTTGGGAAAGTTGATTGTGTGGCGGCGGTTGCTTTGCGTGTGGAGATGAATGGTGAACACCTGTTCGTTTGTTTGACAGACATTCGGATTTTGGTTTGGGAAAGTTGATTGTGTGGCGGCGGTTGCTTTGCGTGTGGAGATGAATGGTGAACACCTGTTCGTTTGTTTGACAGACATTCGGATTTTCAGGTAGCTTTTTGACAGACATTCGGAGTTTCAGGTAGCTTTTTGACAGTCATTCGGGAAAACTATCTAGATACAATACTATAAGTATGATCCCAACCAACTCCGAACATTTGGCATAATATCAACACATGATAAAGAGAATATTGCCTTTAGTCTTGATTTCTCGTCGAAATATTTCTATTTTTACCGATGTATATGCCACAGGAGAACGTCTACTTAGCATTTCTAATTTTTTCCAATATTTTGCTGTTTCGTCGCTAAATTCTCGCTAATCATTAGCGAGAATCCTAGCCGATCGCTAGCAATGGATTTCACATTGCATAGTTTCTAGAGGTTGGACCCGCACCGCGGTGCTGCGGATCGGATCCGCGGATCCGCGGTGCTGATCCCTGGCACCGCAACGAAAGAGACTGGCGGTTCCGATCCGCACTACTCGCACCTACGCACAGTAAAGGCGGGGTGCAGCGATTTGGTCCTCTCTAGGTCTGACCGCCCGTACGTCACATTTGTGCAGAGTACATAAAATCCTATAGTAGTGCGGAACTGCGGAACACGCGGGTACTTGGAACCGCAAAGGCCGGGATGCGCGGGTAAACTACCCGCATCGATTTGAGCTCGCTGGTCCAACCTCTAATAGTTTCATACATGATCTCTTCATAATTTCCTTTATTCGGAAAACGCGTTGAAGACTACATTTGCTTCTAGCAAATTCAGTTAGTATCCACGCTAACTCTGATATATCTGGCTGAAACTTGGGGCACAGTTTGGAGGAAGGATAACCGTGAGTTTTGGTTCGGTGGTATTGCTAAGGTCTAAGGGAGATATATTTCATATATTGTAGCCTTAGAATTAGTGCTGGTTTGTGCCCCTTGGAGTGTTAAATCGGTACACTGTTGCATTACGTCCAGCTGCCCTTAGGCGGTGACGCGACATAAGTAGAAATTCTTTTCATCACACTACCTACGGTGACGAGTTACCTTGTCAGATACCATTATATCTTAGTTAGCTGGTCCTTTGTTTGTGGGTCAGGCGGTTCGCGCTAAGTCCTGATATCGCCACCCGATTGGTAAGGGAGGGGGATAACCACAACTCTGGACTCTGGACTCTGGACGAGAGGAATTTCCACTATTATTTAACATTTTCTAGCTCATCAAAAATCAATAAACAGAAAAAATGACGTCCAAAAAAGAAATAATCGAACAAAACAATAATTTCAACAATAGCCCAGACACTAAAAACAATAGCCCGAATACATCGACAAATAGCAACCAGAATAACACGACAAAAACCATGCCGGTCCGCTTGTCGTCTTGTCCGCTTGTCGGCTTGTCGTCTTGTCGGCTTATCGTCTTGTCCGCTTGTCCGCTTGTCCGCTTGTCCGCTTGTCGTCTTGTCCGCTTCATCTTGTCCGCTTGTCGTCTTGTCCGCTTCATTTTGTGAGGTTTGCGAGAACCATCCCGTGGGAGCTGGGAGCACCGTGACAAAATAATAGAAGCACGACTCGTACTTCTGCAGTAATGTTGTACTACAGAGGTACTGGATGTACTGTTAAATAGACCAAATAATGGTAATTGGGCTGCTCAAGAATATTATAGCCTATTGTTGCGAGCAGCTTAGTCCTTGCCGTTGAGCTTATTTACCGATGGCTCACAAGTCACAAGACTGAGAAGTTATGTAGTCTACACAACATTATTCGTCGGGCTATGCTAATGATTGATAAGTAGGACATTACAAGACAAAAATTTCATCATGTGTGTGTCATGAGGCTTAATACCGGGTGCACCGTTTTTATTGCCCCGGTCTTTTGAACAAGAGACAATCGCCAAAACGACAAGGACTAGTGCCTCGTCTCGGGTTGTGCCCATTTCGGCCTAGAAACACCCTTTGGGCACATAGTTTCAACTAGATAGAACATGATCAATATTAGGCCTACGACAACATGTGGATGCTCAAAGTTTTTCTTTAAGACATCCTCTGTCAACATTTGACCTTCCATTAGACCGGTATATTGCATATCTAGGTCATATGAGCACCTCCTTTGGGGGGTTGTGCTCAATTTTAGGCATGTGGGCACACTTTGGCCCAATGTGCCCACCCCGATAGAGAATCACTGGTGGCAATGATTGGGCACCATGGCGCTGTTCAATCAACAGTTGGTATGCTGTTGATGAAATTGACGCGTCGTTACCTGGTATGAGTCCTATCAAGACGAGCTACAGGTCTGTTTCAGGGATGTGCACAGCAGAATTCCTACGAAGTTGTCAGTCTCATGGCAAGAAAACATCGTAACAAACAAGAAGACCTATAAAGGATATGTTATCTCTCTAGTACTCAAACTTGTAGGAAACACAAGGTTCTTGAGTCTCGGCAAACTCAAATGAGAGGTTACTATCCACGCTGACGGATGAGTTGCGATTCGTATTTCGTCCACTCGTCTCGTCCTTGGAAGCAACATTTCCACCGCCAGACATCTTATCGTCACTCGGCAATCCTCCCATTGACTGATTCTTTGGTAGATTGCTGTTTTCCTTGTTGTTGAAATGAAGTGTCATCATTATGTCAAACTTGTTATCAGGTGCTTCGACAGTCATCTTGTTCATCTCCTCCTCCACCACATGGACCGCCTTCGTGCTCTCCTTCAGAGCTTGCTTCTTGTTCTTGCTTTTCTTGACCGACCTGGGTGCTTTGTTGGTTTTCACCTGGCGCTTGCTTGGCACCATCTTCTTGGACGTTGCCGTGGCCGCAACTTCTTCTTTGATTGTGTGGCGTTTGGAGGACAACGACGAGGACATGTGTGCATCTGTTGGTGAGGGGTTGGATGCCAAAGTAGTGGGGATGGTGATTGACGTTGACAACCCACCATCCGAGATCTTTTTGCGCTGTTGGTTCCGCAAACTGATGCGGCGCCCATTGATCATTGTCGACATGTTGCTTGTTGATCTTAGCCGTTGTCCAGAAGAATGAGGTATGGGGCTCGTGTGTCGTGTCGGGAAATAGGTTCCGAATATGCGCCGGCCATTGAAATTTCTTAGGCAAAAATTGGTGCGCGCCGCGCAACGGATGGCGCGAAGATCTGATCCCGAATCCAGCGTGTTCTGTGTTCTCACAAAACGGAAAAGAAACACAAAACAACCCAACACCGACTAAGCAAAAGAACAACAGTCCCCGTAGATCTACTGGTCCCCTTTCGAGACTTGTCACTGGACATTTGGTACGTACTGAGCTGACTGTTGATTGATCTTGATTGTGAGCATTTTCTAAAAGTTGTACTTGGTTCTACTGTATCCAGGCAAAGATGGGGCAAAATAAACATGGAGGGCGCAGCAAGAGGTTTGAGACGATGAAGTTAGCGAATGGATTCGTGGTAGTCTGTGATGGCGGTCAAGAGCTTGACATAGTTGGAGAAACCGTCACAATGTTTGGAGAAGCTGGTGTCAACGTCTACGTGAAGTCGGCACCCAATCAAGACGCAACAACTGACGGGCGGTTGATTGTTGACCGTGGTGTTGTGCTCTTGCAGCGGTCATATGTGTCTGAGAACCAAACCCTATTTTCAATTCGCATGTTCGACCGTGAAAAGATGGACGATTCTCTCCCGGATGTCGTGATTCCAATCACATACATAAAGAACAATCAACTTAGTGGTTCAATCCTACGCTCCAGCAGTGGGAAAGTTGTGAAAACCAAGATTGTTATTGAGACAACACATTCGCTTAATACGGTCATGACCATGGGGCCAATGGTCATCACTCTTAAGATGAGTGTGGTTGGAGCTACCACGCTGTTGTCACTCGTCAACAAAAAGCTTTGTGGAGTAGAAGGCGACGACCCAAAGAAAAAGGAGCAAGCCATCAACGCCATAGTGCAAAAGCTGTCATAGAGCTACTGAACAGGTCGTAAAATGTAAGAACTTTAGTAGAATCAGTCTCTTATAACTATGTTCTGTTGTTTCCTAATCATATGTAGATTCCATGCATATCATAAACAAGTTCTTGTGTCAATTCGCGTTTTGCTGTCGTGCTTCTTCTTGTTGGATCTGGAGTCGATGCAGTTGAGCACATGTACTACTCATTCCATCGCGCAACACGTTCTCGCGACAAACTGCAACTCCACATATCGTATACATCTCTTCCGATCCTTTCTTTTTACGAATCTTTTGTTGCTTCATGCAGGACGGATGTCCACAAACAAACCTTGTCTTGTTGATCTTACAGATGACGCACCGACGACCAATCGGCCGTAATTTCCCATTCTCGATGCTCTTCTCCGGGTTGGGGATTGGCCGATGCTCAGTGACTGGAGGACATGTCCATGGTGTTGTTGATTGGTTCGTTGGAAGACACCAAGAAGAGAATGCTCCAGCAGTTGAGGTGCTCGCATCGTCCTCTGCTGCGGACGTGCTTGTGCTGCCGGTCAACAAAGACTCTGCAGGGGAAACAAGGCTAATTGTGTGGGGGAACGTGGTTGGACCGACTGCAGCAGAACCCATCTGTGCCAAAAGTTGCTGCATCAACTCGGTGATGCTACCATTGTTGGCTCCAGCAATGTTGAGGTCCCCCGTGAAATTTGGTACAATGTTGGGGCGGATGGTGCCCTGTGGATTGACTTGATTGCTAAATTTGTTGTTTACGAGATCCCATGCAAGGCAATCCGCAAAACGTTCGACTCCGCATGAGCTGGCAAACTGCCTCCCCAAGTGGAACTTCGTTGCCATGTAGCAATCAACCACAGTGCAACCGATGATTGTTGTGACGATTCGGAACCACGGATTCGGCGTCCTCCAGAACATCTCAAGGCGAAGAATGCCTTGTCGAAAATGGTTGTGGATGTCTATGATGTTGGACACTCCAAAGTACACTGAGAGGCATTTTGGACGGAGCACACGTCGCTCCCGCACGTTTCCGTGCTCGTCGGGGAACCTGGCGATGTAGGGGTAGCCAGGTTCCGTTGTCTCCGCATTCTTTGACATAGCAAACGTAAGCGTCTTCCGTGAATTGTATTTGTAGCCAATGGCCACCAGGTCAACGTTGGTACCTGGGGCCTTATATTCCATCACGAGGTAGGCTCCAGATGGATACCCTTCCATCTCTTTCTGAAGCTGCTCGTGCGGAAACCAACCTGTGTTGGTTTTGATCGCACAGATAACATCCGGTGCATTGCTGTTTTGGCCAAGCTCTTTGTCAACCTCCAAATAGTAGGGTCGACGGTCACGAGCTGTTGGAGTCCTTGGTTTTTGGTGCAGGCATTGTATAGCCTCGACCATTTTGACACTACCAAACCAGGAATCCGCACAAATAAGCGATCGCATGTTGCCCTCATGCTGGGCTTGGACACGCTCCATGATCGCCGGCCCAGAAAATTGGACTCCTTCCACCAACCGAACTGACGTGCCCGCTGTGTTTCCCACGGTTGCCACGTATTTCTTGAACCGCATTGGTATCTGCCCCTCCTGTATTTCAAGGAAGACCAGACACCCCGTCTTTGTGTCAGCAGACGCCTGTGTTGTAGATGTGCACACAACGTACAAACAGCAATCAACTTGATTAGATCGAGGCACCAACAATTGGGCAGAGCAAGAAAGTAACTTACCTTCATTTCCGTGCCCAGCGGTTTGGGTTTTCGTTGGATATAGGAGAGGTGGGGCAAGGTCGACGTTTGAGTGGTCCTTGGTTGGAAAGGACTCATAATCTCGTCTAACGTGACCGTAGACGAAGTCGCAACCGTTTGATGGCGATTCTTGTTGAATCCGTCCATCAACGGTTGGATCTTGTTCCACAGATTGCTCGGGTTGTTGCCTTCAAATGCGTGATGCATAACTTCTTTGATTTCATAGAAGCGAGTCTTTGAAATCACGTCCATTCCCCCTTTGCTGACGTTGATGGAGGGGGAGAACTTGCGATATGCTGGGGCATCTTCAAAAAGATTGATGTCCCCTTTATGGCACGGGCATGCTCCGATGATAATGCCCCAAAACACCCACCACTCGTGTTCCGTCACCTGTCGGACGTGGCGGCTCCTCGTCCTACCCTCATTTCGCTTTTCAATTGTTGTATTCATTTTGCTGAGTTGTTGTCGCCAATTCCCTTTCAACAAAGACAAGCCGTTAGTCAACAAGAACACAACACACAACAATGCAATCTGTAACACACCACCACTCAGCAATCAGACACTTACCAGGCCACAAGTGCATCAAAAGCCTGAGAAACGGGAAGTCATAGTTCTGGTTGTCGATTGACAGGTTTGCCGTTGAAAAGGACTTCTGAAAATCGAATCCAATTACTCCAACTTCGTTGAACTCCTCCACTGGATCGTTGGGCTTAGAGTCCCCATCGACGATCCTCCAGGAAAACGTGCGGTGGTCGTGAATCAACCGAATTTGGTTGCCCCCTGCGAGTCTTTCTACAACATCGCTTTCACCATAAAACTGCACGTTCCAGAAAGGGTTACCAGGAATGCTATCTGGGTGTTTCGAAACGACAATGCCCAAACGTGCTCGGTTGTGGCGGTCGAAAACCAAGTCGCCGATTTCGATCCCATTTCTTTTGGGAGCTTCGATGTTGATTGTCCAGTTCTCGTCGACAAGTTGCTTTTTTCGCGCCACATATCGTTGGTGCTTGACCCGGTACACGTCTCTGCTCTCAATCTCACGAGCAAGCGCAGCACTGTTTGGGTCAATTGCGTCCTCCTCATCCGCAACAAAGAATGGAAAATCCTCCATCCCAACGAAATAATCATCCAATGAAACCTCAGACAAGACATCGTCATCAGCAACACGGATGGAACCAGGAGGAATCTGTGGAGGGGCATTGTTTTGATCTCCTTCCTCTTCCTTTGACTCCTCGATCTGAACAGGATCACAAGTGCTGGAACTTGTCAAGCTACTGCTGCTGTTTTCTCGCATCAGCGCCTGAGAAATCTGCGCAGCTGCTCGTTGCAGAGTGGTTGTAGGTGGTGGTTGATTAGGTTGTTGGGTTGCTGCTTGCTCCTGCTGTTCGTTGTTGTTTGACTGACGGACCACCTCAACTTGTTCATTGCTTTCTTCACTAACATTGACGAGCACCTCCTCGCCTTGTTGTTCCTGCTGCACTTGCTCTTGAGGATGATCCTGCTCTTGAATCCCACCAGTGTTGGCCACAACTTCCACTTCGTCATTCCCATCACTTGCTTCTTGGACAACAATCTCGTCCTGTTGTTGTTCTTGTTGTTGTTCTCCTCCTCTTTGTTGTTGTTGAGGAATGCTGCGATTGTTGTTTGTGGACGAGGAGCCACTCCTCGAGGAGTTAGCTGCTGGAAACCCTTGTTCTCCACCTTGTTGTGGCTTCTTCAGCTGGTAGGATGTCTTCTTCAGCAGCTCGCCCGTTCTTGTTCCGTCGCTCCTGAGCCGTTCGACTTCCCACGATCTGCTTCCGAGGGCTCGTACAATGATCACCGGCTCCAGGCTTGTTCCCTTGATGAATGCCCTGGATCCTGGACAGAGGCGACTTGATACTGGTGGCATTGTCCTCACTGGTGCTGCTGTTCTTTATGTTGTGTTCTTGTCACCAAGAATGTTGTCGTCGTTGTGCGTTGTTCTTGTCCACGTCGTCTTTGCCGCTACACTCAAGAAATGGAAGCTTCTGGAAATGATCATTTCCCAAAGCTTCAATTTCTTGAGTGCATCGGACTTGCAATCAAATGAAGCAACAGTCCCGATGGGGACTATTCAAAAGTCCGACACCATTGTAGAATTGGGTGTTGGATTGTTGAATGAGAGTGGACGGGCCGAACACGCAAGATTTTTTGATTTTTCGTGCCGCGGGGTTCCGAATTGACGCGCCAAAGTGCGCATCGCGCATCCCACACCCGTCCGGGACAGGTTTGGAAAGTCGACCTAAGGTCGACCATGGCACAAAAAAAAGCTTTAAAGTCGTCTGCTGAATGTCTTAAAGATTTCGACATCCAACCATGGTCATAGGACTGTCGTACGACTCTCCAAAACAATGTGCCCACATGTGCCCACATGTCCCCACATGTGCCCACAAGCCAAAAATCGAGCACAACACCCCCCAAGGAGGTGCTCATATGACCTAGATATGCAATATACCGGTCTAATGGAAGGTCAAATGTTGACAGAGGATGTCTTTAAGAAAAACTTTGAGCATCCACATGTTGTCGTAGGCCTAATATTGATCATGTTCTATCTAGTTGAAACTATGTGCCCAAAGGGTGTTTCTAGGGCGAAATGGGCACAACCCGAGACGAGGCACTAGAGCTGTTTAGCTAGTACTAAGCTAAAATGCTGCCTTGTCTGCTAGCATAGGGCGCGTGAGGTCATAGCCGACATAGTTTCGCGTGTTCCCGGTAAGGAAGTTATTGTATTCAGCCGCTGAATAATTCAGTGACCATGGATAGTTTGTTCGCAGGCTTCTGTTGCCGTAATCCGTAATACTCCTATTAATCTTTTTCCGGTCACTGTCTCGGTTCTCCCGTGCCGAGTGCCGACCTCCAAATTTTGGGACAAGGGATTCCTGGTGCCGGTAGCTATGTCGTCTTTAGGGCCTGTGTCCAGGGAATGTGTTTTTGAGTTCTGAAATCGAGTTTCGAGTTTCGAGGTTGAGCCAATAGGTTATGGTCCCCTTGAAAACTCGAAAACACAACCTCGAATCCCCCAAATCTTGGCAATCCCCCAACGCCGGCGAGCGGGAAATGCTAGGCATAGCCGGGGGGCGCAAGGCCTCTGAGGGAGCATTGCTTAGGGTGGGTGCTGCAGCGCGTGCTGGCCATCTCAGCTTGCTCTGCAAGAAGCTGCCTTCCCAAAGGCTTACTAGATGGAGGCTATTGCTGGAGGAGCTTCATCCAAAGCTTGTGCATGCTGCTGGCAAAGATAATGATGCAGCAGGTGCGCTAAGCAGGCTGGGAGCGAAGCGCAGCAAGCGTGGCGAGGCTTCATGGGAGCCAGCCAGGCCTAGAGTAAGGCACAGTGGCAATGGCAAGCGCCGGCGAGCCGCGCTCAGCGGTGGAGTGGCGAAGCGCCGCCGCATTGGTAGCCTCAGCAGCAGGGCACCAGCGCCGGCCCAGCAAGTAAAAGTAAGCAAGAGCAAGCCGCCGCCGCCAATGGCGGAGGAGGCGGCAGTAGCGCAGCGCAAAGCTTGCAAGGAGGCGCAGGAGCAGCTGGAATTGTGTAAGGCAATGAATGCAATGGTGGAAGCATGCCGCGGAATGGCACTTGGGGGGCACCCCTTTGCAGCCGCGCTCTCCCATACCGCGCTGCAGGCCCCCCCCCCCTTAAGCTCACAATATTAGATTACACTAAGCTACAAAGCTACTAGGCTGGCTGATCCCATGGGCTATCAGCCATGGGACTCCATAGGCATGGCATGATTTTAAAATCCCCGAGCTGTGGAGCCAGGCTAGATGGATGAGCTAGCAATGCGCTAGAGTGGCAGCGGCCAGTACCCATGGGCGCATGGTGGCCGCCACCCATGTAGGTAGCTGCAGCATATTAGTATTCAGAATAGCAAAATCCGAATAATACTAAGCAGAAAAGGGCCACCACTAGGAAGGCGCAGCCGGAGGGAGCATTGGATCGATGCAGCCCAATAAGGCGCAGCACCTCCAAGTGCAGCCAGCGGGCTGCCATAGCAGGGCACAGTCCTGAGCGAAGCAGGCAAGCAAAGGAAGGAAGCACGGAAGCTGGAAATCTAATCTGTATGTGGCTTTGGTTCTGCTGCATGTTAACAAACTGAATTATTATTATTTCTCTTATGTGAATTTTCCATGCACAATGCTACTTTGGTTATTTTTATGTAATAATTGTTATCATCATACTGCAGATCTTGTTTGTTTGTTCGAGTTGTTGCACGCACCACACGACAATGTTTCTTCTTGAATTGAGGTGTTAAAGCTTTTCCCAACGACTCTTGCACTTATCATCATCCGCCTTCTTGTTCCAGACGCAACCACGTTTCTTGCACTTTTCTTTGTTGCGATACTTCTTGCATTCGGTATTGGTCTTGGCATGACCGCAGTTATTCTTATTCTTCTTCCGCTGCCACAAACAACCAAATTTTTTGTTGCATTCATTCTTGGTATCAATGCTATCGCAGTCGATAGTTCCGATGATGCAAACCTCGCTTTTCCCTTCTAGATAGTTCGTTAGAATCCCGGTCTCGGCATTGTAGTACATGCCGATCTTCGAGGGAAGCGACGGGATCGTTTGTTCGACGTACGTTGGCGTGATTTCCCACGTGTTGTCTTCGTCACCCGTCACGAATTCCAGGGGGAACATAGGTTCGAGATACGCGATGTCCTTGTCGTACGAGCCCATCCACAACCTGGGTTCAGACCAGGTCGACACATCATCAGGGTCGTCGGATACTTTCCACGCATGGATTCCCATATTGGGGAATGCGGTGCGAGGGTCGACAACGAAACCCTCGGGCATGTTACGAATTGTTGATCCTTCTCCGTCGGTGTAATCAATTTCGTAGAACGCTGCAGCATGGTAATGAATGAATGAAATGAATTCGGTTTGATTCGAAGGGAACGAAAATACAAGCAAACAGATGATTAGATGATAGCAAAACAATGTAAGACTAGTATTGATAGAGACAACACTATTCATTCCACGGAGTAAAAGAAACAGCAGCAGCAGCAACATCAACAAGAATGGTTCGCCTTGACTACGTACCTTTTCCCTCGGGTGTCGTTTGATCCTCTAGGGGCACGCAGAATAGCGGAGCACCATCACAGTTCATGGTGCCTGTACGATACACTTGATCGACATAGTAAATATGATAGTTGTAGTGCGCTCTGCCGTACGCTTCCAAGGGAATATGGCCGCAAGGACTAAAGTCGATGTTAATGCCAAAAAGCCCGGTCGCGGCCGTCACCTCGGCGGAGAACTCATAGTAATCTTGACGGGGAAACAGGTAGGATACTCCATCGATTTCGGCCGTTGCGTTCGAGAAGCCGACGAAATCTCCGGTTTCGTTGTAAACGTAGCAGTTTTCCAAGGCTCCAATCTCCGAATTCGATGGAGTCCATCCGATCGGCAAGTCCTCGTTGTGCTTCAGCGTAAATTCCAACCTGTAATTACAATCCCCATCGACATGGATGTTTTCCGAGAAACCAAAATCCCAAACGTACGGCTCGTTGGCTCCTTGGGCTTGGCAGGCGGGAATCATCGACAAGAAGCCACCAAAACCGTTTGCTAACAAAGCGGTTGCGGTGGTTGTTGCGACGACGGAACGTGGATTGATGAACATTATCTTCTTTTGATGGAGAATACGTTGTAAGAAGTTTACGAATGCGTATCGATTCGATTGTGCAAAATTATGACAAATGCAAAATTTTATGACGAGAGAATGATATCATACTTCTGTCGCTGTTTCTCATGTTTGCGACTTTTGGTACCGCCGTATGTATAGGTATCAAGTTTCATCGCCGAAGTTTCTCCGCCTAAACTTCGGCACCTAAGTTTCTCCGAAGTTTCATGACGCTGCTTTGGCCTTACCTAAGTTTCGGGTGGCCCTTTAAATATTTAGCCTATGTATTGAATCCTGTCTGTGAACGTTGGTGTCAACGTCCATATCTTCCGAGTGGTCTTTCGTGTGGATGTCCATTCTGCCAACCAAACATGATCTGCCGTCTCGAATCGACAGGAACCATGTACCATGTACCCGCCTCCATCTTCATCCAACAACCAAACAAAAGTCGTGATTGCTGCTGTGGTGATCACTGACGAGCATTGATAACCATCATGGACAACCTTACGGAGGTTGAGCAGGACGTTGGTACCTCCCCGTCATTTGCCAATATATCTCCATTGACAGACGACCAACAGCAGATGTTGGAGGCGCAGACGAACCAAAACGATGTCAACGAGGTGGTTGCAGAGGATGTCGAAGAAGTGGCAGAAGTGCAAGTGCTGGTGGGAGCAAAGCGAAAGGTCAATCCTCCCAAAAAGAAGGCCAATCAACTTGTCCGAGATCAATTCAAGATCGGGCCAGACCCCAACCGACAGGGGTATCTGGCCGTTGTATGCGTGCATTGTAAAGAGTTCCGATCCTGGAAAACATTCAACGCGAGTGTTGCCTCCAACCACATTATCCACAAGTGTCGTAAAGTTCCTGCAACCATCAAAGACAGTTGTGAAGACGCGACACAAGCTTCAAAGCGGGCCAAGAAGCAACTCGGGTTGATTGTTGGTGGTCCATTGAGTCAAGAGTCGTCGGCTTCTGTCAGCAACAGCAGTGGCAGTGGTGAGAATGTTGTCAGCAATGGTAGTAGTTCCCGTAAGGCTCCATCCACCATCACCACCACCAAGAAACAGTCTTCGTCACAGCAATCATCCATGCTGCAGTTTGGCCACATTGTCAACGAAGTGACTGCAAACAAGGCAATCACAAAGTCCGTCGAAACGATGCTGGCACGTTTCGAACCACTCAACAGGGTTAGTGACCCATTCTTCCAGGACGAGATGGTGTCACGTTGGGGAAAGGCTATTCTTCGACACCTTCCCAACCATCACGATACTGTATACAAGCGATTTGTTCTCCCCATTGATAGAAACTGTCGTGAGGAGCTGAAGCAAATGTTGCACAAGATTCAGGGTGGACTTACCATTGCTGCTGACGGTGTGACAGCAAATGGTACGAGTACCATTCTGTACACAGTCTCCAAGGGTCCAGTCACTATGTTTTGTAGAGCCACGAGACTTCGAAACGAAGCACATGTGGCTGATGCAGAGGTGGAGGACATGGTGGATTTTATGGAGACAGCACGTCGCGACTTTGATACATCAGTGGTTTGTGTTGCTTGTGACAACGCAGCCAACAATATTGTTAAAGGAGCATGTGAGAAGTACAGAGAACGCAACAAATCAGAACCTAGTATTCTCCATAACCGAGACTGTGCACACTGCATTGACCTGGTGGCCAAAGATCTGGCAAAGGTTCCATGCATTGAGTCAGTCCTGACCGATGCTCAGTTACTCATGGAGTTTTCCACAACAGACAACATCGATGGCATCCGGCACGAGCTTGTGCAAACTGGAGAGCTCCCTCGGTCTTGTGGTCATGTGACCAATTACTCCGACACCAGATTCAACAAAGTCGGCATGACACTCATGTCTATAACCAAACAGAGGCAGTTCTACGAGTGGTGCTGTAACAATCCACCTATGTTCATGCAGTACTACAATACGAGGAACAAGAAGCGTCAGGAGAAGCTTGATGCTGCTCTCCGATTGGTCAATCGCGATTTCTGGGCGAAGCTTCATGTCCTAACTCAACTATTCCAAGTCATTGAACATGGAACGAAGCTGGTATCAAGTGAGAAATTCCCACTGTCAGCATACTACCCACTGGTTGTGGCAATGAGGAACGAGATTCACCAAGTCATGAAGAACAGTAGTGGAACACGATCTTTTGATTCTCTGTTTGCAGTGCCTGGGGCAAAAGAATCAATTTTCGACAGTATTGATGTCCGCTTCAACTTCGCTGGTGTCCAACCCAATGGAAGGAAAGTTGGGCTACTTGACAAGTACCATGTGTGGGCGTATATTGTTGACCCATTCCGCCCAATGATCCCATTCCGTCCGTTGCTTCCCTCCCTTGCTCGTTCTGTCCGAGAAGCAATCGACTTCTTTGTCCACGAGGATGGCTCAGCAACTCCAACAAACTCAGCAACTCCTCCTCCAGCTCCAGGTCCACCTCAATACAACCCAAACTATGACTATGGGGATGAAGATATTGCTGAGGTCCAACAAGCAATCCGTGAAATTGAGCGAGAATTGGAACCATCACAGAGCAACAAGACTGTTGTCGACAGGGAGCTTCGGTCGTACCTAGGTCGTTCTGGAGACTGGATTGACCTGTTCCACAAAGAAAAGGCACGGCCATCTATGGACAAGAATGCAGAAGAGTGTCAGCTGACCATTGAAATGGTTGCCAAATGGCTCGAAGACACGGGATGGTATCAAGGACGGATGGAGTTCTTCAGCATAGCACCGTCCACAAAGGTGTTTCCATTGCTGATTGAACCACTCCTATCTGTCAGGGCAACAGGGTCAATTTGTGTCGAGAGAGTTGCTAAACCTCTGAAAAATAATATTTGGAATAAACTTCGTGCATCGCTTGGCCAGGACAAGGCTGAGGTTTGCCTCAGGGTTGGGCTCAACCTACGGTATCTGCTGAACGTGCGGTCAACTATCCGCCAAGCAACCCATGAGCAATACCTTGATTGTGATCTCTTTGGATCTGTGTAAGTCAATCAATGGTTTACCTTTGATATAGACGAGGACCTGTTGTGTTGTTGGTCTTTATTACGTCTTACGAAAAAATGAGGGAAGGAGCCGTATTTCATAGCTACCTAAACTACCTAAACTTCAAAACCTAAGTTTCACCTAAACTTCTTTAGAAACTACACTAAAAATCTGAGTACCTAAGTTTGATAGCTATAGCCGTATGCGGTATCAAGGACCTTAATTATTAACATCCAACGGTTGATGCGACGTAGTAGCGACAACGAATCTTTGTTCGTTGCAGCTGTCAGGCCATCTGCTTCGAAGAATCGAATCTCCCGCGTTGCAGCAGGCGGAACATCTGCTTCGAAGAATCGAATCAATCTCGCGTGGATACAACTGGTAGCGGCACAAGCTCGCTCTCTGCCAATCAGTACCGTTCCGTTTTTTGGAATAATGGCTACGGGGGAAAAAGTGAGTGAGAACGAGCAGCTGTTTTACAGTATGATCGAAGATGATTCGGGCGGTATCAATCGCGAACAGCGAAAATGGCATTTCTCTAGTAGGAACTTCTTGTGCGATCCCGCCTCCAGCCTCAGACACACTTCAGACACACTTAACGCTACCTCACAACGGTTTTCGCGATCTTTCTCAACAACGGCATATCAGGATGGATTCAATACCGTTTCTGCCCGAGAAAATCATTTATCTTCCTCCGATGAATTGAAATCGCCAGTATCATTTCTTACTGTACAGATCCAGAAATGCCCAAACCCGGATTCGGTCGCGAAATTGCCAAAAAAACAAAGCGAAACCCGCGAGAATTTTTTTGGCGCGCTACCAACTGTGATTGTACTTTCCTGCTAGCTACTAGCTGCAGAGTGCCCCCCCCCCCCCCCAATGCTCCTTTTGCCGCTCGTGTGGCCACCAATGACCGCTTGGTGCTAGTCCAAGCACACAGCGTTACTTTTATGACATAGGAGGATGGCTTGGCATGGGAGTGCCCACGCTCCAAAAGAAGAAGAAGATTAAGTTTCATTTATAAAGGGCCGCGCGCCAGCAGCGCGGAGGCCGGGCACTCCGCTAGCACAGGGCGGGCGCTGCGCTGCTACCTGCCTGTGCATCGATCCCCCCAATAATCCTCGTGACTGAAAATCTTGAAAGAGTGCGCGATACCCAATGCTAAAGCAATTTTGAGTACCAAGCTGCGCGCAGGGCTTCTGCGCTGCGAGCTAGGCTAGGCGCGCGCCCTGGGAAGCTGCTAGCGCGCTAGAATGCCTGGCCAAGACACGCCATCCATCCCCAAAAGCAGTCGCCAAAACAGCCGGACAGACGCCTGCCAAACAGAAGGAGAGCAAGAAGCGCAGCTGCAACCTACACAAGCCAGCATGCGCACTCACCAAAGCAGGGGAGAATGCCTCTGCGCGCGGCGGCGCATCCATGCTCGCGCCACTGCGGAGCGCTCCTACTAAGACACAGCGGGCTCCAGAAGAGCCACGCGCACTGTCCCTACGGGCCATATCTACCTGTCAGCGATACAGCGGCGTAGCAAGAGCACAGAGCCCTGCGCGCCATGGGCGCCTTAAGCCTATTGCGGGATTCTCGCCGCGCCTCCGCCACCCGCATGAAGGAGCCCACCTTGCCAAGATTCTGAAATCGAGTTTCGAGTTTCGAGGTTTGCAAAGAGCCCCACGCGCTCCTACAAAACCCACCTTTCAGCCGCCGGGCTCTCTGTCTCTCATTTCCATCTCTCCGACAACAACAACGAGGCAATCTCTCTTGTCCATCATAGACAATAGTAGCACAATGATTGATGTGATATAAGTAGGAGCTTCTCTAGAAAATAAGCAAGTATTATTAACCTGTCGCTGCCATGGAAGTAATGGTCACAACCACTGTCAATGGTCAAAAGCAAATAGTTCTCATCTCTCCATAGATGACATGGTTACGGAACAAAGCCCGCATCCTGCTCCATGGACGGGCTCTACAAATATTCTACCTTCTCCCGTTATGCAATGTGATATTAGGAATTAGGAGTACTCAAGCGACATTTGTTTGTCGTCATTGTCAATTGCCGTTGTGCTCGTTCATGCGCCGGTAGGGGGGGAAGTATGGGAGTGCACGAGTATTGAAAAATAAAACTCGAACCTCGAAACTCGAAAATACAGTTTTTACCTGGACACGTACATCCAGATCGTTGTTTCAAGGAAGGGACAGGGCCCCACCTCAAAACTCGAAACTCGATTTCAGACCTCGAAAACACATTCCCTGGACGCAGGGCCTTAAACGTAAGACTGGAAAGCGATCAAATAACATTCTGCGGACATGGCAGGATAATACTATGTCTTTTTAGATTATTACCGACGGCAAGGACATGTTTACCGACATCACAGCCATGAGCTACCTGGTGCATCATTCAATGATAAGGGCAGCCGAGTCGTTGTTCACGTATGGCATCTAGCGAGAGATTGAATAACCTTGACGACTACGATAAGCTAGGAGCAGTAGTTATAGTCACCGAGACATCACTATTTGTGTATTATGGAACTTTTCGTCGTTTGTATTGTGAGTGAAACATGAAACTGGTTTGTCGCTGGAATGATACGAAAAACTACGGGAGATTGCAAAACTTTGCAGGTTCGTCGACACAGACCTCCCAACAAGTGGAGACGCGACCAGCATCAGTGGCAATCTCTTGGACAGGATTGTCGAGCCAAATACCGACTCCATCGAAGCCCCAAGCAGAGAACTTGAGTAAGACAGCGTCCAAGACCCCGACGACTTCAAGGGTGCCACCCACAAGATTGACTCCATTGCTAGCAAGGGTATAGAGTCGAAGAGAGTCAATGGCCGAAAACGGAACATCACTCAGGGTAACCGAGACAGTAGCGCCCTGCGCAAAAGAACCATCAATTCCGCCGTAGTATTCTTGGTTTCCACTGCGCAACACCACTCCAAGACTGCCCGCGTTGGTCTGAGCGTCTGGTACACCACTCGCAACTGTAACATTAAGGACGACATCAAACGATTCCTCTTCGTCGTCGTTCTTCTTGACACGACGAGGCTTGGCGTGGTCAACAGGTGACAGATTCTTGTTGACGGTGCCATGGTATCCACGCTGAGCAGCTGCCGTAGGCATCCAGACCATGGTGAGAGACAGAATCACGGACAAGGCGATTGCGAATTTGCTCAACATGTTGATAAAGGAAATGGTGATAACGAACTTTGGGATTTCTGATAGAGGTTTCCAGAACTTGTCCAGGCAAATTTATGAGCCTTTTGCAGAGGGCAAAAAGAGAAATGCTCGCTCCTCGGGGTAATTCTCTCATTGCATCGTGGATAGCTGCTCAGAGGCTTGAACAGAGCGATGGTTCATGGTTGACACATGCAGCTTAGGCGTTGAGAGGGTACCAGGATTTACTTTTGGTTAGACTCACGGAGCGATGCATCATTGTCGACATTTGACAAGAATTTACACGCAGGGAGGGTAGCTGCCCAGTGGCACGAACAGACACATGATTCATAGTTGAGATAGGGTACCAGGACTTCCTTTTTGTGAGCCTGACGGAGCGATGTATCAATGTCAACATTCGCCCGGAATTTAGGTTATCGCCCAAGATATCGGTGGCAATGTGCGAAATCGAGACAAAAGATTTGAGTCGGTGGGGCAAAAAGATACCGCTTGGTGGGGTGCGTGAGCCGGTATGGAAGTGTTGTCAGGCACCACCCAAAATTAGTCGGTCCCTGTGTCGTTTCTTTTGTAGGAGTAGTAGAGCGGCAGTGCGCTCTAAATTTTGGCAGGAGTGTAGGAAAGGCAAGGCTCCTTGTTCGCCATGGTTTGGATCGTTCCGCTTGCTCTGTCGGTCCAAAAAAAGTTGAGATGATGGACTGGAATGCGACCAAAGTTCAAGACTATTATCGACAGACAAGGCAGGACTGCCGACTACTCAGTCATGATCTAGCTACCCGAGCATCTCTCTTCGACAGGGGTAGCCGAGTCGTTGTTGACGTTTGACATCCTTCGAGAGATTCGCTTCAAAGCAGTCGGGATTCGGATGGTCCCACCCAAAACCGAATCTTCTCATTGGTGGGTGTTTGATGCTTGGCCCATCAACAAACAGGTTGATTGGCACATGGTATCCATTAGAATGGACAGAGTGGGAAGCACGGTCGGCCCTTTGGTCCTCCGCACCAGGACAATCACTGAAGCATGTAACATTAGAGCTCTCAAGGTTGAAAAGGCTAAATATGATGTCTATCGTAGATAGTCGGGGAAAAACAGTCAGTCAGCGTCTACAAGTTTTTCTGTCACCTCCATCTTGCTCAAGCGCTTTGAAATGGATTAGGAGATAGAATCAGTACATTTCTAAGGATCGTCGCAAGTTGTAGCGCATCAAAATCTGATCTATCTAATAATAATCATAATGATAAGTATAGTAGTAATAGCGCGAGTTCTCTCCCAGCAGTAGTAGTAGTAGATAGGTGAAAGTCCAGCAAATCAAGGTGAAAGGGTGTTCTTTACCAATCCATGTCGAAAATGTCTTCTTGTGGAGCATACGTGGAAGAAGAAGAAGCCGTTGTTGGCTCAGCGGAGTAGAAGGGTTGTTGTGGTGCAAAGTGGTCCTGGTAGTTATACTGAACCAGGTTGTGATATCCGACACTGCCATTGGTCCGAGAAGCGGGGTACATGGGAGTCATGGGCGTTGACGGAGGCCCATTGTTGATCATGGAAGAGCGATGGTCTCCATCCTGATAGCCGTTACGTGTTCGAATAATGTGTGCCAGACACATTTCATTCTGTCGTTGCAGCCATGGACTACAACGCCTTCTGCGTCGTTCTTGCAGACTTTCATCATCCCTATCATGAGAAAAGGGTCCCAACGAAGGCGTTAGTCTTGAACGATCTTGAGCTTGTGATGGCTCCAGTGGTGAATCTTGAGGTTCCTCTTGGACGGGTGATTCGCGATTGGCAATGCCTTGAACGAGCCGTGTAAAGAAAATGTAATCGCGAAGATCAGCTTGTTGTTCTTCTTCCAACAATCTCAGTTCCGAAGAGGTCCGTTTGAGTGCAATACTCTCGCTGACCGCGTGATTGGTTGTGGTGGCCGCAGTTCGAATCGGAATGCTTCGAGTGGGAGTGGTAGAAGCCGATGGCATGGCATTGGTAAGAGAGGAAACAACGGGATGCATTGTGGATAAATGAGTGTTATGAGATGGTGAGGAGTGTTTGGATGAGAAGGCTCAAAGACTATTGCAAGACTTGATGTGCTCGAGGAATCAAAATCGGAAGATGCTGATTCGATGTATGTGGAAATGAGAGAACGATGTCAATAGAAACGGTTGTTCCTGGTCACCAATAAGAAGGAAGATGGACAAAGTGATGGAATATAGCAAAGGCGAGCTGCAATCAATCCAGAGATGTAATCAATGGTTTCTGATAATGACTTCTTGTGTTGTTGGAAAAAGTTGATGGGGGCGGTTTGGGAAAGTTGATTGTGTGGCGGCGATTGCTTTGCGTGTGGAGATGAATGGTGAACACCTGTTCGTTTTCCAGCAGGAGGTCGCTTTGCGACCTCACAAAATCAAAAGTAGGCGAGAAGATGCAAAAGACACTTCGCCCCTCGCCGTCTGCGGGCCGGACACGCGGGCCACGAGGGAAGGTGGACCTACAATTGTAATCATCGGTATGACATCTGATTTAATCAAGTGTTTTTGCAGATATGAAGTCAATTACCCTCTTTCTGTCTCCGTGTCATCACCAATTAACAGAACTGAGTCAGATTTATATCAATGAGTGTCACAGTTAACGAATCCTATGAATTCCAGTGTCAAGAATACATTCAGGACTATTCCTCATTGGAGAAGATATTCAGCCGCTTCTGAAGCCTTTTCTGACAACCGTGCCGTCGTGTGGAAGAGGCTCCTTCACATTAGGCTTTTTCTTACTTAATGGGGGAACAGGCCGAGTCTTCCTCTGGGAGCCAATCGGAGTGTTCCGTGGAGGAATCTCATAGAGTGTTTCTCAGCCCTTTGAATGGCCTTCCGTTCCGAACAGGCTCTACGACAGAACGTGACTCTTGATTGCGATGGCATGTGCTCGATGGAAAGCCCGATTGGTCGAATTGTCCTGACGCAGGAGAGAATGTCAAAACGTCAGTGTTCGAACTGCAGAGAAGTTGATCCACGTGGGTCATTCTCTTCGGATGGATTCCGAACGCATGAAGCACGGAGGCTTGGGTCTTGCTACTTGGAGTTTTCCTTTTTCCATAATCGATGATAGTCTATCGGCAATCGGCATGCAAGAATCAAGAATGAATGGTCTGTGTGTGTGATGTGTGATGTATATTGGTGTTTCGTGTTATTGTGAAGAGCACAGAATCTGATGAAGGTCATGTCTGAAGTGCAGGTCTGCGCATGTTCGAGGTGCAGGTCTGCGCATGTCTGAGGCGCAGGTTTGCGCACGTCTCGCATTAGAGCATGTTTCACATTGCAGGCATAGGAACCGGCCAAGATTCGTTGTATGTTGGATCTTGTTCCAGGGAAAACTCGTTTGGAGGAATAGAACAGTCTCACAGAGTTGTTTGTACTCCTTGTGGTAGAGTAGAACTATCGGGAAGTCTAACTTACATCCGATATCCAAGGCGGGTGTCATGGGTTGTCAACCGAATCGGCCACTGGTTCGCATTATGGCCGGGGTACGGACTACGGACCCTACCATGAGCAGAAGCCAATGTCCACCATTCAAACCTCTATGGGATTCAATCCGAACACACGAGAGTAGCTTCAGGAAGTTGGACGATTGGGAGATCGTAGGAGATCCTTTTCTCTTGCACGTTGTCCAACCGTTACCTGTCATCCCAACCCACGATCGGGACATTGCTAGACAAGAAGAGAGCGGCTTTCCACGAATATAAGTCGGGACAACATGCAGGATGAAACTAGACGCTATATTCCTTGAGCCACTCTACACATCGGAACACGAGCTAGGGTCCCTTCGAGTTGCCATGTTTCGGAACGTATGAACTATTGCCTGACAGAACTTTCCGTGGCACAACCATCGGCTTTATGTTTTTACTTCTTGTTGTCCCGCGATCTTTCCGGATTTAGATGTGCGGAACGATACTCTTCTCTTCATCCTAATACAATAGCTGATGAAAGATTGGGATCGTAAAAGCGAATTTCTCGGAACTCAATCTCCGCTCTCTTCCATATCCGTAACTTGCGAACACTACCAGCTGTTGTCGTTCGGGTTGGAGCCCATTCCCATTCTCTTTTCCGAACTTGTTGTGGTTGTTGCCACTCTCGTCCAGCCAGTGTTTTTACGAAAATGAATGGCTGTCCTAGCCTCACCCATCACCAACACGAAGACTACGAGTACAAAGTGCGTCGTTTCCCTGATCCGCATCTACAAGGCTAGCAAAACGAGAAGGCCCAAATGAATGGATGTGAGAAAACAGCATTCGCATAATGATCCATCCAGTCTTGATGTGCTATTCATGGCAAGTAATTATTAGATGGATGGACGCAAAACTACCTCTACTAGGTCTCAACATCAGTCTGGATTTGCATAAAACGAGCGACAACCTCAGGTATACGCACACAGATGCAAGCTACCTAGGAAGTATATCGGAAGACATTTGTATCAATCAGACGAACGCATCATGCTTGATGAAAGGAGGACCAAATTTGTCGTTCGGTTTGAAACTAATAGAAAAGTACTGATTGCCACTTCTCGTCAGCCGGTTTCGGGTCCCCTAGTATTGTATTACAAGAACGATTTGGCCATGAATTCTTGGTAGCTGCCACCAAACAAGCGCTGTACATCACGACGAATTTCTCGTCGTGTGGGCCTCCAACCAATTCCATCGTCACCACCGAGCAACTTTTGGTATTCCGTCACGAGGACCTGGGCAATCACGGCACGGGAATGCGCCCACTTGTACACCAATTGATCCAATACCCGTGCATCCGAGTGTTGACTGGTAAAGGCAGTTCCCAAAAGTTCCACGCGCATTTGCGTTATTTCCCGAACGATACTGGGATTGTTACAGAACCACCAGCACCCATACAAATGCAAATTACGAAACTTGGTCGCCAGGACACAGGCTTCGTGTTGATTGTTGCGGGACAAGAAGGTGGCCAAAAAGCGTACCTTGGGAAATTTGGTGCACAATCGACGCAAGACGGCCGTATCACAAAAGGCCACGACTCCATCGCCCGCCTGTTGTAGGTCCGGGTTCACGGCGCGATGGGCTCCAATCTTGAGGGCCAAGGGCAAGTCACGTTCTTGACAAACTTTCATGAGTACCTCGGTAAAGTAATCACTGGTTTCGTTAATGACACTGGGCACTTCGTCATCGGCAGTCGTCCCATCGGCACTACTGGTACAGGCCGACACAGCCGTGGTGGTTTCCAAAATAGCCCGGGCAAAGGCTCCTGGTTCTTGCAAGGCCGATGGATTGATACTGGCCTTGGTGCGCTTGACGGTGGTGGTGGAACTCGTGCCACTGTTCCTCGCAGTTGCTGGGTCTTGGTCCGCGTCGGGCAAGACAAAGTCATGGGGTGTCGAAGCTATGACATAATCCGGTTTCATAACGTCACACCAATCCCGCAAATACTGTCGCGCTCCTTCCAAGGTTGTGGGATATCCAGCGGCGGACAGTGCCGCTTGGACCAGAGTTGCATCGCCCTGCAGCAAGGGGTCGACACGGACGGCCGACTTGTAATGTTGCGTGTCATGGACTGTCTTGTTGTGCCAATACTGTGCCTCCTTGGCCTCAAAGGGAATATTGGTCATGACATTGTATTGGACACCGGCCGTGTCAAAAATGAGATTGCTAAATCGTTGCGCTCCTTCTACTCCATCGCGTCGAAAGGTTTGATAAAAGGCTCGAATGGCGGATAAATCCCGGTCGTGTACGGCTTGCTGCAATCCAAGACCCAGCAAGGTGGTCAAGACACCACGACAGGCTTCGGACAAGGGTAAGCGATCGACAAAGAGTGCTTGCCAAATGCAATCGGCTTGTTGCATCTTGGTCCAAGTATTGAAAAAGGTGTCGGGTGTCACGGACGGTGGGGCGGTCATGAAATATTCCGCCACGAGGTAATGGTAGGTGAGAAGTTCGTCAATGCCCCACAAACACAATGGACCATGTTCTGGGGGCAACAAGTGCGTATGCAAATCAATGACTTGGACCGAGGCTACTTCGGCGACCACGACATGGGCGAGTTCCTCGGCCGTGACAATGGGACTGTGCATCAAGGCACTGTCATTGGGAATTGCCGTGGGACGATAGTACAAGGGCCGAATTGACAAGGAGGAAAGGGCCTTGCCATGGGTAGGATCATCGACCAAGGCATGACAGGGCGTTTGACATTGGAGGGACCCAAAGACACTTGTCGTCGTATTTGGTGTGGGAGGATGGACCATTTCGTGCAAAACGTGGAGTGGCTGGTCTCCGGCTCGGAACCGAGCATACAAGGTTGCCACGGCCTGACAAAAGTCGTCGAGTGCTCGTTGTTGCCAAGCATTCCTGTTACGACTCTGCAAGGAGGAAGGAAAGACATGACTCGTGACATAGGCCTTCACCAGGTCGGTATAGGCCGAGGCCTGGCGCCGGGTACGTTGTTGTTGTTCGTGACGAGCCACATCCAGCAAGACTTGAATCAAGGCACGACTGTCGTCGCCTTTCAGAGTAATAGTACACCCCTGACATTTGTATTCGTACCAGCCTTGACGTAGATTGTAACGCAATCCATCGGCATAGGTGACAGTCGTATCTTCGTTGTTCTCGTCATTGTCCTGGTTGTTGTCGTCCTGGTTGTTGTCGTTTTCCTGAAAGGGTACCAATTTGCCCCGATACACGGCTTGTTCCGGCACGTCCTCTTGCTCGGTACTACTCAACGACGACACATCGGGCGTCAACCAGTGCAACAAGACGGCCACGGCAAAGGCCAAACTGACTTGGAGCGTGGGGGATTCCTCTTGTTTTGGGTGCAACGACGACCTTTGTACAAGTTGTTCCAACGTGGGACCAAATCGAAGGCCACCCTTGGTGGGTCCATTTTGGGTAATAAACAAGGTGGAAATGCCAAAGCTGGCATGGCACAAGCGACGCCGCCAATCCTCCCAGACGGCCACGGCACTGTCACGGGTCACGACAGACGACAGGGATGGATCGGCCAAGATGGCCGGAACAATTTGATGGTGGACCAAGGCGTCGAGATACGTCATACAATCGGCCATGGCACTGGATGACAAGGCGGTCGTATTGGTAATGCCACTCAGGGCCAAGGCATACGCCACGGCGGTATGGGTACCATTGGCAATGCGCAATTTCAAGGCGACATCGGCTTGCAACTGGCGCGGGTCGTGTCGAATCACCAAGCCCAAGTGGTTGGCAAGGGCCGCCAGGGTCGGCCACGAGGGGGGCAAGTCGTTTTGCGGATCCAAGACCACCAGAGCCTTGGCCGGAATGGGTTCGGCCCGAGGAACGTGCGGATGGTCGGGATGCGCACTGACAATGCGATCCACCATGCTGTTTAGAAAGACGATTCGATGTTGTACAAAGTCGAGCAGCGACTGCTCGGATGACTCTTGCTCTGGTTGTTGTTGTTTTAGTTGATATTGTCGCGCCAATTCCATCATGTGTCCTTGCAAGACAGTTCCATTGTGTGGTACATTGTCGGTATTGATCACCATCCATTTCTTGGGTTTGGTGGCTGTTTGTTGTGGCGTAGTCGTATCCCATTGATACAGGTGGTACAGCAATTGAAACAAGAATTGCATGGCGGCCGTTTGTGGCGAGGCCAACCCGGCTTCCGTGACGCCAACACCAATGATTTGCAACGACTGCCAACACTCAACGAGGCAGGTTTGAAAAAACTGGGACGAACACGGAAACACACCGGCCAGGGGAACCCAATCCGTATGAACAGCGGGTTGTGAGGACGAATCTGCCGTGGGCGACAGGACGGTTTCGACGGGGTAACAATCGGCATGTTCTGGCGATTGTTGCGATTGTTGCGATTGTGAGTGTTGTTGTTTCATGAAATCGACAAAGGATCGTCCGCGCGGTTGAATCAAGACCACGCTGCCGGGAGATTTGTCGCTGTCGTTGTCATTGTCGTGTTGTTGTTCCAGTTGCGCCGCTTTCATTACAATGGGAACCAAGACGGATCGCAAAAAACGACCCGTTCCCAAACAGACACATGTCACATGCTTCCACGACGATACGGACGAGGCTTGCCAATAGGACGACTCATCCTTGTCCTCCTGGAGCGATTCTTGTGGGTTGTCCTTATTGTTGCTTTTGTCGGTAGGCATGATGCTGTGGAGGATTGCACCGTGCTTAGAGTCTGGCTTGTCTCTCTCTTGAGTTCTCTCTTTCCACTGTTCACACTCTGTCAACAACTCCCCAACAGTATGTATTATGAAACGAGAACCACTCGACGTCAACGCTCTCGTTGTGTATCTTTTCTATGATCGTATTACAGAGTTGCAAAAGATTTTTCGGCGGAGACGAGAGACGAGGGAGAATCTTTTGGGGGGGTCATTTGGGGGGGCATCGAATTTTTTTGGGCGAGTGTGGTTTTTCTTGGGGGGAGAAATAGAGCCTTGCAATTCTCCCATCACAGATCCACTCAAGTCGTGGTCCCGGAGAGTCCCGTGCTTGTGAATCGGAAGCCCCCAACAAAGGGCGACGTCAAGTCGATCCACTCTCATTGAGTACCTCCCATCGGTACTATACTTGTGAATCGCAGAGAGACATGAAACTTGAATATATTTTTACGTACTATTATTATGTGACTTAAGAGCGACCATAAAAAGTCAGGGATTGACAGTAGTTCTTTGTCGGCAGCAAAAAAATCGCAGCCCCCGGATGGATCTTTTCCTACTACTACAATAGCATGATTTATTTGTGTCGTCGTCGGAGTTGACGATCTGCCCATTCTTCATTCTGTTTTTTGTCTTTTTCATGCGTTGAGAGAAGCCATCGATTCGTTTTGGATTGTCTCGAGAGAGAGGTGAGCACACACAACAAAGAAAAGAAAAAGAGAGGACAGAGACAAAAAAGAAGAGTTTACGGGACGACCAGATACACTTTTGTGTTTGTTTGGTTTGGATCGATCGATCGAGAAAACAAGCTCTAGCAACACCCCTTCCATTCCGTACGTTCCTTTGTTGTTTGGTTGCGGTGCTCGCTTGTTTGCTTGTAGGAGTTATCGTTCCTTGGTTCTCACCGAGCCGAGTGTGCTTTCTTGGATTGCTTTTTCTCCTCTATAGTAGAACGAGTCCGATTCTGTGGCTCCTCGATTGTCCCTATCATCAACATGTCGTCGCCACCGGCTGACGCAACGAATGGATCTCAAACAAAGGGAAATGATGTGGAAGAGGCTGTTGGTTCGGAACAAGAGCCCTTGATGGAGACCGCCAATTCTACCTCCTCGAATACTAATCATTATGGAGGCACCACTACGGACGACAACGACACCACCTCACGACGGGGCATGCCTCCTCGACGGGATACGGTTGCCTCGTCGTCGTCGTCCACCACTTTGGGATTGTTGTTTACGTCCATGCGGAGTCTCCAATCCTTTTCCTCCACGGGACCGGGACGTCGTCCTCCCTTGGGTGCCAAGAGTGCCAGCAGTCGAAATGCTACGACGACTTCTTCTAGTACGAGTACCATGGCGTCGTCCGTGGTACCACCCTTGACCAACAATACTGCCAACCACACCAATAATAACAATAATCCTGGTGGTCGTCATCGACATCGTCATACGGTATCGCTGTCATCGATTGTCGTGGATGTGGCACGGGGTGTGTCTCATGCTGTCGTTCAAGAAGTGGAAACCTTGCATCATGGCTTGGTCGAAGAATTGCAACAGGCCGCGGCGGCCACGACCGTCCCCGAAGCACCACTACAACAACAACAAGAAGAAGATCCTACGAGTATTCCCCACAGTAGCAACAGTAATAGTCCAGCTCCCTCCTCCGTGGGATCCTCCTCTGCTCATCATCATTACCCACCACCCCTGACGCAACCACCAGAAGAACCAGCCGCCGAGACGAATACTCCGTTCTTGTTTTTGGAAATGGGTCTGGCCCGCAACCTGTCCATTTTGCCGGGCGATGTCGTCGATGCCGCTGCGGCAGCAGCCAGTCCACTACCACATCCGGCACATCGTCATGCTCATCATCGCCACAGTCATAGCATGAGCGTTGTCAGTACCAGTGGTGCTGCTGGTGGTTGGGCCACGACGCATCGACCCAGTGTCGCCGCACAACACCAACAGCATCATCATCATCGACGCAGTCGCACCAGTCAAACGCCCCTCCTGACGACGGGAAAGCACCACCAATCACAACGTCCGTCTCTGATGAATTCCCCCTTGTCGTGGGCCAATACCAGTTGGAGAAGACGATCCAACCGTCGTATTCATCATCGTCGCAGTAGTTCCTCCGTCAAAAGTGCATCGCCTGCTGCTGCCATCACAACAACACTCTCTCAGCCACAACAAGCACCAGTACCACCACCACCACCACCCGAATCGCCCTGGCAA
Organism: Epithemia pelagica; assembly: GCA_946965045.2. NCBI lineage: Eukaryota > Bacillariophyta > Bacillariophyceae > Surirellales > Surirellaceae > Epithemia > Epithemia pelagica. The sequence continues at coordinate 157,724 of OX337235.1, read as the reverse complement.
TGGTCTCCCTTTCGATTGGGTGCAACGCAACGACAAGCGTCGTCCGCTTCCTTGATTTTTACCAACACGACTCAAGACGAGGAGGACCAAGGTTCCACCAATATTCCGCCACCACCCTCCTCCGTATACGAGTATTTTACGGCCGGAACGCCCTCGTCCATTCGGTGGACCGATTCGCATGAAATGCCTTCCAACGACACGGCGGAACCACCTGCCTCCCATGATGAGGATGATGAGGAGGATGCCTCGAGTTTGGATTCCAACGATTCGTCCTTGTGGGGGGCCCACATTGACAATGACGGTATTCCAGTGTCGGCCTACTTGTTGTTGCTGTCGGCCGTCTTGAGTTTATCGGCCGTCGGACCCTTGTTGCAATTGCAACACGATGTGCCCGCCATTCTCAAGGTTTCCTGGAAGGCGGCCGGGACGGCCCTCTTTTTGTTCCCCTTTGCTCTCTATCATGGACTCTGGGGTTCCTCTCCACAACAACCAGAACCAGAACAGTCACAAAAGAAGAAGAAGAACAACAAGACCAATCCTACTGGACCAGACGACGACAAACAAGAAACTAAGGATGATGATGCTTGGTGGTTGCAGTGGTTGCAACAGGCCATTCGTTTGGGTGTGACCGCCTTTACGTATACCATTTTTGTCGTGTGTTTTGGCTTGGCCTTGGACTATACGACGGTCGGCAATGCCGTCATTTTGGGCAATTCTCAATCCCTACTCTTGTTGGTGGGTAAATTTGTCGTGGGTCATGCCGTGACACCCCTGGAAACACTCGGTGCTCTCATTGCCTTTTTGGGCGCCCTGTGTTGTTCCAAGGATTCGTCCGAATCCAATGCGACCGACGACGACACATCGTCCTCCTCCAGTAATTACTCGACCCTCATGGGCGATGGCTTGGCCCTCTTGTCCGCCTTGGGTGGTGCCGTTTACATTGTTTCGGCCAAGAGTGTTCGAAGTCAAATGAATGTCTATGTCTTCATGTTTCTCAACATGTTTCAAACAGCCATTTATTCCCTCCTCATGGCCTATTGGTTTTCGGGAACCCGCATTACCCTCGATCGTCATATCAATCACGGTGCCTTTGGGTGGTTGCATATCCAAGCCTGGGATCGGTTTCCCCTTGAAGTCGTTTTGGTCGTGGTCTGCAATGTCTTGGGGGCCATGGGTTATGTCCGAGCCATGCAATATTTTGATGCCCTCGTCATTTCCGTCGCGGCTCTCATGGAACCTGTCGTGGCCGAACTCTTGGCCTGTCTCATGGGCGTGAGTGCCTTGCCCGGATGGATGGGATGGATGGGCAATGCCCTCGTCATTGTCGGAACCTTTGCCGTCGTGTACAAACCCACGACAGCCAATCCCGTGTCGTCCGAGTCTCAACCCTTGCTCCCACAACCACCACCACAACACAACGGCAAGGACAAGGGGTCCCACCCAAACGAGTTGGGAGTGGAGCCCATTCAAGAATAAGAACAACAACAACACAGACACAGACACGACAACAACAACGCCAACGACAACAAGACGTGTGTTAGCCTGATACACCAGAAATCGGCAAGAGAGAGTTTAATATGCTCCCACGAGAGAGAGAGAGTGAGAGAGAGAGAGAGAGAGAGAGAGAGAGAGAGAGAAAGAGTTTTGTACAATGGGATGCCAAGAATAAACCAGTTTGGAATACTAACAACATGAAAGAAGAAGATCAAGATCAACAAGACAAGATAAAGCTACACTATTAGATATACATATACCACACAATGGACCTCTCTATTTGTTTTCCTAGGCCGTTTCTGCGCAATGAAATGACCCACAAATCTCGAACTAGTTCATGGGAGAGAACGAAACAAGAGGCATCACGCCGGTTGGAAATGGATATTGTTTTGCTATAGGCTAGAATGTAAGATTTTCTATGATACAACACACACATGTCTCAAGAGGAACGAGTGTAGATATATCAGTGTGAGGCATTGCGACCTGTAAACACCACCCGTCCAAAAAGGTGTGTGTGGGAGAAAGATCTCCTTTATTTTTGTCATCTGTCTGGACAAGAGGATTCTCACTTTCTGCGGATACTCTTGAGAAATCATGGCTTAGTTTTTCTTGGCTTTTTTGCTCGTGTCGCCGTCATCCTCGGTGGTCGTTGGAAGCTCCAACCGGGGGAAAATCCCTTGTGGTTTGTCAATGGGTGTCCCCGGTTGAATTTGATACTCGTCTAGGTCCAAATGGTCAAAGGTTCGTTCGTCGGCGGGAACTTTTAATTGATCCAACATTTGTCCGGCCAAGGTAGTCAAGACGGGTTGATACAAAATGGCCGCCTGTCGCAAAACTTGGAGCAAGACAAACAAGACGGTATCGGCTCGGGCGGGGTCGGTTTTTCGGAGCGACCAGGGCGCTTGTTCATCAATGTATTTGTTGGCATCCCGAATCAATTGGACCAAAACTTGGACGTGGTTGTGAATGGATTGTTCCAAGATAAATTCCTTGCATCGTCCATAACAGGACGCGGCCGACGCCAATAGAGCCTCGTCTTGGTCCGAGAGTTGGGGGAGGGGTTCCGGAACCGCCTGTTGGCAGTTTTTGTAAATCATGGACAGGACGCGTTGACACAAGTTGCCCAATTCATTGGCCAAGTTGCTATTTACCCGATATACCATGTTTTGATCCGAAAAGTCTCCGTCACTGCCAAAGCCCACTTCCGACATGAGGAAGAACCGGGTTTGGTCGACTCCGTACTGTGTATTCCAAAAGCAACACCAACAAAACAAAAAGGAGCAACCGGAACCATATGAGACATGCACAACTCATTCCCGACATACACATACACAAGTGATGAGGCGCGCGGTGGTTTTCCCGAGTCACAACATACCTTGTCACACAATTCGAGGGGATCAATGACATTGCCAAGTGATTTGGAGATTTTTTGTCCCTCCTTGGTCCACCATCCATGGGCAAAGAGTCGTTTGGGTAGGGGCAAGTCCGCGGCCATTAAAAAGGCGGGCCAATAGACGGCATGAAAGCGCAAAATATCCTTGCCCACGACATGCAAGGCCGCGGGCCAAAATTCGGCCAGTTTTCCGTCGGCATCGTCGGGATATCCCAAGGCGGACAAGTAATTGGTCAAGGCATCCATCCACACGTACATGACGTGATGGGGTTTGCTGCCATCATCGTCGTCGCTTTGTGGTTGATTGGGGACGGGGACGCCCCATTCAAAGGAGGTGCGACTAATGGACAAATCGCGCAATCCACTCGAGACAAAATTCACCACTTCGTTGCGTCGCGATTCGGGGGCCATAAAGTCGGGATTGGCCTCGTAAAAGTCGAGGAGGGGTTGTTGAAAGGCGGACAGTCGAAAAAAGTAACTTTCTTCCTTGGCCACCCATTCCACTTCGGCTCCCGTCGGAGCCTTGCCATCCACCAATTCCGATTCGGTATAAAAACATTCGTCGCGGACGGAATACCATCCACTGTAGGTATCCAAATAAATAAAACCCTTGTCTTGCAAAACGGTCCACAAGTGTTGGGCGGCCCGTTTGTGATGGTCTTGGGTCGTTCGCATAAAGACGTCATTGGAAATGTTGAGGCGTTGCAACAAGTCTTGGAATAATTGGGAAATTTCGTCGCAAAAGGCTTGGGGTGGAATGTGACGATTGTACGCCGATTGTTGCACCTTTTGACCATGTTCGTCCGTCCCCGACACAAAAAAGACGGGACGGCCGTCCAACCGCCAAAAGCGAGCCAAGACGTCGCAGGCTGTGTGTTGAACGAGCAATGTCACACAACCAACATGCACACAACGAAACAAGACACAAACAACACATACACGCGAGAAAGATTTACCAAATACCCCCAGAGCAACAACAACAACCACAAAAGACCAAACAAACGGTTGAGGCCCACAATTCCTAAAACACACACAATCCCCTCCACCAAAACACACGGAGAACCACTCCAGGGCCGAGTCCCGACTCGCCGTAGTTGAACCGATATACACACATAGATAAGTACAACGTACCAACCGAGGTATAGGCATGGCCAATGTGTGGTTTGTCATTGACATAATAAATCGGGGTGGTAATTTGAAAGGGCCGGACGCCATCGTCAAACGAAGTCGAGGTTCGCGGCGACGCCGTTGTGGTGGTTGTGGCTTGGGTAGTAGTGGTCGTCGTGGTTTCGGGGAGACTGCTTGCGGCCCTCCACGTGCTCCGCGACCATGACGACAAGCCGGGTGACTGTATTCGACTTGTCGTCCCAACCGCCAGTCTCCTCCTCGCCACCAACGAATGAGGATGGACCCTGACGGAAGGACCAAAGGCGTGAGCCCATGACGACCGGCGACAGGTGGTCCTCCAAACCGTCGTCGTCATGGTCATCAAGAGGAGGAGGATGCTTCGTATCGGCCAAGCCAAGGCACTCATGTGTAGTGGAATGAATGAAAGAAAGGAAAGATAACTGTGTCGTGCTTGGTACAACTACTGGTGGATGATGATTGTTGTGGTGGTGGTGGCGGCTCACAAAAGATTGTGCCTTGATCCGAATCGATACAATCGCGGTTCTCACAAGAGAGTCCTCTCCACCAGCCTCACAACAAGAATAGTGTTTTGGTTAGTTGGACTGCTTTCGGTGCACGCGAATGGATCCAAGAAATCTCAATATCTCTTCCCTCGGATGATGATGATGATGCTCACACGCACACAACATTAGAGTCTCTGTTGGAGAATGTGTTGTGTTGGTGACTGATGTGTTGGATGAGATGTGTTGGATCCACAACAGTATCTACAAAGAGAACCTCGGTGACAGTGGCTGTGCGTGTCTGACGTACTTTGGGATTGTTTCCGGTCGAAGGACAGACGGATCATGGGCAATGCAATTGGAGTCACGGTCGGATTGTCGGAATCTATATGGGTATGATTCGACGCTCTCCCCTCCTATCGTATCATAGAGTCCCATCACGTCGTAACCCTACTGCTGTTAGGCTTGCTCCAAACCAATCGTCACCGACCATGGTTGTAATTTCCAGATTGGTGGAGGAAAAAAAAGAGCCACCCACCGTTTCGCACAGTCAGTCGTCTTTCTCTCTGTTTGTGTCAACTAGGTGTTGTGCCACAACGGAGAGTATTTGTACGAGCAATACATACACTAGAAAATTCCAGCCCTTTTTTGCTTCCTACTCTAGTAGTATTCGAATGAGGACAAATGAAATGGGGAGGCGGTCGTCTGTTGTCACATCCTGGGATACAAACCCACACACACACTTGTACACACGCCAGAGTCTCACAGAAGGAGAGAAATATCCATCGAGTTTGAAAGGAACAACACTCGTTTCTTCTCCGCCAAATAGAACAGAACAGAATAGAGATGATTGGTTGGTTCGTTGGTTGTTCCATTCTTCTCATTGGTACAGTGTACGACTGTGAAACTTGGAACTCGACCCATTCATGTCGTTCCGACACCAAAAATGGCAACACACAGTTCCAACACAAGTTTGGGTGGGTTCGCGCATCGCCGCCTGCTCTACCAACACCAACAACAACACGTCGGAATTGAACGCTACGGTTCGTTCCACCACATATACCCTTGTGGTGGTCGGATCCCTCTCTTGTGTGTGTGTGTCAATGTGTGTGTCGGAACGAATAGCACGGTCATGGTGTCGCGAAATTCCAATTCTTTCTTTGTTGTAATGGTGGTGGTCCCCTAGAGTCCAATCCACCCAAAGGTCTCTCTCTCTATCCTTTACGTTTGTTGGCAACCCCACATGGTGGTTGCGTTCTTGCATGACTTGAATTGGGAAACAAGTCTTTCTTGGATCCGCCCCAACGTCATTGGTTCCGATGGATCCGACAATAAGGATTCGCTTCACTCGTTCCAACGATTGTCCTCTCCGGATGGCTGTCATTGTTGTTGTTGTTGCCCGTGTCGTGACCCTGCTGTGAAATCTCTCTTTTTTGTTTGGCCCTTGTCGTCATGCGCCGACAAGGAGGAGGAGGAGGAGGAGGAAGACCTGTGAGTCACGTTTGGATGACGAGAACTCAACTCTGTCATGGCGGTCGCAACAAACCAACAACCAACCAGCATGGCCACGAATACTCCAGTTGTTGCATTGCAGACACACAAAATTGTTGTGGCGGTTTTTTGTTTTGGTTTGGTGTTTGGTGGTGTTGGATGCGGGTCGTGTCAAGGAACAGAGCCTCTTTGAGAAGGGTTCCGTCTTGGTTTGAGAAGGGCAACCCCACCGAGAGAAGGAAGCGCGTGGTTTCTGCCCCGCGAGTCCTGTAAGAAAAGGACCTCGAATTTGGACAAGAGATTTCGTCCTTATAGTTTTGCTTTCCTTTACGGAAAGTTTCGGTCTTGTTGCTTCTGCCCCCTGGAAGAAACAGAGGACCAGTATCGAGTGGATCTTGTAGAAGTGCAACTGGCCGAAATTGTGATTCTTGGCAAGAATCGCATTCGATACAATATGAAGTAAAGGCAGGTCCGGAATGGTTGGGTTCGCCGCCACGCGCGATGCACGCCGGATATTGGATGATTGACACGCTGTTCCAGTCGTGATCCGACCGGCTCAGTAGAGATGAATCCATAGTAATGGTCGGTTTGACTCCCACTCCGAGAGTACTTAGGGACTTCGTTCCACACTACGGAGCGACAAATCTGGCGAACTGCGTGCCTGGTTAGAGACTCCAACTGTCGTTTCGACAGATACTTAGGAGACCGGGACAAACTCGACCGTCGTTGTCACGACTCGATACCCAACAGTTTTGCCAGTGGACGTGGTAATCTGTGTGACGACAATCGAAAAGCCATCTGCAATCCGCGGACACATTAAATTTTCTTTCTCACTTTTTGTGGTCTGCATCGAGCGAGTTTTTGCTACGGTTTGTCGACATTATCGAACGTTTTCGTTCAGTTTCTGGGTCTTCTTTTCTCGCGGTTCTTGCGCAGTAACGAAACAAGTAGTGTGGACAAGAGACAACGAAGAAGAGAGTCATTGAACGACCATAAAACTCAAGGAGGACGTGATATACTGCTACTTTCAAGTCCGCAACGGCTAGTTCCATCAAACATCTTCTCCTATTCTCCGAGCACGTTGCTACATTGCACGGTTCGCTTGCATCATTCATCATCTTCTCCCCCATTGAAGTTGTTGTGACCATGCCGCCTCCTCGATACACCGCCACCAGCAGCAGCCGTAGTTTGAGTGTCTTGGCTCCGTCCAGTCATTGCTTGTATGCGGCGCCTTGCAACAAAAGGACGACAACGACCAACCACAAGAGACGATTGCATGCCGAAAATTGGTCGGATTTTCACAGTCGGCATCATTCCGAAGCCTTTCATTATTCCTGTCAAAACGAACGCATCTTGACCCATTGCGACAGTCATGGCTATTTGCCCTGCATGTTGTCCCATGGCAATAGTTCCATGAGTGGGTCGTCCTCCTCCACAACCTCGACGTCGAGCAGCAGCCACAGTGGAACCCGAACGACCAGTCCACTATCGCCACGAGGCAGCAGCAGTTTGAGTGGGTCACCACTCTCCAATTCACAATCCTCACAAGCTTCGCCGAACCACAAACCACAACGACCGTGGGGACGACGACGACGACGATTGTGGCAAGCCGATCGACAACGACACGAATCCCTGCGACAAAGTTTGAGCATTACGGCCTAACCAGCCACAAACAACACGGGGAACCTATATCTGGCTGGTGTTCCACGCTGCTATCCTACATCTTTATCTATTGGCCACTGGCGGATGTATGCGAACCCAATGACTCTTATCATTCTTATTGTTTTTGAGAGCTTGTATAGTAAAAGTATTGGATAATAACAACACTACTTAGATTCATGAGTGTCTACCTAGGTAGTAGCCACAAGACCTTTTGTATTGGGTGGAATAAAAGAATCGAGAGCCGCCTCTCTCCGGATGGAACGGTATTTGTCGTTTTGTGGCTCTTGCCGCGTGATTTCGTGCCTCACGACACACACACACAAGAGTTCCATCTCTTCTCTCTCTCGGGTGGTGGTACCGGTGAAACTACTACTCCGAACCAACAACAGCAGAGAACATTCCATATCTATTACTAGAGACTACCGAATCTCTAGGACTGCATCCAGTCTACTAATGGGTATACTTACTCAACACTCTATCTATCCAACTGTCCGCGTTCGCGTGCACACACACACACACAAGTCAATACGACAAACAATCACAGTGTTGTCCTGGAACAACCCGTGGGCGTGGTTGTGGTTTATCCGCCACAGCAAGAGAATTGAGTGTTGTGTGGTTTCGTTTGGATCGATCCGTCCACACACAAAGAACGACACGAGTGTTTCGTTCTTCTTCTTCTTCTTCTTGTATTGTGTCCCAAAGGGCCTTGCCTTGGCGCGTTGGCTTGGGAACCACCCAAAATGATTAGTTGGTTGGTTGATAGTGGTTGTTCGAGGGTTGTTGCTTCTTGTGTTCTTGTCCTTGTCGTTGGGGAGGAAGCTGCCGGTATAAGTAGTACTACGGCTCGGTCGTTGCGAGCAAAATGTGGTGGTGGTCGTCGTCGTTCTTCAAGATTCATCCTCTCTTCTTCTTCTTGTTCTTGGTGGTGTGTGTGGTCCATGTCGTTGTCGTTTTTCGTGTGGATAGTGGTCGTCCGTTTTCTATGTTTGAGTGTGGTGTGGCGGTGGTGATGAGTGTTGTTTTTTTGTGGTTGTAATGGTTGTGATGATGATGATGATGATGATGGTGGTGGTTGCGTATTGCTGTACCAGACCAGTGTGAGGGTTCCCGTAGAGTGACCAGGAGATTGTCGGTCCATCCGGAGGGACTCAAATGGGCCAGACTGGCCAAGACTTTGGCCACGACGGGTTCCATGAAAGCGACGACGGCATGACGAGGGGATCGGAGATGCAGTTTGACTGTCAGTTGCAAGTCGTTGGCATTGTACAACTTTTTATCCGTGACCTTTGTCCCGTTATGTTGCTCCAGCAGTGCCTTGTGTCAATTCCCAGAACACACACACACAAGGAAACGAGCAGCGTCTCTTTACGATGATTCGACTTTTGCTACCGACAAAGCAAGGTCATCCTTTGTCGCAAACACCTCTGCGCGCCTTTTTCGCAGCATCCGAGAGGTCCGACCAAAGCCAGGCAACGAGAACCGCAGTAAATGCTCGAGTTCCTCCTGGCATGTCCATCCATTGTTCCGTCTCACCAGCAACGGCGTTGCAATCGTTGCAGGCATTGCTGGGTTTCCACCATTTCGTTCGTGGGAGAGTTCTGGTCGTTGTCATCCCACTGGCACGGGAGATGGAGGGACAAGCTTTTCGATGGTTTGTGGATCGCCGTGACCACAAACAAGAAGGATTCGTCATCCGTATCTCGTAGTAACGAATCTCGACAATTTCGATTGGCATGCACGATTCTACCTTGTTGACAACGCGGCGCTTGTGTTGCCGCACTCATTGCAAATTTTCATTGGCCGACAACATGGAGTTGTGGTTCTTGTGCTTGCGTTGTTGTGGTACGAGTATAACGACGAGGAGAGTTTCAGGAATGAGAGAGAAACACGAAATGGCCAATTCCACGACTGTATGTCCTCATGCGACGACTTGCGCACATGTGTGTATCTTCCCTTGTTGTAGTAGTTGTTGTTGTTGCTCTTTTGTCGTGTTCCTGTAGGAAGAATGGACTGTTCCAACTCCATAGAAGAGCAATAGTAAGCAATTGAAACAGAACGAGCCATTGCGATACTGCCATTCTTCTTGTTGTCTTGGAATCGTTGCCGTTCCAAGGATGCGTCGTTCTTTTGTTGTGGTCCTTTTCGTGTGCTCCGCTGCCCTCGAGGTACGCCCGACGGTGGATTGTTGCGCTGTGGGTTGCTGCCCTCGACCGCCCCGACGGTGGATTGTTGCGTTGATATAAACCGACCCCGCTGCCTCGCACCTCCTCGACTCCGATCGCTGAACAACACGAAACGCCAACAACAACAACAACAACAACACGCAACAATCCAACACAACAAAAGCAAAATCATGGAATGGACCGTACCACCATTTCTTGGGCGAACGATTCTTAGCGCACCATGATCGCCATGTCCTCTCCCAATCATGATACTCTTCATTCCCTTCCACGTTGTCATGCTCTTATTCTTCTTCACTATCTCTGGAATGTTCTGCCACAGCCGCCGCCAAAGGATCCCGTGACGCGTCGTCGTCGTTGTAGAGGTCGTGTGATTCCAAGGTCGCAATCCTCAGTGTTATCATTATACGGCTCGGTCGTCGCCACGGAGAGATGTGGTGGTGCAATGATTTCTCCTCTGGTTGCTATTCGAAGTACTACGGCTCGATCGTCGCGAGGAAACTGTGGTGGTCGTCGTCGTTCTTCTTCTTCAAGATTCACCCTCTCTTTTTCTTCTTGTTCTTGGTGGTGTGTGGTCCATGTCGTTGTCGTTGGTAGTGCGGATAGGGGTCGTCATTTTTTTTCGTTTGAGTGTGATGTGGTGGCGGTGATTGTGGTTGTTTTGGTGGTTGTTGTTTCGGTTGTTGTGCTGGTGGTTGCGTATTGCTGTACCAAACCAGTGTGAGGGTTCCGGTGGTAACGAGGAGATTGCCGGGCCACCCGGGCCAGGGAATAGGCCGCCGGGAAGGGCCCGCCTTTGTGAATGGTATTGACAAAGGGATCTCCGCCAGGTCGTCCAAAGACCCAGCCTCGATGTTTGTCATTGGTGACGGAAATGACAGATTGCAATCCCTTGAGGGCTCGCACAATCAAGGCCCGATGCGATCCGGGACAGGCATAGGAACAAAACAAGTGATACCAACCCGCCTGAGGTGGAAACTTGGCACACCTGGTGCAGAACTGACAAGGTCCCTCCAAATGGTTTCTTCCACAACCGCTGCCGGAGTTGTCAAGGGAGGCGTGGGTTCGACCGACAGGGGAACGGCCGACAAGGGCAGTTGTGTGGTTCCCCCAAATCGACGCTGTGATGGGGAGGAGGGTTCCATGCTTTCCTTCTTTTCTTCTTGATCGGGCAAACCACTACTACGACTTGAACCCTTGGTGGTTTTGGGTTGCGTCGCAAACAGAGCCGCCGTAGTACCGGCATAGTCAGCTGCAATGTGGCTTTCCGTGTCATCGTTGGGATCGGTGGGTGTATCATTGCCATGTTCGGATCCGGCATAGGAATGACGAGGTGTGGACGACGATTTGTTGTCCCAACTGGCACGGCTGTTGCCATTGCCGTTGTTGTTATTATTGCTGCCATTTTGATTGCCACTGCGATAATTGATCAAAATGGTTTCCGCCTCGCGTCGTCCATTGCGCAATTCCTGTTCTTCCTTGCGTTGTCGCAAAAACCAGACATCCATACCATCGACCGACAAGTTACTGGGGGGTTGATGGGAGCGTTCACGCGTGTGTTGCGCTTCCCGCATGGTGGCCAAAAAGGCTTGTGCCTCTTCGGGCGTCGTCAAGGGCGCCATGGAAACTGGAAGAATGTGAAGAATGATGATAATAATAATGGACCGAGTAAGAGAGAGATTGGAGTGCCGCATGCAAAAGTGTATAAGTAGAATTGGAACACACAACAAGCAATACAAGGGTGAAGCATGGACCCAAAGCACCGTTCCAAGCACAACAATGCAACACAGAATGTGAGACACACATGTCGACGCACAACAGACCATGAGAACCTACACAACTTGGGCACACCAGGTGTTGGATCGAGGAAAAGGGCATGCCTCCATTCGACACACAGTCTGGGAGCAATGGTATATTTTATGGACGTACGTTCTCTGAGTTTTTCTCGCTGATTCTTGGCCAAGTGCTATTCCCGCAAGCGTTTGAGTTCGTCTTGGACTCCATTGCGTTGGCTTTTGCTGTCCATGATGATACTGTTTGGATGGAAATGGAAAAAAGGGAGATTGGAGGAGGAGGGTGTTTCTTCTTGTTGTTCGAGTCGCTGCTGCTGCTCGTTGGGCAAGAGAGGTGCGAGAGAATGAAGAATGGGTTGTTTTTCTGTAGGAGAGAGGAAGAAAGGATTTCCACTCCACTCTTGCACCTCTTGGGTAGGAATTCCACCGGTTTAGGAAGGAATCAATCGGTCCAATCACAATCACGTGACACAAAACACCATCACCACCAACAACAACGCAAAAGACCTTTGGCACAAGGTTGTTGTTGTTGTTTCTCACGTCAAAGAGTTGTTTTGCTTTTTCTGTGGCTGGTCTGTGTTTCTCCTGCTGTTCGAGCTCCCACGTTTCACCTAAAAGATGAGGCGTCGTTTGGCTGTTGTGTCATGGATGATACGAACACAAAACTGTTGAGTGTCGACAGTATTCCGTTCATCCAGCGTAGTTCCAACAGAACAACACGATTTTGGACGTACGCTTTGGTGAGGGTCGTCCTGTTGGAGAGTCTCGAAGTCGTTGCAGAACAGAAAGGATTCCACGGTGGAGGAGACGGAGACAAGACTGAAAAATCGAGCGAAAATGGGTTTGGAAGCCGTTCACGTGGGATTGTGGGAATCCTTCCTTTGGGTGTCTTTTGTTTGTCGAGCCAATCGTTTTCCTTCTTGTTCTTGTTTCTTGTTGTTGTTGTTCAGAGAGCTTCAAGGCACGTTTCACCACGGCCCGTGTTCTGTTCCAACAACGAGAAGAAATCCTGGCACTCTGTGCCATGGTGATTGCATTGATACTGTCGATTGGCTGCACTTTCCCCTCCTCGTGGTTGGTTTTGGTTCCTGTTGTTCCAGTGCTCGTTGCATGAGACGGCTTTTGTGTTTGTTGGTTCGGCCGGCGGAGGAGATGGGTCTTGTTTGGCCGGCATCGATTCAAATGATTCGTACCAACGGCCACAAACGGGAAACAACTAGGAATATGAAGGAGTTGAAGGTAAACCTAGCTGTGGGAGTATTACTCCTAAAGGTTACTCCTACTAATCATAGTCCATAGTCGATCAACCTAAAGCACAAACGAAACGACAACGTAAGTTCACACCTTCCATACGCTGTAGTAGGATTGTCTCTCTGCCTCTGCCTCTGCGCTAAGGTCATCTCATGACACGTGTTCGATAAAGTGCGCAAAGTCTTTGTTCCTCACGTTCTTGTCATCGCCAACTTGTTGAGCCCCTTTTTTCATCAAACGTTTCCACTTGTACATCGCATTGCTTCCGCCATCTCTTCCTCGAGCAGAGAGTATATTTCTTTGCACAAAAGAATCGGGTCATCCAAACACGTCATTATTTGCTCAGTACACACAAGTTCTAGTGGGTCATACATCACAACAAGTGCAACAGCTATATAATGGATCAAGGATAGTCTAGAATGTACTTCTTTTCATGCTTGGCTAATCGAACACAAAAAACATGGGCTTGGAATCTCCAAACGACGATACACTGCGATGCGTGCTGGAGAGTGGCGTGCCATTGTTGTGGTTTTGTGACAGTGATGCAGAATACCTTCGTCGGGAGGACTGTCCCCCGTGGTCGTGGAGGGTGGCAGGGCTGTCAGGACCGTCAGAGCATTGGATGGAGGGTTGTTGGAACTGACAAAACTGTCACGATATCCAAGTGTGTTCGTTCCCTTAAGTACCACGTCGCGAATTCGCTGACGCAAATTCAGATTTCAATGGCGAGGTGGTGAAGGCGGGAGAAATATCAGCATCTAGGAAACCCATTGCTTCCGAAAATGAGTGGTATCCTGTTCACAGAGTCGACAAAAGCACCACGAATTCTTGTCCACTAGTCGAAATGTCGCCCTGGTAGGATTCCGAATCCCACCAATCACGGCAACTTGATTGGAAACCGTTACCATACTGCAGCTTTGAAGGCGAGCTCCAAAGGGTGGGAGATTCCACACGCGGTTGCGGTGCGTATCCAAGACATGCACGGTACGACGGTGTTCTCCGGCCACAACCAAACAAGATCCCACGGCAACCACTGCACAATTAGCTAGTGGGTCGGAAAGCACCAAATCAGAGTGAGTCACCCAAGTTTTAAACGGGAAGGAACTGGCTGTAGTCGAAAAGTCGTCTTTGGAAAATTCCAAATACTCCACCGAGTCAAGTGGGTCGTCATAGTTTTGGCCTCCCACGACAAAGATGCGGTGACCAATGACCGCACTGGCACACCATGATCGAGGAACGTTCAAAGATGGACCTGCAGTGACAGAATGATTGCTGGTATCAATAATATCCACCGACGAAAATTCTTCCCTTTCGTCCCATCCACCCTTTACTACAAGGTATCGGTTTCGAACTGCAACAGCACAACATCCATATTTTCTCGTTGATAATCGACAAGTTAATGTCGTCCAAGGGCTCTCATCATACGTAGGAGTACTGTCTGTTGCGAAAGAGGATTGTACCACTTCGTGGGATTCCATCCGTTCGATGCAATCAAGACCTGAAAATCCAGTGTCTCCTCCCATGACGTAAACTCCACCATTGCACACAACAGCGGCATGTGCGCGGCGTCTCTTGTTCATGGGCGGCCCTTCTCGCCATTGCTTGTCTGGCTCTGCAAGATTCAATACCAGAACGGAATGGGTAACATTCCCATCTTCATCGTATCCTCCCAACACGACAACCGTCTGCCCCTTGTTGTTGTTGTTGTCGTCGTTTTCGGGGTGGTCAAGTGCGACCGAAGCATGATCATAACGATATCCACCCTCAAGAGGAGGCCAGGCATTTTGATTCCATTCTTCGTCCAACAGGACAAGGCCCGATTGCCATGCTTGTTCTTGCAATGTCGTCGACATGGTTGTCCAAACGTTTTGAGTGCTACATGGATCGGGAAGATTGGGCGTTTGATGGGTGCGGACTGATGTGTCTGGATGGAGACTATTACGCGTGGAAGCTTTGGAGCCAGAGTGTCTGTCGTACGTACGATATCGCACATAGACTTCATGACAGCGATGGACACCATCAACAAGAGCGCATCATCCTGTTTTGTCCTCTTTGACTAGCAGCAAGTGGACCGAAGTCGAGCTCTGGGACGTGGTGCAGTGGTGTTCTTCTGTGAATGGAGCTTTACACAATTTTGGGGACCCGGACAGTTGACGAGTGTGTGAATTGGAGGCATTGCAGACTGTCGCAACTCTTGCATCTGCGAAATCAAGGTCCTCGGAACGTCCCGCAGCTCTTTGACAGCCAATGGCTCAGGTGGTCTTGTCAAGAGACGCAGAATAAGCAGTGAGAGACGGTCAATGGTCACGAGGGAACATGCACATGTACATGGAACATGCGTCGAGAAATTCAGGCATGCATCATGAAGAGATTATAGTGGTGTCGTCTGGACCGCAAGCTGCTGCCAGTGTTGGTTTCACCTCCTGTCTGCACCATGGTCGTTGCATCGGGCCAAGTCTTGTGTCAACCTGTGTTCGAGTTCACCAAAACAAACTGTGAGCAGGATAGTATCGCACATATGGGCTCGCATACTACGCACGCAAATGCCCTCCTCCAAGGATTTCAAAGCAGAAGCATGCTCGCACCGACCGAGAACAGCCATTCTGTCTGTACTAGAGAGTGTTGAGGAGTGTTGAAGAAAGAGACGACACCATGGTGGCTGCTCCCCGCCCCTGCTGTTCCAGAATCAATGTGAGGGCTCCACTACTGCATTCCCATCCCGTTGCTCCTTGAAACGAGACTACAACAAGAAATCCTCCACCAGTATGGATCACGGTTTTGCCGTTGCCTCATCAGGCAAGGGTGTAATGACTGCTCCCTTCACTCGTCGTCACGATGCTAATACGAAAGAAAGCAATGCAGTCAATTCTTACATCATTGTTGTTCCATCCGCCTACAACACCAGGACGACGTTCCACAAAAGCCATCGACAAAGAATCAGAAGAGAACATGTCGTTTTTGTGCATCGAGAATGAAACAAGTGTTTCCAGGGTCATGCTATGTCGAAACGACCCGCAACCTAAAAAAGCCAAGAAAAAGGCTCGAGAATGAACAAAGCCAATTGAGGACGGGTGCATCTGCGAATGAGTCTCCCCGATCAATCAATCAACCAGTGCTGTGGTGTGGGCTACAAAATGCTTCCCAAACGGTGTCGCATAAAATTCCAAACTCGTTACCAAATTGTTGGTACAGGTATCGACCATCCAAATTTTGTTCTCCACCACGGCGACTCCAGTAGAGCAGCGGCGATTAACCTGCACTGTCGGTGGACGTTTGTTGTGTGATTCTGGAATCGGCAATGTCAACCAGCAAAGGCACTGAATTACCAATTGTGAATACAAGCGTGTCCACAAAGGGCTCAAAGGGCTGGATCGTACGTACCGTGAGCTTTGCCTTTGTACAAGGTCCCTGAATTGCCGCGAAAGAGTCGACGCCCTGTTGTGGTGGACGAAGCAACACACCAAGACACTAGAATAAAAACAGTAGGTGGAGAGTTTCGGATCTTGTGGAACTTCTTGTAATGTATATAGCTTTGCTTTTTCTCATGAGAAACCAGTCGCAGGAACTTTGCCGTTGATTCGACGCAGAGCTAACGGAACTAATGGGGAAAGGGCGATTCTGCAAACAAGAGCAGAGAGACAGGCCACTCAATTCAGAACGTCTGTGTCCTAGTCCTTGAACGGATGGCTTGTTTTCTACAACATGCTGCTTCCTATGGAGATCATGTCAATCCTAGAGTATAGCTTCACCTTCTATCAGGTCAATCGATCACTATAGTTTGGGTCAAAAGCCCAATTCCATTACAATAACGAACAATACAAACAAGTGTCATCCCTCCCTTTACCGCGGCAGGTATGGGTTGCAGCATTGACATCTCCGATACCCATTCCTTCCTATAAATGGTTCCATCCGTTGGGCTGCTGCTCACAGAGTCGACGAAAACACCACGTATTCTTGTCCATGAGTGGTAATGTCGCACAGGAAGGGTTGCGATATCCACCAATCACGGCAACTTGATTGGCAACAGTCGCCATAGTACAGCCTTCGCGTTCATTTCCAAATGGAGGGAGATTCCACACGAGGTTGCGGTGCGTATCCAAGATTTCCGCGGTATGACCATATCCTCCCGCCACCACGAGACAAGATCCCACGGCAACCACTGCACCAGAACTTCGTGCATTGGACAGCACCAAATCAGAATGAGTGATCCAAGCGGACGAGAAGAAAATGACAGAGGAACCAGTCTCCTTTTTTGTCCCCTCATTGTCACATGGCCTTGCAAAGTCAATGGACTCTACCGAGTCAAGATAGCCATGGTCGTTCCAGCCTCCAACGACAAAGATGCGATGCCCAATGACCGCACTGGAACAAAATATTCGAGGAATGTTCATGCTTGGTCCTGGAGTGACAGTGTGGTTCCTGGTATCAATAATCTCAACCGACGACACACAACCCATGTTGTAGATCCTTCCACCTATTAGCACAATGTATCGATTGTGAACCGCAACAGCACAACACCCTAGTCGCCGCATTGATAATCGACATTTCAACGTCGTCCAATGACCGTCCTGTGTGGTGGTCGTTGTTAAGGAGGATTGTAACAAATCATTGACATCAATGCGTTCGATACAATCCAAAGTTGTTGAACCGAACCCTCCCATCACGTAGATGCTGCCATTGCATACAACAGCGGCATGTCCATGACGTGTCTTGTTCATGGGTGGCCCTTCGCGCCACTGCTTGTCTGCGTCTGCCAGATTAAGAACAAGAACGGAATTGGTGGAATTCTGGCCTCGCTGATATCCTCCCAACACAACGACCGTTTGTCTCGGTTTGTGGATATCCTTGTCCGTAGTACCGAGATGATTTAGTACGACCGTAGCATGTGCGTCACGCCATCCACCCACAAGAGGAGGCCATTCCTCGAAGTTCCATTGTGCTGTCTCTTCCAAAAGGACAAGGCCCGACTGCCATGCTTGTTCTGGCAGCGTCATGCTCATGTTCCAAACGTTTTACTGCAGATTTTAGGAGGATCGAGACACTCTGTCTTGTAAGAGGCACGTAGGTTTGCTTTGCTCCTGTGATTCGGATGGGTGCGGACTGGGAAGCACGACTGACTGGACGAAATGGATGGACCAAAAAGATGAGTCGCTTTCGTCACGAGACAAATCGTGACCGTAGCCACGCAAGGAAGAAGATCATCACGCATTCTTGTTTGGAGTTCCATGACAGTTTTTGGATATCGAACTAAACCTCATGGCGAGACAGACAACCACTGATATGTATTATGGCTCCTATCCAGTTCTCTGTGGAAGCTCATGACTCTAGAGGATCTCTTTGCAATTCGAGTCTCTGTGCTTTCGATAACCACAACTACTCTTCTTCTTATACAGAGGGACCCATGGGATGGTGATGTTATGTACACGAAACAAGAGATTCCACGTACCCATCATTGCGTACCTTTCCAAACTTTGAAGACGAATGCGGTTCATCAGAAGAGGATTTGCTTCCACCACACTTGTTTTGGCCCGATGGAGATACCTCCTGTTCTTTTGTTGCTCATCTGGCGCTAAGCTGCAGGGGCCAGTTGGTCGATCGAGAGAGTCTCATCATCACAAACAGTGATTTCCCACGGGCACTGTGGGGTCGTTGGGCAGACCATCTCGAGGCACTTGAACCGTAGGACAAAGCTTTTGTATATGGAGTTTGGTGGATGCCCATTACTGCACTGCACTGATTACTGTCAGTGTCGTCATTCCTTCATCCATTTTCAGCCATTTTAGGAGGCCAGTCATTTTGATTCCATTGTGTTGTCTCTTCCAAAAGGACAAGGCCCGACTGCGATGCTTTTGTTCTTGCAGCGTCATGGTCATTCACCCTTTTTGGTGAACACAGACCAAACGACGAATGGTAGCGTGTCTGTCGTCCGTACGTTGATCGCACATAAACTACATGACATGCGCCTCGTATCTTTTTCGTGATCATACTGCAAAAAGCACAGAGTCTCCTTATTGGTGTTTGCCACTCCGACTTGGCCTGTGAATGAGGACATTGTGTGGTCGGTCAAATGGGTCGTTTCTGAGGTCTACCGCGGTAGTGAGATGGCGGTGAGATATCTTGCAATGACGCCGTATCTACGAGATCAAGGATGGGCCTCTCTCTTGTGCTTTCTGTTGCGGATGCTTCAGCTGCGTAGAGTTGGAGGTACAACGATTGTCGTGTGGTCGGTGGAGTGTTCCAACACGCGCAAGTTTCCAAAGAACCCGGCCGATCGCTGTGGACACAAGTCCTCGGGATCAGACGCTGCTCAAGGAGGAATGGTGGAGGAACACGAGAGGAGCAAAGAATGGCAGACGTCGTGTATCTCGGTCCCCATTGATTATGCTTGTGTTGTCTTGACGATTGATGACACCGACCTACCTTGTGCGACTTTCCGCGCGTGCTTGCCATTCGGAAGCAAATCTTCCCCAAGAGGTGAAGTCTTCCCCCAAGTTTTGATATGTCGGATAATTGTCGCAGAGACATGTATCAGACATACTATGGAGCACCACAAGGACCCTGACGTCCGATCCAGAGAAATGACGTACTGCCGTGTTGCAACTGCAGTGGGAAAGATTCCAGCGACCGGATACGGACAGACGAGACCGTCCAAGACCAAGAGAAGATTCGAGTGTGCCGCCGATCCATCCTGTCAAGTTGCCCTCACACAAATCGACAAACGTCAACTCTTTTTGATTGTCTTGTGTTGGTGTGTGGACTTTTGTGTATTCCACCCACTACTGGACCAACGCAGGAGAAGGAAGAAGAGACTTGAGACTCTCTCTCTGTCTCTCTCTGTCTCTCTCTCTCTCTCTCTGTCTTTTCTTCTATATCGAAAAGCTCCACGAACGACTGCCTCTCTAGATACTGAAAATCTACCTCTAGCTCTAGAGAAAGGAATTGAAGAATCAGTATCATCATCATCATGTGGAGTCGTTGTTGGAACCGTCCTCGATCCTTCTTGTCGTCATCGACAGTATCGTTGGCTCGATCCAAGAATCCCCTCTTGTCGGGCATTGCCAAGCGACGATGTGGCTTTGTGGCCGCTGTCGATAACATTTGGACCACGACCAATTCATCGACCAATACGAGTAGTGGCATTCCCCTCTTGATCGATGAAAGCACGTTGGATCAAACGACGGCCAAATTGTATCATCGGGGACCGGATGGCCGTCACACGGCCCGAGGTTCCATCTTTACGTCGACGACCAGCACTGCACAATGGGCCATGGGCCATCAACGCTTGGCCATTGTGGATCCGACCAATGCCCAAGCCGACATGCCGTTTGTCTTGACCTTTGGTGATACAACGGTCCGTCTCGTGGCCAATGGCGAAATTTACAATCACGAGGCCGTCTACGACCAATTGGTTCAAGATCATGGATGGACGTATCCCCGTCAATCGCACTCGGATTGTGAAGTCATTGCCCATGCTTGTGCCTGTGTCGGACCGGAACAGGCCACGCGCATGCTCGATGGCATGTTTGCCTTTACCGTATTAATGGTCCAACAATCGGCAACAACACAAGCACCACCAACGGCTCGCTTGTTTTGTGCCCGCGATCCGGTCGGCATCAAACCCTTGTACTATGGCACGACACCCAATGGACAAGCTCATGTCTTTGCGTCCGAACTCAAGGCCTTGGTCGGTCATGTCCAAGCCGAGACTGTCACGGCCTTGCCAGCCGGTCATTACTGGTCGCCGGACCACGGCTTGCAACGCTATTATGAACCGGCCTGGTTGTTGGACGACACGTATCAACCAGCCGTTCCGCAACCTACGGACGACGAATTGCGCACCGCCTTTTCCAAGGCGATTCAAAAACGCATGATGGCCGATGTCGACTATGGCTTTTTTCTCTCGGGCGGCGTCGATTCTTGCATTGTGAGTCACGCCTTGATGCCCTTGTATCGACAGGCGACGGGCGACGATCGACCCATTCCCTGTTTTACTGTCGGCATGGAAGATTCGCCCGATTTAATGGCGGCCAAGGCCATGGTCCAGGCCTTGGGCGGATCCAAGCATGTCGATCATCGTCCGCGCATTTTTACCGGTCAGGAAGTGTTTGATTTGATTCCCAAAATTATCTATCACATGGAAACGTACGAAGCCGAATTGATTCGCAGTTCCATTCCCAATTGGCTGCTGGCCGAACGCGCCGGGGCCGATGTCAAGATGGTCTTGACAGGCGAAGGCGCCGATGAATTGTTTGCCGGATACTTGTATTTTATGGATGCCACGACGCCAGAGCAAGTGCAGACGGAATTGAAGCGCATTTATGCCAAACTCGGTGATATTAATTTGCATCGGACCGATCGCATGACCATGGCGCATGGATTGGAAGCCCGCGTGCCCTTTTTGGATACCGCCTTTACCGCACTCGCCATGAGTGTCGATCCCGCGCGCAAAATGGTGCATCGCGAGGCTGTGGCCAACAATGCACCGGGACGGGAAAAAACCATGCTCCGTCAATTGTTTCAAGATCCCAATGCCAATGGGCATTCCATTCCGTCGGCCGTTCTGTGGCGCGCCAAGGCCATGCAATGCGAAGGTGTCGGAGAAGATTGGGTCTCACAGTTGCAAACGCAAGTGTCGAGTTTGGTGACGGACGCCGAATTGGAACAGGCGGCTACGACCTATCCCTTGAATCCACCCCAAACCAAGGAAGAAGTCTATTATCGCAAATTGTTTGACGACTTTTATCCCAACATGAGTCATGTTGTGAATCCCTGGGATGGTGGATGTCGTGCCGGTGGTGCCGCCTGGGAAAGTCAAGCCTATACCCGTACCGGATTGGGCAATACGAATCTCTTGACCCATGCCTTTCAAAAAAAGTCGTCCACGCCAGCGGCGGCCTTTTCCACCTGGACTCAATCGACGACAGACGCCACCAACTCGACAACGACCAAACGGTCCTTTTCGACCCGCGCGGCACTGCACCGTTCGACGACCCGAACAGCCGTGGATCCACACAGGAATCGTCGTTCCTTTTTTACCGCGGCGCCTTCCCCCATGGACGCGAGTCACTTGATGCGCGACGAGGCCATTCAACAAGCCCTCGATTGTGGCTACACACCCTTGGAGGCCACCTTGACGGCCGGAGGCGACGATCGATGCCGGATTCATGCCACGACGAAAACCAACAAGTATCACATTCGGCCCCAACCCGTGGCGGACCATGCCATTTTTCGCGGGAGTTGTACCTGCAATGCCCCCACGAAACGAGGCTATCACGCGGCCCATCAACTCTTGCAGCGCATTCTAAAATTGGACAACAATGATACGAACGAGGATTCCAACCAAATGCTCGTGGATCCCGACAGGGCCAGTTCCGAAGTGTCCCATGCTTCGGTCGCCCATGAATTGGGATTGATTTTTGAAGAGCAACGTACTCGGTTGGCCCAGGCCTTGGAATTGCCCGCCGGAACGGAAATTGTCTTGGTACCATCTGGTTCCGATGCCGAATATGTTCCCTTGGTGATTGCCCGAACCTTGTTTCCCCAAGCCTCGCAAAACATTGTCAATGTCGTGACCCAACTCCACGAAATTGGGGCGGGTTCGTCCCCCGCCGCCAAGGGCGAATACTTTTCGACCCATGCCCCCCTGCGAGGCCAATTGGAAACGACTGGAAGCAGCAAGACATTGCAAGGGTTTGGGGACATCCCCGAATTGAACGTGCAACGGATTGAAATCCCCGCACGCGATCCATCGGGAACGCCCATTGATGCCCACAAAGTCACGATGCAACACATGCAAGAACATGCCAACAACAACAAGGACAAGAACACAACGACGTGGATTGTTCATGGTGTCTTTGGGGGCAAGACGGGATTGTGCGATGCCGTCATGCCTGGGAGTACGTTGGACGAGGAACATGGTCCCGTCCTGGGTGTTGTGGATGCCTGTCAAGGACGTTTTTCGTTGGAGGAATTGCATTCGTGGCTGGAGCAAGAATCCCTTGTCTTGTTTACCGGGAGCAAGTTTTATCAAGCACCGCCCTGTACGTGTGAGAGGAGGGGCAACTGTGTAGTGTTGGTGTGTGTCACACTGACATGCAGGTCCTGACACTTGTTTCGTTTTCTTGTTGTTGTTGTTATTTTGTTCTTTTGTTCTTCTGTTTGGTATTTGGTCAGTTTGCGGTGCCGTGATTCTTCCCAAGGGTTTGGCCGCCAAGTTGCGGAAGGTGAACATGGCTCCGTGGGAGGCCGAAACCATGTTGAGTCCCTTTGGGTTGGGTGGCTTTGTCACGGACAAGGAATTGCCCGACTGCTTGTCGTGTTGGAAACCCTTGTTGATTCGTTCGTACGACGACGATGCCGATGCCGATACCATGTATCAAAGCAACAATGTCGGGTTGGCCTTGCGTTGGGAGGCGGGCTTGGCCGAATTGGAACACTTGCGGGAGGTGGCCTCCGACGATGCCGTCCGACAAGACGCCATTTCTTCGTGGGCCACGACCGTGACAGGCCTGATTGACGACCAAGCGCCGTGGTTGCAGGCCTGGGCCGTCAATGGCAGTATTATTAGTATTCGATTGCATCGTCCTGGCAATTCGGACGAGTGGTTGAACATGTCGGAATTGCGGACCGTGTACCGATACATGAGTCTCGACTTGTCCCCCTATGCCTCCTTGTCGTCGAATGACGACGACACGACGGCCTTGAACGACATGTTGCGAGCTCCCGTGAATTTGGGTCAACCGGTCAATGTGGCCGAGTCGCATGCCATTGTGCGCATTGCCTTGGGCTGTGATGCACTGTCGCAGTATTTGCAAGAATCCAGTCGTGTCGTGGCCCAAGATGCCGTGGCGGTGCAAAAATTGGCCTGGGTGGCGCAACATTTTGCCCAATTGCAAGAAGCGGAACAGCAACAACAACAGCAACAAGACGAAACGGCGGCCTAATAAACAGAGACTCGACTCTGAATGGTCGTTTCTCTCCACTGGATGGATACCTAAACATAACATACCTATATATAGTATATAGACAATGACACCAAGGACCAAGGAATCGTCGTATTCCGGAACTAGCGCGTTTTGCGACTTCGATTCTAGGCGGATGGCGATTGACTTGTTTGGGTAGTCTCGTCTGTCCTTAATCAGTCGATTTCTTATTCGCTTTAGAGTCGCGGATAGGTCGAAGCCTGGGATGATGGCGACCACGTCCCAAGATTCAATGTCGTCGCATGACATGTCCTATCTATGTCATTGTTCAACGGTGTGATCTCACCTCAATGACCCGATTGTGATTGGTGGATCGGTGATGGGACATGTGTTTGGTGTCTCGCATCCCGTGTCGTGGGTCTCGTGCCATCCATATCCATCAACAGTGAGAAATCTTCCGCCACATATACCATATACCCACATCAAGATCAAATCTTCAATCACGTGCAGGATCGGCTTTTTTGAGTTTTGGGTGTGATGGTCGTGTGTCATCACATTTTGCAATTTCCCGACGACGACAGCAACACAGCAAAGCAAGAGAGGAATCAACCTCGGGCCAACCATCCTTGGAGGAATCTCCACAAATCATAATCATATAATAATAATAAAAAAAAGGGAGGAATCCACACATAACGAGAAACCATGATACCAAGAATAACAACAAGTGCAGGTTGGTGGCCTTTGCTCTGGCTTTTGTGGTTGTGGTTTTCGCCATTGACATCCATTGTGACTGCCTTTTCGATTCGAATTGACTCTCCAATGACTGCCGCCAAGCAAGCACCACAAGAACTATCCGTCCGTCGCACGTCGGCCTTGCACATGGTCCTTTCCATGGATCCAACCACGACAACGACAACGACTACTTTGCCTCCCATTTTGGTGCAAAACGAGACCCTGTTGGCCCCCTTGCTCGAGGATTATGTGGAAGACTATGACGAAGAGGAAGAAGACGATGAAGACGAGGAAGAAGAGGACACTCTACCGCAAATGCCCTGGCAAGTGGCGGATCACGATGCGGAAGCCATTGCCGTGGCCGTGGCCAGTGGTGCCACGGCGCTGGAAGCGTGGTTGACGGCCGGGGGCGACGATCGTTGCTTATTGACCAATGGCGGCAAAAACAAGTATCACATTGCCCCGCGTCCCGTGTCGTCTCGCGCCATTGTCCGTGGCAGTTGTACTTGCAATGCGCCCACACCAGCCGCCTATGCCGCTGCTCAAGCCTTGTTCGAGCGCTGGCAACGACGCGTCGTCAGTTCTGCTTCGTCATCAGGTTTGTCGGCGTCCCGAGCTCTCCACGAGGCTCTGGCCGACACCATGGAGGAACAACGACAACGCTTGGCGGCCAGTTTGCAAGTGCCACCCGGCACGCACATTGCCTTGGTGCCATCGGGATCCGATGCCGAATATCTACCCTTGGCCATGGCTCGGACGTTGCGACCCGATGCTCGTTCCATTTTCAATGTCGTGACGCAATCCAAAGAAATTGGCACGGGCTCCTCGCCCGCGGCCGGAGGCCAATACTTTTCCACACATGCGCCATTGATGGGAGCCCTGTCGTCGTCCCCACAAACTACCCATTCACAAACATGGTTGACGGGCTTTGAACCGTCTCGGCCCGAATGTCCCGAAATTCACACGTGTTCCATTCCCGCGCGTCAACCCTGTGGAACACCGCTCGATACGGCACGCGTCACGAGCGAAACGATTGACGACTTTATGCACTCGTCCAATGACCACCACAATGACAACAACGAAAAAGACGATTCGGTCGTGACCATTGTCCATGGCGTGTTTGGAGGCAAGACGGGGTTGCGCGATGCCGTCTTGCCGGGCAGTACGTTTGCCTGGAAGAACGAGCGTCGTGTCTTGACCTCGTTGGGTGTGGTGGATGCCTGTCAAGGACGCTTTTCCGTGGACGAGTTGCAGTCGTGGCTGGACCAAGATTCCATCGTCTTGTTTACCGCCAGCAAATTTTATCAAGCCCCGCCCTGTAAGTGCTGCTGCTGCTTGGTAGTAGAGACTGTGAAACCACGGTTGGAAAACGAGCTCGGTTCTCTCTCTCTCTCTCTCTCACACACACATTTTGTATACACCTCTATTTCCATGCTTGTTGTTGTTGTTGTTGTTGTTGTTGTTGTTGTTGTTGTTGTTGTTGTTGTTGTTGTTGTTGTTGTTGTTGTTGTTGTTGTTGTTGTTGTTGTTGTTGTTGTTGTTGTTGTTGTTGTTGTTATTCATGTGTGGTGACATGTGCGGTCCCCAAACCTTCTCAACTACTACTACTATCGACAGTTTGTGGCGCCGTGATTATTCCCAAGGGATTGGCGGACGAATTGAATCAAGTATCCACCGTCCCGGCATCCTTGCACTCCATGTTTGCCCCGGGAGGATTGGGAGCCTTTTTGACCGACAAGGAATTGCCCGACTGTTTGCACAGTTGGAAACAAGCCTTAAACCAGCAACAACAGCAACCACCACCACTACAAGCATTGTCGTCCGTGTGCAATACCGGTGTCAATATTGGCTTGGCCTTGAGATGGGAGGCGGGATTGGCCGAAATGGAACCCTTGGCCCAAGTTCCCGATGCCACGCGACAAGAGGCCATTGCGTCGTGGGCCCAAGCCGTGACGCAGTTGATTCAAGACCAGGACAACTGGTTGCACGCCTGGTGTGTGCAACGGAGTATCATTAGCATTCGAGTGCGACGGCGGTCGCGGTCGACGTCGTCAGCGGAGCAGGACGAATGGTTGAATGTGTCGCAACTGCGACAGGTTTATCGATTCATGAGTTTGGATCTGGTCGAACACTTGCAACTCCTGGCCGACCACGACGAACAATGGACGGAATCGGAACGGGATGTCTTGTCGGTACCAATTCATTTGGGTCAACCCGTTGATGTGGCCGAGGACTTTGCCATTTTGCGCATGGCCTTGGGTAGTCAATCCTTGCAACAGTACTTGTGCGACACCCAAGATTCCACGACAACAACCACAACAACACTATGTCCAACCTTGCAAGAGGATCAGGTGGCGGTCCAAAAGTTGGCCTTGATTGCCCAACACTTGGATTCTTTCCAACACCGTGAAGCACAACAACAACCACAACAATCATCATGATGAGGACTTCCCCCCAAAGCCGGGAGTCACAAACGGATCGTCCCACACACACACACCAAAGAAACCACACACACCCTACACACACTATAAAGACTGACACACATTGGAAGACACTTCCTATATCATAAATCCTCTATCATAAATCACACAAAAGTCCTGAACCAAAGAATAGATACTGTGGACAATAAAACATGGAGCTTTTTTTTTGTTTCTAGGCATACCAACCTGCATCAGACATACTGCTAGGAGTACATCTAGACTCCTAGGTAGCTTATTGCATGTGTGCGACTGACATTGAGCTCCAGAACACGTCACTCGCCGGGCGCTCATGTCTGGCAGACTCGCACCAGTTCAAAAGTCGAGTGTGACGCCCCGTGCGCCAGGCGATCCACCATTTCCTTCGAAATTGGAGACTCGGTCACAACAAACAAAATCTCTACAAGAGGGAATCGCGAAAAATGCCCAGGATGTCGAGATCAAAGATCCAATCACATCAAGTGGATAGAAGGAAGGTTTAGAATCTATTCTTTTGATTCATCCACCCAACACAAGCGGAGATTGCCTATGCAAGTAGATGCTACACCCATCTTTTCGGTTGACTCATCCTGAACGTACGATTATGCATCAATTTCATCTAAGCTTTCTTTCTAACGGGTTTATGACTTTTTGGTCACTGCTATCTACTCTGTTGGTTCAATGTCTGTCCTTTGAGAGCCAGTCGGCCCGGAGCAGATACAGGAGCACTGAGTGGCGCAGATCCTCGTCGGTACGCCGTGGCGCGCAAGTTTCGTCGAATTTTGTTCTTTCCATCATCCTTTCCATTGTTGCTTTTGGTCGGACTGTCGGTCGGACGTGGTGTAGTGGCTTCGATCGTTGGCAGTGATGTCGGAGAAATGGTGGGAGCCGGAGTGGGGGCATCGCCGTCGCCCAATACGACCAGACTCGCCCCTTTGAAGGTAGCGTACGCGTACATCATGAAATACACCGTCTCCCCTACCGGGGGCTTGTAAAAGGTACAGGTTTCAAAATTCGACGCGGAATCCGACATGCAATCGTAGGTGGTCAGGGTCAGTGGAGTGTTGCCCCATTGCACATACAAATCGGCATCGCCCAACCCCCCAATGATTCGCACCTCCACGACATCTGCCGCGTGATCCAACGGGTAACTTCCCGTAATACTTGTGCCCGCCGTTGCCCATTGGAACGAGACTTGGTGCAACACTTTGAGACAGTTAAAGGTATCAAAGCTCAGGCAATCGGAGGCACATTGCAACTGTCCTCCAAACAGGTAGCCTTGATTTTCGCACGTCGTGGCAAAGGATTTGGTATCGCACACTTCTCCCACATCTGGTTGCAGAATCCCATCGCCACACACGCGTGCCATGGTGGGTTCCGGTGTGGGTGTGGGTGGCGTGACGGGTGCCAAGGTGGGTGTTCCGGCCGGGGGAGTGCCATCGGTCAGGACCAACACGTCCAAACCCGCCACATCTATATTTCCCGCGGCGTACAACAAAATGTGGTATGTGCCCGATTCATGAAAGGTACAGGCTTCATTGTTGCCACGGCCGGTCGACTTGCAGTCATAATCGGTCAATGTGGGAGCACTGCCTTGCTTGACGTATAAATCCACGTCGCCAATGCTCCCATGCGATCCTCCTCGCGTTTCGAATCGAAGGACGGTCATTCCCCCGAAATTGGCCGTGACCGTTTCGCTGTGGGATTGCCCGTTGGTGATGGAAAAGTTGATGAGTCGGAGCAAGGATTTGAGACAACCGGTATGGGCACTGTCAATGGAACAGGAGGAATCACACGTCAAATCACCCCGCAACGACGATCCATCCAAGGAGGTGGGAAATTGATAACTGGCACAGGTCAAACTCCCAAAATCCTTGCCATCGCAGAGTTCCGATCCTTGCACTTTGCCATCTCCACACACGGGGGTCGGGGTCGGACCCGGTGTCAAGGTTTTGGTAATGGGGTCCGTCAAGACGTTGGGTGGATTGCCATTGGTCAAGACGGCCAATTCGGCTCGATCGACTTGATTGTTGGCGCGGGTCCATCCATGAATCAAATACTGGTAGGTCCCCATGGCATTTTGTTGATAAAACGTGCACACTTCTTCCGACGTTCGGGCCCGACGCGAATCGCAATCGTTCAGGCCCAGAGCCGGTCGAACATCTGTCCCTCGATCGGGCGCGACGGTATCGCGATGGACAAACAAATCGGCATCGCCTTGCAAGGACGTTAATTCAAAGTAGACGACATTGGCCGGCCAATCCACGACAAACTCTCCTTCATTGCGAAATTTCATTTTGACCCAAACTCAACCATCCCGTCGTGTCCACCTTTTTGAAACAATGGTAGGTACTCACGGTACAGTCCGACCGACAGGTCAAGTTGCCGCCATGGAAATATCCGCGTGTTTGACACGTATCATTGACGGCAAAATCATTGTCATCGCATTCTTCCAAGGCGTCATTGTCGAGTTTGCCATTGCCACACGTTCCTTCGGGGTACGAGACACATTTTAAAAATTCATAGGCATCCACCAACCCGGCTCCCAATTTGCCCTTGACCTTGGCCTTGCGTATATTTTGATACTTGTCCAACCGGTCGGCCGTTTGATACAGACAGGATTGGAGTTCGTCGGCCATCGCATGAGGTTTCATGGCCCATCCCAAGGCCAAGACGGCCGAAACTTGGGGACAGGCCATGCTGGTTCCGGAATATTTGGCATAGGCACCATTGAGGACGGTCGACGAAATGTTGGCTCCTGGTGCCGAAATATCGAGCCAGGTACCGTAATTGGTAAAGGAGGTGGCCTCCTTGCGACTGTCGGTGGCGCCCACGGCAATGGTGGGTGGATAAAAGCCGGGATAGGACGGCTCTTCGGTATCGGAATTGCCCGCGGCAAACACGACAATCATGCCCATGTGTTTGCAATAATCAATGGCATCCAACACGGGCAAATCAAAAATGTTGTGAGTATTTTTGCCCCAGGAATTGGAACTAATGTGCGCTCCATTGTTGGCCGCATAGACGAGGGATTCGGCAAAGCCGGCTTGACTCGGGGTCCCACTGGAATCGACCCCAAAGACGACTCCATGCATGAGGGAGACTCCGGGCAAGCCGGCTTGCCAATTGCCACCGGCCACTCCGGCCACGCCCACGCCATTGTTGATCTTGGCCGCAATGGTTCCGGCCACATGCGTTCCATGACTCCCATCGCCATTGGCCACATTGCCACTGCGCTCGACAAAATTGTACCCGTGACAATCGTCCACGTACCCATTGCCATCATCGTCCACGCCATCAAAACAATTCGTCTCGCCGGGATTGACCCACGACGTGCCTGGAAGGAAAGAGTCACACACACAATAATGGGTGAGAAACTCCTTGTTCGTCCACCACAGCAACAGCAACCACCACCAAGCTAGAGTATAATAGAAACACGTACCATTCAAATCGGCATGGGTAATTTCGGCTCCGGTCGCGTTCTTTACCAAAGGGGAAGAGTCTCATGGTCGAACGACTGCGACCCTAAAATCGTGAGCTTTGGGGATGGAGAACCTCGAACAAACCGCCACACTGAGAATCCTCCTCCTCCTCCTCCTTGCTATGGAGTAGTGGTTGGCGCCAATCCTCTGTCTCGCATATCGAATCGCACTGACACGACGCCCTTCTCGGATCATTATGATTTGTTTCGTGGCGGCTGTCTCATGGTGGTGGTCATGTTGGGGTTGTCCGTGTCTCTACTAGCTTTTGGTTACAATGACCTGCTTTCCCGGAAAACCATTTGCGTAGTGGACCACTCTAGGTTTTACGAGACATGGTGAATCGCATCAGGACTTGGTTGTAGAGGAGGATTACCGTCATGGTCCATGCTCTTCTCTCCTACTTGTTGAAAGATCCCCTTCGCCGCCTGGCGCATTCGGAACCAGGGGGGGACATCTCCCGTGCGTAAGGGCTTCCCCCATGACCCACGTCACCACTGGACACTATTCACTGACGACCCTCATACGTCAGCACCATTTGCACCCATAGCGTAACATGACCATACCTATAATTTACTCAATCCCCTTTTACGAAACTAGTTGGCCCTTTTAATCGGCAGTGATCACGGTTAAAACAACACGCTTCCTCTGCGCGATAACTGTGACCTTTCATAAGAAAAACTCACCGATTTGTGCCGTGAACTACTTTCAGGAGAGCAAGAGAACATGGGAGACGCAGCTGGAGTAGACGTCCAAGCACTCGTTCAAGCCCTGAACAATGCATCCGCTGCGATCCAGAACGCAATAGCGCAAGCAGCTGCCGGGCCAGGAGCACCAGCTGCAGGACCATTCCTCCGTACTTCCTTACGAGCTGGGATTGCAAACACCCTGGATTTTGGCACGAAAGAAGGCAGGAAGTACTACGAACAGGCAACGAGATCCTTATTCTCGACCGACGAGAAGTTTGATGTAGAGCCAGGCAGGTTCCAACTATTCGTGAACCTACTCCATACGCGGGCTCGCGACCTCGGAATGCTCGAGAACGGAGCCAACTGCATGGTAACAGTTCCGGCACCTCCAGGCGGAGTCGCACCGCCAGCTGTCAACATGATCACGGATTATGGACGCTTGACGTTGGAGGAAATCAAGGCCTACGAAACGACATTCATCGGACAGAACACCAGGAACTCGCAGAACTCCAAGATGCTTCATGACTTAATCATGAACTCACTCTCACCAACCGGTATTCAACGTATCCAAATTTGGACGAATGATACCAAGGTGAATGGGGAAGATGCAGGAGGATGCCTCTTCAAGGTCGTGATTCGCGAGAGTTACCTTGACTCTAACGCGACTGCCACTACGTTGCGACTGAACCTAACAAACCTCGATCGCTACATCGAGACGAACGGGTCTGATATCGTCGCATTCAACGCCTACGTGCAGAGTCAAGTTGACGGATTGGCATCCAGAGGACATACATCACTAGACCTAATCGTTAACTTGTTTAAAGGCTACAAAGCCGTCAAGGACGACCGTTTTCAGGATTATATCCAAAAGATTGAAGACGGCCATGAAGACGGTTCAAATGTCATCACGAGCGCAAACGAATTGATGGTTCGCGCCGTCAACTTCTACAAGAAACAAGTGACGCGCGACGAATGGGAGCAACCAACCCAGCACCAAAAGGAGGTATTAGCCCTCCAGGCCGAGGTACTCCACCTCAAAAAGCAGTCCAGCAAGAACAACGCGGACAAGGCAAAAGGAAAAGAGGGAGTCCACAAGAAAGGCACCAAAGCAAAACCGGAGAACACCAAGCAAAAACCCGAGCAACCAGGTTGGCTCAAGGACCACACGAAGCCAAAACAAGAAAGCCTGACAAAGTACCGCACATGGAATGGTACCAAGTGGTACTGGTGCGATGAAGCCACAGGCGGCAAATGTGGTGGCAAGTGGAGGACCCACAAGCCGGCGGATTGTAAAGGGTATGCGAAACCAGCACCGAAAACGGACGCAAAAGAAGAAAAGAAGAAGAAAGAAGCTCTGAAGATGGCAGTGGCGCATGAGACACTGGTCGAGAGCATGGAGGACGAGCAGGAGGACTCTGATTACGAATCGTGACTCTTATGGAGAGGGTGGAAAACAGTAACAACGTTAGTAACTCTGATCTTGTACATGTACACCACTCTCTCCCTCGAAGAAATAATCACTTACCTGTGGTTATGGACTCTTGTCCAATTCCTAAAACGAACGACAACCATGATAGAAGCAGCGATAAAGCTCATCATAGTCGTTCTCCACCAGGGGGAGGAACACGAGTCGACGACGAACAAGAAGGATTGGATGCACCACGCCATCACGATGACCAATGAGACAGTCGAAAGCACAGCAAACTGGGTAGACACGAAATTCCTAGACACGAAGCAAAGGAAGAAAGTGAGACCATGGCGAAGAAGAAGGGCGCGAAAGATGATATGCAGCGCTGCAATCATGGCCATGGCAGCCAGATGCGCCGCGGCAACCAACTGCCACCCATTCGACTCAGACTCAACGATGATTGGCATCGACAACAGGTGTTCGGGATGCATCACCCACGTTCGAAGCGACATACCTGGAGCCTTGAAGCAGTGCAACAAAGCAATCAAAGGTTTTGGAGGTGCGAAAACTTATGAAGTGTGGACGGGCACCATTCACTGGGACTGGGAGGATGACCAAGGGAAGATCCATACGATGGTGATTCCCAACTCGTACTATGTCCCAGAAGGTAAGGTCCGACTACTGAGCCCGCAACACTGGGCGCAGACTCGGAAAAGTAGTGAAAAGCGCGGAGGGGCGGGCGAAATGACCACAGGCACAGAAGTAGTACTATTCTGGAACGACCGTCAGTCACGAAGGACGATCCAAATAGATACACACGGCAATAATGTGGCTACGTTCCATCTCGCGAGTGGGTACAAACAGTACCATGCCTACTGTAAAGAATGTGGGACTGAGCGCGACCGCGACTACGACAAAGACCCATTATTACAGCATCAAGCCATGCCGTCAATGGTGATATCCGATGACGAGGGAGAGAACGACGAAACAACCTACCCAATCCAAGCCCAACAATGGCACCAGGCCATACCAAAACCGACGACAGAGGCAACGCCGGACGCAGCAACCCAACAAACGGACGAAGCAGAGCCTCGCAAGTTTGACTTCGATCTGGATGGGAAGACCGCCGCCGACGAAATTCCACCGCCAGACATCATCCCACACGAGGAGGAAGAACGGCCAACGGCGGAAGCAGAGTTGCTCAGGTACCACTACAACTTTGGGCACCTGCCATTCGCTAAACTACAACAAATGGCAAAGGACGGAATACTGCCGAAACGACTGGCGAATTGTCACGTCCCAGTGTGCTCGGCATGCAATTTCGCCAAAGCAACGAAGCGAGCATGGCGCACAAGGTCGTCGAAAGACTGGTCGAACAAGACACCTCCAAGCAAACCAGGCATGGTTGTGTCGGTTGACCAGTTAGTATCGCCCACTCCAGGACTCGTGGCCCAGATGACAGGGTTCATCACGAAACAGCGCTACAGATACGCTACCGTGTATGTGGACCAAGCGACGTCACTGGGTTTCGTTTTCCTACAGAAGACTTCAACCGTTGAAGAAACACTGCAAGGCAAGAGAGCTTTTGAGCGCTATGCAGTTAACAGAGGAGTGTCAGTGCGTGCCTACCACGCCGACAACGGTATTTTTAAGGCGCACGGGTGGGTGAAGGCATGTCACGACCAAGGACAAGACCTCACGTTCGCAGCCGTTGGCGCCCACCATTCAAATGGAAAGGCGGAGCGTAGAATAAGAGAGTTGCAAGGGATGGCGCGCACAATGCTTTTGCACGCGAACAAGCGATGGCCACAGGCAATCACTGCCAACTTGTGGCCTTACGCCGTGCGCCATGCAAACGACTGCATTAACGCGGCCCCCCAATATGCAACACGAAACGAAGCAATCGCCAATCCAACTGTTCTCCCAGACAGCCATTAACACGAACAAAAAGCACTGGAGGCCCTTTGGATGCCCAGTGTACGTGCTGGATGAACGATTGCAAGGGAACAAACCACACAATAAGTGGGAAAATCGAGCCAGGGTGGGAATTTACTTGGGCCAGTCGCCAATCCACAACAGGAATGTGGCACTGGTCCTCAACCGACACACTGGACACGTAAGTCCGCAATTCCACGTACGATTCGACCGCAGTTTCCACACCCTCCAACAGGAACAACTGACGGCAACATGGCAAGTCAGTACATTCTTCGCTGACGCCAAACGAACCGGACAACCGCAGAGGAGCCAGAAAGGAAAACGACGGAGGAGGCACAAGGGGCAAGAGGGAGCCCCACAACACACTCCAACTGGCACCCCACCGGAAGAAGGGCAACAACAACTGCCAAACAATACATGGCCGGATGAGGCACCCAACCAAAGTCCAACCACAGGTCCATCAGGTGGGACGCCACCACAAGCAACACAGACCGGACGAACCATGGAACGAATGCCTCCAGTGGACTCAGAGGGAGCACACGGCCAGAGGGAGCGGCAACCCCCGCAAACAACAACAACCAACCAAATGCGGACTAGATCGGGACGACTGCGTAAACCGACGCAACGCCTCATTGAAGTAATGTCCGCAGAGGTAGAGGATGACGCGACAATACCGGGGGAACTATTTGCTCTCTCCACCCTCACGCCGCAAGACGATATGGAGGGGGAGGACCCACTCCTAGCATACGAAGCGGCAGTCTCCGACCCGGATACAATGTATCATCATGAGGCTATGAAAGAGCCGGACAGGGCGGAGTTTATAAAGGGCATGCAGAAAGAAATGGAGCGACAGATGGAAGATGGAAATCTATCTATCGTGCGCCGCGATTCAGTCCCAGCAGGCCAACGCATCTTCAAGGCAGTATGGCAAATGCGTAGAAAAAGGGACATCATGACACGCGAGATCAAAACACACAAGGCAAGACTCAATTTCGATGGGTCCAAAATGGAAAAGGGCATAGACTACGACCAGACATATGCCCCAGTTGCATCGTGGGCATCCATCAGACTGGTCCTAGCTCTGGTGTCAGCATTCAATTGGCACACACAACAAATTGACTACGTCCTGGCATACCCACAGGCACCGGTCGAAAGGGAAGTCTATATGGAGATCCCAGTGGGGTATGATCTGGACGAAGGAAAGTCCAAAAGAGATTATGTCCTCAAGCTCCATGCCAACCTCTACGGGCAAAAACAAGCCGGTAGGGTGTGGTACCAACACCTGTCAAGGCGACTGGTGGAGCAGGTGGGGTTCACCAAGTCGGCTGTGGATGAGTGTGTGTTCTACAGGGGCCAAGTGATCTACGTCCTCTACACTGACGATAGTATCATCGTGGGTCCGGATCAGGCGGAGATTAACAAAGCAATCAACGATATCCGAGCCGCAAAGCTCAATATCACAGTGGAAGGAAACATCAAGGATTTCCTTGGCGTCAATATCCACAAGAGCGACAACGGAGAAATAACATTCTCCCAACCGCACCTTATCGACAAGGTACTGAAAGGATTGCGCCTGGGACCCGACACAGTCCCAAAGGATACGCCAGCAGCACCGTCCAAGATACTCCATCGCCATCTGGAGAAACCACCCTTCGATAACAATTTCAATTATCGATCCATCGTCGGGATGTTGAATTACATCGAAGCAGGGTCAAGGAGCGACATAGCGTACGCAACACACCAATGCGCACGCTTTGCCTCCAACCCTCGGAAGCCACATGGAGACGCAGTCCGATGGATTGGACGGTACCTACACGCGACACGTGACAAAGGAATGTCGTTCCGTCCAGACAAGGAGGCAGGCTTGGAAGTATGGGTGGACGCTGACTTCGCAGGCAACTGGAAGCGCGAGGACGCAACGACAGACCGAGATACGGCAAGGTCGCGACATGGGTACATAATCCGTTATATGGGATGCCCAGTAATCTGGAAATCACAAATTCAAACGGAGATCGCCCTCAGTTCAACGGAAAGTGAGTACACTGGGCTGTCGTATGCGCTCCGAGCAGCCATACCAATAATGCGTTTGCTGGAAGAGATGCAACAACAAGGCATCCAAATACAACAAACGCAAGCAGAGGTCCACTGTAAAGTGTTCGAGGACAACAGTGGGGCGCTCGAGATGGCCAAGGTCTACAAGTTCCGCCCAAGGACAAAACACCTGAACGTTAAGCTTCATCACTTCCGTACATACGTGGAGGATGGCAGCGTAACGATTCACAAAGTGGCAACTGAGGACCAACTCGCCGACTATCTCACCAAACCATTGCCGCAAGACACATTGGAACGACTGCGCAAACGAGTACTCGGATGGTAACGAGTGTCACAAATGGGTGCAAATTGAAAAGTGAGAGGGAGTGTTGAAAGATCCCCTTTGCCGCCTGGCGCATTCGGAACCAGGGGGGGACATCTCCCGTGCGTAAGGGCTTCCCCCATGACCCACGTCACCACTGGACACTATTCACTGACGACCCTCATACGTCAACACCATTTGCACCCATAGCGTAACATGACCATACCTATAATTTACTCAATCCCCTTTTACGAAACTAGTTGGCCCTTTTAATCGGCAGTGATCACGGTTAAAACAACACCTACTCGAGAGCTACAGAAGACTGCCTCTGCTAGCGGGGTGAGCCTCATACTCCGGAACAGAAGTCGCACAACGGCCACGACCACGACCACATGACTCCTGACCGTCGCGTGCATCGTCTCCGTTGGTCGCGTTCCGTCTCACGCCAGCCATGTTTGTCAACAGGTCGACCTCAAAAGGGCATAACCATGGAGCATGGAGTGCATCTGGGATTGATTCAACCGACCAACGGATGGATCTGACGCCGGGCGACCAATTCAATCGGCATATTTTGTTTTGGATCGGCATTGTCGATTTGCCATCCAATTCCTTTTATACTTGATATACTTGAAGAACGCAGAGGGAAACTCTCCGCCTTGGTCCTCAGAGGCAATGATGAAGGTTTGAGTAACGTTCTCTTGATTCTGGTTATCATGGTCGTCGTTTTCGATTGGGAAGGTGACGACGTCTCCAGAATGGCGGCTGCTGGTGAAAGAGTCGTGGTATCCGCCGCCCAACTACGGTTCATTTTGGGAATATTTGCAAAAGTGCAACAACGAACCATTTACGCTTTGCACCCTGGAATCCAAAGCAAGTTGAGGTCTCGATCTCTACGAAGAAACAAAAAAGAACCAACCTTCTTACCTAGAAGCAGAATGAAGGCGTTCCGGTATGACAAGCATCGACCTCGCGGCCTATTTGGCCTGGTTTGGGGTTTATTGATGTTTTGTGCATTCTTGCAGCCACACACTTTTTGTATGGCCCAAGAAACCAACAAGGGAGATGATTGGAACAATAACAATGACAAAATGGATCATGATTCCGTCTTTTTGCATCATGCCCGCGACTTGAGACAGCATGTCGTCGAGGGCATGGTCCACGATGTCTTGCAAATCAAATTGCGACACTTGGCCGACGACAAGGAGTATCCAAAGTATGCCGATACGATTGTCGAGGCGACTGACGGCTTTTGTCACAAGCCTCGTCGCATCTTTCCAGAGGCCCAACCGGAACAAGAAGCCAAAATGAAAGCCTTTGGCTTGACGCGTTGGTATCAAGCGTCATGCCTCGCACCACCGGGGCAAAAGGCTTCAGCCGCCACCAACACAGCAACCGACAATGTCAGGTTGCCGGGAGAACGAGCCGAACAAGCCGTGTTGAAATTACAAGCCTTGGTCCAACGAGATGGTCCTCAAGTCTTGGGATTGGAACGTGTCACGGTGGAAACCGACATGATGCTCTTTGACAACGAACCACACAAACCACACCGTTCCTCCTCTTCGTTTTCACCACCACCACATCATCATCATCATCATCATGATCGTCGAACGGCCCAGCAAGATACCCTATTTTCCAATGACCCTTTGCGAAACGAGCAAGATGACTTTTTTCAAGCCATTGATTTGTATGCGGCCTGGGATTTGATGCAGTCCACCGGAGCCTGGAAGTATGCGCCGAATATTGTCGTTCATGTTCAGGATTCGGGCGCGGAAATTACGCATGAAGACTTGAATGGTATGTCTAACCTGAGGTCTTGTCCTCCTGTGGCTGTTGTTCTTGTTGATGATGGAGAAACGGGTTTCTCACTCATTGCTGCTGTTTCAATGGTCGGTGTTGGACTCATGTGCGATTGGTCCGGCACCAGGCACGTCGTGGGTCAATCCCGGGGAGACGGATTGCTCTGATGGCATTGACAATGATGGCAATGGATACATTGACGATTGTCATGGTTACAATTTTGTTTCCGACAATGGGGACGTTGCGGCCGGCGATGGATTCCATGGAACCCATGTGGCTGGTACCATTGGTGCCAAGACGAACAATGGCATTGGTGTCGCGGGAGTCGCGGGTGGCAATTGGCAAGCGGGCTTGCCGGGAGTTTCCCTGATGCATGGTGTCGTGTTTGGTGTGAACGAGACTGGGGCCCCCCGCCAGGGCGGCTTTGCGGAATCCTTGGCCTATGCGGCCAACAATGGTGCACGCATTAGTTGCAATTCATGGGGTGCGATTGTACCTAATGTCTTCAATTTACCAGTGTTGGAAGCGATTGATTATTGCACACAAGTCATGGATATGCTCGTTGTGTTTGCCGCTGGCAATTCCGGTTCGCAACAGGCATTCTATCCTGGCTACTATTCTCAAACAATTGCTGTGGCGGCCACCAACAATCGCAAAGAGGCGCCCTTGTTTACAAATTTTGGTACCTGGGTGGATATCGCAGCACCCGGTGTCAATATTTTGTCGACGGTCATTCAGAATTCCTATGGCAACAAAAGCGGGACGAGCTTTGCCTGCCCGCAAATCGCGGCCATTTTGGCTCTGGGGTGGACCATGAAACCCCATGCGACAGCGGACGAGCTCAAGACCTGTCTGTTTCAAACCGCCGACGATTTGGACAAGTATCAACCCTTTCGGATTTCCGGATTCCTGGAAGGCAAACTTGGTGCCGGGTTGGTGAATGCGTACGAATTTTTAAAATGTGTTTCGTACCCGGCCGCAATGTGTGGCAATGGCCACTTGGATAACGACGAGTTGGAAGAATGCGATGGCAATGACTTTGGAACCGACGATAGTTGCGAAATGCGGGGATTTTACTACGGAGGCAATTTGACCTGCACACCCGACTGTAAAGTACATACCGACAATTGTTACAAGTTAGTGTACACGACGGGATGGTTTCATTTGAGACCAGGTTTCACTTATGAAGGAGAATTTACCGTCAATTGGCCGGCAGATGTCGTGCAATTCGAATTGTCGGCCTACCAAGGTGACGCCGATTTGTACGTCCATCGGGGAACGACAGCGCCCGATTCTCTATCAATGTACGATTGCAAATCCGAGGGTTTTACATCCGAAGAAGTGTGTTCGTTTTATCAAGAAAATGCCAACGGAACCTACCAGT
This sequence comes from Epithemia pelagica, assembly GCA_946965045.2. NCBI lineage: Eukaryota > Bacillariophyta > Bacillariophyceae > Surirellales > Surirellaceae > Epithemia > Epithemia pelagica. The sequence continues at coordinate 117,677 of OX337235.1, read as the reverse complement.
TCTTTGTTAGGGGATTTACCTCCTCCGATCGAATCGAATTGATCGTTTTTTTTTAGCAATGGCAATCCACCCAATGTATTATCTGGAACGACAACCACGACAGCCTTTACACCCGGTCCGACCGCCTCACCCGTTTGTGGAGATGGCATTGTGCAAGGATCGGAAACTTGCGATGGCAAGGATTTTGGGAATTTGACCTGTGCCGACTATCAATATCCCACCTCCTTGGATGGATCGTTGCCGGGTCAGTTGACCTGTGATTCTACCTGTTCCATTGTCAATTCTCATGTCGGTTGTCTCAAGGCCTTGTTTCGACAAGGCAATATGTCCCTCAGCGCCGGGACCGAGTACACGTTCAATGGCGAGACTGTCAATGCCAATTACGGGGGGATGACCGTCCTTCGATTTGAAACTTGAGGACGCGGGACTACTGTTGGCGATGTGGATTTGTACGTTCGAAAGAATAGTCCTCCCACACTGACGGATTATGACTGTCTCTCGGTGGCCAATGGGAACAACGAACAATGTACCTTTCACGAATCGGGTACGTACTACCTGATGTTACACGCGGCGGGGAACATGAATGTAACTGGTTTGGACGTTTTGGTCTTGACGGATGGAACTCCGCCCGTCGGAACACCCACCTTGGCACCCATCACGCCACCCACACCTACTGTGGAACCCACGGTACCACGCGTGTGCGGAGATGGGATTCTTCAAACGGATGTAGGAGAGGTGTGCGATATGAAATCCTTTGCCACGACTTGCGAAAATCAAGGCTATTTGTTTGGAGGACGATTTCAATGTTCGGCCGATTGTATGAGCGTGGATACCTTTTCTTGTTTCAAAGTTTTGAAGCAAGTCTCGTTCCAATCGGTTGCGGTGGTGGGCGAAAGCATTACGGGAAGTTACCTATTGGATCATGCGGCGGATGTGGTGGAGGTTCGAATCATTGGTGGATTGGGCGATGCCGATTTGTACGTCCAATGGGGCACGTCACCCACGACGACAAACTACGATTGCAGGTCGGGTTCCGCGTCGAATTTTGAAACCTGTACCTTTCACAAGCCCACAAAAGGGGCGACGGTGCATTTCCGAATGGTCGCATCGACGCCCTTTTAAGGTGTGAGTTTGGTCGTTTTGGGGGATGGCAATGCCCCCACCCCCGCTCCCACACCAACCGGTCCATCGACAACAAGTGCCAGTAGTCTGGCACAGACCACCACAACACAGAGCAAGGAAACGAATATGTTTCTACGGAGATCTCAAGGAAGGAAATGATTCCGAAACTCCTACTGTTGTGCTTCTTACACAGATAATACTAGATATTGTCATCCTCCATTTCGTTTCAAATTTCTGTGCTCGACCTGCATAATATGATGCATCGCACTGCAATCCTATGCTGGTTACTTGGAATCGCCATATCCGAATGTCTACCACTGGTTTTCAATCTCTGTCGCGAACGATGAGTAGGAATTAGCAAGGAATAGTTATTGTTATTCCTCTTTCAACAATTCGCTCTTGTTGGGTATAGTCTTTTGGTTGAGGAGGAGGTAGTTTTCTTCTTTGGTATGGTCCACCAACCAAACTCACCTGGTCCGACCAACACACACAGCCATGAGAAATTGCCGAATGCTTTCTCCACTATAGTAGTGGACTCTAGCTAGAAGGCATTGGCTGCTGGTTCCATTAGAGCCATGAGAAAGTGTGGGGCTTTTTCTTCTACTATATATGGATGGTCGTTCGATGCGTCCAGTCTCTACTACTACCTCTAGAGCTAGAGGATCCTTTGGACAGGGTGTGAAGCGCAGCATTGAAACGGAGTAGTGGAGGAGGAGGAAGGTCATGGTCGTCCATTCCTGGACAGAAGAATCGGTATACTAGGTAGAAGTATTAGAGATAGGACTCGTCGCCATTCTCTACTATGCTCCTAGCAAAAAGCTGTGCCACCCTGCGAGATCCAAAACAGTAGGCCCATGGAACTTTCGAAATGCCCCGTTCGTTCTGTTTGGGGGACCATGGGGCATCTCGCCGTTTTCTCGATATTGAGAAATCGCAGCGAATAGACACACCGCGTTCGTTTGAACACTTCTTCGTCACAATCCATATCTTGCTCTCTTTTGCAGTCTCCGAGACTCTGGTAATCCTCTTACTCTCCCTGGACTCTTTTGGTTGGAAACGACAAACTCGAACCGTGGTTTGTTTTCAAATTTGCTCCTCTATTACTAGAAGTCCAACATTCGGAGGAACTATATACCCCCCCAAAAAGTGACCAGGACTGTGCCAACCATGTACCGAACGACCCCACTCCTGCTGCTATGGCTCCTTCCGCTCGTGTCGTGCCATGCCATTCAAACCAAACACGAAAAGGAGGAGGAGTCTCCGGAAAACGATACTACCGAACGCATGCAACAAGCGTTCCACACGGCGGTTGCCAATGTGTATCGCACGAGCCGCAAGAGTCGATCGAACCAAGCCACGTTTGTCGAATCGAAATTTCCGTTGTTGGACCATGGCCGTCAAACCTTGTCGAAGGACTGTTCGAATGCCTTGCTGGAATTGAAACAAGATAACTTTGCTCTCCAGCAAGCCTCTCTAGACTTGTCGGACGAGGTGGAACAAGCCGTGTCCTTGTGCGATTCCAATGCCGACATTTGTCAAGTGGATGAAAATACCTTGCCGTCGTCGCGAGACTTTGTCCAAGCCTGTGTCCAAGACGCTGGTGGTGCCATTTGGGAATATCATGTCCAAATTACCTGTACCTTGTTGCAGACCAACAATGGCATTATTGATATTGTCGATACCGTCGTGTTTCAATATTTGAATTCCGATGAATGTGCCGATCCGACTCATTGCAATCGCAATGATTTGGGACAGGCTGCCGAACGAGAAGCCGACATTTTATTGCAAGGCGTGGAACAACAACTCGAACTCTTGTTTGCCCTCATGACCAATACGGGAACCCAAAGTCCCTATTCGGTCGAATGCGATTCCCGTGTCACCGACAATGATCAACCTCTTGCCAATCCAGCAAGTTTGCGAACCACGAGTAGTGCAACACAAACACTCCTACCAGCAGCAACAAGAGAAGGGTGGCGGTTCCTTGGTCTGTTGCCCATTATGCTGGTTGGAATCTTGGGATGGTATTAGTTTCCACAGCGACAAGGAGAGAGACGGTCCATTGCTTCCGGCATGCGTGGCCTTCTTGTGGCAAACGTCCGTGTCTTGTCCCTCTCTAGCTAGATTCCTCTCGAAAGAGAGAGAACGAGAATAGAGAGAGGAAGTATACTATTGGAAAGGATTCACATTAGTTGTACTGAGTTTGTTGGATATAGAAATAAAAGGATACATGGAACGTGATGTCCACACTACCTACTGTGGCGGGCTCTATGACTGGCAGTCATGACACTCTATGATTAGCCGCTCGTAAAGAAAGAGAGGAATACGGCAAGAAGAAACGTTGCATGCCCTTTTACCCAGAAGCAGCCACCGAAGAAGGATGATACTGGCTGGTGGATTCTAGCAAAGCACAATCGTCGTTGAACACCACCAAGCTGTACGAGAAGGTCGGTATACAAGGTGGTCTCTCCTCAAACGTGTACTGGATGCGACTCTGAATACATGCGGAACACTGGAAATTGAATACAGGATATCACAGGATTGAGGGACTGTTATTTTTGTATACCGAACCAAAGCAGAAACACGTACTCTACCACCATTGTGTTGGATTCCACTGCTGGTGATAGCTGCGACGAGTGGACGTATTCTTGGAAGCTTTGGTGTTGGTTCTTCGTAATCCTGTACGATTTTGGCCGTCGCTGTCCGTGGTCGTGTTGGCGGAACCAATGGCAGTGGTCGTGTTGCCACCACTGGCGACATCACCACTGTTGGTGCTATTGTTGTTCTTGTCCGAAGGACCACCCGTGGTGGTAGAATTGCTGTTTGACGAAGAGCCACCCGTGGTGGTAGAATTGTTGTTGGTCGAGGAACCACCCGTGGCAGTAGAATTGTTGTTGGTCGAGGAGCCTCCCGTGGCGGTAGAATTGCTGTTGGTCGAGGAACCTCCCGTACCGGTAGTATTTGTACTATTCTGTGGAGCAACGATTTTGGAAATGCGAATCCGTCCACTGTTTGCCGCGTTGGTGTTGGCATTTCCATAGAATGGCGCCCCCGCCACAATGGTCGACCCATCTTTGGATACGGCCGTGGTCCAACTAAACAAAGAATGACACGAACAAGAAGGCAAGACAGAACGAAAAATAGCACATTGTGGGTAAGCAATCAAACCGTCTCATTGCCGAGCACTCGCCTCCCGAACCAGCCGCATCATCATGGCTCGTAACGTACCCGAATTGATCTCCTTCGGAATCCGAAATGACTTGTTCCACAACCTCCCATTGCTGGTTCTTTTTCTGGTACACTGCGACGCGACCAGCACCTTGGGTGGTATTGCTGGGCGAATAAAAGGGTGTCCCCACAACCAAGACGTTACCATCATCCGAGAGACTCACCGAATGAACCACCGTTCCATTGGTACTGGTGCTGTTGGACCGAGCATCATCGTTGGGCAAGACCAGAGTTTCTCCCCATTGTTCAGTACTGGACGTTTCGCGGTCATGACACCACACCATGACCTCTTGTTTCAGACCCACCACCAAACAATCCCCATTCAGGTTTACGGCTGTGACTTGGGGAATGGACAAGACAAGTCTCCATTCCGCAATTGCCAATCCAGCCGAATCGATATCGTCCACGACATAGAGACGAGCGACTTGATCCTTTCCCACAAGGGCCAGTCGATCACGCCCATTCGATAAGGCTACGGTCCTATCGTACGAAACGAGATTGGGCAATGCTCCCACACCCGACAGGACAATGTCATTGACACGTGTCGTCCACCTCATCAAGCCGTCATCCCAATGAAAGAATCGAACAATACCTTGGCTAAAGTGGTTCAGGGCGATGACGTCACCATTGTCCGAAATGGCTACCGAGTCGACTTCATACTGTACTACATTCAGGTCGAATTCTTGTTGTGTTTCAAACTCCAATTCTTGGTTGAGATTGGACACATCGGACACAATGTCAAATACTTGGACAGTCGTGCGACTGTTTACTACCAGACGTTTACCATTGCTCGACATGGCAATGTGCCATCCAAACTGAAGTTCGTTTGCGGCACTTGCGGTTGGTAAGAGCGACTTTTCCTGTTGATAGGTGCCCGCGCTGGTACGACGAAACAGTTGAACAGAGCCTTGTCGTGAGATGCCTCCGCTCGTGGTAGCCACAATGGATCCATCGGCCGACATGGCCACTCGGTATCCCATGGTATCGTCCGATACGGTTCCTTCAAAATCCCCCAAGGATTGTACGGGATCCACTGCGTTGGTCACCCCCTCTTTGGTAATGGTCAAGTCAAAGCTTCCTCCTGGTGTTTCGTCCAGACTGTCATAGTCTTGAACATAAATGAAATAGGTTTCACTGGCCAATGCAGTCCAGCTGAGTAAAGACGATTCGGGACGACAAAAGTTCACGCTGGACCAGGCCTGGGTAGTCACACATTGCACCTCACGATTGGAATCAAATTGGTCGTCTCCTCCGCAATTTCCTGTCACGACACCGACTCGCATGACATTGATATCATTGAATCCATTCTTGCGGTTCTGGTCAAAGTTGGTGGGGCAGAGGCTCATGCGAACTTGTCCAGTGACGCCTTCCAACTTGTAAAAGACACCCGGTCCGGCCGTGGCCGAAAGACCACATGCTGTGGTGGACGGTGTAGAACCACCGAGACGTGTGTCGCCGCGTATCTGCAAGGTTTGTGGACTGCCAACGGGAGCAGAAGTAGATCCAAATTCAATGGGACTGGCCAACGCACAGGTACGACCACCAGCTACACCATTGACAGAGGAGCCTCCTTCTCCACCGCCGTCACCACCACTGCTGCCTCCGCCGCCAGCACTGTTTTTGTTGCCGTCGTCGCCATCGTCAACCACAAAGACGTAAATCATGCTCGCAGCAACAACACCCACAAGAATTGCGCAACAGCACGAAAGACCAATAATGAGTGCCATCTTTTTACCCTTGTGGACAGTCGGTGGAACCATGGAAGCAGGAGGGACACCCAGTCCATTCTTGTTTCCACCAAAAGATGATGGTTCTTCTACATCATTGTTGGTTTCATCTTCATCTTCGTCGTCGTCTTCGTCGTCAGCTTGTCCCTCATCATTGTCAAATATATAATTGCTATTTTGTTCGTTGTCATCTTCAGTGGCCGTACCAACCGTGCTTTGCTTGTTGTTGCTGTCGGTCCATGTCACGTCTCCGCCTCCTCCTCCTTCCACATTGCCGACTTCGTACGGCGCCGATGGGGCCACGAAAATCTCATCTTCTGGCTCGTCCTTCATGTTTCTGGCCAACATGGTTCAACGACTTTATACTAGGGGCACTGTTCAATGTCTTTTATTCGACGATAAAACTTTTTGTGAGCCTCTCAAGATCTTTGTGGCGACGCACTGACTGTTTTCATTGGTGTGGGTTCGCGACTGGGAACTGGCACGCGGGCGTGCCTGCTGGATCAACCCCTCTATCTTTGACTGTAGGATAAAGTCTATACGTGTGGTCGCATGTAGGAGCAGTTGTGGGTCTCGCGGACGATACACATGGAAAAGTTTTGTCCACTCTAGGTGAAACAGTAGATCGAACGCGACTGAGAAACGTTGAAGATGAACGCGACTGGGAAGTCCAAGCCCAGACATGCGGAATGCGGTTTTTTACATGCGCAAAAAAATCTGTGTGTCCGTCTCTCTGGTCAATGGTCCGAACCCACAGTGATGCCAACAATGACTCAACAACTGCCAGGTGCAGCAAGACTCGTTGTCGCTTTGGAAAACCCAGGATGAGTGATGGATGCAACGGGACCATTACGGGTTCACTGGGTGAGGAATAGTGTCTCGTAAAACGTCGATTGTGGGAATGGGGTGTTGCTTTCGATCTGCGCTCATCAATCCTTGATTCGTTTGTCCCCAGACCCACGTACTTGACAACGACCGTTCGCTGTATGTGGAATTCGACTCGATAGGCTCTCTACTAGTATAGATCCAAGCCAGAAAGGCCTTCATCTATTCGTCTTGGTCGTTTGTCTCCATTCGTCGCTTGTTTGTTGTGCAGACTCCTGTTGTCCGGAGTGATTCCATGATCGGTGTAGGCCTTTTTTCGTTGACGCCGAATTCCAAATTGCTGTACAACCAGACTCTTACCTCTTGTCCACATTTTTCTGTGGTAGACTACCCTGAGTAGTCTCTCTAATAGCTCATAGCTAGTAGGAGTAGGTATTCCGTTCGCTTTCAGAAAATACTCCTATGGGGATTTCAACTGTCGCGTATCTTGTATCTTGGTTGCGAGGAGGACTACAAAAGATATATAATATTATGTAGTATTGTAGGCTATCCCGACCAATACTCATATATCTGTAGCTAAGCCGGAACTGATACTTTTTGAGCTACGGACTTTTGAAGTGTTTTGGTCATCTTCAGGGTATTATACTGTAAACTGTCAGGTCCTTGAAGGAGGCTTTTGTCGAAGGTTTGGGCATCTCGGTTGGGACCAACACCACCACTGTAGTTAAATATAAAGCTACTCAAGCTAACTTCTAACTTCTGTCATTCGATTGGTCTTGGGTCTTGGAGGGTCATAGTTCCAAGCGTTGGTATATCAGATCATGCAATGAACTTACTAAAACTATAATGGAAAGCGTTGCGCTCAGGAGTGATACACGGCTCGCATTGACATTGAATGATATTTATGGGTCCCCACAGCGCAAGACGACTTTTGGTGTGTGGTGTCGAGACTGCATCACATTTTCGATCGTGGTATTGCTCGTGCTCCAGCAACCACCAACTCTCCACAATCCACAAAAAAGTAATACCTTCTCTCCTTGCTCTTATCCTCCTCGTTTGAGAGAAAGAGAGAAAGAGAGCTTAAGCCAAGGCCAGCTATTATTTTTTGATGCGCCCACAAAAGCTCACGAACAAAACAAGCTAGGTAGACAGAAAGAAAAAGAACACCCGTTGAGAATCTCGTTTGGGATTCCTCCGAGAAACCTCCGGTTCGACTGTTGACAGGACAAAGAGCTTGCGATAGCAAGAACCAACCATTGCCACTTCACGTCACACCAGGGCAGTGTTGCAAGTCACTAACCATACGTTTCTTCTCCTGAATCACCACATTTATACACATCGCACATATATCCACAACAGGTCCCTCTTCTCTTTGCATCATCATCATGAATGTGGGTAACAATGATTCCTTTGCTCACATTCATGTTCTCGATGGATATGATCAACACCACGAGGATCCTAGAGACCAGGAGAGTGGAGCCGTCTTTTCCGATGAACAACAAGAAGAAGTCAATGACGCCACCGCATCGGCACATCGCCAGCACCAACCTCGTCCTCGTCCTTTCCAGACCAGCACTTTTCCTTCGGTGAGTTTTGCCAACAACAGCCCCAAAACAAGAAAGAAAAGGAACAAACAACAAAAGACAAAAAACAAGAATCCGCCACCACCACAACAACAAGAACCCAAGGAAATTCTCTGGGCTGGCAGTGGTGCCCCCGATGCAACGACGACAACGACTTTTCCACCGAAAGCTCCTTGGTTTGGGAGCGGGGCGCGAACACCGAATTCTCTCCCAGAATCTTCCTCCTCCTCCATACCGACACATGACGACACTCATCCAGTCTCTCCACTCTTTCCAGCGTTACCAATTCAACAACAACAACAATAATAATAATAATGAAGAGGATGCTGAATATTATCACAATGATCCCTCCATGACGCAAAGTACCATGGCCGGAGACGAAGGAGAAGATGGGGCTGTGATTCGGGAATCCTTTACCAAGGACTACTACGCCAACAGCAGTGACGACGAAGCTGCCCTCCTGGATGAGGATGACTCGCCCGATGCCATTGGGATTCGTCGAGGAACACGAGCCTTGCGCATTCTCCGTCTCGTGGCCTTGACCTTGTTTGTGGCCGTGGCGGCCGTGGCCATTTTCCAAGTCCATCGCTATGTCAATGACGTGCACACGGAACAATTTGAAGAGTATTGGCATGATCAAGCCGACCATTGGATGCATAATGTCTTTTGGCCCGATTTGGCATTGAAATATCAAGTCGCGCAAAGTACCGCCACTTCACTGTCTCATTGGCACTTGATAGTCACACAACAACACGAAGCATTCTCCGCCACCAGTGCCAACGACACTATCCTTTTGGGACAAGACATGTTGCGCACGCAACGACTGGCTTCTGCGGCGGTTCAAGTTGCGTGGAGTCCCTGGATTACAACCGAGCAAGAGCGCCAGGAATTGGAGCAATGGGCCGCCGCCGCCATGGGCCATCCTCCTCCACCAGCACAACCGGACACCAGCAACGAGATGAATGTCATGAGCAATCATCCTGCTCCACTGGAGGAACTGGAATCCAAAGAACGGTTCATTTTTCGCTGGGATAGTCAAGGCGTGGCGGAACCCGAAACCTCTCCTCCGGTAGTATTATCGTGCTGCACAAGCAATAGAACCCACAAGAAGAAGAGGAGTGTCCGTCCTATATGCCTGGTCTCACCGTTTTGTTTGTTACGCTATATATTCTGCATATATAGCCCTATTCTCCCATTTGGATGGAGTCCTCACTGCTGGGGCATGGTGAGGCTGAGAAAGGCACTAGTGAGGACAGCCCATTGACGAGTCGACTGTTTTTGTGGAATCAAATGTCCGTGTCCAGGCGTGCGGCATCTCTCCGGGAACTGGAAACCAGTCGAGCACCCTTGTGGTCGCGAACCTTTAGTCGAGACGGCCCAATGTATCACGATGCGTCCTCCAGTACCAACTATGAGGACTCCTTTCATAGTGAGCCAATGTTGGTCTTGTACACTCCCGTCTGGAGCACACAATCAAGTGCCCCAGACACTGCGCGACCTTTGTTGGGCTCGATTGCATCGGAATTCGTCTGGAGCACCTCGTTTGCGCATGGCGAGGATCGTTCCATGAACGACATCAAAGACAAGGAGGATGTCCATAGCTTGTCTCTCTGCATTGTGATTGAAAATTCGTGTGGACAAATCTTTAGCTACCAAATCCACACTGACGGATCTTCGTGGACGTGGCGAGGAAACGGAGATAAACACGATCTCGAATATTCTCATTTGGTCCATTCGACAACCTTTCAAGACTTTGATAGTCTGCTATCGAGTACGGTCTCGTCTTCCATGAAGCACCAGGTTACAGAAGAGCTGTCGGCTCGTAATGGCCCACAAGACGGTTCCTGTCAATACAGATTCCATGTGTATCCAACGCTCGAATTCGAACAGGAGTACCGACAACAATCCGAGGATTCCACGTCCTGGTATACAGGCGCAGCCATTGCCACCTTTGTCGTGGTACTCCTCTTGTTTGTTGTGTACGATATCTTGGTACAACGACGACAACGTCGCATGATCAAGTCCTCTCTAAAGTCGCGAGCCCTGGTCTCCTCGCTGTTCCCGCGATCGGTACGAGGCCGTCTGTTGGACGAACATGGCAGTGTCTTTCAGCATAGCACCGCCAGTGCCGAATGCTTGACCCAATCCGGTTCCTCGGAACCTGGAGCCAAGAGTAGAGAAGGACATGGCGGGAATACCACAACCGGTGGATTGCTACGCCGGGCGCGTCGGCGAAGAAATAGCTCCAAAGATAGCATTTTGAACAAGGCGGCGTCCACTTTATCCCTGGAACAGGCTCCACCGCGGGCAGGTCTGAGACGAAACCAGTCCCACGGGCGCGAGAATGAAATGTCTCATGAAACGGGACCTCAATCCTCTCCAGCACCGATTGCGGAACTCTTTCCCCATACTACAATCATGTTCTTGGACATTGCTGGTTTTACTGCCTGGAGCTCGGAGCGTGAACCCACACAAGTCTTTCAATTGCTCGAAACGATGTATCAATCGTTTGATGACGCTGCCAGTCGACTGGGTGTCTTCAAAATTGAAACCATTGGAGACTCGTATGTGGCCGTCACGGTACGAATGAACTCATGCCACGGATTAGAAATCCCGTTATTCGCAGGAAAAGCTAACACACAACTCTGTTTGTTCCGTTTTTCTTTTTTATAGGGTCTTCCTGAACCACGTGAGGATCATGCTGTCATCATGGCCCGTTTTGCTCACGAATGTTTACGACGGATGCGGAAACTCACCAAACAATTAGAGATCCAGCTCGGTCCATCCACGGGAGATTTGCAAGGTCGAGTGGGATTGCATTCAGGAAGTGTTACTGGGGGCGTTTTGCGAGGAGAAAAGGCCCGGTTTCAATTATTTGGCGACACGATGAATACAGCCTCGCGTATGGAGTCGACTGGAATCCCAGGCCAAATTCAAGTGAGTTCTGCCACGGCCGAGTTGCTGGTGGACACCGGGAAAGGACATTGGGTTGTACCACGTGACGAGTTGGTCACGGCAAAAGGCAAGGGGGAAATGCAAACATACTGGGTGGATTTGAAAGCCAAAGGTCGTCTACATAGTACCATTAGCGAGGTCTCGGATGCGCATCCGTCTACGGCAGACATAACAGACATGACATCTTCTCGGAGCATTGAGCAACTGCTTTCTCCACAAGACCTCGAACAAGAAAAGACCATGCGTCTGGTCGAGTGGAATGTGGAACTCCTTTGTGGCTTTCTCGAAAATATTATTGAACATCGAACTGTTGCAGCGACTGTTGCCGGAGGCTTGATTTCGAGCGTTAGACCGCGCATGCGAAGACAGGACAGTCAAAAGAAAAACGGGTTGCTAATGGACGATGAACTTTCCGTTATTCGCATGTCCACATCCATTTTAGACGAAGCTGTCGAGGCTGTCGAGATGCCCCGCTTTGATGCCCGGTTGGTACGTCAGCTCTGCCAGCAGCAAGAACATGGACAGGGAACTACCGAAAGCCCCTTGAACGCTGAGGTTCGTTCCCAACTCTATGAATATGTCTCAAGAATCTGCTCCATGTATCGTGACGTGCCATTTCACAATTTCGAGGTACGTTCAGGACTTTTGGATCCATGGATAAGTAGCCTTTTCCACTTTGTGAGTACTAATATTCTGATTTGGTGTTGACGATGATGTGGTCCTTTTTTTTCTTTTTCACTGCAGCATGCCAGCCATGTTGCACTATCAGCCAGTAAGCTACTCCGTCGAGTAGTCAAACAACAAAAGTCTTCAAACGAGGACCGAAGCAACACCAACACATCCAGCAATCACAATAGCAAGTCGTCGGTTCAAGAGGCCCGAGATATGTACTATTCCACCTTTGGCATTTGCTCCGATCCCTTGATGCACTTTAGCGTTGTTTTTGCGGCGTTGATTCACGACGTGGACCATCCCGGTCTTTCCAATCAAGAACTTGTAGACCTTAGGACACCAACGTCTGTGATTTACAAGGGAAAATCCATTTCGGAACAAAACTCCTTGGAAGTTGCCTGGCGTGTCTTGATGGACCAAGACTTTGACAAACTCCGTAGCTGTATCTATACCAACAAACAGGAATTGACGCGCTTCCGTCAATTGTTGGTCAATGCTGTGATGGCCACAGACTTGTTGGATGAGGATCTGTACCAAACTCGAACTGCTAGATGGGAAGCAGCTTTTGGAACATACGACGCTAGTCGAGGAGCAGGAGGACTGAATTCTTCCAGTCATCACAAACGCCAAGCACTCGGAGACTCTAGTCATCATAGACAGCAACAGCAAGGGCCCAGCAATTCTAGTCATCATCGACGACAACAGCAAGAGCAAGGGCTCAGCAATTCTAGTCATCATCGACAGCAACAAGGACTCAGCAATTCTAGCCATCATCGACAACAGTCTGTGGCCCTCAGTTCCAGCAATCATCGTCGCATGACACTCCAACAGCCACAACAGGAACTGGATTGTCGCAGCAGTCACGGAAACCACAACATGGATCATAGCACATTGGAACGCAAGGCAACACGTACGTATTCCTCCTGTCCATAGAATAAATAGATCTCCCGTCCAAACTCACTCACTTGTTCACTCCTTTGTGTCTTGCTTGATCGCCACAGTTGTCTTGGAATGTATTTTACAGGCAGCCGATGTAGCACACATGATGCAACATTGGCAAACCTATACCAAATTCAATCAAAAATTGCATGCCGAACGACTTGCCGCCCGGGATCAGGTTCCGGATGACACTGATTCCCATTCTACGACTGTAGAATTGTGGTATCAGGGAGAATTGCAATTTTTTGATTCCACCGTCTTGCCCTTGACCGACCGGTTGCAACACTGTGGTGTCTTTGGTTCCTATAGCAGCGAGTTTCAAAATTGGGCCCACCAAAATCGACAAGCCTGGCAAGCACAAGGCAAGGCCCTGGTACAACAGTGGGAACAGGAGCTTGTAAAGCAACGGGAACCAGCTAGTACCAACAGGACGGGCAACAAGCCGCAGACCATGGCCGCCCTCTTCCCTGTTAGACGTACCGTATCGTCTCCCCAGTCTCCAATTCGACAAGGGATGCAACGTCCTCCTTCTCACCCACAACCACCGCCACCGGCAGCTTACGCTTCTCTTTGAGTCCTTGTGAAAACAACACCCAAAGAGATATAGCAAACACACTATAAAAGTAGAAAGAGACAAGCTTGTTTGTCTAGGTAAACAGCTGGATTGAATGTTTTTTGTACTAGCTCTGTAGTTCTCTTTGGAGGGCCTCGCGATCATGCGTACAACCGAGTTCGATGGTGGACTTGAAGAAGTTGACAGTAATAGCTCTTTTCGAGACTGCTGAAACTCGTTGTGCGGTTTTCCAATATCGGCCCGATCAGAGGATACGGTCAATAAACACACTAACGATTTCAACGAAGGACAGTCTAGCTTATCTACTCAATACTTCGACAGGTCTTGGTATACAAAGCCATTCTCTATTCCTCCCATACCACTATATATTGCGAAAGACTGACCGAATTTCATGACCCGAAAGAACCAACAATCGCTCATACAAAACAGAGTTTTTGTCCACCAATCCAAGGTGTTCACGGACAACCGTGTGACGGTCTGCGCCAAAACAAAGAATACCATTGGAAAGGGCCACCAATCTGCGTTGGGCATTCATATTCATCATATCCGTGGTTGTGGACGAGAGCTCCCATCTTTTGTTTCTTTTCGTGTCAAAAACCACAACCGAATTGCAGTTCATTGCAAAAATCGATTCATAAATTTCTCCAGCGACTACCAGACAAGATCCTACCCGGGCAGCAGCTTGGTAAATCCCATGCTGAGAAAAGTCTGCTTGGACGGTCCACGATCTGAGGGGTGTAGTGCGATGGCTTGGATCTAAGCATGATGGATCAAAGTCCCAATATGCCACTGCATCGATTGTGCATTGTTCAAATCCTTCCAACATGCTTCCGGCCGTATCACCCGCAAGGACAAAGATCCGAGAACCAACAGTCGCCATCTGGCAAAAATCTTGGGGACGATTGAGACAGGGTCCAGCGATGGCCACAGACTGACTTGGATCATGAGTATCAATTATATCAACAGAGGACAATTTGTGTCCATCATTGTTTGTCCCACCCGCCACTACAATATACCGGTCATGTACCGAGACAGCACCAGCATGATATCGTGGTGTGCTCAAACAAGATTTCAATGCGTTCCAGGTTTTCATGGAAATCCCTTCGTTGTTGTTTATGGAACTCGATTGAAGCAAATCGGAGATTGGAATCCATTCGATTGAGTCCAATGTGCGACGCATATTTGCTTTTCTACCAAGAGCATATACACTGCCACCACAAACTACTGCAACCAAACCAAATCGCTCTTCAATCATTTCTGGTCCTTGGTACCATTCTCCGTTTTCAATATTGCAAAGATTCACAGAGCTTGCTCGTTTCGACTCGGCCTCAAATGAAGGCCAGCCAGCCATCCCTCCCAAAAACACAATCGATTTTTCCCGAAGATTTCTCGGATGCTGGAGAAGCAAAGATGTATGGCCGTAAAGTCGTTTTTCAAAAATCGATGGGAATGGTATTTCCTTGTGCTTGGTCCATTCGGGCTTCTGTGAGTTGCTGTCCAAAAAGACGAGGCCAGACAATTTTGCTTCTTCTCGCATCTCCATGATGTTGGCATTCGACATTGTCGATGAATCCGTTGCAGTATATAGGATGCGTTTTGAGGTAATCCACGAAAACACTGGTGTTCGTTCAAGGTTGAACCTTTCAAAAACGGATCCACGGAACACGCGCATGCTTCGGTGGTCCGCGTGGAGAGTCGGTCCCACTAACCTTTTTCAAAAGGGGTTTGGGTGGGATCTGAGGTTTTGATGCGAGCGAGGTTCGCCGTAGAACAATCGTGCCTCTTGGAGGCACCTTTTTTCTGTGGAGTACTCTCGTCACCGTCCATCTTGTCAGTCATTCCCGCGTTCCTCATTTGTGTTTGTTCCAAATCCAAATTCTTATCATCATCCTCGTTTCCTTTTAATCTTCTTGTTGTCTTGATAGTGTCTCGTTTTGTTCTTCTGGGCCACGCCGTGACATTTTTCCGTTCATCCTTGTTGTCTGGACACTCTCATTTTGTTCCTCTCGACCTCCGGCTTGTTGTGTGGTCCATCGGCGGGAGAGCCTCCAATCCTTTCGTCCACTCTAGTAGAAACGTGCTACAGCTGAAAAGATTCTTGAAGTACCACGTATAAAGTAGTTTTACAGATGCACTCGTTTCGTTTCGTTATCTTTTTGTGGTTCGTCATCGACATGTGGACATGTTTGTATAGTTTGTAGAGGGATGAGGACCGTGGTCTACCTACCTAGGTAGTATCCCTGATTATCTGCTTCTTGTTGGTTTGTTGTGTTCGCTCTTCTTCGTCCTTCTCTTGAAGACTATATATCTATTCCTTGTGGAACCACCACTTCTACTCTCTCACCGCAAATCTTCCCACTCATCCTCCTCGTCGTCGTCAGTGTCATTCATATCGTCGTCGAAACTATCTTGGAAATCATCCTCGTCGTCGTCTTGTAGTTCGTTCTTGGAACTCGCCGCTGGAACCGACCGTGTTTGGGGAATGCAGTCTTCCCACAATTGACATTCCCATTGGACCAATTGGGTTTGGGCGGCGGTACGCATGGTCGAAACGCACAAGGCAATGTATTTCCACAGGTATTGGACAATCAAAAATTTGAGGGGAAAGGCGGCATGGACCCATCGACCCCAGACGGGCCATTGCTGCCACCACCACGAGGCCGTCCACCACTGTTGTACCACAACTTCCCAAACGGGCAAGGTCAGCACCGTCACCAGGGCCAGGACAGCCGTCCCCACCAACGATACCATGATATACGTGGCCACGGTCGTGGCCAGGCCATGCTGGGCCGTCATAGTAAACAAGGGCGAATCCAACAGACTCGTGACAAGGGCCGCCCGTGGGGTCAAGTAGGGATACAAACTGTGTGCATGATGGGGATCAAACCAGGTGGACAAGATGCGATAGCGATCGTGCCAGAGAGGTTCCACCTTGGTGGGATCTTGACGACGCAATTGAATCAAGGACGACAAGGTAATCCACGACAAATCCTTGTCTTGTTCTTTGGTGATCCATTTGGAATGTGGAGGACGGGGGGCCACGACTTTGGTGCCGGGTGCGGCTTGCAAGGAAAAGAGACAAGGTTTGGGTGATTCCATCGTGGCTTGATCGCATTCCCAATCGACAATTTGTGCGGCGGCCGTGTCCGTGTCGTCGTCGTCCGACAGGCCTTCCACGCCACGGTTCACCAAGGCTTGCCGCAATCGCCACCCTTGCGATTGCAACAACAAGTGTTGCTGGCGATGATAGGCCAAAATGTCGGGATCCACCCCGACATTTGTTGTAGTAGTAGTAGTAGCAGAAGGATCGGGAGTGGTCGGTGGTGCGGCCGTCTTGGTCGATCCTCCCCGCCACGAAAGCAACTTGGAGGAGGATGTCAACGACAATGACCACGACAGGGGCGATCCATGTCTCGGTTTGGCACCCAACGCCCAACGACGAGATTGAGTGTGGGCCTCAACCGTTCTGCCTCCAAATTGTACGACGAAAAAGATCAGAAAGACCACAAGAGTCCATGATTGTAATCCTCCATCTAGAATGGTTCTTCGTTTTCTTCTTGCATGCCAAAGAGGAGATTGGGTTCGGAAGGTGACTGTTGTTGTTGTGGCCATGTTGGTTGTGGTGCGTGTGCTTGTTTCCGGTGGTGGTTGGGAATTTCGTCGGTTGCCGGTTTCCTCAATCGTAAGGGGGGAAGCTTTGTTCTCTCTTTCTTTTTCTCGATCTACCAAAGGAGAGATGGATCTGCACTATCGAGGACAACAACGTTTTGTTGTTGTGGTTGATTTGTGGATTTTTCGATGTGTGTGTGGCGACTTCCAGCTGGAAGATACAAACGCGACCCGTTTGTGAGAGGCGACCACTAAGAGCGACCGAAAGTGCGCCGGTCGGGCCGGGTCACACGACCGGGACTGCGTGCCCATCTCTCCCAAGAAGATATTATGATGACGACAGCAGCAATACCCACCCACCACACCCACACACCACACCACACCACCATGGCGCAACAGTAACGACTCCACAATCACCAATAAGTCTCGGAGGCGAGTCTCTCTATTACTCCATTCCGAATAGCGCGTTTGGACGGTCCAACAACAACAACAGCCGCAGCAGCAACAGTTCCAAAAACACCACGAGCAACAACAACAACGGCGAAGAAACCAAGAACGAGAGAGACAGCGCGAATATACCATCGATTGGACCATGGAACCTATCAGCCCTTCTTTGAATATGGAAACGGCCTACCTGGACGGCCATGCCATGGACGAACAAGAAACCGAAGATAGTCTTTGTGAATTTTCCGTGTGGCCCTTTGCAAGCCGCAAACGACAACGACCCATCCTCCAACCACGACGAATGGCGGCTGCCCTCTTGGAGGACGACCACCCACCCCGACGACAATTGTCGGGTGTGAGTGGTGGCGAATTGACAACAACAACAACTACCACAAGCACAAGTTCCTCGACCTGTACCCAAGCCTCCCTCGAGAATGCCCCAGCTACTTTGACTCCACCAACGAGCACCACCAATAACAATAACGAGGAACTTGTCGTCGTCCCACCCATGGATTTGGAACGCGAAAAGACGCGATTGGAATCTTTGGAATCCTACGTCTTGGTGAGTATTTTGACGGCCTCGGCCAGTTTTTCCGTCTTGGAATCGACCACGGCCGCCGACAGTGTTTGGTCGACGGCCATTGTCTATTGCGCCGGCTTGAGTGCCATTTGTGGCTTGCATGCGACCGTCGTCTTTTCCCTCTGTGTCTTGTACGGCAAGACAGCCTTGGGACGGCATGCCGATGCCGCTTACAGTCGCTTTTTGGAATCCGTCGCACCCCAACGCGTCCGGGGGTTCACGTCCTTTTCGGCCAGTCTCTTGTTGTTTGTCGTGGAAACGGCCCTCTTGTTGATTCAACAAGCACCGCCCGGCACTCTGCAAACCATGGCGGCTGGCTTGGCCCTCGTGTGTACCTATACCATTTGTGTCGATTGGGCCGCCGTCCTCCAAGCCGCGACCTGGCATATTTTTGCCCAAGCCGTCCAAACACCACAAGCACAAACCACGGCCGGAACGGAACAGGACCACAGCAAGACGACGACGACGACGACACCCGCCGAACTTGCTGCTCCACCAACGTCCTCGGAACCACCACGAGCGCTGTCCTCCACCTGGCTCTTGACCAGCACGGCAGTTCCTTGCAGTCTCTGGTCCCATCGTCGTCCCTCGACCACCGGTGCGACTACAATGCCGACACTCCCCGAAACACCACCCCACGATGAGTCCGAGACAATGAGTTCGTGAGACACAAAGAATATCCCCAGCAAGCAAGCAAGCAAGCAAGTAACTCCATTGGACCAATAAGACACTACTCCCAAAGGCACTGAAACGAACAGCAGTGTGGTTCGATGTGACTCGAGAAACTTTCACGGACAAGAGCCGCTTGGTTTCTCGGGTCCTTTTATACAATCCAACAATTCGGTTTCCGGAACAGTGCCAATAACCTCGACTCCGTCCTACTTTAATTTATAGCTCACATGAGAACACACCCTTGGACGACTGTGCCCGTTCTGTGGTTGATACACACGACGAATCGATCGCAAACTACATCATCCTTCTACCTACATAGTAGAGAAACGAAACAGAAGAGTGTCATGTTCATTTTCTCTCTAGTGTTTCGCCGTTTGTCTCTCGTTCGTCTTGCTGGACTACTCCACTACTCTAATAGTAGACACGAAGGGCTAGTGTCTATTCTACCCCGGTTTGTCCTCATATGAGGACAGCGCTTGTCCTCATATGAGGACAATCCTACTAAAATCATATCTACGTAGACCACAGTAGCTTTTGTACGAAGCTATCGACAAAAAATGTAACCCAACCATGGGAATCTGCCGTTCTACCAAAAAAATGAACAACTAAAATAGAAAAGTAATAGACCACAATCAACCATTATGTTCTATGTTTATGTGGCAAGACACTACGTGTGTTGGAAATGCATCCATCCAGTTTATGTAGGGCAAATCCAACCATTTTGTCGAGGGAAATCAACTGTCTTCACATACATTGGCGGATTTGAGTCTCCCACTGCACTTTCCTGGTTCCCTGAAGGTGTCTGTGCTTTCTGTACATGAACTGTTGGGGTGCAGGAGGCTCAGACGCCGCATTTGACCCTGTATTGGTGTCGAATGCTGTTACGGTCTCAGAATTTTCCTCTGTGGTGATGGAGGCTTGTTTTGGCTGAATTCTCTCAATCTGATGCCTCAATCAGGCAAAGGACAACTGGTCATCATCACTAGGGATGAATTCTGTTTTTGATACTGTATCGTCACTACTCATCACAATTAAACCATGAGAATACCACGGGGTACGTTTTCAAGTATGGAGATTACGAATCTGAACTTAAAAACCACTTAGGAGTACATGAATGATTTGACATGCTACGTTGAAAAGTGGCCTCATATGAGGATTTGTCCTCATATGAGGACCGGGGTAGAATAGACACTAGTTTTGGTTTGTCCTCCAGAGCTTATATGTGAACTCCAGCGCTAGTGAAACGCGACCTTGGTGCGATAGACAAAGCACGTACGTCATCTCACAAAAGATCTTGTTTCCTCGGCCCCATCGATGCCATCCCATCATTCCCATGGATCATTTCCTGTTCAACCAAAAAAAGAACCAAGATCTTGCCACTCTTCCACCACGACACACCTGTTTTGGTTGTTCCAAACGAAGTGTGTGGTGTTGACAATCGTCAAAAGCCACGAATTCAGAATTGCTTTACGAAGATGGTATCGACGACGACGATCCGTCCCCAGGTTTGGCGGATCCTCCTTGTTTTCCTTGTGCTTCTCATTGTTGAGTGGATGGATCTTGGTATCATGGTCGAGGCTCGACGACCCTTTTCTCCGTCCAGCAAGCGTCCTCCGTTCTTATCTCATGTGACTCAAGACGATTTGCGGGAGGCCTTGCAAACGGCCAAACTGCGACATGTTCGGGCCGTCCAAACTGCCTTGCAACATTATCCCACACATTTAGCCTTGAATGGCGGTGTGGTGGTGGTCGATCCGATTGTGTCGACCATGACCTTGACGCGGTACAATTTGACCCGGGAACCGCTCAGTGCCTTGCCGGATTTTGGCACAGAATTGCCCTTGGCCGTCTTTGTCACGGACACGCCCTTGTTTTCGAGCGACGAATGCCAGGCCGTGATTCAAGCGGCGCACACTCATTTTTTGTCGCACCACTACAACAATGGAACCTGGACGCAATTGCCCAGTGGTCAATATCAAGTGGCCGGCTTTTGGATCAAGGATATTCCCGCCGTCCATGAATGGTTTGTCCAGGCCGTGCAAACCAAATTGTTTCCCCTCCTCGCCCGGACCTTTCCCGAGTTTGTGGTGGGCGCCAATCATACTGCCGACATTGACGACGTCCAGAGTCATTTGTTGCTGTGTGTGGACAATGCCTATGTCTTTCAATATACGCCGGAAACGGGCCGTCGGACGGAAATTCATACCGATTCCGGTTGTCTCAGTTTTACCATTGCCCTCAATGATCCGACCGTCGACTTTACCGGGGGCGGTACCTGGTTTGAGGGCTTGAATGCCACGATTGACATGCAACAGGGTCATGTCACGATTCGACCCGGTGGTGTCAAACATTGTGGACAAGCCGTCGAAACGGGGGTCCGTTATGTCATTGGTGGCTTTTGCATGCACCAAGACAAACCCGAAGTGGTGCGACAATTGCTGAGTCCACCGGCGACCGTCCCCAATGTCCAGGCCGCCCTCTGTTTCAATCCCCGCTTTGATCCCAGTTACAATGTCCTCAGTCGAACCTTGCAGGAACAAACGAAAGAAGGTGATGGCGACGACACGACCATTGGGAAGCAACGACAGCAAGTGTTGGAATATTGTTTGGACCATGTGCATCCGTACGCCGGCGATGTCGCCTACGATTTGGCCAGTGTCTACCAGGCCCAAGGCAAAGTGGAAGAGGCGGTGGCGTGTTTGCAAGACTCGTGTTTGGTTGCCGATCCCATGGATGTCGAAGCCTTGACCAGTTTGCTCATGTTGTCGGCGCAACTCGGACGACCGGATAAGGAACGATTGTATGCGAATCGGATTTTGCAAGCGCCCAGTGCGCCACCCCTGGCCTTGGCCAAAGCACATTGTAATTTGGGGGTCTTGGAAGCCGGACAGGACACGGAAATTCCCCATTATCAAGCCAGTATTGCCCAAGATGGCAGTCGCTTTGCCCCCCGATACAGTTTGGCCTGTGCCTGGGCCTCCCAGAAAAACTATGTCCAGGCCTTGGAGGAATTTCCGCGGGCCTTGGCGGTACTGAGTCCGGATACGGATTCCGATTATGCGACGAAACGTCAAACCACGCTCAAACAATGGTATGTTGCAGCCATGCGACATATGGAAAGCGAAAATGCGCACGCCCAACAAACGACGGGAAAGGCCAAATATGTCACACAAGAGCAAGTCATGACACGGTTTGGACAACTCATGGGAACACAAAATTTCCAAGAACTCTTGGCCTTGCAAAAGCAACCACAACAAAGATAAGCATGCAACCAACAAGTTGTAACGGTAGTAGGTAGTTCCCCGACAAAAGATCGTCCATTCTCTCTCTAGTACAAACCAAGGCCATCAACAGTGGTCCACAGTTGGAGCGTCTCGCAGGTTCGAGGGAACGATAGAACTTTAGTATCCGTAGTATCACAGCGCTCAGAATAGAACAAGCAAACTACCTACCTAGGTAATTCCACATTTGGCCAGCAGCTATCCAACACCCAATGAAACCCACAACTCACGCATTGCAAAGAACCATCACCACCACAGAACAACAAGACCCACATCCTTGCTTCGTCAAGACTTGGATGTTTCGCCAGTAGAAAGTAGAAACACAAATAATAAATGGCCATTTGGTTGTTGATTGGGCATAACTATTTTCAATCGAATAATATATTCTTCGATCAAATAGTAATCTTCTTCATCAGGAGTGATGCGTCGCGATTCGAATACATACTATCAGAGAAGCTATTAGCCCTATGTTGCACATCGTACACTCCATATTTACTACTTCCCAGCGGGGGTGAGTCAAGTTCGCTGTTGGGTCAGCATCTTCCAAGCACTCAAATGCAGAGCGTGCATTCAATCACGCATTACTCGGGATCACCCCTGCTTGGGAGTAACGGGGGCCTCTTTCTTGAGAGACACAAAACCAGGAACACCACCGATATCTGCAACCAAGGTTCATTTTTCTGGTCAGCCCCAATCCCGATGGGTAAAATGGTTTCAACGCATCTCGTCACGCCGGCATAATCACTAAAAATCACTATTGTAGATTTTGTAGGATACGGTTGTATGTACGTTATTCTAGTCTTGAATAAGCCTATGTATTCGAACATCAACAAGACTATTTAAGAATGAAAAAAACTAGCGAGCGAGCCTGCGTCGTGGTTTTTGTATCCATCGGATACAAAATATGTATAAAATGTATCCAATGGATACATGGGTACAACTGGGGACAAAGGGGGTACAGTTCGTTCAAAAGGGTACATAGTTCATCCTTCGCCGAATGTACCCCCTGTATCCGTTTGGTACAAAAGGATACGTATTTTATCATATTTGTGAAATAAGGACCTAACGGATGACTGACAGGTTCATATTTTGGGTTGCATCTCATCACGCCGGCAAAATCACTGAAACTCACTGTAAATATTCTAGGACTATTTTAAAATCTAGCGAGCGAGCCTGCGTCGTGGTTTTTGTATCCATCGGATACAAAATATGTATAAAATGTATCCAATGGATACATGGGTACAACTGGGGACAAAGGGGGTACAGTTTGTTCAAAAGGGTACATAGTTCATCCTTCGCCGAATGTACCCCAGATTTGGTCCTGTATCCGTTTGGTACAAAAGGATACATCTTTTATCAAATTTGTTAAATAAGGGCCTAGCCGGTGACTCACACATGTCCTTGTTGATTACTTAGCCGTCATGTATTAAATGCGATTTCTATTTAGTCTTGCAGGTCGCGGTCATGTTCTCTAACGGACTGCTGGCGCGCGACCAGTTCTTTCGTCACCTAGCACCTAGCCCACAGACGATTTTTGTTCCTAAGATACAAATATCGGTGGTGTTCCAGATGCGCAGAACTACAAACTGCAACCAAATCTTTGCAATCTCCTACTATACAAGTCAAGGCATGCGACGACCCGCAACTCGCGCAAACCGGAGGTTGCGGATTGCGATCTGGTACAGACAGTACACGATTGGGCAGTGGACGAATCAGACGTGGAGCAGGTTATTGAGTTTTTTTCTTTGTCGAGAAACGGAGAGCACATAATCTGTGCAAGTCCACAGACACCATTGCGCATCTTTTGTGATCGACTCGAACGACCATGTTGCTCACGAACAACACCAACACCAGCAACGATGAGGTGCATCTAAGGAGGGAAATGGGCCCCGGCGCTTGATTTCCACCCCCAAAAGCGAATTTCTAGAAAAAATTCGCCAAATTAAAATTTTTTATGCGCAGTTTATTTTTATATGCGCAGTTTTTAACTATAATCCTGCTTTCCCAACTAAATCTGCAAATCTAGGTCTAACAATGCACATTTCTCTAGCTAGTTCTAGAGATCGAGCTGACTATCACGCGCATGCCACAATTTTAATGCGCACAAGCCCGCGATCAAACCACGAATAACGCGCGCCACACTCCGATAATGCGCACTACAACTATCTGGCGCGCTCGACCCCCCCGAGACGCGCATGACGCAACCCTCATGCGCAAGCGTCTGTCCCCTCACCTTTGAATCACGAATTTCCACTCCCACCACATCACACAGCAGCTGCCAGAAAGACTGACGCACATGGATGTCCCAAAGAATGTCTCAGATGGATCCTCCTTCCCAATCACCCAAACCGCGGGGATTACCAACTCGACACTCTGATCCATCGAACAAAACCGAACAACTTAGCATACTAGTCATTCAACAATCAACGACCACCAGAATCGATGCTCATTCATCTCCCTCCACCTCCACCCAACACACCACAACAAACAACAACAACAGCAGCAGCAACAACAACAATCGATCACCCAACGCTATCGAGATTCCCCTGTTCAATCCCATTATCTATCCAGCTTCTTTCATCAACCTAACAGCTCTGCCATTCCAATCACGCTACAATTAAAGCGGCTTGGGGCATCTGTCTGATTGTTTCTTGGTTCCTTTTCAGCCACCTTTTTGTTGCTTGCTTTCTCTCTGCCGAGATTCCCTTTTCAATCCTTTCACCTATCCAACTTCTTTCATCAACCTAACAGCTCTGCCATTCCAATCACGCTACAATTAAAGCGGCTTGGGGCATCTGTCTGATTGTTGCTTGGTTCCTTTTCAGCCACCTTTTTGTTGCTTGCTTCCTCTTCAGCCACCTTCACTCCAAAACCGCTGCACCAGAAGAAGAGGAAGAGGAACTCAAGCACGGCCAGAGCATTCGAGACATTGACACTTGCACTATCTTGCAGCTCTGCCATTCCAATCACGCTACAATTAAAGCGGCTTGGGGCATCTGTCTGATTGTTGCTTGCTTCCTTTCAACCACGACCTTCACTCCAAAACCGCTACAACACTTCACTCCAAAACCGCTGCACCAGAAGAAGAGGAAGAGGAACTCAAGCACGGCCAGAGCATTCGAGACATTGACACTTGCACTATCTTGCAGCTCTGCCATTCCAATCACGCTACAACTAAAGCGGCTTGGGGCATCTGTCTGATTGTTGCTTGCTTCCTTTCAACCACGACCTTCACTCCAAAACCGCTACAACAGGAAAACAAGAAGAAGAGGAACCCAAGAAGAAGAACGACCACCAGAGCATTCGAAATATTGTCGACATTTGTCCTATCTTTGAAACTTGCACTATCTTGCAGCTCTGCCATTCCAATCACCACGCTACAATTAAAGCGGCTTGGGGCATCTGTCTGATTGTTGCTTGTTTCACCCAGCTCTGTCCTTCACTCCAATCACGCTATTACAATTGAAGCGGTTTCGGGCTATCTGTTAGATTGTTTATCAAGAACCCTCCTGTCCTCGTGATACTCGGACTTGAATAGAACAGACCCAAAGCAAGCAGTGTGACACGGTGGTAGCCAGTTGCTTCTGTTCTATTCTTGTCGCGAGATTGCTTGGACAACCAACCAACCCCTGGTTTTGGAGTAGCAAATTCTGGCACCGATTGTTGGATCACAACGAACAAGACGCTACACATAAAGCGCGTCGTAGTGTATTCCTTCGATTTGGTTGTTGTTTTGTTACCACCAGAGTTCAGGACCAAACCAAAGACGCTACACAATTCAGCGCACACTTTTTACTGTTTAGACAAGTACACAAGGTTGTCTCAAAGACGCTACAATTAAAGCGCTTCCTCGACTACCCTTGTTGTTGTTGTTGTTGAAACAAAGACGCTACACAAAAAGCGCATCGCGACAAGTACAAAATGGCGGGCAACCGCATCAAGGGCCCTCGCTACAAAAAACCACCGACCGCCAAGAATCCTGGTGACCCTTCTTCAATGAATGATGAAGTGCGAAACAAAAGAAAGGACGTGTCGACTATGACTGTTTCTGGTACCAATCATACACTTCGAACACACACAAGCGAGGAATCTCACTACACCGGTATTATGCCCATTACATACGAAAGTGTCCTCAATTGGTATGAAAGTGTTTTCCAAGACAAATCAGGAAAATGGACAACAGTGGAGGTACCACATGACGGCCATTATGTGAAGATATTCCTACCAATCTGTTATTCGCCTGCATTCCAAGATATCATCTGTCACTCCGTTTTCTGTTTCACAAGAATTAAGAACGAGATGGATGATGATGACAAGTTGACTCCAATGGTTGCTCGACTGTTGTTCAAAAAGACTCTCTACAGTCCTGTTTCCAATATTTGGAATCAGGCATTTGGGACAACAGTGATAGACGGTGCTGAGAATCTGAGACAAACCATTATCAGATTTCTTTCCTCTCATGGCTTAGTCTCTAAGAAGACACGCAAGGGGATCGGTGGGATTGGAGAAGCATTGAAACGATACCTTCTAGATGATTCCTCCCTTTACAGGAAACCGCGTCTCGTACCTGTTGGTAAAATCGCATGGGTTATCGAACATATGGTGGCCATACACCGTTTCATCTCAGAATCGACATCGGACGAGAACATGGACGTGATTTCCAATATCCAAATGGAGAAAGCACTGTTGTATACGATGCCTGACACATGGTTCAAGATGTACCTTGAAGAAAGAGATTCTTTGGTACAATATGGAAGAAACGGAGACGATGGCGGTATGTTCTACGATCTACTGCATTATATAGAAAAACAAGAGGTACTGTCTGCCAGGAAATCGAAAGAAATTGCCGTGCAACGTCGGAGTATAGACTCGCCGGCAAAAAAGAGACAGAAGGTCGTCGCTGGTAATGATCCTACTGACGAGAAAAAGGATCAAGTACTACCAACTTCCATTACAACGTCGAACCAAGTTGCCCTCAAATCAGACCGTGTGGAAGAGGTCAGGAAGATTATAAGCGACGACAATAAAAACCGCAGACAACGAGGTAAGATGTTCGAGCGACTTGCCAAGAATCGAGAAGGATTAGACAATCTCAAAAATGATTGGTCTCTTTGTCTTAGAGACGTTGTGCTTCCATAAACAAGGGAATTGAGGAGACAGGTGATGGTGTGGTACCACAGCCTTTCATTGAAATTCCACACGTTCTTGATCCTATAGTAAACCAGAAGAGAAGAAAAGACTCATGGGACTCGAATGAATCAATCGACAACATTGGTGACGGTTACTTGGACAAGTTCGCGGAAAAACAAACTAACAGAAACAACGAGAACATCAAGTCGGCCATGAAGCTAGCAACCCAGTATGCTAAGAGTATGGGGAAGGACAACACGCATGTCGAAATCAAGACATTATTTAGGTGCACACTATGCATGTCTTACAGTGGGTTGATGAATGACCAGGACCCTACAACGCGTGTTTTGCATATCCCACATAGACATCGTCGGAGAGATCTTTGCTACAACACTTCAAGGACGGGCATGCCGATTGAGTCTTTCTATACTTGTTTGAAATTGATGGTCCATCACAACCATCAGAACCTAGTATATGTTGACAAAGTAACATTTGATGAAGCAAACAGGAACCCATTTCCTAAGAAAATTCCTATGTCATCATGGAGACAACAGGATCCGAACACACTGATATTGGCGATCATTGCCTTGACAACAGCAACTGATGTCAGCGACCCAGCTTTATTGGCTTTCGAAATCGACAAAAAGATACTTCATATCTACGAACCAATACATAATCGATCAGACCAATACTGGGAAGGAACGACGCGTCATGTACTACGGAAATGGGACCTGGTCAATACGTCAAAAGGTGCCCTGCCTGTCAGTCTATGTTATGACCCATCATTAGTGGAAGAAGATGATACAAACAAGGAATGTAACAAGTGGCGATATCGCATTGTGAAAATGCCAGAACCTAAGAAGGATACTCCAAAGCCAATGCCACAAGCTATTGTGATCAGAATGCTTGGAAACATAATGAGTAGTCGACCAAACCCGGGTCGGAAAGAAGGTCAGATAGACAAGAGTATGACGATATCCAATTGTTTTTCGAGTAATCAAATACGGTACAATAATGAATTTTCGAGAGGACTAGAGCATGCTGTTGAAGGCAATTCGATTTCTCCTTTGGTGTTGGGACCTGACAATTTCAATGGCAACAGCGACGACGATCCTGTTGAAGTGGGGTTTTCACGTGGTACCGATAAATACGAATACCAGGAGAACGTCGATCTATCTGATGGTGGGTGTTCAGAGACGTGGACTACGGATGGTGACATATTGTTCATACCGTGCCCGAGGGTGGGATTAGAACCCAAGGAGGTGTTACTTGACTCCAAACTTTCCAAGAGAGATATAAATCGATTGCTACCGACCGTTGTATATTGTCCAGATTCTTGTGTATGCTGTAACAGGGCATTGAAAACAGATACAGACAGCGAAGTCTGTACCCTCATCCCATGTGGACATCTGGTTCACGGAAATTGCTTACGAATACGGTTCAAGTATCATAATGTATGGTGTCCCCAGTGTGGACAAAAGATCAAGAGTAACATCCACATGTTTGGTGCGGAGAAGATAGAGGGACACAAGAAAACAGCGGAAGACACTACAACTATGAGCGAGGGATTCCCTGAAGAGGGACATAGGAAAACAATCAAAGACACTACAACTACGATTGAGGGACACCCTGAAGAATCATCAAAAAAATCACCCGTGAGTAACAAGCCATCAACACTAGAACAAAGAGGAGTTGAGACAAAATACAAGCCCGAGGTTTGTTCGATTTGTATGACCAGAAAAGTGGATTGCGAACTGTTTCTTTGTAGACATACATTTTGTCGGGAATGTGTTGGAGATTGGATGCAGCGGGGCCACAACACATGTATGGTGTGCAGCCAGGATATTCAAAGTCTATTGTACTTCTGTCCTATGACACGTTCTGTTCAAAGAACATATACTCATCCTTCTGAACACAAAGCAATCTATCAGTCACCAGAGGGTGAGAAGCCTAAATACCAGCAATGGGGAGGAAATAACTCATCACGTTCCGTTGCAATGCCTGCGAATTGGGGTAACCGGAGTGAGCTGCCTGAAGAAAGACATAGAACAGAGCAAACCCAACATGATAACGAAAGAACCAAGGACAAGAGAGAGAATCCACATGGGCTGTGGGGAGGACGGAATCAGAACAACGTCCTGTCGACAACTCGAAGCCCCAGAACAAATGAGTGGGGTTCGCTACCTGAACATGACAGGCCAGTGTATTGTAAGCATGGACAGAATCGATTCAATGATGATCATCCAGGATCGAGAGGATCTAATACATCGGATTATCATGGGTCTCGTCATTCACATTTCGATCAAGATAACCAACAAACTAGAAGAGGAGTCATTGAACGACAAGACCAACATGGATACCATGATAACCACCAAGACGAG
The DNA here is from genome assembly GCA_946965045.2 of Epithemia pelagica. Taxonomy (NCBI): domain Eukaryota; phylum Bacillariophyta; class Bacillariophyceae; order Surirellales; family Surirellaceae; genus Epithemia; species Epithemia pelagica. The sequence continues at coordinate 87,958 of OX337235.1, read as the reverse complement.
TCTAGAGGGAGAAGAGATCAAATCATGGAAAACACTTACTGGGATAGAAAAAGAAGACATGATAATCAAAATCAATTGTCTAATCGACATTCGATGGATTGGAGGAGATTCTCTGGATACAACGAACATTCGAGAGAACATACAAGGCACCATTCGGTATATAGAGATAGCCACAATCAATGGTCTAATCGACATCCGATGGATCCGATGGATTGGGAGAGATTCCCTGGATACAACGAACATTCCAGGCACCATTTGTCACTTAGAGACAGTCATCCTGGACACAACGATCATTCTAGGCGTACCCGTCAGAGAGAGCCTAACCGTCCCTCAACTGATAGAGGTAATAGTCAACTAAATCAATCACCTCGTAGAGAGAGAGAAAAGGACATTCATCACACTACAGCGAGTCGTGGAGGGCAGGATGGCCTATCCAAACTTGGTTGGAATTCCAAGGACAATCAGGAGAGGGATGATCGGAACAGACAGAGCGGTCAGAAAGCAACCTCCAGTCACCAAGATGAATGTGGACAAGGAGAAGAGATACAAAGCAGAGATGGCAACGGTTCTACAGACAAACAAAAGGGCAAGGAATGTGGCAAGCAAGAGATTGTTGCTTACGAACAACACGGAAATTCTGGAGAGAACGGGTCTAAGAATGCCAACAACACACCTGACAGTGATAATCCGTCTAGCTGTCACAATGACAGTGTCAACCAAGATGATGCGACACAAACCAAAGAAGGAAAGGATAGTACAGACAAACAAAAAGGTAGCAACAAGAACAACGATGACCAAATGACAAAAAACGACCATAACAAGGGAAGTAGCATCAACACGACAACACAAACGGATCAGCGCATACAAGACGAACGAGGTACGAAGGAGATTCACAAGTCTCCAATACACGGTAATCATGACGATACTGACGAACAGAATACTTCACCGGAAAGGAAAAGGAAAGAATGTAAGACCATTGGTTCATCCAGGGGACTACCCACGAACAAGCAACGACGACAAGAGGGCCTATCGAAGTTGACACTAACACATGAAACGATGAAGAAGTATAAGAGACGACAGGCTGAGAAACCTAGCCATTTGACGACAAAATTCTCCAAACCAAATGAATCCGATCATACAGAAATGTGTTTTTTTGGAATTCCTGACATGGACAAGGTAGCAAAAAGACTACGCGACTTACTATCACTCTGTCTCAGTAGCAATGATGATCGGAGAATGTTCGGCATCTGCTATACAAAGGTTCTGAAAGACTACGACATCACACCAACAGACCTCCAGACAATCATGGGAAAATTACCTAACATATACGAACAAATGAAAGACATGGTTGGTGAGGTGACGGAAGATCCAGCAAGCCATTGTTGTTTCGAAGACAACAAGCTTCATGTGACAGAATGTGACCCGAAGTTCTTAACAACCCGGTCTCCATGTGCCTTCTTGGTAGAATGTGTACTGAATCGCTGTCAACGACATAAGGGACATCGGAAATACCCCAAAACCGTGTGGTCTGCGTTTGACGATACAATCTTCCATTGTCGCACATCCAAGAAAAACTGTGATGATTGTATGGACCATATTTTCCATGACGTGATCGTTATCATCCCTTTGGCCGGTATTTTTTATACTTCGGCAATGATAATGAATACTGGGTATGCAACATCGGAATGCACTTCATCTTTGGTAGCACTACCTATATCCTGGCTGCGCTTACGACATTCCGACGGCCAACCAAGTGGTGGGGCATTCCTCAAAAAGGTTGTCAAGTGTTGGTGTATTGATTGGACACAAAGTGCAAAGAGAGTTGTCCATGAATGCTACCAAGCGTCTGATGTTGAAAGTGGTTCTCCACTTTGGGCCCCTGATCATTACACAAGTGAAAAGTCCAGACCAAAAATGACACCAAATGACCAACATTCTCTTAGAGTGTGGTATCGTGAAACACTGCTGAATAAAGCCAGTGCTAACAAGACTGGATGCCGAAAGTACGTCCATGGAGCATTGTATAGAAACCTGTCCCCTCCGCCTGATACTTCGGTCCGTCCGCTCCTGTTTGATGTAAGGGATACCGGAGAAGATACAACATTCATTGTTCGGACACGTGGGTACGCGGGTAAAAACGAAACCATCAGCCATGTCAAAGTGACAACACTTCAGCAAAATGACAAAAACCTACTTTCATTGTTACACAAGAGGTCATGTCACTTCGCGCAGAGCGGTACACTAGAGAGATCAGCCAATGCAAGGTGTAACCATGGTGATATGGGGACCATGACATCTGTTGGTGTGTGCACAAAAACGGGTGGCAGAAGTACATTCTTTTCTGACAAACTTTTCAAAATATCTCCAAACATGATGAATATATTGCCAAAAATCTGTGGAGGTGTTCGGCGATTCTGTGAGAGGAAATTCCCTGGTGTGTTATCGGCTTTCAGACACCTGGAAACAAACTTCGGTTTGGATGTCCCAAACGAATTGGGAGGAAACGAAAGGGGTGTGTCATCATCCATCATTTTGAGTTGCGATTTGATGAATGCAAGCCACTATGATATTCATGATGCATCAGTGTCCTTTACAATCTGGACAGAAACCAACCCGGGCAGCACCAACAATTGGTATTTCGTCCTTCCCAATGTCCTTATAAAGCATAAGGACAAGACTTATCATGGGCTTTGTATCCGGTTATTCCATGGCATTGCGATCGCATGGGACGGGAGAATCATCAGACATGGAACATCTGTCCATACACACTCCATACCACCGAAAGACAAGAATGTGGGAAATCATACGATTGGTTGGTTTTTTAGCACAAATGCAAGATCTTTGAGTGCTACCGTAACACAAAACGATGATGACAATTCTCATGAAATTGGAGGCTTGGCGTCGGGCCAGAAATCTAGTGACGAATAGAGATTTCTAATATACAAGACCATGCCCACCTATCAGCAAAACCACTACCTACCATCAATCAATGCCTATGATACCCCAAGGGTCTCTAGAAAATTTGGAGCCATTCGATTTCTAGAAGAATGTCTTTGCTCCATGTCCATAGAATTTTGGGACGACGGCAACACCACACCGGTAGGGTCTATTGCAAGTCTTTTGGTTGATGATAGACAAATTCAGAGCCTTTACCGTCCATGCAAATGATACCCAAATGGTCTATACGAAAATTTGGAGCCATTCGAGTTCTAGAAGCATGTCATTGTTCCATGTCCATGGAATTTTGCAAAGCCACACCGATAGGTCAGCCCAGCGAGTGAAACGCGACCATGTTGGGAATGATTACACTTATCCTCACAGTATGTGGTAATACTCACAGTGAATAGTATAGTGTGACGATTTCTGTACACAAACGCGACCGATCGGTTATCCGTGGATCTATTTCCAGTTGAACTCTCGTTCATATGACAGCAGAGGTTTCATAAAAATCCAAAGAAGAAGCAACAAGTACAGGTATTTGCATTCACAGCAAAACGAAGAGAAGGAGACTGCAAACAGAATGGCTGACAATCCAGAGGACCAACCGGAGGATGAATCGGGAGATGAATCGGAGGAAGAAGAATCGGAGGAAGAAGATTTTTATGTTCGGGAACGTAGACGACGACGAGAAATGCGGGCGATCAACGACAGGAACTTGGAAGTGAATGATCGGCCTTGTTTCAGGGACGCTGGGAGGATCTTTTTTGATTACGATAATGAAGAAGAAGATGTACCACAAGTCATAGAACAACTCAGAGAAGAGATGCGTGTCGGTCATGAAATCCAGACTGAATTCAAACGGTTGGTGGACGAAATGCTTAGAGGTGAGAAACTCTGTCCATACTGTGTTATCCTTGGTCGTCCCACACCACATCACCAGTGCAATCATGGAAATACTACAGTGGTAACACGTGCGGCATATCTCGATTATTCAGTTATCTGGCAGCAGAATTTTTTGATGCGTTGTAACTTATGTCACCGCCACAGGCATCCAACATTTCATTGTCAGGTGTGTAGGGAATGTTTCCGAATTCCCGAACGCTCAATACCTTTTGGGATTCCACAACCAGATTTGGATTCATGCAGTGTCTGTGTGGAATCTGAGAACAAGCACTTCGTGTGGCAGTTCTGTATGCTCATACGCCATATTGTGGCGCGTACTTTTCAAATAACATCATTTTACGATGGTGTGAACTTTCCCCGTCAAATCACCTGGCCAATGTTTACTATTGTCCGCAGCGTTTGGCTTGAGGAATTGCGATCCCGTTTCTATTTTGATGATAACGATTGTGCCCCATACGATTATGCCCGAGCATCTGATAAAACATGGGCAGTATGGTTGCTTTCGTTGCCTCATTCTACAGCTGGTTTTCGCAACTACATGCCACTCTTTGTCAGGTGCTTCCGTAATTGTCTCGAAAGAATGGCTGAGACGGCGGAGTTGGAACGTGAAAATATGGATGGTAATGATCATTGACATATATTATAAATCTTGTTATCTGTTCCCAGTTTGCCTTTCGAAGAAGTCGAGAGTTTGTTTAATACAATGGTTTCGATGAAGACATCAAGGCTGTGTAACAATGACGGAAGAACGGCATGTAATTGTAGTATCGACCGAAAGACATGGAGACAAGCCATTTAGACCAGGAGTCTTGGTCAAGAACATGACAAAATGGAGATGTGTACTGAGAAGACTCCATCGGATCTCGCAGTTCGTTGTACATCAACTCTGTTGCGTTTTTGATAATATCCTGTGCATGTTTGGGAATCGTGCCTGGTCCTTTGCAATTGGGCTTCAATTGTGAGTACACCAACGCCCGTCCAGCAATATGACAGAATCGCCAGACGAACTACTTGTTGCAAGAGTTCCAACAACCATGCGAGAAGACGCATTCTGAATAAGAATTACATGGCCTTAAGCAAGACTTACACACCAATGGAACCTTGTTTATGTCTGATTCTTCGCGTGTGATATTCATCGAATCATGGATATACAGGGCTTCGGTGCAACAACGTTCATTCCCACCTGAATCACATCCGTTCATGGGCACTCCACAACCATAACAACAATCGGCACATGAGAGAGATTTACCGAAGCGATGCCAACATTTTCCTGTAAGTCTACGATCTGTTGAAAGGTTGTCGGTTACAAAACACCAAGGACAGACTGGCTCTGGGGGAACATCATTGGATCCATAGATTTTATTGACAAGCTCAGTGAACCGAATAACTTCGAGATGCAGCTTATCTCGGTTTGCTCTTGGTTTACACATTGGAGGAGAGTCATGTAATAGCAAGATTGGAATAGTAGATGGATCGGCAACCTTGAGCTTCTTCTTATATGGGTTTGGGATCAACTGATACGATGGGCGCTTGATTGGTGGAAGTTTCTTCTCCTCTTCTTCCTTGGTATCAAGCTTAGAAGACGGAAGTGGATGACATTTGATTATTGATTTGGACGCAGGCGGTGGCTTCTTGTCATGTTCACCGTTGCAAGTTTTCGGGGTTGGAGAGTGCGTTTTGACCATGGGGGTCTCTATTTCCTCTAGCTCGTATGGTTGGATCATCATTTCTTCATTAGATGGAGGTATCTTTGTGACTGGAAAGTTTGGTTTGACCACCAAGGGTGGAACTGTTTTCTTCCTCGATTTGTATGGGTTGATCATTGTTTGAAGAGGAGTAGAATAGCCTTACTGACTGAAGACCGAGGATGACTTTTGGAAAACGATGGAAAGTATCTACTATTTCATCCAATTTGTGTGTGACACTCTGAGTTGAATTGGTCGGCTCGCGTACGGTTGGGGGGGAGATTAGGAGGGGAGTGCTGGTATGTGACAACCCCCCATAGAGGCAAATTATGATCATGACGTCGAATTGCTAACGGATTGTTTCAATCTTTCTTTCATTTCATTACAGCGTTTCTCGAGATTGTCACGGCCACTTTCATTGAATTCGGAAGCCCATTCTTTGATGTTGCGTACGGCCCAGACATTGTCACTAAAGTTTCTCAAATTACGACTGTCTTCTTGGAGTAAATCTTTTTCAAGTGAAGAATGGAAATATGTTGGGATAGAATCACGGTCTTGAATCATTTCTGGGTTCTCATCCACTACACCAACAACCTCAACAATATTCCGGAGTGGAACCATGACAATTTCAGCTATTCGATGTAGGTCAAAACGCTTACGCCATTTTTGAAAGAGAACGGATGATTTCTCGATATCAGCTGTACTCCGTACATATGTTGTTCGGAGAAGGACATGGGTCATCTCGGGTGAAGTTGAAGGTTGACATACCGGTGATGGTTGCATTTGTATGTGGTCTGTTCGAGTAATGGGTATTTGAATGAAGCATATCGTTTGACATAGGATGGTATCAAATTCTCCGAGAGGTTGGTTGTATACCTCATCAAGAGGTTTCCTTTTTTTCTTTGGAACTTTAGCCATCACCCAATCTCTCCATGGCCCCTCGCTTTGATAATTCGGATGAGCCCGTATATTTCCTATCCTGGGGTCTTCGAACTTAAGTTCTGTGCTCCCGAACAATTCCAGTGTGGTTGAAGTCTCATTTGTTGGATCATCACTCATCCCGTCTATATGATGAAAAAAGCGTTTGTAATGTAATCGAAAGAAGTGATTACAAAACTGTGGCAATGTCATGTCATGATTTGTTTTGGAATGGAATTCGATATTCACTGATACCACATCCTCCTCGTGTGGTGCTGCTGTCAATCGCCTGTGTACACTACTCGTCTGGTTTCGGTTTGATCCGTCTTGTTCTTTTCTGGTCGTGCCTGGAACTTGAATCGACATACCCAATGGAGACGGAAGATCCTTGTCTATTTCATCTGATGACTGGTCTTGATTATCACCAGAAGTATGTACGTTCGTGTGAGGTACTGGAATCAAACATTTTTCTCTGGTCATGGATACTACTATGACCGTTCCACGGCTATTCGAGGTTGATGTGGTAGGGAGTTGGTTTTGGGATCCCTTTTTTCTCCTTATTTCATAAGGCGACTTCCCTTCCTGGAGAAAGGTGACATGATCTTCTTCAAGACCTGTTGCTTCCTGCAGCATTTCCAAGCTTTGCATCCACCAGATATTTTCTGCAAGTTGCGACTCAAAAATTCCTTTTCCACGTTTCTGTACCGTTTTTGCATTCAATTTCACAATTTCCTTATGATTACTTTCCTCTGACTCCACATCAAGCAGTCGTGCTGGTCCAAAATTCTGAATCTATTGTATAATATGTATGAGATTGTGGAATTTTGGTATCATCCACCCGTTGGACATCAATTTGCCTTTTTTATCGAGCCTGGGTGCATATCTCCTGATGCCATCCATCAAAATCCGCACTGATTCGAGAGACTTGGATGCTGTTGTTTGTCCTTCTTGTGAGTCTGGGTCTGTTTCCCAGAATGTATCCATACGAATCCAGCTGTTGAAACACAAAAGAGTCTCGAATAGATGCAGGAAGTCTATGTATGGTTCCCGCTCGTCAACATCCCAGATAGACCTGTAAGCAACTGGGTCATCATCAAAAACAGTTTCAGCTGTGATATCAATGTCAACACTATCATCATCATCAAGACGTGTACGTTCGTACTCTTCATCTGGTGGAGTATCATCCTCATTGTCAGCAATAGGTTCACTTGTCTCTTGCACTTGATCCAAGTCCGCTTGACATGTCTTGTTGGTGGTTTTGGATGTTTGCTTTGCTTGTCGTTTTTTCCATTCCGCAACCACCTTGTTCCATTTCTTTGCCATATTCTTCGCGAATATAAGGCGACCTCTGGCAGTGGCACATAGAGCTGCTGAAGCAAACATGATCCCAACCCACTCATTGGCAGTTACTTTTGACAGGTTACTGATCCCGGTCGAGAATGATGTTCCGGGATATCCAAGTTTCGATGAATACGAGAATACAGTCTGTCTACTTGCCCGAAAGATTGAATTGTAGACATAATCAAACATGGCCCGTTCAGTTTTTGTCATCAACGTGAAAAAGTCAATCATGATGTATCTCATTATCCCAGATTTCAATGTATGAAGAACATCACAACTACTGGCCGAGAAAATCCCATGTTCAGAATTGGTTCCTTCACCCAGGTAAACCTTGGAAAAACAAAGATCGACTGCATATTGTCCCATGTCATGCAATTGGGTTTTTGCAGCTGACACAAGGGTATTGACCCCTCCATCTCTGCTATTTTCTTGACTTACTTGCGATGTGCTCAAACAGGTAGGAACAGTCAAAGTCGAAAATGTATCATTGTCTCTCTCTTGGTAATCAACATCCTGTTCAGTCAATTTTTCTCGATTTTCATTAAGACCCAATGCATTCAAGCACATTTTGTATGTACTTGCAGCATTGATATAAGAACATTCATGCCATGGGTATCTGCTATCCCTTGGTTTAATGTTGCAACACCATGATAGTCTTCCAACACTTGGATGATGCGAGGCATACCGACCTGCAAGGTTATCCTGAGACTTCCCGTCTCCTTTGACAACAATCATTGGCAATATCAAACGGACAACTTTGATAATCCCATGAAGACGTAGTTTCATCCATAAACCTTCCTGTTTTTGGATACTGACAAGACCTTCGAGGATCTTAGTCAATTGAGCATGATAATTTCGGCAAGGAGTCCCTTTATCGAGGATATGTTTTGCCGCTGATGATTTCCATGTCTGTAATAGTCCCAAGGATGATCTGTCGCCTTGCTTTCCACATTTGTGTTTCCGTTAGAAAAGATGGCACCATTACAACAGGCTCCGATGTATATCTTCCATCCCCTGTTGCATGTGTTTTGTCCATATAACAGACAAGACCAACCACGAAGGCATCTGGATCATCTCTATATTTTTCCACTGTTTTCTGAAATACTTCTCCGTCTTGTATATTTTGGATGTGCTTGTTTGGAACATATGGACGATACGGATCGTCATCATCGAGGATCGTATTTTCTTTCTTGGTTGCATCGGGATCTTGTAATACACGCTGTAGTTGACTGATCAAATCAAATACTGGTGTTGTTATTGATTTCTCACTCTCTGGTACAACCACACCCTGTTTTTGGGTGAATTCCATTGGTACCGGGAAAAATTTGGCCTTGGGATAATTGAAACCTTTGGTAGAAAACTTTTTGATAAACGTTTTCCTCTTTGAATGGTTGTCCAGGAAGAACCCAGGACCGCATCTTGAGTATGTGTCACTCGACCATGCCAGGATCGAATTGTACAAATATTTGGGGCAACCAGCTCTCCGAAGTAACATCATAAGTGAGACCAAGGCTGCATCGTGTTTATGAAGTTTCAATTGCTTCCCATCTCTATCGAGGAACGCAGGAAAATCAACCGGGCACTCCTTGCTGTTGCGCAGAATAATATTATCTGTATCACCAGGTACATAGTATGCTTTTGGTGGGTCAGCATGCGGAATAGTGGTTTCATCGTCCATGATATCAATATTCATTGGATCAGCATTCATATTACTGGCACAATCATTGTTGTCATCGCCAACATTTGGCCATTTCCTTTGGGTGTTCATTTTCAATTCACAAACTGTTTCGTGACGGCTGATTCCTCTTGCATCGAAACGTGATTGACAGAAACGACACACTTGAAAGGATATGAAGGACTCCTCTTGTTGGCTTGTATTTGAGCATCTCTTTCGCGACTTCTTTTTTACTTTACGACGCTGGCCCATGATGGTACGATGCTGGTGGTTTTAGATTTTGGTTTGTAATGAAAAATGCTCTATAATCGATTTCTGCAAATTGAGACATCGGTGGTCAATCTTGTGGCATATATCAGAATTTCTCCGCATTGGGTGGATCGGCCGACGTTGGTGCATAAAAGCGACTGAAAATCGCTTATGTACATGAACGGATCATAATATTTTCAAACGGTCGTGTGTATTTACTTAATCCAATCCAGCCTGCCGGGTTAGATACCAACGGTGATAGCAGCGATTGGAATTCAAATACTGTGTCAATGCCGAGGATACCGACACTGTCGACATTAGAAAGGAAATGACAATCATTCAAACCCATGCACCAATGTTCCATCTGACAAGTATGATGTACTTGAAACCACATATGCTCATCTTCATACGTTCTCTAAAGAACCATCGTTGAAACACGGAGTTTATGATTCAAACATGGAGCATTCCAGCGTTTGAATTTGAATGGTTGTCCATCAGAGGTCTTGTTTTCACCCTGCTCTTGTTCACATCCTTGTCATAAATCAGACGGAGCATCCAAGATAAACGATGGCAGGAGTCACCACCAGAAATGCAGCTCCAACGAGGCGTCGACCCTTAGCAGTCCGAAATGCAAACTATGGAAGTAATCAGAAAGAGGTTGAACGACAACGAAGAAGCATCTTGACAGCAGTGGCAACAAGAAATAAAGAGAATCTTCCTAACAAGGACGGGACAATTACAAACAAAGATGCTCTTATTGCAGCAGCCAATGGAGGTTTAGTACTCCAAGAAGATAGTTCTGATGACGAGGAAGAAGAGGAACAGATCTCGATGAACAACGATCAAGCACAAGCACAAGAAGGCACAACTGTGGAAGGGAGTGGTAATCTTTTGGAGCAGGCAACAAATTCAGAAAGAGATGGAGCCGATGTGACTTCAGCAGATGATAGCAATAATGAACAGGGTGGGCTGAGAACACAACCATCATCTGGTTTTGCGCAACCAACAAACACGGCAGTTAATAACATGGAGGAGGACGACGTCAGTGTAAATATTCTCACTGGACCTGAAATGCAACGAGCATTGCAGAATATGAGCAATGGACCCAGTGAGTATGATGGAGATGATTTTGATCCTAATGAGAGACATTTTCCTGCTGGAGGACTTGTCAGTAAGTTGTTAGATGCACAAAATAGAGGAGGACAATTTGTCGGTGAGACGGCTCTAATGACGGGGGTGTTTGTGGGTTGAATGCATCAGGTGATACCTTTGCTAACGACGTTTCTTCCCTTTCGGATATGTCGTCATCTTCATCATCTACTTTGCTAACAACAGGGCCTGATCAGGCGATGGAAACTCTTCTACAAGACGATATTCAAAATCAGTTGGCACAGGAAACACAGACAACAACAGTACACCATAATCAATCATCTTGCCCGACAAGTACGATTGTAACATCCACTACACACAAAGGTTCTGTCGAAAAGGACAAGAATAAGAAGCAAAAGCCGAAGAAAAAGCCTGAGGTGGTATCGGAGAAGTTCTTTGATACATTTGTTCGGAAGGTGGCATGGCGTTATGTCAAGTATTTCTCCATGTCCGAAGATACTAAGGCAGATCCGAATGGTCTTTGGGGGAAGTATGGCAAAACATATTTTACTGAGCACTATTTCAAAGGCAAAGGCATTACGGATGCAAAACAACAAGAGGAGTGGTGGATTGAACATTCACCTTATATGCTTGACAAGTTCCGAAGCAAACGATCAAATGTTCTGGCTTCCATGCGAAAAGCATTTATAAGTAAGTGTCAATCGAAGAGTGAATGTGTTGGTTCATCATGTCGTCTTCTCATAAAGAGATGTGAGATAATTTGTTGCTGAATCTAGAACATGTGGGTCTTGATCTATGGCGTGACAGTAATTTCCAGCGGAGGTATCCATGCCTTTTGAACGACTGTGAAGACTTTGGGCCAATGCCTACCCTGGAAGAATTTCTGTTATTGAGAGGAGAGAAGTGTGACAACTATGCCTATTCATATCTCTTGCAATTGTTTGGTCCATGTGTCTATGGTGAGAATATGCATAAAACCGTGATTGATTTCAATTTTGGTGACCACACTGAGCAGCAGGGAAAGGAACATTGCGAAAAGGCCTTGAAGTTATTCACTTCAAGTGACGAGGCATTCATATTGACCATCCTTGTGGATTGCTGGGATGTGTGGACTCACATGGGCAAGACCACTTTTAAGGCGAAACTATTTGAATTAAATCCAAGGTGGTACAATGAAAATGGTGTTGATCAAATGATTGATACATCCTCAGCAAGGTATCCTCGCTTCAAATATTCAGGCAGTTGGAACTCAAGTCGATGTATGAATGAGGATGGTATGGACTATTTTGAGGATATGGAAGAGAAAATCGCTCGTGAAGACAGAGCAGGCGACCGCGGTATCTGGTTCATGATGTTTCTCAATGGGCAATATCGCTCTCGAATGGGGTATGCAGATGATGATGCTGTGACAAGGCCTTCTAAAAGGCCACGAAAACGGTCGTGGCAGTGATTGATCAGAGTGACAATTGGTTTCATTTCATATACTACTCCTATATAGCTACATGTATTGTGTTCCATTCATTCGCTGGTTGTTAGTGGGAGTGTGTGCATGGTGTTAGTTAAATGCACTGTGTTCAACTTGCTTGCACTTGATGCTGGAGTAATGCGCATGATGGTGATGTGACACAATCAAGGATGAGTGCATACATAGGAGGGTATGTGATGACTGTTGGTTCTTGACTGTGCATGAAGGTGGAGGGATGTGATGACTATTGGTTCTTGACTGTGCATGGTGTTGAAGTTGGTGAAATGTGGGTCATGCGCTTGCTGGTTCTGGAAAGCACATTTTTAGTAATAACGTGAGGAAGGGCCATGCGCATGTTCTTGTAGGTGTGCGCATGTTCTTGTAGGTGTGCGCATGTTCTTGTAGGTGTGCGCGTGTCCTGCGCGCGGATGATTCTAGTAGGATGCGCTTAGGGGTGCTTTCTTATCGATAATTAAACCGCCATAAACTGGCGTACCGTTCCTTCCTTAGATGTGGTGCATGCCGTTCCGGTCATGAACACCAACGACAACGACGAAGAGCTGGAAGTAGCACCAGCCGAGCTTGTAGTGGACCCAGAGATTGTTCTGAACCCCACCGCGCCCTACGAACCAAGCGACTGTGGCGACGAAGATGATGGGAACATGGCACCGGTATAGAACAACAATGACAACAACGATGCTCCTAGCAGCAACGTGGAAGAATCGTCGCCACCCGCAGGAGGTCACCAGAATGGACAAGATCTCCCTCCTCCCGTTCCTCCTTCTGCTTACGTCCATAACGACAATCACAGCAGCAGCAACAACGACAACAACTCCAGCAACACCACCAACACCACCAACACCACGAGCAACAACAATCGCAAACAGATTAGGTTTGATCTGAAAAACTTTCTCGGGCTTATTGTGCCTGCTGTCATTATTGCCGTGGTTTTCGCCATAGTGCGTAATGATGGTGGCGGCGACGACAAGGATGACAACACACCGGGAGGAAGCTTCGATCCCCAACCAACCGTTTCCAATGAGGTGGATTCCTTGGAATCCGTGGGAGATTTTGAACTTTTGGGTGCAACGGATGAGTCTATGGGATACTACCACCAGGTTGCCATCTCGGCCAATGGGTTCATTGTGGTAGCCTCCCGAGGAAGGATGGTCCAATTTTTTCGTCGTACAAGCACGGGTCAGTATCAAGAAGAAAAAGTTCTCTTTCCACCCATAACGATTTTGGATAGAGATTGATTTGGACATCATATTGCCATGACGAGCGATGGTACACGACTGGCCGTCAACAGCCGCACCGAAGTCTTTGTGTTTGACATTGTGTCGGATCTGTCCAATCTAAATCAAGAATTGGAGTTTGAAGTGCAAGACCAGATCGACTCGGACATGCTGCAGTATGAAGTCGACTCGTTAGATATTTCGGGTGACGGTAACATCCTTGTGTTTGACCACTTTTGGGAAGGTATTGTTCAAACCTATCATTGGGACGACCGTTGGAAAAGGTGGGAAAATGATGCTCGCGATTTCGTCCTGCCGCCTGTTGAACGCTCCAGCAATAGCCTGTCGTACGACAGGACCGTTGAGATATCGGATACACGTGATCGGATGGTCCTTGTGGGACCAGATCAAAGGGCTCGGTTCGTCTCTTATGACGATCAGAACGAGGAATGGACACAATTCTGGTCAATTCCGAGTGTCACTGCTCTGAACATGAATGGTGATTGTCGGGTCGTTGGTCTGATACAAAAGGTGGACATATTTTGTTACAACAGTGCTCAAGCCAGCATTGTTGACTTGCCGGATGACGATGCCTTTGGATCGCCGATATTGGTACATTCCGTGAGTCTCTCCAATGCTGCTAATCTTTTGGTAGTGGGGACACCCTTTTATTCCCCCAGCAAAACCAAAAAAGAAGCCGGACGAGCATCCGTGTACAAGAAAAATGATAAGACATTGCAATGGGAAGTTGTGGAACATGTCATTGGAAGTTCGGAAGGAGAATGGCTTGGGTACGTGCCTATGATCATGCTATTTGAGTACATGGTTTTCCCTTCTTTGCGTTCTAACTTGGCTCCCTTGCCCTTTCTTGTTCTTTAGTTGGACTACGGATGTTTCCAGAGATGGCTCGACAGTGGTGGTGGGCGCACCTCAGTATCGACGTAGAGGGCAGACTTTTCGAAGAGGGGAGACTCGAATTTTCGAAGTCGTGTAGTGATGCAGCCACAACAACCACCAGAAATGTACTCAGTGACGCAAGCACAACCAGTACCACTGGAGTAACTATTCATCCAACCCTTCGACCACTACTACCAGCAACAATCAGAATTATACCACCACAACGACAAAGAAGAATGCTTCCAACTATGCCACGACTTATAGAGAAAGCTGGAAGCCAATGCCATGGAGCGGGCGTATCTGTGTGCTTCGGATTTGCTTTGTATGTGTTGGTGTTGACAAGCACAATCATGATACACACAGACAAGGCGCATCCACTCGATTTCACAAGCATTTTGTGTTTTTGTACAAGTCAAACGGTTCAAGCAAATTCACGGCACAAGGCCGCAAAACTTAAGTTGACAGTTGTGCTGAACGATCCTTTAAAGAAAAAAGAACCATCCTTCTCCCACAACTATGTCTCTAGTGTACGCACAATAGTTGTCCTTTTGGACCAGGACTTCGAATGCCTGTCAGAGCCACAGTATGATGGTCATTAGTTACCACAGCAAATCAGGTTGATACCAAAGTTGGTGTCCAAGATCGAAGTATCTCTAGTCTCTAATACTCACTACTTGTTGACGACAATCGGATGCCACTTGATTTTCTATAATTGTGTGCGGTCGGTAAAAATGGGGCAACAGAACAATCGGTCTGCGTCCGGAGATGCCGGCTTGATCTTGATCCTTCAGGGCTGTACCTAAGCTACATATTGTACAATAGCTACCAGTAGTTGATCGTTGTTAATAAATATCTAATAATAGACGAGCATGAATGCCTTGCCCCCCGTTAAACATTAGCCCTTTCTTCAAGAAGTGCATCCAACCAATATCCAGTGCCCTTTTGTGCCCTTGCCCATGAAACTCACTCTATGGGGGATGGATCGTGTCAAGGAAGCGAGACAAGTGAGATAAATCTCAAGGCGACTTGCAACAAATCGCAACTTTTTGTGCATGTGGCATGGTGGTTGTTGTGAGTGGGCTCTCTTCCGTTTCTCGTGGTGATTCTATTCTTCTTGCACGATGGATGATCCACAGTTTGGTATTAGTTGTTGTCCCTGCATTCATTGTTTCCCCGTTTGTCCACAAAAGCCAGCAACCTTGAAAAAAAAACCACTTCCATGTTGGTTCTCGCCAAGAAAGTTGATGACGACAACGAAAGCATCCATACCGAATGTCGAACTGAAAAGAAAGCAGCAGCCGTTGCCATCCGTTCCTTTCCAATTTCCACCAATCGAGTAATATTGGTTTCATATTTGTGTCAACACACTCTCGTCGGGTGTCGGTCTGAGCGATTTGTTGCGGAAAATTCTACTTCTATCCAATATCGCCCACAAGCATCAACGCGGGAAGAGGAATGTTTGTATTGTACTTGGTCTACTCGTAGCTGCCGCTGTCCCCAATCTATGATTTTGAAATTTTTTCTCTCAGTCGCGTTCATTCGCGAGTGACAAGAACCCCAAAAAGAACCCGATGCGGACCTTCAGCCAAGACTTTGTTTTCTTTCCTTCAAAGTGATAACGTCCCACAGGTTTATAAGGCATGCGACCACCCACATACAACGGTCCTGGTGACTCCTCTGCCACAATTTATTGATTCTTCCTAAATTGTGTAAGTCTTTCGCGGTTAAGACCTCGAATGACCATGTTGCTCACGAATAACAACAACAACAGCAACGATGAGGTGGTGCATGCCGTTTCGGTTATGAACACCAACGACAACGACGAAGAGCTGGTAGTAGCACAAGCCGAGCTTGTAGTGGACCCAGAGATTGTTCTGAACTCCACCGTGCCCTACGAACCAAGCGACTGTGGCGACGGCGACGAAGAAGAAGAAGACGACATGACCACGGCACCAGAAGGTAACAACAATACTAAGAATGGTAACAATGATGCTCCTAGTAACAACGTGGAAGAATCGTCGCCATCCGCAGGAGGTCACCAGAATGGACAAGATCTCTCTTCTCCTGTTCCTCCTTCTGCTTACATAAATAGCAGCAACGGCGGCAGCAGCAACCGCAACAGCAAGCAACGCAAACAGATTATGTTTGGTCTGAAAAACTTTATCGGGCTTCTAATGGCTGCTATCATTGTTGCCGTGGTTCTCGTGTTGGTGCTTGATGACGGTGACGACAAGGTATTAACCAAACCGACCGTTTTCAATGAGGTGGATCCCTTGCAATCCTTGCGTGATTTTGTCGTTGTTACCGGAAGTCCAACAGATGATTCCATAGGAAACTACCACCAGGTTGCCATCTCGGCTAATGGGTTTATTGTTGCAGCTTCGAGAGGACGCATTGTCCAATTGTTTCGTCGTACCAGCACGGGTCAGTATAAAGAGGAAAAAGTTCTCTTTCCACCCATAACGGAAAAACCGCTCTTGTCATCCACAATGACTATGGATGAAGATTGGTTTGGAATAAGCATTGCCATGTCGAGCGATGGTACACGACTGGCCGTAAGTAGCCGTACGGCCGTCTATGTGTTTGACATTGTGTCGGATCTGTCCAATCTGGATCAAGCATTGGAGTTTCAAGTACAACACAAGATTGACTCGGACATGCTGCAGTATGAAGTCACCACAGTCGATATTTCGGGTGACGGTAAGGTCCTTGTGTTTGACCACTTTTGGGAAGGTATTGTCCAAACCTACGATTGGGATGACCGTTGGGCAAGGTGGGAGAAAAAACTCAAAGATTTCGCCCTACCAGCGCATATTGAACGATCCACCAATATCATGTCGTACGACAGGACCGTTGCTTTGTCGGATACCACACGTGATGATCAGATGGCACTTGTGGGACCAGATGAGAGGGTTCGTTTTGTCTCTTATTCGAATTACGATCAGAACTATGAGTGGAGACAATTCTGGTCGAATTCCACTGTCTCTGCCCTTAACGTGAATGGTGATTGTCGGGTCGTTGGTCTGATACAAAAGGTCGAGATATTTTGTCACAACAGCCATCTGGTTACAGCCACTGTTGTCTTGCCAGATGACGATGCCTTTGAAACGCGTCCAGTGGTACATTCCATGAGTCTCTCCAATGCTGGTGATGTTTTGGTAGTGGGAACACCCTTTTATTCCCCCAGCAAAACCAAAAAAGAAGCTGGACGAGTCTCCGTGTACAAGAAAACTGATAAGACATTGCAATGGGAGGTTGTGGAACATGTCATTGGTAGTTCGGAGGGAGAGTGGCTCGGGTACGTGCCTATGATCATGCTATTTGAGTACATGTTTTTTCCTTCTTGGTGTTCTCACATGTCTCACTTGCCCTTTCGTCTTGTTTAGATGGACGACTGATGTTTCCAGAGATGGATCGACAGTTGTGGCGGGTCCCCTGCATAGATTAACCGGGCAGACTCGAATTTTTAAAGTTGTGTAGTTGTGCACCCACAACAACCACCAGAAATGTACTCAGTGACGCAAGCAATAATGCTTCCAAGTAGATACCAGGAGTGATAGCAATACCCGGAAGCCATGGGCGGAGATGGTCCGTGTGTCTGTGTGCTTCGGCTTTGCGCATCCACTCGATTTCATTAGAATTGTTGTGTTTTTTTTGTACGAGTCAAGCGGCCGAAGCAAATTTATGGCACGGGGCCGTAAAAATTAAGATGACACCACAGTGTTGAAAGATCCTTTAAGGAAAAAAGAAACCATCCTACTCCCACAACTTGTCTTTTGTGTACGCAAAAGAGTTGTGTTTTGGGGCCATGAATTCAAATTCCTCTCAGAGCAAAAGTCAGGTTGCGGCAGAGACTAAAGTTAAAGTTTGTTTTCAGTATGTTAGAAATGGCTCTTGTTCTCACTTGACGAGAATCGCATTCCACCACCTCTAATCTTTGGTGTTCATAAGGTGTGAGAAGTGAGAAATGCCAAAAATGGGGGATTGCGAACGATCAGTCGGCGTGCTTCATGCTAGCTTGATCTTGATCACGTTGCAGGGTGTATGGAAGACTATTCTGGGTCGCTTCTGGATCGCTGAATATACGAAATGACTGTCAGACGTATGCCTGTTGCCCCCCATTCAACATCAGCCCTCGCCTCCGTTCGATGATTGCTTCGGGGGATTTGTGGTGGTCATTCGAGACAATCTTCAAGCTGAATATCAGCTTGAAAGTACTGGGACATTCGATGGCATCGATCCAGCATCCACTTTCCAACACTGCCCTTATGCTCTCTATGGGGGATGGATCGTGTCAAGGAACCGAGACAACCTGATAAATCTGAAGGCGACACACACAACAAATCGCAACTTGCAACTTTGAGTGGATGTTGGTTGTGCATGGGTTCTCTTCCGTTTCTAATGGTGATTCTCTTCTTTGTTTGGATGATCCACGGTTCGTTCCTTCACTCCTTGATTTTTCTTTCCTCCATAAAAGCCATCAACCCTGAACGAAAACCAGTATTACAATGTTGATTCCCAAGAAATTCGACGACGATGAAAGCAGTCATGCTTCTACCTTTTCCTTGCCCAATATCGAGCTGGAAAGCAAGCAGCAACTGCTGCCATCCGTTGGAAGAAAACGCTGCTTATTTCAAGAAGATCGGAATCGTTATTACGAGTCAAACTATACCATCTGCATGGATGATACAGACAAAGACGACAACAACGACAAGGACCTGAACCAAGCAACAGTATGGCAACAACAGCCATTTGTGTTGTGGTATACGGACCGCGAGTTGCAGGAATTTCAACAAGACCATGCCACGTTATGTGGCAGCGCCACAAGAGCACACTATCAATCAAAAGAACCACAAATAGATGTTCCTCATTGGGTGCCCGGATGGAGCGACACTTTGTCTCACGTCTATGACAGCGACGGTCTCACCACACGGTCCCTGCATGCCAAGTTGGTTCACGCCCTTCAACAACAACAACAACAACAACATGGTTCCAATTTTACAACCCTTGTGGGTCTCGAACGCCTCTTCTTGCATCCAACCTTGCAACAAGATGCGGCTCTTCGCAAACGAGCCTTGACATCGGCCATTCCACGGATATACCCACAAGAACAAGCACATGCACAACCGCATCAGCAGCAGACTTGCGAAACGCCGGACCTTGCTGAATTGACACGACGAGAACAACAAGGCTTTTTCCTCAGTCGACGATTGAGTCGAAAATCCATACAATTTGCGCACGAAATTGCCTTGGCTCTCGCCGACTCGCTGGCCGTACGACGATGACAACAACAACATTAACAACGCTAGTAGCAAAATGTACTCTAGATGTAATAGAACAAAAGGCATTACTACTCCACCAAGCTACGAATGCAAGTCCTCTAGTAGTCGGTATGTTGTACGGTTGGATTATGCTCCATTGTAGGAGACCTGTCGCCCATAACTACAGGGCCTCACCACAAAATCTTCCGTGTGTTCGCCTCCTCGAGAGTAGAGGATACGAGAGTAGACGAACAGGGCACCACCATGATGATGATGGCCCATTGGCATCGAATCCTTCTTGTGCAGGAAATGACTGTGAGAGAAGCTGTTGGCTGGGGGATGGAAAGCATTCGCGTTCGCCATGAAGATTCGGCAGTACCCTTACTATAATATTATAACCTTCCGATCGGCGATGCACCTTCGATCTGGCCCAGCCATTCTCAGACTTCGATTGATCTGGATGGGATTTCACCCAGAATGTACGAAACAGAGTGCTGCAACATGGCGGCTATCTTGAAAGTTTGTTGGGTGTTGTTCCGTCGTACGTTTGCTCCGTGATCCGTGAAGGAAAGATCCCCCGTGCACACTTGACAAGTAACAAGAAGAAGTAGAGATCCGTTGCAACTCATACCTCATACCTCATCATGATTCATCGTGTTCTTCCTCTTGATGGTCCTCTTTATATCCCTCGGTATCAGTGTCCACTGCTTAGCTGTTTTTTGTCTGTGCCATCATTTTAGGTTCCCAGGTGGACACAGACATCATTTTTTGCTTTTGAGACAAATAGAAATGATCAAATGGCAAATTGGCACGCATACTCAGCTGGAGTTTTCACAGTTTGAAACAGACGCATGCCCAGCAAGCGGCCGTGCGTGGATAACTGCTGGTTGCTCCATAATTCATAATGACAAGCACACAATTCTTTTCTCTTGTTGCCGAAGCACATCGTGCGAATGGCATTCCAGGTGAGTGTGATCCGTTGCCAATTGCCATGACAATTACATAGCTCATGCTCACTGATCACTGACACTTGTCACTTTTGTTTGCTCTGCTCATGGGAAGAGAGGCGATCATCTGTTGTGTCTCTGGGTAGCTCCTTACGTGCCATTCTACATGTCGAAATGACGGATTTTTGATAACTTTCATTCGATTCATAAACAGACTGCAGACATTGTTTTCTTTATATACTAGGAGTAGAAATAGTACTCAAGTGCTATTCATTTGTAGAGTTCAGTGCATTCTGAATTCGTTGCAGATCTCTTTTCTGTTTTGAGCATGGCAATGACTCTCAGTTTCACCATGAACACAAGCAGCTCTCACACGCTACGGCTACAACTTTTGACTCTATGAACTGATAGACATGGAAAGTAGGGTGTGGCAAGAGCAAGAGGGCTTCCCATCTATTTGAAGCAAAAACAACAAAGTCTTCGGTCATTGAGAAATGAGATGATGCTACGACCTATGACGATAGTGAATCATCTATCCTACAGAAGACATGAAAGCAACCAACCAACAATCAAACAACAAAACAATTACTCCTACATCAACAAATGAGACGGGTAAGATACTCCAGTTGACATCAAGCGGCTTGCTCCTAGTCTACTCGTTCAACAAGAGACAAGCCAAAGGATCATGCATGAACAAGAGGAAAGATTGCAGCAGTGATGAGTGAGAAGAAAGAAAAAGAAACAAGAAGATTAGAAATAAGCCACAGTAGTGAGAAGTGAGAAGCAGTTCAGGTTCAGCCCAGCATGTTGCATCCATTGTTCTCACCTCACGTCATGGTCAAGCATTTGGCTCGGTTTTTGGTGTTTTGTGACAGACGAGGACGGGAGGGTTGCCCAAAAAAATTGAATCGTGGTGACCAGAGGACAACCACCAACCGTCAACTGTCACATGCACGCTGGCCTTGCTCCAACCCTGAGGAATTTTATTGGGTAGACAGACAGACGAAAAACACAGAATGCTGGCTGTGTCCACTTGGGAACCTGTGAAGGTGGCACAGACAAAAAACAGCTAAGCAGTGGACACTGATACCGAGGGATAGAAGAGTAACATCTATTGCAAACAATGCTGCATGCTCCTCTAAATAATCAGAGAAGAAGCAACGATACTGTCTAGAAGAGGTAGATTTTGGAAGAGATCGGGTCGTTTCTAGGTCGCATCTCAATCATGGGCTACCTGGCGCATGTGCTTCCCATGCACGCCATCCCAAACAGAGGGAGAGAAAGTTTGAACAGATGCATGCCAACAATGCTGGAACAATCTGTTGCCTGGGTGGAGTCTTTTGGTTGTGTGGGCAGGGTGGGAAGAGCGACTTGTGTCTGTCACTACCTACCTATACATAGAGCAATAGATGGAGAGTACACGAGAAGAAGTGGGCGGAACATGGCTGGATCCAATTCACTACTCCACTCAAGAAACGCCACTGGTGGAACGTTCCACTGTGCGTGATGATATTCTGATTCTCTATGCAAGTGGAATTTGTCTAAAATGTTACAGAGTTTTGTAGTTACTAATTGCCGGGGATAATGTATCCGGAGTTGGCATATTCATGAATGACCGTACCAAAGGGTTTGAAAAAGACGGGGGTTTCATCGACGACACCAATCTTTTGGACAAATTCTTGCACGGCAAAGGCGGTAATGGCAATCATGGCCAAGCGACCATTCTTGATTTCCTTGAGTTGCATGTCCAATTGCTCCGCCTCGGTTTTGGGGTACAAACCCAAGGGATCAAAGCCCAAATTGCCGGGAAAGTAATCCGCCTTGTTTTGTTGGGCTTGGGTAATGCCATAGACATCAATGGCACCGGCCAAGGCCAAACAGGCGACCCAGTAAATGGGCGAAATTTTGCCGAGTCCACCATTCAAGACGGAGGGGGCACGGTCACTGGCATCCAAGACGGGTGTCAAGCCAATGCCATTGGCAATCTTCTTGTCGAGCAACTCGGAAATGGGCCATCCGGCGGCGGCCAACATAGCCAATCGAGCATGTTTGATTTCGGCTTCGCGGTAATTCATCAACTCTTGGCTGGTTTTGGCAAAGCCGACTGGATCAAAACCGACATCGCCGGGCATGCTGCCATCCAACATGGCGGGACGTTCCAGAAAGGGCAAGGAGGCACTCATTTTCATGGCCGCCGCACCACTGGGACTGGCGACGACGACGGGTTCCGATTCCATGGCGGCCGCAGCTTCCAGGACGGG
Source organism: Epithemia pelagica (assembly GCA_946965045.2). Taxonomy (NCBI): domain Eukaryota; phylum Bacillariophyta; class Bacillariophyceae; order Surirellales; family Surirellaceae; genus Epithemia; species Epithemia pelagica. The sequence goes on along the minus strand of OX337235.1, from coordinate 65,071 downwards.
TTCCTCGACTTGGGAAGATTCGGCATCCTTCAACACTTGACGGGGAACCGAACCAACTTGTTGTTGGGGAAGAAAGGCGGAAGCGCCTTGGACGGATAGCAAAAGAGCAGTGGCAATGGAAAGCTTCATGTTTGTATGTTTGTTGTTGTTGTTGGCTTCGTGGTTTGTAGTTTTATGACTCTCTCTAGCAATCTAAAACAAAGATATGACTTGACACTCGATAGGTGCATGCCGGGTGGTGTCAGAGGAGAAAGGATGGATGAGCACTTCATCATCAGATCCTCGTCGTGTTTCTCCCAACACCTCAGTCCCTCTTTCTCAGTCTTTTCACAGATAACAGCTCTCTCGCTCTGTTCTGGTGGACCCTTGTGTGTATTCTCGTCGTCGTCGTCGTCTCGAGATGCGGATCTGGTTCCGAATCGTACGCCAGTCACGACAAGACTGAGTCACAGTCCGTGTCGCGAGTTGCGCTGGCTGCCGCGCTGGTTGCGGAAAGCACCGACTGAGTCAGATGGACGTGGGAACAAACGAGTCCCGTAGGAAAGGGACTCAATGGGCCCCCGAGGATACGCTTGTTGGTCGCTTTTATGGAGAGGACAGAAGGAAAGACTTACTCCTGGGATGGACCGACGTACGTACCAGCCCACATGGACCTCCTTTAGGTAATCGAAAGTCAACGGATGCCTGGCGATCCGGCAATGCAGGGCAATACTCTACGGACGTTGGAAGAACAGTCAACGGATCGATTGCGTCTAAGTACATGAGGATTGGGCGAACGGCTATTATGGACTGGAATTGCGCCAGCAGAGACACTTAGCTTGTTAGTTAGGAGGATCCTACACAAATAATATCATTGAGGAACAACAGGCTCCTTGTGTGTCTGGCATCCAACGTGCTGCTGCTGCTGCTGCTGATGCTGATGCTGATGCTAGAGAAACGAGTGAGCAAACAACAAGAAAGGAAACGAATCTCTACCCTTTCGTTCTCTTGAATATTCATTCGGAAAACAACACTTTTGGTTCATGCCAAGAACTACCTAGTTTCGATTGTCTTGTTTCATTCCTCCATTTATTCTTGGAGCAGAGAAAGTCTTGAACCAATCGAGGCTCTCCCCGCTACGTGTAGTGTTGGTATACGATTGGACCCCAAGATCGATCCAAAACCACAAACAACAATCAAGACGTGTGAGCCACAACACCGCACTCCCTTGTGTTTGTGTTAGCAAAGCAAAAGGAATAGCGTCATGTCGTCTGAGTGGACACCTCCTCCCACGCCTCCACCACCCCTGGAAACCATTCATGTCGAGACGCGTCATCGAGGAACATTGCCGGATGCGTCTCCCATGGCCGTGCCCGATGCCGCCTCGACGTCGTCCTCGTCTTCGGCAGAATCGACATCGACATGTTCGTCGTCGTGGGATGTGACGCGTCAGGTGGATATTTGTGTCACGTGTCTCACGAGCAAACCACCCACGTTGCCGCTGCGGGAGGAATTGCCCTCCTTGGGCGTCGAAGTCATTTACCAAGCCCGCGGCAAGGCGTGGCGCACGGCGCGACATGTCGCTCGCAAACAATTGCGTCAGTATCGACAAGAACAACAAATTGCCGACATTACCAAACGACGATGGTTTCCCAAAAGCCAACGACACATTCAAGCCAAGGTGGCGGAACGACACCGCATCGAACGACACTTGAAAATTCCTCATGCTGTCTCGTATCAGTCCTATCAACGACCCTGGGAAGAAGAATCTACCTTGGACAGTGCCTCGACGGGAGGAGGACTGGATAGCACGACGAGTAGTAGACATCAGAATCTCAACATGACCATGACACCAACGACACCAATCACCAACAAGAAGGGCCAACCCATGGACTCGAGCGATCCCCTCGTGATTTACCCACCCAGTCCCAAAAACCAACAACAGTACCACTACCACAAGCCTCCTCGACCTACTAGCAATACTACCAAGGCACCAATTCCGTCCTCCACAGCAGCCGGAATGGAAGAAGAACGACAAGATTTGGAGGAACAATCTGTGGCACGTTCGTCGGTTGCCTCCTCGTCCTTGGCCGAGCAACAACAACCACAACAACAACAGCCACAGAGGACACCATTGGCTTGGAACAAGACCAATCTTCGTCGGGTCGGTACGAGTGCACTGCGTAGTAATGGAGGAGCTTCCTCTGTGGCATCCAAGTCTTCGACTCAGAGTCCCAGACCTTTAACACCACCACCTCAACTTCCCGTCTTGTCCTCGTCGTCCTTTCACAGTATCTTGTCCGCCTTTCAACAACAAGCCACTCAAAATCAACAACCACAGCGACCACAACCACAACCACCCAAAGGACGACGAGGGTGGAAGAAGGGCACGTCATCACTGGCCAATACGACCACCAAGACTACCACCACAACGACAGCAGCCGTAGGTCGCACGCCACACCAGAACGACCCGGAGGAGGAAGCCAAGATGGAAATCATCCCACCTTGCTACGATTCCTTGTCGTTTCCCTATAATGATGATGACGGTGATGATTGGAAGGATGCGGCCCCCGATAGTACCCAACGGTTTAGTAGTACGAATGCCAAAGAAGCGCATGAGGAGGATGAGGAACAAACGTACACGTCTTCCAAGCGGTTGCAAGATATTTTGGCCAGTACAAGCAGTGGCGGCATGGCCTCACGCTCCAATAAGACCCCGAACCAAAAAATTTCCAAACGCTGGTTGCCTCCACCACCACCCATGACCACGAGTCCCAGTAACATGTCCTCCTCTTCCTTGTTTCTCGAAGAATTGACGAGTACCATTGCCAGTGTCTCCACCATGTCCACTTCCTTGACGCACAAACCCTCGTTGCGAGCCTTGTTGGAACGAGATCGTGCCGTCAAGAAACAACACATGGCGGCGACTGCAGCTGCCTTGGCGGCCGATGCCCACCGTCAGCAACAAGAACACGAACAACAAGAAGATTCACAGTTTGTTCCCCTTTCCTCCACTTGGAGCATTCCGCAAAGTCCCAGTATGGAACCCATTCGAGAACAAACTCCTGCGGCACACATGGTTTCTTCCAACAAAAGTGCAGTGTCGGCTGCTTCGTCTCGTCCGAGTTCTCCTCGTCGGCCTCCTCCAAGTGCTACTCGTCCCCTGTCCCCCATGATGATGATGATGCTCACGACAAGTCAGAGCAGTACCAACAGTCCTGGACGAGAAAGCGCCACTACCACGCAGCATACGACCACCACTTCGTCGGCGTCTCTCCCGGGACGGTTTCCCAAGAGTCCAGGAGCGGGAACGGCCGCCACCACAGCCAGTACGGCCAGTTTCAGTCCGAGCGGTACCACTACCAGTCCTCGACGAAAACCATCCCTCCAGGAACTGTTGGAACAGGATTTGCGTGCCACCAAACTGAAACGACACGGAGCAGGGGGAGGAGGAAAGAGGCCAACGGCCAAACCATCAGAGCAAGAACCATCCAGGCATGGTACCAGCAACGAAACGAATGGAACCACGGCCCCCAAGACGCCAGTGGGTATGAACATTCCTCGTCGAACTGACCCTCATGCTCATCATCCCATGGAGTTGAGTCCAAACAGCGACATTACACCCTCGTCCTCCTCCATGTATCCTCCCTTGTCTCCCAAGAGGTCCCACACGCTGGCTTCTCCTCCAACGTCTCCACAAGTTTCGAGTCAGTATTCCTCCGCCACGACCAACGACAGCAAGCCGTCTCTCAAAGCCTTGTTGGAACGGGATCGTGATTATGTGAAAAAGAAACGAACCTCTAGCTTGTCGCCATTGAGGCCTCCTCAACCGCAGCAGCAGCAGTCGGGAGTTTCCAGCCCACAAGCTCCAAAGGAAGAACGAGAGTTGTATACGTCCGGCTCTTGGAGCACACCAAATAGGAATCGTGTTACTCGAGAACCGCACAAGAGCCATGATCCGCAAGAGGTGGTGCCGTCATTGGGTTTGTCCGTTGCTTCCACTCAGACGCCCAAACCTTCCAGTCTACAGAACAAGAAGGGGCCTCGTACTCCAAACCAGCAGCAGAAAATGAGTCGAGTACCCGGGGAATCCTTGCTTCACATTTCTCCAACAGATTCCGGAAAAGAAGCCGAGATTGACCAACACCAGCACGCCAAGACGTTCCAGCAGGCAAGTCACGATAGTGAATGGAGGGAACAACCTCCCCCGACGGCAGTTTGGAATGCGTCCATGAACGATACAAGCCAATCCCATGTACGCCGAAAGCCGGGGAGAGTGGCTGCCATGGTGGAGCTTTACACGTCCTTGAGCAACGGAGGCGACGATCCAGCCGAAGAATTAGAAGAAGAAAAACCTTTGGTTCCTACGTTATCGTCACCCGAGATTGAAAACCATGCATCCGACGATAAGCACTTGGAATTTCCTCATTATGGACTGGAAGAAACGGTGGCACAGTTCCTGGAAGAGCAAATGGTGCCTACCGATGGTCCCTATGCCGATACAATGGGAAACGAAGAGCTTTTTGAAGAATACGACGTACATACTACTCGTATGGAAGAGATCCTTTCGGAATCGGATGACCTCATGGAAGACCCCACGGCGTTGGAGAGTCAAGAAGAGGCGGTCATGCCGGAACCTGAGGGACACGTGGAGTCTTTAGAACATACAAGCAACAGAGCAAGTAATGAGAGTTGGTCCAATGTTTTCTTTTCGTCCATGATTCAATTGTCGCATTCTTTCCATTCCACGCCTGGCGAAGAAAGAAAAGAGGAGCAAACAGAGTCACTTCCAAGCCAGATGGAGCAACCACACGGTCCAGAAGATACTGCCACACTGGGAATAAAATACTCGTTTCCTCAAGAAGCTGGTACTGATGTGGCCACGAGCGATATGATTGTTGATTCGACGAATCCCTTCCAGGAACCGGACACGGAGAACGCGATCACTTCTTCGTCTCTGGATGGAACAGCGGCGGAGAATGCTACAGCAAGCTCCGTTGGTGAGGAGGACGTTAAGTCGAATCCAGACGACTCGACTTTGTTGGTTCCGTTTCCACCACCGACAGAGTGTGAAGAAGAAGGAGTGGAGTCCATGTTGGTTCCTTTTGCTCACCCGTCGGGAAATGGCACAGAAGCATACACGATTGTTACCGATTATCGTTTGCCACCACATGGTCCGCTTTTTGAAGCTACCTTCAACAATATGGTACCTTGGACCGGTGCACCTGAAGAGTCGAGTGAACTCCTGGTTCAATTTCCACCGCCCGACGAGAGTCAAATGGTTGTATACGAGGGACCGCCACCACCCAAGGTCGATGATTTGTTGGTTCCTTTCCCATCCCAATTTTCAGAGACTGAGATGGAGCATAGTGGCGAAAATGAAGGTGAGGATTCATCTCCCCATGATCTCGCGCTCATTGAGAAAAATGAACAGGATCATGATGCGGACACGATTCAGCAGCTTCAAGAATCCATTCTTCAAAAGATTCAATCACAACCGGAACTCAAGGTGAAGGACATCACTGAAGTAGCTTCAGAAAAAGAAGAAGAAAACTCTGTGATTGAGGAGCAAGACGAGAACGATGTATGTTTGAACAGTTATGAACGACAAACGAAAACAACCAGTGACGAGAAAGGGACTACGTTCAATCCATTTGCCACGCTTGACATGTTGTCTGCGGCTATATCGCGATACAACGAGACTTATCTGGCACAGCAAGTGAACTATGAGCCAAAGGAAACAATAATGCCAAACCTTACAATGGAGGTTGAATCGCAACAGACTGAACCGGAATTGAGAAACGAAATCCCATTGGCAAACTCTACTCTGAGTCTTGATTCGGCACATTCAGATCACATCCTAAATGACCAAATGGTCGCCTCACCCGGCAACCATGGAGCTAAAACTGATCTCGAACCAGCACCCGAACCACATTCTGCTGACGAAAGTGGCATTATTCATGATGAGGCACACATGATGACAGCATCAATGGCTCATGTCGACGAAAAATATGATCTCGAAAGAAGCGAAACGGAACAAGTTGACGAGACAAATCTACGTGCACAACAACTTCTCGAGCTTGGTACCCAAATTCTTTCCAAGCCTCATGCTCATAAAGATGATTCTCCTTCATCTGAGAATAGCGATAGTAAACAAGGCACTCATGAGAATAGACCAAGCAGTGACGACACCAAGAACGTACCTAAAATGCAAGAAGAAACGAATGTTCTGGCACAACAGATACTCGAGCGGGCGTCTCGTATTCTTAACCCATCAAAGAAGACAACCTATGTGGAGTCTGAACAAGTTGTCGGTGGACCAACGCCAGAAAAAGCAGCCACCGCCCCCATCAACGATCAAGAACAGGAGTCGTTCCATGAGGAGCACGGAGACAGCGACGACTTTAACATAGTTTCCGCTAGATCCATTCTGAGCAACAAAGCGGACGATCCAGCTGAGGAGGATGAAGACCCTACCAATGCAATGGCCAAGAAGCTCCTGGAGAGAGCTACCGAGATCCTCCATAAGCCCGAAACCAAGGTGAACACATCTTCCGACTTTTCGCCAGATGCTTCCACGAGCAATGCTTCTGTCGCTAATTCACCTAATAGTATCAGTGACAGTGCGAACCAAACGGACAAACAGGTCAATGAGCCATGGATCGAAACCAGTGAATCCTCCCTTGATGATGATAATGCACCAGCCAGCAGCACAATGAAGAATGACGACATCCCGTCCGAGGGTAATGCTGGAGAATCCAACACAGTTGAAAAAGCCGTCTCAGTGTGGAAATCAGTGGCGGCGGATATCTTCAGCACAGTTTCAGATGATTTTTCTAGTGGTTCTTCATCAGCCAGCGATCACAACGACTCGGTTCGTAAGACATCAAGTGAGGGCAGCATCGAAGAGACTGGTTCAGATGTAGACAAATCGATGATAACCGTTGAGAAATCTCAGCGAAGTCGTGGAAAGAAACAGGGCAATGATGATAGTTTGGTTGCATCAGTAGACACTTCGGGACATGGCTCATCAGAGGACCATACTCATGAAAAGTCACTTGACGAAACCATTTCTGAAATACATCTCCTGGAAGAGAATTCAGAGTCAGCTCCGTCTACTAAAGATGGAAACGAAGGAGCGAAGATGGCGTCGACGGAGGACAGTGTGCATCATTTTTCTACTTTGTCCCCATATGGACTTGAATTCGTCTCCTCTGTTAACGAAGAAAGTGATTCAGATGCGTCCAAGACTAACGGTGATTCACATGAGAACGATGACGAAGAGACCAACGTGGCTCCCATGAGCACAAGGGAGGACCGTCAACCAGGAGTCAAAAGTGAACAAGCAAAGCCCTTATCTGGGGAATCTACATCTACAGAATCGGTACCCGAAGAAACAAGAGAAAAGGAGCCCAGAACCCCAGACGCAGCGAATCACACTTTCCAAGAAATGGTCGATGCGGAGAGACCTTTGACGGAGCATTCAGATCACGCAGTGACAACAGCTGTTACTGGGGATACTGCGACTGAGAAAGAAACGGCCAATCAGGATCGAGATAACAAATCTCCGTCGTTCTTGGGAAGGCCAAAAGCAAGATTTGCTCAACTGCTATCTAGGTTAACACGGCACAAAGCAAACGCAGAAGAGACAAAGAAACGACAGCAAAACGCCAACGCAGCGAGTAGTTTGACGAATGACCAGAACTCGAGTATCGCGGAACGTGGCTCTTTGTCTGCTGAATCAAAGACACACACCAAGGGAGAACGGAGTGGGAGTGATGTAACCTCTGGTGTCCATCACGCAAATGAATCTTCAATGTCGGACTCAACCAATAAGGGCTCTCGACAACGTATGAGCATGGATTCGCACAATTTAGCAATGCTTCTTGATCTTCTTTCTGGAGGAGAGAGCTCAGTCGACGATATCAAGCGCATTCTTGTTTCGGATCCACTCATGGCACAGCTGAAACGACATACGGATGGTCGATTGGCACTGCATTGCATCTGCTCTAGTCGACTGCAGGACCGCAAATCTAAATGGCCCGAGAAATACAACGACAGTCTCGTCAATGACATCGAAAGTCTGTATGCGAAAATTGAAGTTGTTGTAAATCACTTTGCTCCTGCGTGTGAGCTAGTTGATAGAGGCGGTGACTTGCCAGTTCACCTCTTGGCAAGAAATCTCATGAAGTGGGAAACCACGTGGTACGAGCGAATTTATGAGCAAGCCGCAGGGGACAACGAACGATCTGGTGAGGCAAACCAAGCAATCACGAAATTGTATCACTCAATGTCGAGATGCATCGACATAGTTCTAAGTCCGGTCGTGAAGCATGCGCATCTGTGTGGTGAGCCTGGAAGCTTCGGAGAACTTCTTCCTCTTCATATTGCTACAATCTTTACGGTTCCAGTGAAGACGCTCCGTCAGGCACTCGAGACTTACCCGGCTGCCGCCTCGGAACCTTGCAACGTATCAGAAGTCACGACATTTGTACCGGATGGTTGTTTACCGGTTGAGCTCCATGATAGCCTGTCGACGGATTATCCAAAATGGGAAATCACGGCATCATCAGGTCCGAAGCTGAAATGGTCAAAGATCAAGAACACTCCAACTTCAAGGGAAGACGCGATCAGTCGTTCTGACCTTTTATTCGCATACAATCCTGTGGAACCCTTCATATCCGATGAAACACGTTTGCAGCGATATGAGTCACGGATCCTTTTTGAAGCACAGCAAGTCAGAGACGATCAATCCCTCGGCCTTACTGTTGCATCGGAGCTCGTTTGGGTGTGGTTCTGTTCAAATTCCAGTCCAGGTGGTGATCGGGACTCCAATACAAGTCGGGTCAAAAGGATTGTCAACGGACTTCCTTTAGATTTGGTACAAAAGTTGGGCGAAGCAAAAGCTCCTAATGGTGCGAATGTTCTCGATGTTGCAACCAAGGCATCCGTAGCTATCATCAAGAATCGGCTTGGAAAGAGTTCGGACTCATCCCTGGTAACAGACGGGTCCTCTGGAGTTCCCTCAAGTATCCGTTCCGATGCCCTCTCTTCCAAAACAGCCGACTACTCTATGGGTTATCTCTGCAGAGAGTTCTTCAACGTCAGAGACTTCTCTGTACCGACAAGTTTTGTGATTCTCCCCTACATGCTTGCTCGCTTGGACGACGGCACTGTCGGGATGGCCTCCCCTGAATCAGCTCCTGCAGCCATGAAATTCGCTGAATATCTGTTGCAACTCACAGATCCGTGCAGTATCTTGTACTATGTTGATGCAAAATCCAAGAAAGAATACGGTATATCGCTGTACGAGCAAGCAGACGATGAGACTTTACGAGAAGACGCATTTGAGAAGATCGAAGAGTTTGAAGAAGAAGTACTGGCCTTTTACAAGAAAGGGAAGGGTTACTTCTATCTGATCGACGAGAATAACGGGTTCCCGGTTGTGGGTGAATCTGACTCATCCTACCCATTTGTGCTGGACGATCCAGCGACAGTGGTTTCAGGACTTTTGCCCCTTATGCTTGTTGGGATGATCCAGATGCGGGGAGAAAAAGCCTTATCGCTACTTGCGACATCACTTCTGGACGACAGCATCACGGCAGTTCCTCAGCATTGGGAAGCGTTCGCGAAAGACATTGATCATCAGATCCGTGCCAGAAATTACAGCAAAGATGCTGATGAGTACAACGAATATCAGGATCTCAAGGAAGGCATGCTGGATTTCACAGCGCAGATTCCATCGAAAGAAAAGCGACATAACACGCCGTTGCATGGCAGAACCGAGTGGGGAGGAGAGATGTCGGTGCTCAAGACTCTGTACTCTCACTATGATCCCAATACCAAATTTTGTGGTCTAAAGACCGAAACGGAAGAGGACGGATCCAGAGTATTTTGGACTGTCACGACATCTGCGGCAGAAGACAGTCAAGACGAGGCAACGAGCGGCTCGGATACACAAAGAAGTTCGGTTTATTTATCTGGGATGTCTCGGGAAGAGGATCATGTCACCGGCAAAGATCATACTAAGGCGCAAGTCCGTGATGAATCACAAGGAGCCCCTCTCATGTTTTTCCAGCCCGCTGATGACCAAAAGTCGAGAACAGTTGCAAATGAACAGAGGAGTCGAGATGATTCCAGTGCATCCGTTTTTACATCATCATCTCCAGTCGATGCCATGCAAAACCAAGATGATTCAAAAGATCATCGGAATGAAACGGTCAGCATTGAAAATAGCTCCCTCTCCTTGTTGCTTAGCGAACCAGAACGAGTTCCAGACCACTCTTCTGTGACTTCACGAGATTCGGACTGTACGGGAGTGGTTTCGAATACTACCAAGTCGTTATCGCCACCGGATGTCACCGACTTGTCCAGCGTTCCCGAAAAGTATGGCCGCAAACGGCATTCGAAATCAGACTCATCGGCAGCTCGAACAGGTAGTGTGAGCCAGGATTCATTTGGTGGGGAAAATGAGGTGGATGATGATGAACGTACTGATACCAGATATGGAGACTTATTTGACGAACTCTCTGTGAGTCGGCTTTCTCATTCTGAACACGCTGAAGAGGCGTTTGATCCCGAACACGACACCTTACAGGTATGGAATGCAGCCGAAGGTGTGTGGGAAGACGTGGCTTTTCAGTTGGATCATTCCGGAAAGTTTATGGAGGACAAAAATGTCACTGGCTTGAAGGTCAGGCTGTTGGAAGAGGCCAAAAAATTAGCCGAGCTTCACAACCGAGTCAAGCAAGTGACTGCAAAGGGGAACGAGGTTCGGGACAAACTGTACGAGGATATTGTAGATGATGACGACGAAAGTCAAGGCGTACGATCACTGCTGGAGAAACGAAAGCTGTTGCTGCGATTGTGTGATTTGGAAGAACGACTTCTTTGCGCCGAAATTGGTTCACAACACACATCAATGGATTCCTTTGCCTTGCTTCAGAACTTGAAAGGAATGACCACCACTGTCCGTAACGACCTTGAATCCTCCATGTCATCGTCACGTCAAGAGGAGAGCATTGGAACATCCATGGTTCCTGGTGCAATTGGAACAAGGCGGCCTCGCAGAGAGACTGCAAAGACCAAAAAGACAAGGGGCGGCATCTTGGAAGAGCACATGGGCCGGGCTCTGGACAATGCCTGTTTGTCATGGATCAAAAGCATGTCGAATGAAGACGATAGTGACGAGTTACGATCGGTAACTGCCCTCGATGGTCACATCCGAGCAGGAAACAACCACAAGAACAGTCGAAGTCCTTCCCCACCGGGCAAAGCACCTTATTCTCCCCCCGATCGTTCCACCAGTACCACACAACCCCTTTCTCCCGAAGCAATGGCCAGCACTTACCACACACTGTCCAGCGCTTCCGACCGGAACAGCGATGAGAGAGACTGGTCGATCATGGGAGGAAAAACTCGCAAATCAACCAAACAACAGCAAGACCCCTTTGCCGAAGAACCACAAGACACTTATTCAAGACACAACACCAATAACACAATGATGGAGAATCTACCCTGGCCATTGGAGGAGGACATTCCCGTGTCCATGGAAATTCGAAGAAAGGTGGCACGGACGGCCCGGGGTTCGGTTCTTCCCAAGCAACAACAACAACAATACGACACACCGCGATTCCGCCACGACGAATTCTCCTCCTTGCAACAGCCTCGCTTACAGTCACATGCTTCATTACCAGAGGAATCGGAAAAAGCCATGACACCTCTTCCTCGACGAGCACCAGGTCCCCGGCCCAGACGTTCCTCACGACGCAAGAAACGAGATCCACCATCGCAAACCTTTATTGACTTGACCACACAAGAGGAACGAGATGCCGGTGGCGATGCCGATGACGACCAAGATGATGATGGCAATGATACGGATGACTACTATGCCACAGACTCATCGTTGGCTTCTCAGATTAATGCCCATCGTCGTATGAAGGAACAACAAAAACAACGACAAGCACAACAAGAGCAACGGAAGCAACAAGAATTGCAGCGTCGGGAACAAGAAGAACGCAAACTGCGACGACAAGAAGAAGAACGGGAAGAGCAGTTGCGACAAGAACGACACCACCTTATTCCACCCATGGAGGATTACTCGCAGCAAGGAGAAGAGTCTCATGGAACACCATCGTCGGCTTCGGCGATTGTACGGAATTCCTCCATCCATCCCTTGGATCGCTTTTCCTCCTCCGATGCCTCCTCTTCCGCCGCGGCGGCTGCTGCTGCTTCAACCGGGGGGAGGGGCGCCACAACGACGGCTAGTGCGAGTGCAGCTGGTGCTGCAACCACCAGCAGCAATGCTTCCGAAGATTTTACCCACATGCTAGGACGGGCCCACATTGATTTGGATGACATGTCGGAATTTGATAACATTTTGGCCGAAGCTGGATCCATGCATGAGTTCCTAGAACTCTAAACCAAGGCATCACGCCTATGCGGTCGGCTCCTCTATTCTACACAACTCACTCACAACCATATATACACATACATTTCAGAGAATTTCTATAGCTTCAGAGAATTTCTATAGCATAATAATCTACAATTCTACTTGGTATATTCTTGTGTATGTGTTGTACATCATCTTGTGACAAGAAACTAGAGTGTGGAGTGCTGTTGTCGGGATCCTGTGTTCGTGTTGTTTGTCTTGTGTCATTCCAAAAGGCCAGCACACCAAGCCCTCTGTGTCACGGCTTGTGCAAAGCGTTCGACTGGCGGATTTGTACGCACAACCACAGGTTTCACTCACTTGGCCTCTTGCGCAAAGGATGAAAGACGACGACACTGTGGGGAACGCGGTTTTGTTGTTGTGGTTGTGTTTGGAGATTGTGTTTGGTCGTTGGGGCGAAACGTGTCCCAGCACACTCTGAAAACCAAAACTGTCCCTGCCGTATCATCATTATCATCATCATCATCATCATCGCACGTTCCCTGGTTACGACTCCAAGAGATTGGTGTCTCTATAAGAAGCAGGCAATTGTACAAGACACACACATGACTCAGGAGTGCGGTTCGTCGTCGTCTTGTTGTTGTTCATGTTCTTGTTCTTGTTCTTGTTGTTGTTGTACTGCTTCTTCTTCTTGTTCATCTTGCCAATCCAACGCCAGCGCTAGACCCTGGGCAATGGCATGGGCAAAGCGTTGAGCGGGGAGGCACAAGGTTTGACTGGCCTCGTGCAGTGATTGCCGGCGATTGGTACGGCGACGGCGACGCCCCGAGTGGCGAGGAGAACTAGTGTTTTGTTGTTCTTGTTTCGTGGAAGATGCGGATTGTCGTGTTCGGACTCCTGAAACGACAGTCGTTGTTGCAGTCGTCGATTCCAGTTCGGGGAGTCGTTCCACCACAAAACGATGCCAGGCATTGGATCGGACGCGGCCTTGCAATCGACACGAGGCGGTCAACCACACGTCTTCCAAGCCCACCAAGGTTTCTGGTTCGTCGTCATTGTCATTGTTGTTGTTGGAAGAATGATCCGAATCATTTTTCCAATCATAATACAAGAGGGCCAAGTCCTCGGTCGATGTGCTGGTATCATCCTTCTCCTCATTGTCACTACTACTCGTATCCGTGTGAGCTGTGGGAGAATTGTGTTGTTGGTGGTGATTTCTCGAATGGCGGCGATTACTGCACTGTCGAAATACGTGCGACAAGCGGATGCGTGCCTCGTCCTCCAACCAATACAATTGTTGTGGTTGCTGTTGCAAGGCTCGCACAACTGCTTGATCGTAGTACTCTTTGGTAAATCGTTCATAGTCCTTTGCCCTATACCACATCAAGAACGGTGAATTGTGGTTGTGGTTATCATTCTTGTCGTGGTCGGGCGCCTCATGCCATTGATTGCCAGCCTCGTTCCACCGTACCGTTTTCTTTTTGGGGTGGTGGTGGTGAACCGGACACGCATGGTCGTCGTAATAGCAGGACGACGACGACACGGACGGATGCGTACCGACACTGGAGGAATCGCACGTGACAGAGCACAAGGATGATGATGACAAAGAGCAGGAGAGTTCCAACCAGCCATCAAACGGTGTTGTTGTAGTTGGTGGTGGTGGTGTGACGTTCTTATTATTATTGTGGTTGTGGTGGTGGTTGGTCCAGGACTTTGGGTGGTGGTTCTGGTTGTGGTCCAAGACCACAACCGGAGGAGGTGGTACTACGACGGACCATTCGGGAGGTGCTGCTGCTGCTGGAGGTGGTGCGTTGCAGGGTGGTTTGTCATTCGACGACAGAGGGTTCCAAGAATGGCTGTGATACACTTGTCGTCGTCGTGGTGGTGGTTCTTGCCCTGCGTGTTGTGGCTGCTGCTGGAACTGCAGTGCTGGTTCCTTCCAAGACGACACGAATGACGACGACGACGATGGATGCGTTCCAAAAATAATGTTGCGTCGAGGACTGTACGGAAAGGGCAAGGAGGAAGCCATTGGATTCTTGTGGTTGTGGTAGGAGTAGTTGTTGTTTGGTTGGGTTGTAGCCATTATGGTGAAGGTAAAACTCTGAATTTCTTCGTGAGGCAATGGTGTAACGTTCACGTCCCAAAGAAGGACAAGTAGTAGTGGGAGTGTCCAGACCAACCGAGACAGGGAGAGAGAACGTGATTGGTCCAAAGAGTCCAAACAATACGACACAACGGCACTCCAACCGACTCGACAACAGTCACCGTGGCTCGTGCCTGACGCTGCTGTTCTCGTTGTGGCGATGCTGCTTGGTTGGTTGGTGGTGTGTTTTGCCAAAGAGGTGTAAAGGCACTGCCAGCAGAACGGTTGTGTTTTTTTGGTTCGTGTTCTGGCGAGCACAGGAAGGGGATCGTTTGTGTTCGGTTCTCTTTGTTGTTCTCACGGTTCTCACTTCTACTCCTCGTCCCGGGGAGAGAAACCACCTACTTCTTGCCATACTCATCATGACTCTTTCGGAGACGCTCCGTATTAGTGGCACGAAGGATGCCACCTCACGTTTGGGCTGTGGGGGATGATCTGGTGTCAGTCAGCCCCCCACAAGTCCGTCGATCCGACCGCGTCATCATTCGTCTGTCCGTGCATCCGATATCAAGGCGTCTGTCCGCTCTTCCGATATGACCGCACAGACAGTCACAATGACCAAGCCCCAAGGCGAATCTTTGGTAGATACGTGGCTTGCGCAACGTGCATGCGGTCTTTGGTCTTCTCTCCTCTCTCTCTCGAACCACAACAACGACGAGATAACACAACAACTCCACTCTCCAGAGGATTGTCCAATCGATCGGCAAACCCCAAAAGAAGAAGGACCAACGACACAATGGACTCTTCCGCAACGAGTAGTATGGGATCGTCGTCCATTCCAATACCCAGCACGACCGTCACGCATCGATCGACGTCGGCACATTCCTCCTCCTTGACCGAATCCACCATGCCTCATCATCATCCTTCCCCCCAACGACGACGACGCAAACGTCCCATGAAACGAAAAACCAGTGATCCCATGATCAATAACAATCATCATGCGACGACGATCCATTCGTCAAGGAGAAACCCTTCTCCTCCTGTTCGGTCCTGGTGGTATGGCTGGGTTTCTTCCACATTCCTGGGTTCTTCCCAGAACAATCACAATCGTTCCACCAACAGTGGGGGCATTGCCCTGGTCAATCCAAATTCTCACAATCATACTACGACAACAGCCGCCTCCTTGTCGGACCCGGACGATTTGCACTCGTACGATTCGGGGACAGACTTGTATAGTTTGGAAGAAGAACAACAATTGATACCCATCTTGTCGTCGTCTCTGGAAGGAAGCCAGGACCCACCAACCGCAGCACTGGAACACTCTACCGTGGACCTTGGTTCCTCCTCCAAAGCAACAACTACTTTTCCAACCACGCCCACTCCATCGTCGGCCGTTCCTACCAGTGTCTACATTTTACTCTTATTGGCCACGGTTTCCTTGTCGGCCATTGGACCCTTGTTGGAATTGCAACATTCCGTTTCGACACCGGTCCTCAAGGTCTTTTGGCGTACCACGGCCACCAGTCTGGTACTGAGTCCCCTTGCGCTCTGGTGGCATGCCACGACCACAAAGATAACCACGACACCAAGCGCCGCGGCTCCTACAAAGTCCAATTCCAGCACTCCTCCAAGGTGGTTCCTCCTCCCCCGCTTGGCCCTCATTTCCTTTTTTTATACTTGTCAAATTGTCTGCTTTGTCTTGGCCTTGCAATATACGACCGTTGGCAATGCCGTGAGTTGGAGCAATGCCCAATCCCTCGTCTTGCTCGTCCTCAAAGTCTTTTGCTGGAAGCAACCCGTGTCGGTCTGGGAAGCCGGAGGCGCCCTCGTGGCCTTTGGCGGCGTGCTCCTGTGCTCGCACGATTCCGCTGCCGCCACGGCAACCACGACCAGCAGCAGTAGTACTTTGGACACTAACGAACTCATGGATCCTCATGCCGCCTCGCATCGATCGCATCATCACCATCATCATCGACATGGCATTGATGCCATTGCGACAGTTCACGATCATTACCAAACCGACTCGTCCAATTCATCATCCTTGTGGGCCGCCCTGTGGTGGACCATGGTCGGCAATGCCTTTGCCCTCGTGTCCAGTATTGCCGGTGTGGGATACCTCACCTTGGCCAAGGAAATTCGACGAAAAATGACCAATTTGCCCTTGTTTTTATGGTCCGTCATGGCCGGCAGTTCTCTCTATGCCTTGGTGTGGATTTCGTTGACCACCACGACGACGACAACCATGACTTCTGAAACCAATGACGCACAACCAGGTGGCGTCCCGGTCGTGACCTGGGATGCCAATCCCAATCACGGCTTGTGGGGATGGCTCAGTTTTGCTCGCATGGATCGCTTACCGCTCGAACTGGTCTTGGTCCTCTTGTGCAATGTGGGCGGTGTCATGGGCTATGCCCATTGCTTGCAATATTTGGATCCGCTCGTCATTGCCGTGGCAGCCCTCATGGAACCCGTCGTGGCCGAAGTCTTGGCCAGTCTTGCCCATGTCAGTCCCTGGCCTGGACTTACCGGGTGGACCGGCAATGTCCTGGTCACGACCGGTACCGTCACTCTGGTCTGGTACAGCAATCAACAACCCGCACCACAAACACAACCACCCAAACACGCATCATCATCATCACCCCACCACACCCAAACCAAGAAACATGACGACGACCACTATCCACACTAACAACGACGACACATCACCAAGAACAAGAAGAACGAACGAGAGGAGGAATAGCTCCTCCAGTGCCGTCCAACTTGGCGGTGGTCACTTGGATCAAGCCACCACTCAACGAAACAACAACAACAACAACAACATGTAACAAAATGAAGCAACCCTCGCCCGAAGAACACCAACCATTGGCGCCTTTTTGGAAGAGAAGAAGAAGAAGAAGAAGAAGAAAAAAAATCGTGTCTTGTGTGTGTGTGTGTGGGTGTGCCACGGTCTCGACCCAACCAATCCAACCACCGCAAATTCTCGTTTGCTGCCACAACG
This sequence comes from Epithemia pelagica, assembly GCA_946965045.2. NCBI lineage: Eukaryota > Bacillariophyta > Bacillariophyceae > Surirellales > Surirellaceae > Epithemia > Epithemia pelagica. Next base: position 47,617 of record OX337235.1, on the reverse strand, counting down.
GGACAACCACAAACAACGCCCACTGGTTCCAGTTTGTCGAATTGACTTTTTGTTGGCAAGAAGAAGAAGAATTGCCCAAACCGCTTCCACACAAAAAACACTGGTATGGTGGTTGCAACTCTGTGGACGACAAGAACCTGTTGCCGTGTTGCTCCCTCCAAAACGAACTAGGTAGGTAGATAGACATGACACGACGTGGATTGTGTGTGTGTGTGTGTGTGCAACTACTCTGGAACAGTCACTATAGGGCACACGAGCGGAATCGATCGCTTGGATGATGATCTATACCAGTAGTGGATCAAGTCCTATAGTATTCGGTAGTCTATATAGCATGGCAAGTTCTCTGTGGTTGTGGTTGTGGTTGGATTCCTTATTGTAGGGATTGTGACTATTGCAATGTGGCGAACCACTCAAACTGCTAATGCTTGGTGGCGATCGAGGACTTGTGTGTGTGTGTGTGTGTGTCGTTCGGGTTCCACTGCGGCTGGTCGTTGTCGTCGAGGTTTTGCGGAGGAGGATATACACTCCTGGAATAACTGGCAAGCGACCACATGCCGGGCATGTATTCGCCATGGCTGTCGCAATGATGGGTAAAGATGCGTTCGTTTGGACAGGAATATATAGTGAAAAGGCCTCGGAAAAATGCCGACTGTGAAACTCAGACCAATGTTCCGTACGCAATCTCGTCTCTTGGCAGTGCTGCTCTTGATAGTAATAATAATAATAATAGGATCATACAGGGAATGACTGGGACGAACCATGGCACTCTCAAACTGCGGTTGCTCGTGTATCGAGGAGGAGGCATGTTCTCAGTGTAGTGCCGGTCGGGTCGAAACGGATCGGCGTTGGGTCGTCCAGGTCGAAAAGGCCGCCGCTGGCGTGGTCGACGATGACTTTTTTTGAAAGGCATGGGTCAAGAGACTGGTATTGCCCAATCCGGTACGGGTATAGGCTTGGCTTTCCCAGGCGGCACCCCCGGCGCGACATCCACCTTCCCAGGGATTCACGACATGTGACATGTGGGGATAAAAGTCGTTAAACAATTTTCGATAATAGACTTCTTCCTTGGTTTGGGGTGGATTCAAGGGATAGGTCGTGGCGGCTTGTTCCAATTCGGCATCCGTGACCAAACTCGACACTTTTTCTTGCAATTGCGACACCCAATCTTCTCCGACGCCTTCGCATTGCATGGCCTTGGCGCGCCACAAGACGGCGGACGGAATGGAATGACCATTGGCATTCGGTTCTTGAAACAATTGACGGAGCATGGTTTTTTCCCGTCCTGGCGCATTGTTGGCCACGGCCTCGCGATGGACCATTTTGCGCGCAGGATCGACACTCATGGCCAAGGCGGTAAATTTAGTATCCAAAAAGGGCACGCGGGCTTCCAGTCCATGCGCCATGGTCATGCGATCGGTCCGATGCAAATTAATATCGCCGAGTTTGGCATAAATGCGCTTCAATTCCGTCTGGACTTGAGCGGGCGTCGTGGCATCCATGAAATACAAGTATCCGGCAAACAATTCATCGGCACCTTCGCCCGTCAAGACCATTTTCACATCGGCCCCGGCTCGTTCGGCCAAGAGCCAATTGGGAATGGAGCTCCGAATCAATTCAGCTTCGTAGGTTTCCATGTGATAGATAATTTTGGGAATCAAGTCAAAGACTTCGGCTCCAGTAAAAATGCGCGGTCGATGATCGACATGCTTGCTGCAACCCAAGGCTTGCACCATGGCTTTTGCCGCCATTAAATCGGGCGAATCTTCCATGCCCACGGTAAAACAGGGAATGGGTCGATCGTCGCCCGTGGCTTGTCGATAGAGGGGCATTAATGCGTGACTGACAATGCAGGAATCGACGCCACCCGACAGAAAAAAGCCATAGTCGACATCGGCCATCATGCGTTTTTGAATGGCCTTGGAAAAGGCGGTGCGCAATTCGTCGTCCGTCGGTTGCGGAACGGCTGGTTGGTAGGAATCGTCCAACAACCAGGCCGGTTCGTAATAGCGTTGCAAGCCCTGATCGGGCGACCAATAATGACCAGCCGGCAAGGCGGTGACGGTATCGGCTTGGACATGACCGACCAAGGCCTTGAGTTCAGAAGCAAAGACATGAGCTTGTCCATTCGTGGTCATGCCATAGTACAAGGGCTTGATGCCGACCGGATCGCGGGCACAAAACAAGCGAGCCGTTGGTGGTGTTGCCGAGGATTGTTCGACCATTAATACGGTAAAGGCAAACATGCCATCGAGCAGTCGCGTGGCCTGTTCGGGTCCGAGACAGGCACAAGCATGGGCAATGACTTCACAATCCGAGTGCGATTGACGGGGATAGGTCCAGCCATGATCTTGCACCAATTGCTCGTAGACGGCTTCGTGATTGTAAATTTCGCCATTGGCCACCAAACGAACGGTTGTATCGCCAAAGGTCAAGACAAACGGCATGTCGGCTTGGGCATTGGTCGGATCCACAATGGCCAAGCGTTGATGGCCCATGGACCATTGTGCTGCTGCTTGAGTCGAAGTTGAAGACGTAAAGATGGAACCCCGGGCCGTGTGACGGCCATCCGGTCCTCGATGATACAATTTGGCCGTCGTTTGATCCAACGTGCGTTCATTGATCAAGAGGGGAATGCCACTACTTGTTGTTGTGGAAGAGTTGGTGGTCCAAATGTTGTCGACAGCGGCCACAAAGCCACATCGTCGCTTGGCAATGCCCGAGGAGAGGGGATTCTTGGATCGAGCCACTGTCGATGACGACAAAAAGGACCGAGGACGGTTCCAACAACGACTCCACATGATGAATGATGAATGAATGAGAATGACTCTTCAATTCGTTTCTCTGGCTAGCTAGAGAGAGAGAGAGAGAGATTGGTAGTATCGAGAGATCAATTGGTAGTATCGAGAGAGCCAATCGTTCGTGGAGCTTTTCGATATTAGAGAAGAAAAGAGAGAGAGAAAGTCCCAAGTCTCTTCCTCCGTCCTCCGTTGGTACCAACAACACCAAAAAAAAAGAGTTGACGTTTGTCGATTTGTGTGGGCAAAACTTGACGTGACATGATGTGATGGATTGGCAATCGACACCACGAACCACGAATCTTCTCAGGATGGTCTGTCCGATTCCGGTCGCCGGAATCTTTCCCACTGCAGTTGCAACACTGCAGTACGTCATTCCTCGCGATCGGACGTCAGGGTCAGGGTCATTGTGCGGTTCCCTTCATGTCTTTGCGACAGCGATCAGACAGTTTCAAATCTTGGGGGAAGATTTGCTTCCGAATGGACTGCACTACCGAGCAAGTGTCCGTCGGTCGACAGCGGAGTCATTCACCCCCTGCGACTGCGACTGACTGACTGACTGACTGGGGAGACTCTGTGTCTGTCGATCGTGCGCCACATATACTTTGGTTTCCTACTGCCATCAATTCATGCCATCATTCCTCCCCTTCTTTCATATCACACCAAAGACACTATACAATAGAAGAGACCAAACCCAGGACGACAACCATTCTTGGACGAGCTCTTGACGTGGTGGGATTGTGTGGTCAAGTGTGTCCATTGTTGTTGTGATCCGTTCCGTTGGCAACTTTGGCTGCGCTGTGTATAAAACATCATCATCCTCTCTTCCGTCTCGTCTTCCTTGGACCTTCTTCTTCTTTGTTTTTGGGTGGAACTTTTGGCCGTGTAGTTGTGAGATTGTGTTGTGGATCCATTCATGCCGTGACAGTGTTGGTTCGTTTCTCCCTCCACAAACAACAACAATAACCACAAGTCCAGTACGATGCAATCATCTACTTCTTCCACCGGCCGACTGGTTCGCCACAGCAGTGCCTCCTTGTCCAGTTTGGGCAGTACAGATTCTTCGGGCCTTTCACCAACGAGCAGTCGACATGGCACCAGTGTTCTTCCCTTGGTGGCCTTGCCAGTACCACCTCAATCTTCTCAGTCGTCCTATCAACCCATTCCCAATGTCCAACCAGCAACAGCAGCAGTACCATCATCGTCATCCTGGTTGCCACCCGAAGATCCCTTGCAGCAAACTGCGAACGACCACGAGACAGACTCGGCTTCTGCTGCGACACGAGCATCCGCAGCTGAACCGCCCTTGTCTCCCATGCACGCTCGCATGGCCTTGATCAAGGGCAATTTGGGACCGGGCTGTTTGAATCTGCCCCATGCCTTTGCCCTCATGGCGGGCCACAGTGGTGGAACGTCCTTTTTGTCGTATGGACCGGCGCTGGCCTTGTTTGGCCTCATTTGTGCCCAAGGCATTTACAGCATGTGTCTCTTGTTGGAATGTCAAGCCTGGTTGAAGCAAGTCTATCATTACGATACCTTGCCGCCACAGTCCTCCCAGGCCGGTGAAACGACAGCCGCCGTGAATCCTCCTCATGACACGTCAGGATCCACGACGACGGAATCGTCGTCGCATCCACGACGAGCCTTGGGACGACAAATTTCCACCGCATCGGAATCGTCCTCCTCCTCGTCCGACAATCACGACGTGCCATCCTTGCAAACCTTTTCGCAAGTGGCCCAAGTCGCCTTGGGGGGATCGGTGACGGCTCGTCGTGTCGTGCAAGTCTTACTCTTTGTGCAACAGGGCGGTGTCTGTTGTGTCTTTTTAAGTTTGGTGTCGACCAATTTGCAAGCCTCTCTGTCGTCCTGGCAAGTCTCGAATGACGTGGCCTTGCTCGGCGTCACACTCGTCATGTGTGGCCTCGTCTTGTTGCGATGGATTCACGACCTGAGTTGGCTCAATGCCACGGCCAATGCGTTCATGCTCCTGGCCATTGCCACGGCCACTATTGCCGGACTGATTCAATTTGTGCAAACCTATCACCAACAACAACAGAACGACGACGACAATTACGACAATTGGCAAGACTATTCACAAAACAATAATGACGATGATACCACGCAATCCTCCAATCGTTCTCTTGCGTCGCGCATGAGTACCTTTGCGGCCGACATGTTTTTTGCCTTTGAAGGCATTGGATTGGTCTTGCCCGTCGAAAATAGCTTTTCGGCGGGACGGTCCACAACCAGGAGCACCACTTCCAGTCCAACGACTATGGCCGATCCAATGATAAACTCCTCATTGCCCACAACAACCACAACGACAACCACAACAGCAACAATACGACGGAAACAAGAGCAGTCGTCTCCTTCTTCGTCGATAGCTTCAGCATCCTCGTCGTCTTCTTCCTTTTCCACCCTGTTGATTCAAAGCATGACGACCGTCGCGGCCTTGTTTGCCGTCATTGGCATTTCCGCTTCCTTGGGCTATCCCTACATTGAATCGGGCAGTGTGACAGCCTTTTTGAAGCACGAACATGCCGACAATCCCTGGTTTGCCGTCGTCAATGTCTTGGTTCTGGTCGCGGTCGCTCTCACCTTTCCCTTGCAATTTACGCCCGCCATGCAAGTCGTGGAAGAATGGTGGTGGGGGTCGTCTCAGCAGCAACAACAACAACAGGACCGTCGCCAGGGCGGAGGTGAAGCGAGTTCCAGTTGTCCAATCAGGCCATCTGCTCCACCACCCTGGCCTTGGAATCGTCGTCAAGGGAGCAGTACGAGTAGTAGTGGAGGAGAAGATGGATTGCTCTTGGTGAATCGTCCATTAATGGCGGTGCAGCATCCTCCTTCGACTCGTGCCACGAACGAGACTGCTGCGGCTCCCCTCGAGGAGGAGGCACGCTATCATCCTACGACGCCTCCAAATACGACAACGACTACGGCTCCCTGTCCCCCAGACGACACCAACAACACTCCTCCTACTACTCCTACAACCACGAACAATGATCCTTGGTGGTTTGTCCGTCGCTGGGTGGTGGTCTGGTTGTTGGCCCTGTTGGTGTGGCTGGTGAATGATTTGGCCACCTTGATTGCCTTGGTGGGAGCCGTGGGACAAACGGGATTGGCCGCCTTGCCCGGTCTGTTGCACATGGTCTTGCACCATCGAGGCATTGCGCCGGCGTCCGTCGGACGCATGGTATTAAATGTCGCCATTCTCGGTTTTTGTGCCACGGTCCTCGTCACGGGCTGTACCCAGGCCCTGTCGGATATTGTGGGAAGCATGACGGCCAACCACAAGCAGTGAAGGACTTGAGGATATGGAGCTCTTTTTGGAACCGGTCCAAGAGCGGGTTTGCCAAAGAACACCTTACCAACCAACACCGTTTGTGACACCCACAGTAGAAGAGACATGGTGTGTAGTGTTTGGAACGTCGGCTTGGGACCGACCTCACCCCTCTCTCCAAATCATGCACACGACGACGACGACGACGACAAGACACTCCGAGAGATCGTGTCCCTCTCTATGACTATGACTCGACTCTCATGGAGCCTCTTTTTGGTTGGACCAACACGATACGAATAGGGACCCCGAACAAGACGAGACGGAAACCAATTCATAACCCTTTGAAACGCCAAAGTACTACTACCAATCTGGCCAAACGACGTCTTTCGATCGTTCGCTATATTCGCTATTATAGTGTAACAGAATCGTTCGACTCGTCTGGTGGTGATCATTCCTTGCTTCTTCATTCGTTTCTTGCTTGCAACACTCTATGTACAAAGAGTCTCATTCGTTCCTCTGTATACGAACAAGCGGCATTGCGGCTTCCAATCACGTTTGTCGGTTCTACGGGTTCTTGGTCGTCGTCATTGTTGTCCTTGATTTCGTCCAACGCGACACGATTGGAACAGCCAAATAACTACTATCGATGACATTGTTCTTTCCATACTACCGTTGGTGTACGGGATGCATGAAAGATCCCCAGAGGAATCCGACAGTAGGATAATGATAGTCTTACTCCTACTCCTACCGATGGAGTATCGTAGTATGGGATCGTTCCAACAGTTTGTGTTCGAGTCTGCACGTTGGAAAGGATAGAAAGTGGAGCTTCACACGCTGGCACTCTGTGAAGTGACTTGATTTGTACGAGAAGAATCCGACTGGCGTCATAAATAAGAGGGTAGTGGTTGTGGTCGAGGGTTGCGGACTGTTGTTGATGTTGTTTACGATGAAGTGTCAAGCATCTCGAGGATGAGAAGGATGGCGGCACTCGAGGATGATTGGTTGTTGTGGCCGTTGTTGGTGGCAGGGTCCATTGTGGGTTGTGTGGTTGTTCGCCATTGTCTTGGTGGATTGTTGCTTCCTTGCGTCCAGCGCCGACTCGCCGCACCTCCATTGCCGTGCCGACGGCCTGCACACGCGAACCGGCATCGTCTACTCTACTTTTTTGCTGGTCTCGTAGGTCGTAGGCCAAGTGCGCTCCAAACACAAAACCAAAAAACCCTCTCTGTTGAAAAACAAAACCTGCTGAAACAAGAATCCTCTTGGAAAGTATCCTATCATGCGTATTGTGTGTTGTCGGTCTTCACCTTTCGCGTGTTGTTGTAGTGACATGAAGCGCAAGCGCGGTCGCGGCTTTGAGTGTGTCTTGTACACAAACAAACGTCGCAAGACCGGCGCTGGCTCCTTCGTGCTCGTGCCTGTTCCGATGCCGCGGCAATCCCCAGTATCGGTGTCCTTCACTTTACTGTTGAAATACAGTACTGTGAAGAAAAAGTACAAAAAATCTTACCGCTCCTTTCTTGCTTCTTTGCCTTCTATTGCAGAGCAGCTTGAACATGAACCGGAAGAAGCAGAAGCTCCCGGAGTTGCTGGTGAAGATGACGAAGAAGAAGCTCCCCCGACTTTCCCCCTCGAAGCTGAAGATCCGCCCCCGATTGTCGAAGAACTCCCCCCTCCTCGAGAACCGTTGCTGGGATCGTTTTATGTCTGTGGTGTGCGTCGGTCGAGACGGTTGGAAGGTCGTGTGGTTAGTTACGTCGGTTGCTAGTGGTACGTGCGCACAGTCATGTCGGTAATGAATCTTTCCTACTCAACCTACTCACTCTACCCCTTCTTCTGTTTCTTACGATTACATCGGCTGAGTCTAGCTAGAGTCCTTGTCGGAGATGTCCTTTTGTTGGTGGTCCTTGTTGGTGGTCGTTGTTGGTGTGTCGGCTGTCGGTGTTATCACAAAACCCTGGTGGCATGAGGACTTGTCCTTGTGTTACCAGGTATCTGGCACAGAGACTTTGGTCTCTGTGCCAGACAGAGATTAGGGCTACCTCTTGATTAGCCAGCAACGAGTTAGAGGCTCCTTTGATTGCCTCAGGAGTTACATACAATACGGCGTGGGGTGTGCCATAAAGTTGCATGACAGGCGTCCATTGACGTCCTGTCGCCTCCACCGTTCAAATTGTATGTACTCCTAGAGATTGGGCTACCTCTTGATTAGCCTAGAGATTTGGGCTACCTCTTGATTAGCCTAGAGATTGGGCTACCTCTTGATTAGCCTAGAGATTCGGGCTACCTCTTGATTACCGTAAATGTTGGGTCTATTGCACCATCCGTTGATTGACCGGATGCTTTTTACTATAGGCCCAAGTAGTAGGCCTCAACGGATTGGTGGTTAATTTTTTGAATCTATAATAGAATAATTCCAGAAATTGCTTGAAAGAATAACTCAAGAACACTATTGAATTGACCGATGGTGAGACCATCATTCGAAAGAGCTCGTCACGCGCTTTCCGAATCACTGCGTTTCATTAAGATCGGACGTACCCTTCTAATGTTATATAAGGTCGAAATGTATGCAGTCAGTTCGTGAAAGATAAGGATTTTTTGGCATGGTCTCTCCCCCCACGCTCTCCACTACAACTATGATTTCTTCTTTATATACTTCTTAGAGCAAGTGGGGCTCTGTTGGAGGGAAGGGCGGGCGAATTTCTGGCAGACAGGCTCCTTTAGCAGTTAAATCATGCGTTTGGTGCTATAAAGCAATGGTGCAATAGACCCAACATTTACGGTAGCCTACCCTTTACGAGTTTGGGGGCTCCTCTGATTAGCCTCTGGGGTGTGCCATAGTGCCTGTCAGGCGTCCATTGACGTCCTGTCGCCTCACCCGTTCATTGTACAGCCGCGTTGACGTCGCGAGCACCAAGAGCTGTACGCACTAGAGACTACCTGTCTAGCTTCCGTACGTCGGCTTCCACCAGTTTCGAGCATGAGAGATTTCACGTATTTGATCATTTTCTTGGACGACTTGGAATCTCCAAACGACGATACTTTGCGATGCGTGCTGGAGAGTGGCGTGCCATTGTTGTGGTTTTGTGTGGTGGAGATGCAGGACGCTCGTCGGGAGGACTGTCCTCCGTGGTTGTGGAGGGTGGCAGGGCGGCCAGGACCGTCCGGGCATTGGGTGGAGGGTGGTGGTTAGCACTGACAAAACTGTCACGATCGTGCGGCGTATGCATATCCAAGAGTTCCAAAAAAGCCAAGTCCGCGCGGAATGACACTGTACTTGTTCCATTCGGCATGACAGGCGAAAGAAATGGGCATTGATTTGTTTCCTATTGCACGTGGCGGCCACACCGGGCATTGGATAGATGTCTCGACACAAATTGAGGAGACTGGGCGTCAAAAGAACCAACCGGACATTGGCCTTGAAGTCGACAGTGTAAACTTCGTCGAACCGCAGCAAGTTGTCCTGGTCTGGATGGATATATCAGGGCTTGGGGTCCTCGCCCACACCGACGACGACGACAAGACTGTAGCAGCAGTCTGATTGGTCGTGTCATCACAAGTCTCGTCGAATTGCAATGACTCAACCGATGCCATCGCACGACTTCCCTTGTGTCCTCCAACGACAAAGATGCGGTGGCCAATGACAGCACTAACACAACCATGGCGACGACCAGCCATGAATGGCCCATGAATCAGGGATAGTCCCAAATTCCGGGAGTCTCTACCCATTGGATCCACGTCGCGGACAATCCCACCTGAGACAGGTAAAGCTTGAATCGCAACCGTGGTTTCTTGCCATGCCAGAGTTTGGTATTAGGGAATTGTAGCATTGCCTGTCCACGCTGTCGGTCGTGGAACGCGCCGTGATGGATGACTGTACTTGGGTCACTTGCAAAAAGGTTTGCAAGGCTGGCATGTTGACGATGTGGTCCGAGGACGACGAGGACGACGAAGATGCCAATGCTGCCGTAGCGAGTTGTCGACTCACCAAGGCTCGTCGATGCAACGAGGACTCCGTGGTCGATCACGACGTATCATGGGGAGTCCTCACGGCTGTTGCGGCTGCTGCGTCGGTGGGTAGTTGCGGCGAGGGCAGGCGATCGCAATGATAGACTTGTTTCGACCAGGCCTGACACTCCAACAACAAGCATATGCTGTAAATGCGTTGGGCACAAATTAGGGTAAACAAGGCCAGTACCGGCACAAATACTCCACTCCATGACTCGTGCGAACCGGCGAAACAACCTTGAAACACCCACTGTCTGTTGTGTGTTCCATGTTCAATCATCAAAGGCATCTGATTCTCGTATCCAACCATGAAATCTGCAAAAGATGATCATCATCATTCACCCTTGTCAGCCTTCTCGGTCGGTTTCTCGTCTGTCGTTCGCGCGAGTTGCGTGGTGGAACCAGCCATAGAGGTGCAAAGTCCCTCATTCAGAGCAATCTCTGTCGTTCGGTTTCATGCTCCACCGTTAGCTAAATGTCTCGTGAGAACTGGTGAAACAACCTTGGATCAACCACTGTCTGTTGTGTGTTCCATGTTCAATCATCAAAGGCATCTGATTCTCGTATCCAACCATGAAATCTGCAAAAGATGATCATCATCATTCACCCTTGTCCGCCTTCTCGGTCGGTATGCATGGAAGACAGAGGTGGTGGTTCTCCTGTTGTCGTAGCAGAAGACGCCGAGTCTGACTCGTGGTGGTGGTCGCACGCAGTTCGCTGCAAGGGGTCTTCCTCGGGTGGCTGTAACAAGGATGATGGTGCTGCTACTGCTGGTTGTACATTTGGAATGGGTTGATATAACGAAGAGGATTGAGATGCCGGTGGTGATGGCGGCAAGGCCACCAAGGGAAGGGCGCCATGTCGACTGCTCGTCGGCCGGAATCGGCGCTACCCAAACGAGACAAGGAAGCACTGCTGTGGCGAACCAGTCGACCAGTGGAAGAAGCAGATGGTTGCATACTTGACTTGTTAAAGGTTTTTATGACGGAAAAGAACCAAACTGGATCGACAACTATCACAACCACAAGGCAAACGTTCCACCCAGAAAAGAGGAGGAAGAATAAGAACAACTGGCCAAAGAGGAAGAGAGGATGATGATGTTGTATCTTTACCAGCCAAAGTTGCAAACGGAAACCAAAAGGATCACCACAACAAAGGACACACTCGACCACAATCCCACCACGTCAAGCTTGTCAAGGATGGTCCACAGACACAGTGTCTCTTTTGTTGACTCTTTGGTGTGGATTGTGGATCATGGGTGGCGAGTGGCGATGAAGGAAAAAAGAATGTGTGTGATGGTCGACACAGACAGTCATCTCGCCAGTCATAAGTCAGGATGTGACACTCGCGCTGTCGACTGACGGACACTCTGTCCGTACTGACGGACACTCTGCCCGTCGGGCGCGCGTGCTGACAATTCGGAAGCAAATCGTTCTTCCTGGGTTTTTTTCGAATGAATGAACGGCACAAGGACAACACTACGAATGATCCACCATGATACGTGCGCTTTCAGAATCTAAAATGATAGTACCGAACAAGAGGCGAGGACCAGATTGCGTTGTTGATATTTGTTGTAGTGGTCGTTTCTTATTATTTTTGGTGTCTTCTCTCCACGTCCGACCAGCAGTGTTTTGAATCGTACAGACCCTTGGTCCCAGAGTTGTTGTTTGGTCTACTATACTACGCGTTTCTTGGTCGGGATAAGTCTTTGCTTGCTGGGTGTGTTTCGGTAGAGTCTTGCCTATTCCTGATAGAAAAGAGAGCCTTTCACATGGACTGCTGGGGAAACGAGTATACATCATCTACTAATAGGTAGTAGTAGAGAATATATAGTTGCAGGGGGTCTCTAGGACACCCAACGGGTATGGCTACACTACAGACACCACCCGTCGGAGTATGAAACACTGCCATCTTTCACATTGTTGTTTGCTCTTTGTTTTCTGGAGTTTGGTCGAATAGCTAGCTAGATAATCATACTGTTGTGAGTCTCTTCTATTCTTGTATATTCGAAGATTTACTCCCACTCACTGACATGAGATCGACGTACAAGGAGGGCGACACGACGACATACTCCAGGCCGAACCGAACAAGATCCGACTCGATTTTGCGGGAGTTCCCCCTACTGCTGCCGTGAGCACCCGCATACTGTGAGACGGACCCTCACGAAAAACACAAGATCAGCAGACCAACCGAGGCGCGGAATTTTGGACGAATATATGTCTCTGGATGCAAGGCGATCCACATGCCTTGCGCGTCATGGTCCAGCAGTTCCAATCCAAATCGAGTGTATCGTGAGAGAATGGCATGGTTGTACAAACTCGACCAGTATCACTGGCTTTCATGTTGTTCCCTAGCGGTCCAATCATGCAACAGTACACTTGGTGCACAGTTGTCCAGCGTCTCGTTTGTATTGACCGTCAGTCAGTCAGTCGTTTTGCTCCCGTCTCGTTAGATGTTTTCGACCAGACACGCTTCGGGCAACCAATGCTGCAAGACGGCATACGAGGCAGTCGGTGCCGTCGCTTGCAACTGGGCCAAGGCCTGTGGCAAGAGGGCCGGAGCAACACGGGGTGCTACTAGCATGGAGTGACTGGTCTCTACGGTTTGATTGCGTTGCAAAATGGTCCGAATCGCCTGTTCGGCACGAAGCAGGTGACTGGTTCGACGAGGCATGCTGATGTTGGTCTTGTGGTGGTGGTTGCCGCCGGACGACTTTGATCCAACGACGAGACGAGGTCGAAAGGATTGCAAACTGGTATTGGAATGCAAGGCTTGCAAGAGGGATGGAATCAAGGGCGTCGGATAGACGGTATACAGTTTGAGCGTCCGCATGGCCGTCATGTGGGGAATCAATTGAATCAAGGTTTCATTGCCGGTATCGCGCAAGCCAAATCCCGTAAATTCCAAATCCAATTCTCGCAAGGTTTGATTGGATCCCGATGCCACGGCCCGCAACAGAGCGTGACCCATGGCGTGAGTCAATCGACAATAGCGTAAACTCAAGCGTTGCAAGGTCGTATTGTCCGACAGGGCTTGCCAAAAGGGTTGCAAGTCCTTGACAGTCGTAGTGCCAGCAAACATGGTACTGGAATGATCCAAAATCAAGGCTTGCAAAGATTGGGTTTGTTGCAAATACGGAGCGACATGGTTTGTCAACAAGTTGGGTCCAAATTGGTCATTGGCACCCAAATCCAACACTTGGAGGGTATCTTGCACCAAGGCACTGTCCAAAACGCGTTGGGCACTACTTTCACTCAAGAGACAACTGTGCAAGTACAATTCTTGCAAGGGCGCCCGTGTGTGTTGCAATCCCCGACACAATTCTTGGACTAGGGATGGATTCTTGAACAAGTGACCGGACAAATCCAAGCTTTGCAACCGTGGTGGTGCATGAATCAAAAAGGACTCGAGGGCCTTGGCTGGTTCATGCTCGTCTTGTTCTTCTTCCTCTTGCTGTTGTGTCGGAGTCTGTGGAGAAGAAGAGAGATAATCACAACACAAGTAATTGGACAAGTTGGCCCGTACCAGTTGCGGACAGTCTTGAAGGGCTGCCAACACACGAGCAAAGTCTTGTGGTCCGGAAAAGGTGGCACCGTGCAAATCCACATGCAAGCACGATGACAAGGAGGTGGAGGAGGTTGTCGATTCCAATGCCAAGGCTTGCAACAATTCTTGCAATCGCGTTGGATCCGTCAAGTCGGCCTTGGCATAATTCAACACGTGGACGGCATCATCATCATTGGTAGAAGTAGTAGAAGTCGAATCCGTAGCATGCTCGGTCTTGGTAAGGGCCTTGTTGTTGTCGTCCTTGTCTTGGGTGTCAAAGAAGCGAGTGGTATCTTGCTGGACTGCCACCAGTGTCTTGTGGAGGAGAAGAGTCGTAGCCGTAGCGTCCTTGCTGCTAAAACGAGCCATGGTGGTAGTTTCGTCGTCTGGAATATTAGTAGGAACCGTCAAAAGGGGAGGATCGCCAGAATAAGGACGACCATTCTCCAGAGTCTTGTTGTTGCCGGTGCGAGATGTCATGCTGATGGTGGTTCTTTTCTCGTTTTCGTCGCGAGAGCAAAAAGTGAGAACAGGTTGGTAAATCTCGTAGCACGTAGACATTGGTTGGGCTGATTCTGGTCTTATGGGTGACGTGTTCACACCAGATTGCAAACGCGCCACATCAGCTCGATCCATTTAAGTAGCAATGGGTAGCATCTGACAGGGAAAACACCACCAAAGCTCAATGGTCCTTGTCCAAAATACAAAGTCATCTAAAAAATGCAAGTCATCTACGGTTTTGCAAAAAACACAACGCAAAACGAAACTGGATCCCTCTCTAGATAGGTAGACTTCCTATACAGTTCTACCTAGAAACTCAAGAAGTGTGCAGCAGAAACCGAAACATTTTTGTTCCCCTGTTGCAATGCCAAAATGGAAAGTAAAATTTCTTTTTGTTTTTTCTCTTGGAACTGTCCATTGTCCATTCGATGGAGTGTTCCCAGTTCCCACGCAATCAACTTTGTCTCGAAAGGGTTGCACTGACTCAGCACAGTATTACAGCCATAGCACAACTACCATGAATGTCCAGCCTTTCTCGTTGGGTTCGGAGTTCGGAGTGATTGTTATGCCTCTTGATTCTTGATATGAATGTTTGATGCAATTCGATTGCGTCGAATGACAATCGCGAATAGTCAAACCTCACTTGGGAAGGAAAGTTCGACATACGACGCGTCTTTTGGCACTTTGGAATATATTCGTAATTGGTAGGAGATGGATACTCTATATGATTCTTATGAGGATCGTTGGATAACAAGTTTATCAGTTGCTCCAATCTCTACCATTCTGCTGACGTCCTCCCGTGATCTTTATGCCGGAGATCTATAAGTGCAAATTCTCCATCCACTATCCACTCACCTTACAAACAGCTGCGTCTATTGTACGAGTACTCGTTAGAGGTGGCTCCAGCGGAGAAACTCCAGCAGAGATTTTCTGTTGCTGGAAAAGTGCGCTACATTGGTCGCCGTTCTCTGTGACTGTTGCCTGTTGCCTGTTGCCTGTTGCATGTCATTCATTTGCTCCGCACTGGTCATTGCTGACCCTGTGTCATTCATTTGCTCCACACTGCCTTCCACAATGTCTGATTACAATGATAATGATGACTCATCAAAGGTGGAAGAGCCTGATATGGATGGCACTACGGATGAAAGTAAGTGAATTTCCCAACATTTGGCGCCTAGCAAGAAAATATTTTGCACTGCCTGCGACTGCTGCCTCTTCTGAACGGGCATTCAGTATTGCAGGACTGATCATATCTGCGAAACAAGCATCACTGGAGCCTTCCACCGTTACAGAGTTACATTTTTTACGTGAGAATTGGGAACATGTGTTCTCACCA
This sequence comes from Epithemia pelagica, assembly GCA_946965045.2. Taxonomy (NCBI): domain Eukaryota; phylum Bacillariophyta; class Bacillariophyceae; order Surirellales; family Surirellaceae; genus Epithemia; species Epithemia pelagica. The sequence goes on along the minus strand of OX337235.1, from coordinate 32,148 downwards.
TAAGATAGATTCACTAGCTTCTAGCTAAGTATTTTCATCATGGTAGCACAGGTAGTCTTTTCTCCAGCTGGAGCGCTTACCTAGCTCCAGCAGAGACGTCTCCAGTCTCCAGCGCTTACCTAGCTCCAGCAGAGATGAGCTGTTGCTGGAGCCACCTCTAGTACTCGTCCGAGTAGACGGTAGAGGTTGAGGTTGAGGGTTGAGGTATCTAGTCGTTATTCGTATTCCTTTGGGATCTGAGAGTCGAGAGGTTATTTTTACAAGATTTTTAAAGCCTTTTAATCGCATTGGAGTCGCTCACTTTAACGCCTCCACGTGGAATACATCATTTGATCCATTTCCAAAAGAAGCAAAAGATCCAAGATACTAGGAGAGGAGGTCGTCGAACGAATGTACCATGCCCAACCACAACTTCATCAACAACAACCAGAACCAGAACCAGAGCACAACGAGCCACAGAGCCTCCCGCCGTAGGACAAGCCACAACATGAACAACGACAAGAACGATGCCGATGATGACGAACCGTGTCGTTCCTTGGCGCATCGACTGTCGCAAAATTTTCGCAATACTCAACGCTTTGTCCCCCACAAGAACAACAACAAGCGCAACAACAACAAGAAGGAGTGGATCCGAACCACAAACACTATGTCCAATACTACTACTGATACAACGACAACCACCTCCTTTTCCTATTCTTCCTTGACTCGCTATTTGATGACTCATGGCTTGTTGGTGTCCATGTGTTTTCCCTTGGATTCGTGTACCTTGCATTTGACCGACACACACTGGTCCGCTTCATGGATCAATCAAGACCTGGGAACGCAGGCGGTTCTTCCCGTGCCATCGCAAGTGGGCATTGTGCTGGATCCAAGTCGTGTACAAATTCAGTGCTTGTATCCCACCGATGCGGCATCCGCCTTTCGAATCGACGACCAGGGATGTGGACCGTGGTCCTTCGATACGGCCCTGCAAGATCCGACACGGTCCTTTGTGTATCAAGGCCAAGAGTGGCAGAATGCCAGTGAGCTGAAACAGCACTTGATTGAGTACAAGGATCGCATGTTTGGCCGTGACACGGCTTGGAATTCCTTGGACTGTACCCAGTTTTTGGATCGCCATGGCTTTGCCCATACCGAACTGGCCGTGGCCTGGGAATGGACCACGACGACAACTGCCACAACTAATGATGAAGTTCGACGACCACCAGCTCTACGGTGGCACAAGCAGGACTCCCTATCCAACCAAACAATCCAAGCCCCTCCTTCTTCTCCATTTCCTTACAATCATCCTCCACCGAACAACATGACCGTGATTCCCTATTTAACACTGTGGTATCGCAAATTGTCGACACTCTTGGGCCATTCCGTGTGCAATGCGTCCACCATTTACAATTCGACGCAACAGGGCACCTTTGTCTTGTATTCCGGTGCACGGTCGTGGCCACCCGAGCAATGGCAAACCGTCGTCGATTGGCAGCAAACCTACTTTCCAGCTCATTCACAACAGTCGGTGGCCCCAGTGGCGTTTCAGTGGAATGAAGTAGTCCTGGCCTTGCCCGACAATTTGCTCGATACGATTCAAGCCGTCTTTTATCGTCGACACGACACGGATTCGTCTCAAGTGGTACAGCAACGACAAGCGGTGGCCCAGCAACAGGCGCAATTGTTGACCAACCAGGGACGACGCGGACGATTGCCCATTTTGGAAATGACTGTCGGGATGGAACCGGGGCGACATGACAAGAATGATCGTCCTACTACTACAAAGCAACAACCACAAGAAGAAGAAGAGGATATTCTGTCGTGTGTCGGTTATTCCGCTCGTGACGGGTTGGAGGACGACCACGAGGAACCGGCATGACCTCCTGCCATGTGAATGGCGGAAGCAGCAATGCCATTTGCTAGAGAATACAAGCAAGTAGCAAATCCTCGACACAATCCAAGCGTGAAGTTGGAGAATGCCTTGTCTTGACGAAACACACACTTGTATATCCGTCAGAGATAGATATCATCTATTGTTGTCGTCGGTGATTGTGGTCCTCGTTTGTTTTTGGTTTTGATCCTTTACCAAACGAACCAGAGTCTGTCACACATCATCTCAATCTTGACCTTGCGACGAATAAGACCAAAAGCAAAATCACAACTTTAGAATCATGTTATACTCTCACCATATCTCCATCTACGATTTCTTGTTTTCTAACGTTAGGACGACAGTGAGGAACGGACCATCTCTTGCATGAGCTGTGTGGCTATATGGAGCTACCTTTGCCGTCATTGGCGCAGTAGCAAGAATACCAGAAACAAGGGAGCAGCGGTGCGGGATATAGAACAGCGGAGGTTGCGAGATTCGCATCCTATATGCGGAATCCAAAACTACACCCCAACGGAGGATATCGAAACAGTCCTAACAACGACAATAGCTACAGAGCTTTGGAGCGCGCGGTAACAGCGCGACTGATGAACAACATGAACAAAAGATCCATTGCAGGTGTGGTTCACAACTTCAGAAATACAACCTCGATATTGATCTCTTGATATTGTGGAATGATGAGCAACAAAGAGGTTGCTAAAACTGCTCGCCAATCAAACTTTAGAAAATGGTTGAAGAAAGTGGGTGCGAAGATGAAAGAGACGAAAAAACCACGAGCACGTGATCCGCATGACGAAAAAGAGCCTGATAAAGAGGAACCACCAGACAAGCAACGCAAGATGGTTGCCAAAACTGAAGCTTCTGTGGACTCTGGTGGTGAGACTACAAGTCAATCGCAGTTTGGAGAATGGTTGGAGAAAGTGGGTACGAAATCGACACTCGAACAACAGATTTCTTTTGCCCGAGAACTATATGGTGAATCTTGCTTGGAAGAACCCACTCATGCTACTGGTAACAGCCGTACCACATCCGAAATGATTCAAATGTTGACACAAAGAGATTTGTCCATGGCGGAAGCATCCTCTTCGCTAATGTCGAAAGCAGGAGTATCCGTAGATTGGATCTTGGACGTCTTTTGTCGAATTCCGTTTATTGCAACGTTATTGAAGGCCGATTGTAATATGTTTCTCCTACGCGAGGTCTGTGTCATTCAACTGCTTCAAGCTCGACTGGATATATGGTCAGGCCCGCTTGTGAACCATGTCGAAGTACTCCATGAATCTTTGGATGATGTAACTAAAGCATCCTTTCGTGGTGGTGCGATCACAAAAGAGTTACCCACCTTGTTCTTGAGCTATACAGGCCGGTATTCGTTCTCCAAGTTCATCCAAATTTTAGAGCAAGTCCGAGGAGAATACATATGGCTAGACGTTTTTTGCGTGGATCAATTTGCTTGGACTGGACAAGGCAAGTCCCAAGCCGTCATGCAACTACGCAAAGACTTGATCAACGGATTGCCGGAGCAAATCGAGAGTATCAAGAGAATTGCGTTGGTTTTGGAAAAATGGGATCAAGTTCTTCATACATTGGAACAAATTTGGGTTCTTTGGGAGGTATTCAATGCCGTTCAAGTCAAGGCCAGTGCACAAATATTGATGAGCCAAGCCGAGTTGAAGGGTTTCCTTACAGCTGTTTCAGTGGGGGATGAAAAAGTCCAGCAATCCCTTGGAAACATCAAGACCAAAATCAAGACAACAGAAGCAAAATCGTACGACAATGTTGCACGTGTAGAGATCTTAAACAAAATGGAGACTGTTGGGCATTATACAGTAAACTGCGAAGTTACGAAATGGGTGCGAAACTGGTACTGCGACAAGGTGATAGCTTTCGGTACAAAAACCACCACTAAAGATGTTACACGACAACATACACTTCATTCCGTCAACAGTATGGCTTGTTTTCTTCACAATCAAGGCAAATTGAGCCAGGCAGAGCCACTCTATCGTGAGGCTTTGTCGTCACGTCGTAGCGCACTTGGTGATGACCATCCTGATACTCTTACTTCCATCAACAATATGGCCTTATTGCTTCAAGACCAAGGCAAATTGGGTCAGGCAGAGCCACTCTATCGTGAGGCTTTGTCGTCACGTCGTAGCGCACTTGGTGATGACCATCCTGATACACTTGCTTCCATCAACAATATGGCCTTCGTGCTTAAAGGTCAAGGCAAATTTGGTGACGCAGAGTCACTCGTACGTGAGGCGTTGTCCTCACGACGTCGCATACTTGGGGATGACCATCCTGATACACTTGTTTCGATCACCACCACGGCCGCATTGTTTCATGCTCAAGGCAAATTGAGTGAGGCAGAGCCACTCGTACGCGAGGCGTTGTCGTCACGTCGGCGCGTACTTGGGGATGACCACCCTAAAACTCTTAATTCCATCAACAATTTGGCCGTATTTCTTCAATGTCAAGGCAAATTGGGTGAGGCAGAGCCCCTTGCTCGTGAGGGTTTGTCGTCAAGTCGTCGTGTACTTGGGGAAGACCATCCTCGTACACTACTCTCCTTTCTTCATATGGCATCATTGCTTCAAGATCAAGGCAATTTTTACGAGGCAGAGGTACTCGCCCGTGAGGGTTTGTCGTCAAGTCGTCGTGTACTTGGGGAAGACCATCCTCATACACTACTCTCCATTAATCAGATGTCCTCGGTGCTTCAAGATCAAGGCAATTTTTACGAGGCAGAGGTACTCGCCCGTGAGGGTTTGTCGTCGAGTCGTCGCGTACTTGGGGAAAACCATCCTCATACACTATTCTCCATTAACCGTATGTCCTCGGTGCTTCAAGATCAAGGCAATTTTTATGAGGCAGAACCACTCGCCCGTGAGGGTTTGTTGTCAAGTCGCCGCGTACTTGGGGATGACCATCCTCATACACTTGTTTCAATCAACAATATGGCTTGTTTTCTCCATGGTCAAGGCCAACTGGGTGATGCAGAGCCACTCGCCCGTGAGGCTTTGTCGTCACGTCGTCGCGTACTTGGTGATGACCATCATGATACACTTACTTCCATCAACAATATGGCATTATTGCTTCGAGACCAAGGGAAATTGAATGAGGCAGAGCCACTCGCTCGCGAGGTTTTGTCGTCAAGTCGACGCGTACTTGGTGATGACCATCCGACTACTCGTATTTTTACGAACAATCTGACCCAGATTCTTCGTGCTCAAGACAGACTGAGCGTGACATAGTAACGTTGGTGCTGGTGTTGGCGCGCAACTTACGTTGCTCTCGCCATGGTGAACGTTGAACTCGAGAAGTGGAGGGTCGGTAAAATAGGATTGAAACATGTACTTGATCTGAATCTTGGATCTGCACTGAAGCAGACCTCTTTTACGTGTGCACCGACCGACCGTCCAAACAAACAAAAACCAGTGCAATAGTGAGTTTCGCCATCGGACGTCAGACCCCACCTACGTTTAAACGGTCGTACGAGTACGAGAAGGTACATGAACCGCTCACTGGCTCATGGTGTGTTTGATTGCGACCATCGGGATGTTTACCGCCATGCGGTCGACTACCATGTCCTGGGTTAGATGAATATGATGTTGAGCATGTAGGTCCAGACCAACACGTTGGATAGGTCCGCAGTGAGAAAGAGTAGTTTCTACCACCGTCCCACTTTCAAGTTCATAGGCGATCCTGTTCTTGTTCAAGGAGGATCCACCCGTCTTTTGCGAATGCCCCACTGTTGTATCCAGGAACGCTGGAGCTCGAGCCATCGGAGGTACACGTGATTGTAACAAGATAGATTAGCATGAACACGATAGAACTTTGACATTGTGCAATGGTTTTCTTGGAGAGAAGGAAGGGATACTACCGGAACGCGCAGAATGGGGTCTAGTCGAATCGCCTTGACTCTTGTGTACGACGAGGACGAGGACCGTCGACGAGAGACCAAGAGAGCCGTTCCCACACCATTCTTTCTGAGAATCCTTAGAAGAGGTTGCGACTACGAATCATTCCTTTTCGAGTCGACGAATAATAGGTAGGAGTACCTTCTTCCATGATGGAAGATGGAAGATACTATGGCCACAAACTACAAATGCAAAATAGCATCGATAGCTGTCTTCGGCCTGTCCGTATGTACGTGTGCAACCTGACTTCGCTGTGACATGGTTCCGACAGAGATTGGACCAATCGTGTAGAATCGAGAACGAAAAAGGGTTCGGCGGCGGCTGCTGCACTGCAAAAGACACGCACACATTGTTGTTGCACATGGATGCACATCCACAGACCACAAAGCAGTCGCCATCATCGCTGATTCTTCTTCGTCTCTTGTGCGAGTTGTTGGTGTGTCTTTGTCTCTTTTGTCTGCCTTGTAAAGTGTTGTGTTCTCCATCGAATCGTTCTTCTCTTGTGTTTGGGTGCTGGCAACAAACAGCAACTCGACTTGCAACGGGCAAACGAGAGGGCAAGCACTACTGTGTTGTTTCGACTCTCGTGTCTCTTTCAGTGTCTCGTATAAGGAATCTCAACATGTCATCGGCAGCTTGCTTACGAATGACAACGACGACAACAAGGCGAGCAATGAGAATGAGTCTTGTGGGTCGTCGCTCCTGGTCGTTGTTGCACCACCACATCAATCGTCGTCTCCAAAGCCAAAGTGTTCGGTGGATGAGTGTTGCGGCACCCCAACCAGCCGACAACGACGATGCAGCAGCTCGTCCCACGGAAACCTTTTTGACGGGTACCACATCCTTGTATGCCGAAGAAATGTACGACCGGTATTGTACCAATCCAGACTCGGTCGAAGCTTCGTGGCGAACCTATTTTGATACGGTGGTACACAATCAGGAACCCTACCAAGAACAAAACTGGAATCGTCCCACCATTGTGGCCAGTCCCCAAAAGACCACCAGTAGTACTGCAACATCCACCACAAATACGACGCCGTCCGATTCCTTGGGTGTGGCGCATTTGATTCGGGCCTATCAAGTCAATGGTCATTTGGCAGCCAATTTGGATCCATTGGGCATGCATTCGCGCGATTCCTTTCCGTACCGACCCTCCAATGTACAAGATTTGAGTCACAGTGAAGGGGGATACCCCCCGGAATTGACCTTGGAGTATCATGGCTTTGATCCAGCCGTGGATTTGGACCGACCCTTGCATTTCTTGGGACGATCGTCGGGTGGCAACAAGGGTTATTTGGAAGAATTGGCCCAATTGAGTTTGCAAGGTCATGCCATTACCTTACGAAAAATTTTGGCGCAATTGCGCAAAACCTATTGTCAATCGGGCATGGGCGTCGAATACATGCACATGACCAATGTCGATCAAGTCAATTGGATTCGACAACGCGTCGAACATCCGCGATGGCTCGGCTACGACCGGGAAACCAAGCAACACATTTACGAACGACTGTGTTTTGCCGATTCCTTTGAAACCTTTTTGGCGCAAAAATTCAATACCACCAAACGCTTTGGATTAGATGGCGGCGAAGCTGTTGTGCCCGCTCTCAAGGCCGCCATTGATCGAGCCTCGGAACTCGGTGTTCATTCCTTTGTCATGGGCATGCCCCATCGAGGACGACTCAATGTCTTGGCCAATGTCATGCGCAAACCCATGCCACTCATCTTTTCCGAATTTCAAGGAACTCATGTACGTGTATATGAATTGTGATTTTGTTTGCATGGTGACTCTCTGTGTGTGTTGTCGTTGTCGTTGCGGGGTGGTTGGGACTCGACTCTATTGTTTCTTGTTGTCGCTTTACTTACACACCACATTCCTCTCTTTTCTCTTGATTATTATTATTCTTATGATTCTATCGATCTCTCTTTACTTACCATTACAGTTCGAAGTGGAGCACTTTTCTAAAATGGCCAAACGCAGTGACATGGAAGACGACGACGACAGTCATTGGGCCATGGCGGGGGATGTCAAGTATCATTTGGGTTCCTCCATGGATCGGACCTATCCGGATGGCCGTCGGATTCATTTGAGTTTGGTGGCCAATCCCTCCCATTTGGAATGTGTCAATCCCGTCGTGACGGGCAAGGTTCGGGCCAAACAATATTATTGTGGCAATCGTCCCGAAGATGTGCGCAACGTGGTGCCCATTTTGTTGCACGGCGATGCCGCCTTTGCCGGTCAGGGCATTGTCTATGAAACCATGCAAATGGCACGAGTCCCCGACTTTAACGTGGGCGGTACCATTCATGTCATTGTCAACAATCAAATTGGCTTCACCACCAACCCCGTCCATTCGCGGAGTACGACGTACTGTTCTGATTTGGGCAAGGCCTTTAATTGTCCCATTTTTCATTGCAATGGCGACAGTCCCTTGGCCGTCGTGGCGGCCCTGGAAACGGCCATTGAATGGCGACATGAATGGGGCAGCGATGTCATTATTGACATGATTTGTTATCGACGCAATGGACACAATGAATTGGATCAACCAGCCTTTACGCAGCCCCTCTTGTACAAGGAAATTTCCCGACATCCCACCACGCTGCAAGTCTTTGAACAGCAATTGATTCAAGAGGGGAGCATGACGGTCGAGGAATGCAACGAAATCAAGTCCTTTGTCATGGAAAGTTATGAAAAAGACTTTGGCGCCTCCAAAACCCATGTCAAGAAGGATTCCGATTGGTTGAGTAGTAACTGGAAAGGCTTTAAGGGTCCATCGCAAAACAGTCGCATTCGTCCGACCGGTGTCAATGTCGATATTTTGCGACGCATTGGCATTCAAGCCGGAACGGTACCGGAAGGATTCAAGTTGCATCGACAAATGCAAAAGATTTTCAAGGCCCGTCGGGAAATGGCCGAACAGGGACATGGCATTGATTGGGGTACAGCCGAAGCCATGGCCTATGGAAGTTTGCTACTCGAAGGCAATCATGTTCGCATTACCGGACAAGATGTCCAACGAGGAACCTTTAGTCATCGACATGCCGTGGTCAAGGATCAAGAAACGGAACAAGAATTTACACCCTTGAATTCGTTGGCCAAGGCCATGGATCCCAGTGCTCCCATGGAAGAATTGGCCTTGCCCGATACACAGGCTGGATTCACGTGCCGCAACTCGATCTTGTCCGAATTTGGTGTCTTGGGCTTTGAACATGGCTATAGTTTGGAAAATCCCAATGCTCTCGTCTTGTGGGAGGCTCAATTTGGAGACTTTGTGAATGGCGCCCAAATCATGATTGATCAATTTATCAGTTCCGGCGAAGACAAGTGGATGCGTCAATCCGGATTGGTCTTGTTGTTGCCCCACGGCTTTGATGGACAAGGCGCCGAACACTCGTCGTGTCGCGTCGAACGCTTTTTGCAACAAGTCGATGAAGATCCCCATCACATTCCTCGATTGGCGGCCGACGAACGTCGCCAAATTCAAAAATCCAATTGGCAAATTGTCAATTGCACCACTCCGGCCAACTTTTTTCATTGTTTGCGCCGTCAAATCCATCGCGATTTCCGCAAACCACTCATTGTCGTGTCGCCCAAAAACTTGTTGCGGCACAAAAAGTGCGTGTCCAGTTTGGATGAAATGGGACCGGGTACGCAATTCAAACGTGTCATTAACGAACACGATTCCACCATTGTGGCCAATCCCGAAGCCGTCACCACCTTGGTGCTGTGTACCGGACAGATTTATTACGAATTGTTGCAAGAACGCGAAACTCGCAAGGCCACGCATGTGGCCTTGATTCGATTGGAACAAATTGCTCCCTTTCCCTTTGATCGTGTCGCCAAGCAATGTCTCAAATATCCCAATGCCAATGATGTGGTGTGGGCCCAACAGGAACCCAAAAATATGGGTGCCTATGCCTACTGCATGCCCCGCATCATGACGGCCACGCGAGAATTAAATGGTCAGGAAAAACGAGCCCGCTATGTGGGACGTGCCGTTTCGGCGGCACCGGCCACGGGGATGGGCAAGATTCATCAAATGGAACATCAAGCCATTCTCGAAGGAGTTTTTGGCAAACGTCCCGAACAACCCGAAGAAGCACATTCGGTCGAATAAAACTTTGTACAAGGAAAGGACCATGACAAAACAAATGAGAGTACCGGAAGAGTGGGAGTACGTAGAACGAGAGTATGTAGGTAGTCTAGAAAGAGAATGACTAGAAAGAATGGTTCACGTTTTCCCTTGAGGCGATGTTTGGTTTGCATTGAGAAATCAATCATTCCAATGACCCAGCCTGCGGAGCATGACAATCCAAAGACTCTGAACATGGCCTAGTTGCAATCGCCACACGAGGACCTTTGATGCATTGCCACCTGACGCCGACGATGCAGCGAACCTCTGCTCGTATACTGAGGTATCATATATACACACATTCCATCAAACAAGGGACGCCTTTTGTAGGAACACTCACAAAACCCCGAGAGTCGTCCATTGCTTTACAGATTGCAACTGTGTCATGGCTGGTTGACGCTGATCACAGTTTCGTTTTGAACTTTACTTTCATGTACTGTTGTTGTTCGTTTACAAGGAATGGTGAAGCATGCATAGTGCAGCGAATGCCTTTTGTCTTCTCTCTATTGGTCCTTCTACACCGAGACCGATTGCTTCCATTGTCTTATCCTGCAAAACCTTCATGCTGCTACTTTATCAGTCGTCTGAACTCGATCCGGCTTTGAGCCGTTGGTTTCATTTGGCCATTCCAGTTCCCCTACACCCAAAAAGGACAGGTCGACGGTATATCGCCATGACAGCACTGGAAGAGTGGTTTGTGAATCTCTTGTCCATTGACGCTGGTATTTGAAGAATTCGCGTAGATTTCGAACTGACGAGTGTTGGATGTAAAGGCAAGTACCCATGTCCCATCGAGGAGGTTTAAGTCTGTCGTTGTTCTGACTGGGCTCCCTTCAACAATGGCCGACAATTTCTCTACAATCTCTTGCTAGGTGCTCTTTGGAGTGTGCAAACAACCATCCACCCGAGCCAGAGGCATAGGAATTCAACACGAGACGGAATTGATTGTCATTGTTCTTGTTGTTGGGTTCTCCGTCGGCCCAATAGTCGACCGGAATCATCATGAACGATTCATTTGCATTGTCATGGTCCAAATTGCGAAACACAACTCGAAGCTCGCGACAGGCCGTGTCATTGTACGTGTCGGATCGTCGACTGTTGACAAAGCCTTGTGTGGCCAGGGTGACCAGCCAACATTTTTCCGAATAGGGACAGGTGACGACCATTTGAACCCTGCATCTCGAGGAGGTGGAGCATGAGAAGGATGGTTGGTTGTTGTGGCCGTTGTTGGTGGCAGGGTCAGTTGTGAGTTGTGTGTGTATCCGTAGTCCTCGTCATGGTGGATTGTTGCTTGCGTCAAGCGCCGACTCGCCGCACCTCCATTGCCGTGCCGACGGCCGACACACGCAAACCGGCATCGTCTACTTTACTTTTTGGCTGGTCTCGTAGAAGCAGCAAAAGTGTCCTTCGCCAAGTGCTCACACAAAACCAAAAACCCTCTGCTGAAAATCAAATTGCTGCCAAACCAAAACCAAAACCAAAACCAAAAACCAAAAACCAAAAAAAAACAAAAGTCTATCTGTTATCGTTATCATGCGTATTGTTATCTTTACGTGTTGTGCTGACCTTGTGCAATGTGTCCTTGTATGATTTTGGTGAGAGAGTGGTTTTGTTGGTCGAACGCTGCCGTTCCAACCACGGCACACACAGTGTCCCTCTCCCTTACCAATTGTTGGGTGTCATGCACTCTGTGTTGGTTTGGTTTCTCCCGCAAACGCTTGGTTCCAAAAAGAGCTCCATATCATCATAAAACGATTCAATTCTTGTGGTTCGCCGCCATGCTCACCCAAATATCCGACAGGGCATGGGTACACCCCGTGACGACGACCGTGGCACAAAAACAAAGAATGGCCACATTCTCGTCGGCGTGGTCCTTGTTGTCGTCATGGTTGTGGACCGTCCCGCGGAAAAGCTATTTTCGACGAGCAAGACCAATCCAATGCCTTTTGAGGCAAAAAACATGTCGGCCACAAAGGTACTCATGGGCGACACCAGAGACCGATTGGACGACGAGGAGGAGTGCATTGGATCGTCGTCATTCTCAGTGTTTTGTGGATAGTGTGGGGAGTCTTGCCAATTGTCGTTATTGTCGTTTTGCTGCTGTTGTTGGTTTCGCACAAATTGAATCAATCCGGCAATGGTGGCCGTGGCAATGGCCAGTATCATAAAGGCATTGGCCGTGGCATTGAGCCAACTGAGATCGTGAATCCATCTTAACAAGACGCGGCCACACATGACCAGTTTGACACCGAACAAGGCCATGTCATTGGAGACTTCCCACGACGAGGAGGCTTTTGGGCGACTTGGGCCACTTGCGAAAAGGTTTGCAAGCATAGAACCTCGTGCGGGTCGGACGAGGTAGATGGCGATGTATTGGACGCCGTGGATATTTGTCGTCCCAAGGCTCGTCGAGTTCGATGCGACGACGATTCGGTCCTGGATCCCGAGGTATCATTCGGAGGATTCACGGCTGCTACCGTTGCCGTTTCGGCGGCATGAGATGATTGCGGCGACAAGGTATCGTAATGATAGACTTGTTTCAACCAGGCCTGACATTCCAACAAGAGGCACATGCTGTAAATGCCCAAATCAGTCCAGCGAAAGCCAAACAAAAATACGATGGGTTGACAGGACAACTGTTGTCTGCGTATCGACAAAGCAATGGGCATTGGGTACATAGGACCATCGATTCCACTGACTTTTGTCGAGCAAACAGAGATACTTTCTTGTCACAGTGCTCGTATCTTGTGACTGGATGAGACGATGTGACAACGAGATCGTGAAGTTGAATGAATGTCTCTCACAAGGGGGCGTTTGTTTCCTTTGCACACTGTATAGTGGTCCCTGGAAATGATAGCTGTAGGCATTATCTTTGGTTTTCTTCTGGAAAGCGCTTGGCAAGCCAATACTTTCTGACTGTCCAGGCGACGTTCTCGTCACCACACGCAGACCTTTGATGTTATTCTGAAGCTGCAGTAACGTCCAAGTGACTACGTAACGGCACGCACAGTCAACATTGTGTCGGGGAGTGAGGGAGGAATCACACAAACACATTCTTCATCTTAGAAATCTGGGGATCCTCACAAGTCGAGAATCCTTAGCTCTAAAGATTGTATACGTCATGGCTGGTTGATGTTCTTCATTCATTGTCCACAGTTTCGTTATGAACTTCTCTCCCATGTAATGTGAACGTTGTTTGTCTCCTCTATTGGTCCCTATAGACCAAGACCGATTGCTTCCATTGTCATGTCCTGTGAAATGTACTTGCTGCTGTTTTCTCAATCATCATTCGTATTCACGATGAACTCGATCCGGCTTTGAGCCGTTCGTTTCACGTGGCAATAATAATTCCAGTTCCCCTACACCCAAAAGGGACAGGTGGACGGTATATCGTCATGACAGCACTGAAAGAGTGGTTTGTGAATCTCTTGCCCATTGACGGCAAACAACCATCCACCCGAGCCAGAGGCATAGGAATTTATCACGAGACGGAATTGATTGTCATTGTTCTTGTTGCTGGGTTCTCCGTCGGCCCAATACTCGACTGGAATCATCACCGACGATTCATCCGCCGCATTGTCATGGTCCAAATTGCGAAAGACGAGTCGAAGCTCGCGACAGGCCGTTTCATTGTACGTGTCGGATCGTCGACTGTTGCAGACAGGTGTTTCGACAAAGCCTTGTGTGGCCAATGCGGCCAACCAGCACTTTTCCGAATAGGGACAGGTGACGGCCATTTGAATGCGTTGGTACTCGGTCGCCGGTGCTCGGGCCAAGACACAAGTGGCCCCGTCCACATCGGGAGGAGCCAGGACCCGTGCCTGGGCAAAGGTAATCCTGTCGGGTCCCGCCACATAAAAGGGAATGGGATCTTGACGGCCCGCGCAGCCGCACTGGGGGAACATGGTGTCGCCATTCGCAACCACCACAACAACACAACCACAAAAATAAGAGACAGTTAAGCAAACAAACAAGCAGTTCAAACGAGACAAAGAAGAGAAAGAAGGCGGCTCCATGAGACAAGCAGGCACACCCGGCCATTCTTTCAACCCGTAGATACGTACCGCAATGGTGCCATCCACATCTACCGTAGTGTCGTTGCTTGTCGTGGTGTTGGTGGTGAAAGTCTCGTCCTCTTGGTGGGTAGAGTTTCGAGGACGAGATCCGACACGAAGTCCACGATCTGCAGCACTTGTCCTTGTCGTTTGTAGCAGCATGGCGGTGGCGACCAGCATCCAGCCCAGGAGGCGACGTCCCGTCGAAGCATCATTGTGGTGGTGGTTTTTGACGTTCTTCATGATTTTGTGTTGTTGATTTGGTGGTTCTTGTTTTTATTATGAGTCCAAATGGATTGTGAGATGGATCGATGAGGAAGCATCGAGAGCTTCCTTTTCACCTTTGGAGAGAGTTCATTGTTGGATTCGCATTTTTGGTTGTCCAGTTGCGAAAAAAGGCACATTCGGAATCCGAGGGAAGTCCATTGGAGATGTGTTTCATTGACAACACTCTCCGTTGGATGTTGGATTGTCATGTGTTCTGGTTTGTGAAGAGTGAAGCCTTCACCTCTATTGGATCGATGCTTGGTTCTCGCTTCCTTTTTCGATCATCTTCCACGTGGAGGGTTGGGAATGCAAGTTCGCCCCGAAGAACTCCCCGCGGTGTGATTTTCGGGCGGGCCTTGAGAGCCTGCTGACTCGCGCCTGCACAGCCATTGTTCTGGGCGCATTTCATTCCCACATAGCAAAAACACGACGGCTCTCCTCTCCTCCTCACGCCCGTCGTGCCTCGAATCATGGCGCAGGAGCAACGAATCCCTCCATCCAGGGCCACAATCCTTTTTCTCGTTGTTCGCTGACAGCATCCTTGTCAACCATGGCAGCCCCACCGGCATCGACCGTTCCCACTACCACGACGCAAACCACACCGTCAGACGCAATGGTTCACCACAAGCCATCTGCCGGAACCACCCAGGACTCGTCTACCTCGACCACAAACCCGCCAGCTCCTCCACTGGATACGTACGAATCGTCCAAGGCATCGACGGTCTATCGACAAGCCAAGGAGTCCTTGAATCAGGGCGATTATGAAACCGCCTTGTCGTTGATTCAGCACGATGGGTTGGAGGCGCAATTGGAACGTCTCATGACGGCAACAACGATAAGCAGCAACATGACGTTGGACGAGGCCTCGTTGCATCCCTCCTTGGCACCCTTTCATTATCTGTACGGCACGACGCTCTTGTATTCCATGGAAGAGCAGCAACCAGACGATCCAGTACAGCAACCACAAGAACAAGAAGAGTCGGCTCCTGAGGAACACCAAGACGAAGATGAAGATGGTGCGGAACAAACTGTCCGCGACATGGTCTTTGTCATGCCCTCCCACTCGCAACCACCACAAGCAGCAGCACCAACGGCAGATCCCGAGGAGGATGTGGACGATTTGCAAATTGCCTACGAACATTTGGATACCAGTCGACTCTTGTTGCAAAGCTACATTCAAGACAAGCAGCAGCAACAACAACCCGATCCAAACAAGAACAGTGACGCTTTGCAAAGCTTGTCGTTGGACTTGGCGCAAATTTGGTTGCGCCAGGGCGATTTGCAACGCCTGAATGGACAATACCAACAGGCCGTGGACAATTATCAGTCCTGTCTCACCCTACGACAACAACAACAACAACAAGCCTCTGAGAATCCTACAACGACAACGACACCCCGATCCCTGGCCGATGTGCATTACCAATTGGCCTTGACCTATTCGCTCTTGGTCGGACACGAATCGACCCGGGGAGACGATTCCAATACGACTACTGCCAAGGAGGATGAGAAGGAGGCCAAACCAACTGCGGCGGCAGCAGCTGCAGCTGTGGAACCCACCGACGAGGAACAGGAGCCTGTCGTGTTACCAGATCAATTGCACGAATGGCGACAAGCGTCCTTGCAACATTATGCCTCTTGCGCGCAACTCTTGACGCAACATGCCTGTTCGGCTCTTGGTGGTAGCAGTACTGCAGAAAGGACTCTTCCGGTTCTTCCCAACGTCTTGGTACCCCACGACAACAAGACCACAAAGGACGATCAAAAAGTGTCCTCGTCGTCGTCGTCCGCTGGGGCCACGCCCACCACACAAGAAGTTTGGCAACAAGCGCGTTCGCATGTGCAAGCCTTACGAGACCATGTCCAACAGACTCAATCCAACACCAACACGGATCAACAACAACAGGACGACAACGACAAGGATGATTCCGTCCTGGAATTACTGAATGACATTCAAGAAATTGTCAATGAGGCCTTGGTCTCGGAAGAAGGATTGCATCAAGTCACGGCGCTCAAATCCGAAATCACGGCGGCGGCCGCCGCCACTGTGGCTGCTGCGGCTGCCGTTCCCGACGACCCAAACGACGACAGTGCCCCACCGGCCGAGGAATCCGTAGCCTTTGGATCGGCCACGGCCACCGCTCTGTCGGCCACGGCGCAAACCACCTTGATGGTACGATCCAAACGCAAAGCACCGCCACCATCGTCCACAAATGATGCAGCTACCAGCAAAAAGCCCAAGCCTGCCACCGAATAAAGGAATCAAGGACGAAAGAAAAACGAGTAATCCGTCTCGTACTACTACTGGAGCAACAACGGGGTCCACAATAGTACATATAGGATGTAAAGATGCATAGGTAGATCCGAAAGTACAGTCTAGAATAACTCCCTTGTAGTCTAGACAATATACCATACCATGCCATTATAGCGGAGGGACAAGGTCACCGATCGTGAGCCTTGTTATATACATACATAATTTTTTGAGACACGTTGCGACGCAACTCCATTTGCGGAACGTGAAATCAAAAGTCCTTTGTCGATCATGAGATGATATCGAGCTTGTTCCGCAATACAAGCGTAGAGTTTACGAGTTTCACGAACCAAAGGTCGGTTTACTCTGGAATGGTTTCCATTACTACAGAGGATCCCCGTGTCGTTTTCGCCGTGTCTGTCGGTGCGTCATTGTCATCCTCCTCAACCTCTTCTTCTTCTTCGACAATCTCCAATTCTTCCATTTCTTCTTCTTCCTCACTGTCACTGTCGTTGTCACTCTTATCGATACTTTCTTCGGTATAGTCGGACGATGACGAAGACGATACACTTTCTTCGGTAAAGTCCGAGTGGACACTCTCTTCGGTATAGTCCGATGCCGCGTCCTCGTCATTTGCGTCCACGAGAGAAGGGGCTGGGACGGATGGTCTCGGTCGCCCTGCCATAGCTCGTCGCTGAGGCATTCGGGGAGAAGGGATCCCTCCGGCTCGTCGTCGCCGGACTTGGTGGGGATCCGGGGACAACGGCAAGGGCGCGGAAGGCAAGGCTTTGGCCAAGGATTTTTCAAACCCACCTGGAGAAGAGGGAGAGAACCCGGGGGATGTATGCGAAGGTGATGCCAGAGCACTGGGTGAATTGGAGGAAACGGGAGTTGATGGTGACGGCAACAAAAACTTGGACGGGATGGACGGTGACAAAAGTGGAACCGACAAACCGTGAATACTCTTGGTCGAAGTAGGTGACTTTTCAGTGGCTTGCCCATTACCAATGTCTTGATTCTTTGTCATTTTCTTGCTATTGTACTCCTCAATGTTGATGTGCAAAATCTCGCTGGAGGGATACGGCAGGGTATTGTCGGGGATCGCCACCACTGCAGAGATGACCCATTCCGTTAATTGTTCCATTCGATCTTCTTCGGATTCCTTGTAAAAATACATGTCGTCATCGTCATTTGCTTCATGCGACTCGAGCAAGTCTACCACTCTCCCCGCAAACTTTTGGTAGCTCAGTTTCATGGTATGTTCGGCAGGACAATAGTGTTCCATGTATTCTTGGATGCGATGAACCAGTTGAATGGTACGTTCTTGATACATGTTTTCCACCAATCTCAACTGCTTTTGTTGATCTTGCAATTGTGATATCTGTCGCTGGAGCTTCTTTTCCTTACGATCTGCCTTGCTTTCGTCCTTGTTCTTTTCCTTACTTTCGGGAGTCCCATTGTCTTTGGCTGTGTCGGTTGTTTTACTCGCAGCTTTTTTGACAAGTCGGCCATTGATCGCTTTGCATCGTTGAATTTCAATTTGCAAATCTTGATTTTCTTTTTCCAATTGTACGTTTTGAATGCGCAAGGATTCTCCCGCGACCTTGGTAGATTGCGCAGAATACTCCTTCCGCATTTGTCGCCGCTCCGTGTCGGCTTCTTTCAGCACAGTCTGCCTCTCCTTATTCATTTCTTCAGTGACTTGGAGCTTGGCTTGCCGCAACAGTGTCTTTTGCTGTGACAGGGTCAATTCCAGAACACGAAGGCGATGAACCAATCGAGCCCTCCAACCCCGAATACAACGCTGCAAATTGACAGCAGCTCGTATGTAGTCCTCATTCTTGTAAAACGTGGCATCGTCTGGTCGAACAAAGTACTCATGTACTCGACCAAAATTCCATCGTGTGTGCCGTGGGTGTGTTTGGCTTTCTGGTGGATTCAGACGTTGTGGTTTGCGGCCAGGGAGTAGACGTTGTTGCGAGAACGAAATGTCTGCGTCACTGCTGCTACTGCAGGTACTGATACTATCGTCGTCCGGTACTGAGCCTTCGGGAGAAGATGGTTTAATGTTCCCCACTTCATTTTCACCAAGTCGAGCGCCTGAGCCGTCGGAGGACAAAGAATCGTTCCGCAAAGCCGATTCCTCCACATCGGGTAATGATTCTTCGGGTGGAGATGACGATGAAGAAGACACGACAAGGGTTGTATTCTCGATAATTTGCGCGTCAGTTGTTTTCTCATGAAGGTCGTCTATTGATGGTGATTGCTCTTCTGGGACGTCGTCTATCGACGGTGATTGCTCGGCCTCAGTAGCTGGTTTGTCATGTAGGTCGTCCATCGATGGTGCTTGCTTGTCATCGCTAACTGCTTCCTCCTCTATGCCATCCATCGACGATGGTTCCTTGTCTTCGTCCTCTGCTTCCTCTCCAAGGTCGTCTTTCGATGGAGATTTCTGGTCCCCGCTTACTGGTTTCTCTTCTAGGCCCTCTATCAATGACGCTTGCTTGTCCTCGCTAACTGGTTCTTCAGCAATCTCATCCATCAACGTTGATTCCTTGTCTTCGTCAACTGCTTCCTCTCGAAGGTCATCTAATGATGGTAGCTCCTGATCCTCACTCACTGGTTGCTCTTCTTGGTCGTCTACGGAGAGAGGTGGGTGGTCCTCGCTAACTGGTTCCTCCTGACTATCATCTATCGACGGTGATTCCTTGGTTTCCTCTGCAAGGTCGTCTATTGATAGTAGCTGCTGGTTCTCACTAAGTGGTTTCTCCTCTAGGGCCTCTGAAATGTCGTCCATCGACGGTGATTCCTTGTCTTCGTCAACTGCTTCCTGTCGAACGTCGTCTATCAATGGTGATTGCTGGTCCTCGCTAACTGGTCTCTCTTCTAGGTCCTCTATCGATGGCACTTGCTTGTCCTCGCGAACTGGTTCCTCCAGAGTTTCGTCCATCGATGGTGATACCTTGTCTTCGTCAACTATCTTGCCCTCGTCCGTGCTTGGCGAGAACGAGTTTGCTATCGAAGGCGAATCCTGACCACTCTGCATGCCAGTGTCATCTTTCTTGCTTTCTTCTTCTGTTTGGAGTGTTTCTTGGAAGGATTCTTGTGCTGTGGCATGGGATTCATGTAATTCTGTTGAGGTTTTATCACTCAGTGATCCAGTTGCTGTGAATTCACTTGACACCGTTGGTTCTATATCCTTGAACATTGATTCAGATGTGCTCGTAATGCTTTCATCAGGCGTCCGATACTCTGCGTCTCCTACATCATCGTCCTTTCTTGATGTAAGCGTCACGTTGTTTGAAGACGAGAGCGGTTTTGCGAGTTTATCATCAGAATCCAGTTCTTCTGTGTGCTCGTCGACCACTGGCGAGTTGTCCTCAGGATTTCGCATTTCCTGTTGCTGTTGTGCATTCTCTTTTCCTACGATTTCGACCGAAGAAGAGCCTGAAGGCGACTCTGAAGGTGTCTGGTTCTTATCAGGGTCCGAAACGCATTTGCTGGCCGGTAGAGGAGAAGAAGAAGAAGGCGATGAAGAAGATGGAAACGCCGTGCCGTTTGTTTCCATCGACATGGATGAGCCACTTGGCAGCGTTTGTGTGCTGTTTTTAGCGGAAAAGGGTGACGACGTTTGTTTCGGAGAGGATTCAAGAGTAGATTGTTCGGACTTGGATCGTTTGGCGGATGACGGTGAAGTAGGAGGAGAAGACAAAGACTCTATCATCAACGTAGTAGAAGCCTTGGTCGTAGTGGTGTTTGATTCGTCGGCAATGGCTTGGCTAGACTGTTGTTTGGATTCCGGTGAATCCCGGACATCCGTGGATATTGGAGCAGGAGGATCTTCTTTCTTTCCATGGCTGCTATTTCGGAGTGCCTTGTCGATTTTCTTTTTGGGGCTGGAAGTTTTGGGTGTTTTGCTGCTCGTTCCACTACTATGAGAGCTGCCAGACCTCTTCATATTCTTGTTTGGTTTTGGGGATTTCGCGGTGCGGTTCGTTAACGAAGATCGTTTCGGTTGTGGTTCGTCTTGTTCTTGCAGCGGGGCTTGGACTGGTGAGACATTATCATCAAAGACATGATCATCATTCTCGTCGTCATCAATCATCAAGTGAATGGAGTCCTCCAATGTTGTGTCCGCGTCTTTGGCTTTCTCCTCCTTGACTCTTTTAATCTTCTTCTTCTTTTTATCTTTTTTCTTCTTATCTTTGCCATCTTCGTCGTCGGTCTTTTCTTTTTTCTTTTTCTTTTTCTTCTTGGTCGTATCTCTGTCAGGGTCATCGCCATCATCGTCCTTAGCATTGGTGGCATGAGATCGCCGGTTGGTACTCCGTCCCCTACTCCGTCTCTTTTCCGTCTTTTTTTCTTCTTCTGGGCTGCCGTCGACTAGAGACAGATGCCCAATCGACAACTCTGCTTTCAATTGATCCAAAGACTTGCTTTTCTTTTTCTTTTTGGTTTTGGGGCTGGTGACGCTGCGTGTGGGAGAAAGGATCAGGTCCGTATCGACGGTAGGAGTAGTGGTAGTACTGTTTTGAGATTTCTCTTGATACCACGGCGTCATTTGAGAGAAGGAGGAATGCAAGGGATGATGATCCTTGTCGTCCCGACGGTCCTCCTGACCATTGTCGCCCATACTGGGCAAACATGATGTGGAGGCATACATGCTTTGTGACATTTTGGATCTGCGATCCGCTTTCTTAGTCCTGCTGGTGGTTCCATCTTTCTTGGATCCACTCCGTAGTTTGTTTTTGGAGACCGCACCACCTGGACTACTGGATCGAGCCCGTCGTAATTTCTTTGGTGATTGAGATGGTGACACTGAATCAGTTTTGGATTTGAGTGATTCTTTCTTGGCAAGGGGACTGCGGCTTTTTGCGACGGCGGAGGTGCCATCCGCATCGCTCGACTCTTTGCCGTTGCCATCCTTGATATTCTTCTGCTCTGCCTTGTCGTCTTTTGGAGAAAGGCTGATTGGGTCTTTCGACAAATTCATGTCGGGAATCGATGGACCCAATGCTTTGGATGATTTTGATGATTTGTCGGTACCTTTAGCATCACGCTTTCCTGGAGAAGACGGCGGCGATATTTCTGATTCTTTGTCGTCCCTGTTGTTTGTCGCTTCACTCGTTGATTTTCTCGAAGAGGACTTGCGCAGACTGTTTTCGGAAGATGGTTTCGAGGAGCTACTATTGGTGAGGCTTGAGATAAGCTTCTTGCGAGGGGCTGGTTGCGATCGACTTCGTCGAGCACGTGCCTTATGGTCATCCTCTGGGTCGTTGTCGGACTTGGTTTTGGACGAGGAAGACAGCTTTTTGGATGATTCTCGTCCTCCCATGCGTTTCACACTACGACTGCGACGAATTTTGGGTTTTGATTGTTTGGTGGATGCTTTGAGTGGATTGTCGTCGCGGGAGGACGTTTTGGAGGAAGGAGGCGAAGAATCTCCATCCTTGGAACGTGTCGGCGATTCGGATGGTGATTCGTCCTTAGTAGTGTTTTTGCCGTGATTGCTGCCCGTTTTTAGTTTCGAATCCTTTTTCTCCTTGCGTTCCTTATTGGACTTGGTAGTAGTCGTTTCCTTTTTGGAGCGATTGGGAGATTCAATGGTATTTTCAATGGATTCTTCTGTCAGCGACAATGACTTTCTGACCTTTTTCTTCTTGTTGGCTTTTGGAGTCGCCGGAGGAGAAACGGTAGACGTCTCCACCGCCGCAGTCATTGTTTTTTGCGTGATTGTAGTAAAATTGTTGGCCGCGGTTGTTATGAGACGTATGTGTCACAGAGCAATGTTGGTACTGTTGTTGTCGTTGCCGACTCGATGAACTCGAAAGACTGCTACAAATTGAGCGGTCGTTTCCCTTGAACAAATCAACGCCTGGCGTCGTCGTCTCCGGATTCAATGTCCTCTACCAATCAAGTATAAACCTTGTCGGTTTCTCCACCGGCAATAGGTTCTTGTTGTTGTTATTGCTGCTGCTTTGCTGTCGTCGGACGCATAGACACGCACAAGAGAAGCACGATACGCCACAACACGAAAGGGAAAGTCTTGGAACTGCCTTGAAATACCCAACCAAATAAAATGGACACAGAATGGATGGGAGCCATCGCAAGTTTGGCAAGCCCCCATGCCCAATAGGATTGCTTGGGTAAATCCCCTTTACGAGCTCGTACAGTTTGTCAGTCAGTATGTACAAGTTTTCGGCGACCGATTGTCCCATTGACCCATGTGGCCCAACAAGCTTTTGATGTGTGGGCTTTCCCCCAACAGCGCATCTATTTACACCAACAACAGTGGCCGCAGCCAGGACGATGACCCTAAGGAAATTTAGGTCTAGATTCTAGTTTTTGTACCAGAGCCCGTAGCTTTCTACGGGTTGCACTTGAGCTGCATATTTTGCATATGAGCTCCCGTGGGTACAGCTAGGTATGGCCCCTTTTGCACTTGAGCTTTGGTTTTGATATGCCACTTTGCACTTGAGCTGAAAAACCAATTAAGCCGGGCTCTGGTGCGCCATTTTTTCTCCCGCGCGATTATATTCAATATGACCATTGTAACATGACAACATGGATAGGGACTAACGCTAAAGGAGTTTTGTCTCAATGATAATCCTAAGGATACCCCCTAGCGGGGGTGGCTTATAGGGTGTAATTTCTCTGAGCCACCCCCATACCTATTTGCCAAAAATAACCTGTTTCCAGTCGGCCGGCATATCTCATTTCCTCCACCACGATAACAACACGGGCCATGGTGTTGCACAGGTTGTTGTGCACCTATTTGGACTCGTGAAACCTGTCTACCTAGTCATAGACCTCAAACCAATAGTGCAGAATGCATCGGCATCACCAAAATTTAAAGGTTAAGGCTATTATGCATCAGACTCATAGGCGCCATGCCTCGTGGCAGAGATACGGAAGCGACGTCTTGCCATTTCGAACGAAGCAACTCAAATGAACTATATGGCTCTTATCTTGCATTGTTTGGACACCTATTGGTACACAATACACATCACAGTAGTAGTTACACAGTGTATTGATAGCAAAACAGCAACTCTAATGTATGTTCACGCCATCATGGTCTCCTATTGTGCCGTATTACAGCGTCACTGTATTGGTCATTTCCTAGAATGGCCCGCATGCACTGTGCCCCTCACAATGCACTGCCATGGTACCGATATGAAGCATGTGATGGTCGGATCATGATGGGGTGGCCGTACATCTAAGGAGGGAAATGGGCCCTGGCGCTTGATTTCCACCCCCAAAAGCGAATTTCTAGAAAAAATTCGCCGAATTAAAATTTTTTATGCGCAGTTTATTTTTATATGCGCAGTTTTTAACTATAATCCTGCTTTCCCAACTAAATCTGCAAATCTAGGTCTAACAATGCACATTTCTCTAGCTAGTTCTAGAGATCGAGCTAACTATCACGCGCATGCAACAATTTTAATGCGCACAAGCCCGCGATCAAACCACGAATAACGCGCGCCACACTCCGATAATGCGCACTACAACTATCTGGCGCGCTTGACCCCCCCCCGAGACGCGCATGACGCAACCCTCATGCGCAAGCGTCTGTCCCCTCACCTTTGAATCACGAATTTCCACTCCCACCACATCACACAGCAGCTGCCAGAAAGACTGACGCACATGGATGTCCCAAAGAATGTCTCAGATGGATCCTCCTTCCCAATCACCCAAACCGCGGGGATTACCAACTCGACACTCTGATCCATCGAATAAAACCGAACAACCTAGCATACTAGTCATTCAACAATCAACAACCACCAGAATCGATGCTCATTCATCTCCCTCCACCTCCACCCAACACACCACAACAAACAACAACAGCAGCAGCAGCAACAACAGCAATCGATCACCCAACGCTATCGAGATTCCCCTGTTCAATCCCATTATCTATCCAGCTTCTTTCATCAACCTAACAGCTCTGCCATTCAATCACGCTACAATTAAAGCGGCTTGGGGCATCTGTCTGATTGTTGGTTGGTTCCTTTTCAGCCACCTTTTTGTTGCTTGCTTTCTCTCTGCCGAGATTCCCTTTTCAATCCTTTCACCTATCCAACTTCTTTCACCAACCTAACAGCTCTGCCATTCCAATCACGCTACAATTAAAGCGGCTTGGGGCATCTGTCTGATTGTTGCTTGGTTCCTTTTCAGCCACCTTTTTGTTCCTTGCTTCCTCTTCAGCCACCTTCACTCCAAAACCGCTGCACCAGAAGAAGAGGAACTCAAGCACGGCCAGAGCATTCGAGACATTGACACTTGTACTATCTTGCAGCTCTGCCATTCCAATCACGCTACAACTAAAGCGGCTTGGGGCATCTGTCTGATTGTTGCTTGCTTCCTTTCAACCACAACCTTCACTCCAAAACCGCTACAACAGGAAAACAAGAAGAAGAGGAACCCAAGAAGAAGAACGACCACCAGAGCATTCGAAATATTGTCGACATTTGTCCTATCTTTGACACTTGCACTATCTTGCAGCTCTGCCATTCCAATCACCACGCTACAATTAAAGCGGCTTGGGGCATCTGTCTGATTGTTGCTTGTTTCACTCAGCTCTGTCCTTCATTCCAATCACGCTATTACAATTAAAGCGGTTTCGGGCTTTCTGTTAGATTGGTTATCAAGAACCCTAAGGGTTTTGCTAGAAATCGACCTTTTTGTCGTGCGCACTAAGTTCATTCTGTAGAATCACATGCGCGACCACAAAAAGGTCAATTTTGAATCACTGTATTGTTGCGTGCGAAATTTTAGTGCGACCAAAAAAGGTCGATTTCGACCACAAGAAGGTCGATTTGCAAACCTACATTAACTCTCCATAGTAAACCATATTCCTTCTTGTCGCTCAAAGATTTTGAGGTGAATGATCTCTGGTGTTAGGGCCTTTTCAGTTTTTGAGGTGAATGACCCTCTTTAGGGCCTCTTTTTTGGCTGCAAAGGGTCATACGTCCCAAACCTATTTTGACCATAGGAACGACAACAGCCACCATGGAGTTTGACGATTACTTGGGGCTTGTGGACTTTGCCACACCCTGTGGCTTGGTCTGTAAGCTCTGTGGTGGTGGTTTCCGAGCAAACATGAAGTGTCTTGCCTGCCACGCCAAGACCTGCTCCAAAATTCATGGGGTGTCCTTTCGCTTTCCTGGGAGACATCTTGGTAACAAAATACACACTCTTGTGGAGAATGCCAACAACCAACCGTTTGATTGTTTCATTCATGAGTCAAATGATACAAGAATCAAGTATTTCTGTAGTGACTGTGACAAGATGTTTCATGTGAAGCTTTTGTGCGAGAAGCACGTTGCTGGTTGTTGCGCTAGGGCCAAAGTCATTGCCAAGACTTTCCTCAAGCTGAAGTGTGGATGCTTCATGCCAAGGCCCCAAAGAGAAACCATGCAGCAAGAAACCGACTGGACCCCAATAATTCAAGTTGAGAATTCAATATTCACCATGCCGCTGCCCCGCAGCAGGTTACCCAACGAGTTTGCAAGTTTGATTGAACCATTATTGCATCCAAGCAACACTTTAGGAAGGTGGCCCGATGTACTGAGTAATATGATTCCTGGCACGTTGGAGAATGCCCTTGGAGACATTGAACAAGGCATTATGTTTGAAGCCGAGTATCATAAGAGAGGAAATAACACTGCAATCAACCGACTCTATCAGGTTGGTTGTTACCTTCTGGACAGGATGGCTTCGATCGTAATGGGGATTCCAGCAGACATTCGGAGTCGGATTGCTAAGTTTGCTTTCCATGATGGTGATGTGGATCACTCATGGAATTTCAGCCATCGACATGATTATGACAAACGAGTGAAACCTCTACTCCTCTCTCTCTTGTGTTTCCTGCATCAGAGGCAGTGGAAGAGATGGGACTATTTTTGCCGCCAGGTTGAAGGTGATGGATTCTCTGTGGACACTGCATTCCAAAATTGTGTTCTTGGGTCACTCCTGACAGAGTTGGTACTCGACAGTGAGATTTCTGGTTGGTCCGACTCAGGGGTAGTGTTACTGTTCTCTCGGCAGAGGTTGTTCACTAAGACGAAGAATGGCTTGAGGTTGAAATCATGTGGAGTTGCCGCTCAAGAACTCGGTGAGTCCCCCTTTCCCCCTGTCAATGAATATACTTGGTTGTTCAAATCTCATGTCTTCTTTCATCTCTTTCTAGCTGACCTTTTACATCTGCTTCGCTGTGGGGTTGCGGCTGGCTTAAAATACTACGATGGGCAGGGCAAGTTGGTGGAGCAGGTCATGGAACGGTACAGACATTGTCCTACAATACACTTTCTCTGTCCTAAGATTTATTCTTTGAGGAAGCAATATCAAGAGAAGCCTCCTAAAAGGGAGGTTGTGGTCGATGAGTTCTTCAATATCATTATTGACGGACATGCATTCCAAAAAGCACATTGGTCTAAGGTCGTTCCTTCGGTTGTGGAAAAGGCCCATGGTATTTTTGATGCATGCTTTGTCGGAAAGGCATACGAGAAATTCCTCTGCTTAGTTGGTGACTTGACTATTGTGGAGTGGTCCAAGGGTTTGGGATCGCTGCCAGATGGTACCAACACACAAGATTTGGAATGCAAGGAAGTGGTGAAAAGTCAGTTCGAACGACTAACTGCCTTGTTGGAATTTGCCATCCATGGTTTTGGCTGTGGTGCAGATCGGTTCTCAGAGGTCCATTGTCTCGATGTGACTCAGCTTCGGTGGAAAAATACAAACTACCAAGATTTATATGTTTCTGCACCGAGTCGTAAACAACCCAAACTGCAAGCTTATGATCAACCCACCCCCCCCCCCCCGTTGAACACAAGATGCCTCGGATCATAGCAAGGTGTCTATTTCTCTTCAGAGTTGTGGTGCTGAAAGTTTGGAATGGGCCCAATGCAAGGAGATTTTTTCCACAATATGGTAATGACCGGAGGTTTTTCTTTGAGGATGTTGCCCAAGAGATTTTCAGCTTGGATAGTCGTCCTGGTTTGGTGGTTGTTCGACAGTTCTGGACTTCTCTTGTGAACTTGCTCTTTCCAGACAGCAACAGTCAGGCATTGGTCTCTTCAACAGCATTGAGTGAGTTGAGTAAGCACTCCCAACAGACTGCAATGTCCAACTACCAGACACGCGTGAGCAACAGTCATGAGATCTACTATGCCCGATTTCATCGTTACATCGGTACCAAATGTATGATCATGGACTCGGTATGCCATCAGCTGACAATAACAAGCCGTCAGCATCGGTTAGAAGCATTACGATTGTTGTTGGGTAATGAAGAGGCAACTTTCCGAGGCAATCAAGAAACAGCAATTGATATGTGCACCAATTCACCGGGAAGACATAAACTTATGCTTCAACCTTGTGGATCGGGCAAAACCATGAACATCTTGGTGCGTTGTGTGGTGGAATCCATTCGAGGACTGAAGACTTCGACCAACATGTTTCTTGTTCCCTACAACTTCTTGGCTAGCTATCAAATGGTCAAAGTCAAGGCCCTAAGGATATTTGCCTTTTTTGGGTGTCTTTAGTACTAGACACCGTAGGATTTGAACGTGTGCATATGAGCACAAGGGGCTATAGTATCTGTGCATATGAGCACTGATATATATGCCTTTTGTTGCAAAAGAGCACTGCCCCTTGTGCAGATGAGCACAGAATATCTATGCCCCGCTCAAGTCTAATTTCTAAGCACTCATATTCAATATCAGTCCTTAATTTCATTGATTACCAACCATTACCGCACTCTTAGTTGTTCCCCCATTCTTTGGCGCGAAAAGCTCGCCTGCGTGCCCCTTCGCGCCAAACATCTTCACCTGAAAACCTCAATAGGACCAACATCTCCACCTGAAAACCTCAATTGGCCCAACAAAAGGTCATTGTTGTTTCATGAATTATGACTCTTGCAAAGAGGCCCATCCTTGCTTTTGCTTGAGAGTCGGCTGGTTATGTCTCTTCCTCTGTTCCATGCACACGAGGAAACCAGCAATGGCTACCAACAATGGGCCTGGAACGCCATCTCCATCCCAGAGACGGCCTGTGAAGAAGATCCGTTCCAATCAGGGCATTGGCTTGTCATGTTTAGATGCTACAATTGTGACACCCTAAGGAGAAAGTGCCTGTCCGTAGGCCTACGTAGACTCTAGCGTCCCACTGCAGAACAGCCCCCATCCCACTTGTCCCACTGCAGAATCGCCCTCTGTCCCACTGCAGAAGTGCCCTGTCCCACTGCAGAACAGCCTGCTGTCCCACTGCAGAACAGCCCACTAGAACAGCCCTATTCTAGTCATACCTATGCCCATGCTTATTAGTTAGTCCTAGCTCGACTAGTTTCATTTCCCGTCACTACAAGTGCGACTGGGTCAGATTTTTGTGTGAAATGACCCTTCTTTGGGCCTAAGGGTTTTGCTAGAAATCGACCTTTTTGTCGTGCGCACTAAGTTCATTCTGTAGAATCACATGCGCGACCACAAAAAGGTCAATTTTGAATCACTGTATTGTTGCGTGCGAAATTTTAGTGCGACCACAAAAAGGTCGATTTCGACCACAAGAAGGTCGATTTGCAAACCTACATTAACTCTCCATAGTAAACCATATTCCTTCTTGTCGCTCAAAGATTTTGAGGTGAATGATCTCTGGTGTTAGGGCCTTTTCAGTTTTTGAGGTGAATGACCCTCTTTAGGGCCTCTTTTTTGGCTGCAAAGGGTCATACGTCCAAAACCTATTTTGACCATAGGAACGACAACAGCCACCATGGAGTTTGACAATTACTTGGGGCTTGTGGACTTTGCCACACCCTGTGGCTTGGTCTGTAAGCTCTGTGGTGGTGGTTTCCGAGCAAACATGAAGTGTCTTGCCCGCCACGCCAAGACCTGCTCCAAAATTCATGGGGTGTCCTTTCGCTTTCCTGGGAGACATCTTGGTAACAAAATACACACTCTTGTGGAGAATGCCAACAACCAACCGTTTGATTGTTTCATTCATGAGTCAAATGATACAAGAATCAAGTATTTCTGTAGTGACTGTGACAAGATGTTTCATGTGAAGCTTTTGTGCGAGAAGCACGTTGCTGGTTGTTGCGCTAGTGCCAAAGTCATTGCCAAGACTTTCCTCAAGCTGAAGTGTGGATGCTTCATGCCAAGGCCCCAAAGAGAAACCATGCAGCAAGAAACCGACTGGACCCCAATAATTCAAGTTGAGAATTCAATATTCACCATGCCGCTGCCCCGCAGCAGGTTACCCAACGAGTTTGCAAGTTTGATTGAACCATTATTGCATCCAAGCAACACTTTAGGAAGGTGGCCCGATGTACTGAGTAATATGATTCCTGGCACGTTGGAGAATGCCCTTGGAGACATTGAACAAGGCATTATGTTTGAAGCCGAGTATCATAAGAGAGGAAATAACACTGCAATCAACCGACTCTATCAGGTTGGTTGTTACCTTCTGGACAGGATGGCTTCGATCGTAATGGGGATTCCAGCAGACATTCGGAGTCGGATTGCTAAGTTTGCTTTCCATGATGGTGATGTGGATCACTCATGGAATTTCAGCCATCGACATGATTATGACAAACGAGTGAAACCTCTACTCCTCTCTCTCTTGTGTTTCCTGCATCAGAGGCAGTGGAAGAGATGGGACTATTTTTGCCGCCAGGTTGAAGGTGATGGATTCTCTGTGGACACTGCATTCCAAAATTGTGTTCTTGGGTCACTCCTGACAGAGTTGGTACTCGACAGTGAGATTTCTGGTTGGTCCGACTCAGGGGTAGTGTTACTGTTCTCTCGGCAGAGGTTGTTCACTAAGACGAAGAATGGCTTGAGGTTGAAATCATGTGGAGTTGCCGCTCAAGAACTCGGTGAGTCCCCCTTTCCCCCTGTCAATGAATATACTTGGTTGTTCAAATCTCATGTCTTCTTTCATCTCTTTCTAGCTGACCTTTTACATCTGCTTCGCTGTGGGGTTGCGGCTGGCTTAAAATACTACGATGGGCAGGGCAAGTTGGTGGAGCAGGTCATGGAACGGTACAGACATTGTCCTACAATACACTTTCTCTGTCCTAAGATTTATTCTTTGAGGAAGCAATATCAAGAGAAGCCTCCTAAAAGGGAGGTTGTGGTCGATGAGTTCTTCAATATCATTATTGACGGACATGCATTCCAAAAAGCACATTGGTCTAAGGTCGTTCCTTCGGTTGTGGAAAAGGCCCATGGTATTTTTGATGCATGCTTTGTCGGAAAGGCATACGAGAAATTCCTCTGCTTAGTTGGTGACTTGACTATTGTGGAGTGGTCCAAGGGTTTGGGATCGCTGCCAGATGGTACCAACACACAAGATTTGGAATGCAAGGAAGTGGTGAAAAGTCAGTTCGAACGACTAACTGCCTTGTTGGAATTTGCCATCCATGGTTTTGGCTGTGGTGCAGATCGGTTCTCAGAGGTCCATTGTCTCGATGTGACTCAGCTTCGGTGGAAAAATACAAACTACCAAGATTTATATGTTTCTGCACCGAGTCGTAAACAACCCAAACTGCAAGCTTATGATCAACCCACCCCCCCCCCCCCCCCCGTTGAACACAAGATGCCTCGGATCATAGCAAGGTGTCTATTTCTCTTCAGAGTTGTGGTGCTGAAAGTTTGGAATGGGCCCAATGCAAGGAGATTTTTTCCACAATATGGTAATGACCGGAGGTTTTTCTTTGAGGATGTTGCCCAAGAGATTTTCAGCTTGGATAGTCGTCCTGGTTTGGTGGTTGTTCGACAGTTCTGGACTTCTCTTGTGAACTTGCTCTTTCCAGACAGCAACAGTCAGGCATTGGTCTCTTCAACAGCATTGAGTGAGTTGAGTAAGCACTCCCAACAGACTGCAATGTCCAACTACCAGACACGCGTGAGCAACAGTCATGAGATCTACTATGCCCGATTTCATCGTTACATCGGTACCAAATGTATGATCATGGACTCGGTATGCCATCAGCTGACAATAACAAGCCGTCAGCATCGGTTAGAAGCATTACGATTGTTGTTGGGTAATGAAGAGGCAACTTTCCGAGGCAATCAAGAAACAGCAATTGATATGTGCACCAATTCACCGGGAAGACATAAACTTATGCTTCAACCTTGTGGATCGGGCAAAACCATGGGTTAGGGTTAGGGTTAGGGTTAGGGTTAGGGTTAGGGTTAGGGTTAGGGTTAGGGTTAGGGTTAGGGTTAGGGTTAGGGTTAGGGTTAGGGTTAGGGTTAGGGTTAGGGTTAGGGTTAGGGTTAGGGTTAGGGTTAGGGTTAGGGTTAGGGTTAGGGTTAGGGTTAGGGTTAGGGTTAGGGTTAGGGTTAGGGTTAGGGTTAGGGTTAGGGTTAGGGTTAGGGTTAGGGTTAGGGTTAGGGTTAGGGTTAGGGTTAGGGTTAGGGTTAGGGTTAGGGTTAGGGTTAGGGTTAGGGTTAGGGTTAGGGTTAGGGTTAGGGTTAGGGTTAGGGTTAGGGTTAGGGTTAGGGTTAGGGTTAGGGTTAGGGTTAGGGTTAGGGTTAGGGTTAGGGTTAGGGTTAGGGTTAGGGTTAGGGTTAGGGTTAGGGTTAGGGTTAGGGTTAGGGTTAGGGTTAGGGTTAGGGTTAGGGTTAGGGTTAGGGTTAGGGTTAGGGTTAGGGTTAGGGTTAGG